>VBSM01002616.1:23078242-23092854 GCA_008086735.1 Cheirogaleus medius | reverse complement strand
CCGCCCACCTCGGCCTCCCAGAGTGCTAGGATTACAGGAGTGAGCCACTGCGCCAGCCTGAATTGAATTCTTCTGTTACAAAGAAAATTACTGTGCAAACTGGCAAAACTTGAAGAGGGTCTGGAGTTAGGTTAATTTCCTGATTTTTTGATGGGTTATGTACTTGGAACTTTTCTGAAAGTTTGAGATTGTTTTTTTAAAAAGTTACCTACAAAATTCATTTACAGCACCTAAACTAGCAAATAAGCAACACAGTAGTCCTTTCAAATGAAAAACAACATGTATTTTCACCTCTTCTAAGATTCTGCTTCATTATTTCAGAGATGTTCAGTCACATTTGATTGATATCTGCATAGCCAAAACAGTAAACACTCTTCAGCTTCTCAGTTGCACTGGCCACAATTTTAAGTGCTCAATGGCCACATGTCACTATTAGCTACTGTGTTAGACAGTGCAGATACAGAACATTTCCATCATCACAGAAATATCTACTGAACAGCACTGATCTAGAGGTTGAGAGGCCAAGTGATATAACAACTAAAGGCCAAAGAGTCAGATGAACTTATCTATAATACTCAGCAAGTGCTCTGACACTTAACAAGTCATTTAACTTCTCTAGAGCCCCAGACTCATTTCTATAAAACGGATTAATACATCCAACACTGCAAGGTTACTGAAAAGATCAAATGAAATGTATGTAAAATGTCTACAACAGAGTGGTTGACACATAGTAAATACTTGATAAACATTAGCTCCTTCTGTAACATCGGTGGATAATTTCTTACACTTTGATCTCAGTACTTTTAGATCTAGTTAAGCAATTACAGGAATATCAGTTTGGAAATAAGCAGCTTACTGTTCTGCTTGCTCAGAAGACCAATGAGCTCCATGTGGTTATAGCCAACAAAAAATTTTTTACTTTTTACCTTATTAAATTTTCATCAACAGTTAACCCTAATACTATCCCCTGGGAGCACTCTTCTTCCTTTGGTTTCTGTAACCCCACTCACCTACGACTTCTTATATTCTTTGAGAGCTTACATTCTTGCAGCAAACTTTTTTTTTCATGTTAGAGGTCATTGTGGTTCCACTGAAGGCTCTCTCCCCTGCCCCATGCCCAATTTATATTCCCTCCCCTAGGCAATTTCACCCACATCTATAGTTTCAATAACCAATATAGGTGACTCCAATTTCCTATTCCCAGTCCATTCCCCTCCTCTGAATTTCAGACCCATATATCTAATTACCTATAGAAATTTCTACCTGAAAGCTCCAAAGGTATTAATACTTCAAGTCCCATGTGACAAAATCAAAAAGAACTTTGGTCCTTATATGGCACCACCATCAACCTAGCTGTGGTAAGCCAAGAGTTATCTTTGAAATTTCCTTCTCCCTCACCTTCAATAATAATGTCTGCTGATCTCAAATCCCATGCATTTAGCCCATCTCCACAATTCTCTTCCTAATTCAAGTTATCCTCATCTCTTCCAGACTACTGCAAAAGCCTCCTAAATTATCCTCTCAGATCCACTCTTGCTGCCTCTCCTCTTTCAATACCTATCAACACAATCCCAGCTCTGCCCTCTGAACTACCAAAAATAAATCTAATAAGGCTTCCAAACGACATTTTAAACAATAAGACAGTTATGCCACTCTACTCTTAGTTCCTTCCACATTCTGACAAAAAATAGTTTCAAGGTCATATTACCATCCTACTCTCCTTTAAAAATGTAGACCCCTGAACTGAACATAGTCCACATGTATGGATATAAGTAACTCGGTAGTTTATGCAACAAACTGAGACTTGCACAATCTAAAGTTTCAAACAACAATTACAATTTTAACGTTTATAGCCAAAAACATGTTAATCCATTAAATATTATTAAGTACCTACTACATGTCAAGAATTGTTCAGGTGTTTAAAGGACAGAACAGGGACCAAAACTGACAAGCTCTGATCTCACAGAAGTTGTATTAAAGGAAAAATATAATAAATTTAAGATAGTAAATTATAAGTATGTCAAAAAGTGATAAATGCTATGGAGAAAAATGCTGGGTAAAAAGAAATAGGAAATGTAGGAGGAAGGGCTGCTATTTTATACAGAATAGTCACAAGGCTGGACAAAGGGTAAGGAGATGAAGTCAGAGAGGAGATTCCTATCACTCAGAACCCTTTTAGATCACAGTAAGGACAGATTTTACTATGACTGGCAAGCGAAGCCATTTGGGAAGAGAAGTGACACGATCTGACATTTTATCAGGATCACTCTGGCTATTGAGTGTTAAAGACTGTATGTAGATCAGGCAAAGGTCATAGTGACTTTTTAGGAAGTTACTTTGTAAGCAAGAGATGATGATAATGTTTTTACATTTTATATTGAATTTTTATGTGCCTAAGTACTAGGGATTTATAAAGCCACAACTTAAAAAAAATATAATGCAAAGATGAGTTTGGGAAATAGCAACAGAATGATACTGGATATTTTAACTCTGGGCTCTACTCCGTGCTACTAACAGTTATTACCGTTTAGATATAAGCAAGGTGCAAGGCTATTAATTTATTCTTGGAGACAGAGGATATAATTATTTGTGTTTTAAATTTCTTTACTTCACTGGGCAAGGTAAGTCAAGATCCAATTGACATCATTAAAAGACAAGAGCAGATGATGGGAGAGCTTGCTAAAGTAAAGTTAAAATGAAAATTATTCTACAGCTGAATTTCTTTTTATTACTTTTATGCTTGCCACCCTCTTTAAGGTTTTACAACTATCTCTCTGATGTACCTAAAAAGTTCAGTATTAAGTTGGTGGGTAGTATAATAATGTACTTTCTTATTACTAAAAGATGCTATTGATGATGAATCAACAGCATCATGTAACTGCACTGATTCATCCTATCTCTGCTGATTAACACCTCAAGTTTTCAAGAAAATTGTCTAAGCCCTAGTTAGTGTCCAAAAGATGACGGGTAAGCTAAATAACCCCTGAAAAGTTTCCATCTTAACCCAGTGGCCCCATTACCACATGTAGATATTAACAACAACAACAAATTCTCCTTAACATTTTCTCCACCACACATGCTTTCAGGCAGCATATTTAGGAATATTTTTACATTTTCTTCTATGGTTTTCTTCCCCCTGTACATAGTGAAGAATGTCTTTACAGCTAAGTATACTTGCAGTAAGCAAATACTCCAATTTTACCCTACTGAAACCCTAAAATGTACTCATATTCTCAGGCAAAAGTCACTATCTGAATGTGAAATGGAATGACTGTTACTGCATAAATACAATATAAATAAATTCAGATTATCTTTGATAGGATGGTATAAAACAAAAGAAATCCAAAGATAGTTTCAAAATTTCATTTTACCTGCCCAATCAGTAAAAACAACAAAAACAAAAGGCCCACAAACTTTCTCCTGCAGCTTTTAACCAATAGCAAAGTAGTAAGTTGATTAAGCCAACTGCAAAAGAAGCAGGAAAGAGAAAGCAACTACCTGGAAAGAGTTTTGATTACATACCAGGATTTTAATACAATTACCAATAAAATACAAAACCAAGCTATTTAAGAACTTACTGCCTTCAGGCTAGGTGCAATGGCTCATGCCTATAATCCTAGCACTCTGGGAGCCCAGGCCGAAGGATCCTTTGAGCTCAAGAGTTCGAGACCAGCGTGAGCAAGAGCAAGACCCTGTCTCTACTAAAAATAGAAAGAAAATAGCTGGACAACTAAAAATATATATAGAAAAAATTAGCTGGGCATGGTAGTGCATGCCTGTAGTCCCAGCTACTCAGGAGGCTGAGGCAGAAGGATGGCTTGAGCCCAGGAATTTGAGGTTGTTGAGCTGGGCTGACGCCATGGCACTCTAGCCAGGGCAACAGAGTGAGACTCTGTCGCAAAAATAAAAAAAAAGAACTTATTGCCTTCAATATTCTGCTGCTGAAGTAGTCATCTGCATGAATTTTTCTTTTAAAACGAGAAAATAATGCATTTATTAATATGCTTTCCCTAAAATTTGAGGGAAATTCCCAAATTGGAGAAAATGTAAGATCAGCATGTTACTGACCAATACCACTAGCCAAAGCATTAAAAACTTTTTCATCAGTTTTGCTTAAATATCTTAATTCACTGGTAGTATGAGGATGCTAGTTAAAATGTCATCCAAAATGACTGAAAAACACTCAGCTCGTAGACACTATGTAATAACATATTGAGAGGGATTTCAAAATTCGACATTTGAATCTGCTAATGTGTTAATCAAGTACTCTAAATCAGGTGCCTACTTTTAAAACAATTTTTCAAAATACGTGTAGGTGGCAAGACCGCCAGCCATCTATAAGCAATCTCTTCAATGGTCCAAAATTCTGGTCTGAGGAGGGGCTACTGATTAGGCTAAGTTTAAATCTCCTGGACCTTTAGTTGTCAGCCCAGGCAGAGAGTTTTAAAAAATAGGGGTGGGAGAGTAGTTTGAAGTTAAGAGCATGGAGTAAAAAGCTGATGCTTAGAAGCGCCAGCTCTTCCCTATTCGCGCACTCGAGAGGTCACAGCGCAGTAATAAAGTTTGGTTTCACAAGCGGGCTTGGATGCTAGCGACAAAAGCAAAGTCTCCCAAGTAAAGCAGACACGGGGGTCAAGAGCGCCCGGAAGCTCAGCAGGACACGTTTCCACTGGGGGGGGGGCGGGCCTGTGACGGTTCTAGCGTGGAGACCCTTCTCCCCGCCGTGGGACCTCGCTCCCGGGCGGGGACAGGCTTCGCCAGCTAAGGCGGCGGGAGGCGCGTAGGCCACAAGGAGGAAATGGGACGTAGTGCCGACAGTGAGGCGGCGGCGCCCAGAGCAGGGCCTCCCTCTGGGGGGAGAGAGAAAGAAGGGGCCCTCCCGGCTGCAGCCTCCCCCACCTCGAGTGGCAGCTCCAACTTTCCTCCAAGCGCAGGACGCCGCCTGGGCCGCGGGAGATTCTGAAACTTTATCCGCCCTCCGGTCGCCCCAGGCCCACTCCTCCGCTCGGCGCGGGCCTCTAAGCCCCACCTCGCCCCACGGCTGCCCAAGCCGATCCAACGCTCCCACCCTCGGGGTCGGCCCGTGTTTACCTCAGGCCGAGGTCGAGGCGCTTGGTCCAGCGGCGGCGGCGGCCCCACCGTAGATCCCTAGGTCCCCGTCACTCTGCCGCCAAGTTCCCCAACATGGACTCCTTCGTCCGCTTTGAGGTGTTCCGGGGGCGCTGGGGCACCGGCTCCGCTGACCGGGTCGGGAGGCGGCGGTAAAGGGAGCGGACCCGGGTTGCGCTGCTCCGCGCGGCTTGCGCCACCGCTGCTCCCCCTTCTCCCGTTGTCTAGCTGCCTCCCTCCCCTCCCCGTGCGTCTCCCTCCTCCCCCCCTTCCTCTCTCCGCTCCGCTCAGCCGCGCCGCCACTTGTCGGCGCGCTACGGTGACGATGGCAGCGCCCGGACCTGCCACACTGCTCACTCGCTCGCTGGGGCCCTGCGTGCACGGCCGTAGCGCTCAACCGGACCGCAAGGGGGCGCTGGCCAACCACCGCTTGAGCCCGAGAAACGTGGTGGGCGGAGTCACGTCGTGCGGCCTGTGAGCGGGAGGAAGGGCGGCTGCGAGTGCAGGGGCCTTCTGGGAAACATCCTTCCCGCCCCGCCCTCCGCTCACGCTGCGGATTGTGCGCATGCGCCGCGTGTGGAGGTTAGTGTCTTCGCTGTTTTGGTGGCCTTTACGGGCTCGGTCGTGGAGGACAATAAAAGAGACTTCTGGGGAACTGGACTTGAGAGGGTATGCGTGGCGTGTGCTCTCCGATTTTTATGGTAATCTGATATTGAAAAGAGCATCCGTATGTTGCTTGGCGGTGGATTGAGTGTTCACCTGGCGGAGTTGCCCACCTGATACACATCCTGCCGGAAGGTTGAAGTGTCAGCAACTTGTAAGCCCACCTCTTCCTTTCCTTCTGGTGGGCATTTTTTAAATGCCAAGGCGAGAGGTTTCCCACGTGACTCATCGAGCCTCGGGGCTCTTCCCCTGTCTTAATCCCACATCAAAAAATTAAACTTGATAATGATTAACTTTAAAGACCTCCACTTTGCGGTGGGTGACGTGTGATTTTTGCCAGAGTCTGCGATGTGTGTGCCATTCATTGTCAACTCGTCCCCTGCGGGTCGTCAGATCTTTTGTTTTGCAAAAGAAATGTCTTAACCGACTTTTCCGAAAGTCATTGACTCTGTAGCCTCACAGTTTCTCTTCTGGACAATTGCAGCAAGATCCTGACTGCCCTCCCCACCCTCTTCTACCCGACTGTCCTTCCGGGCCCCCGCCCACGCCATTGTCCCGCTTACGGCTCCCTGGGGTGAAGCGCCGCTCCCCGCCGCCCTGCGCGCTCGGCTTTTCCCGGGCTCGTTAGCTCCCTGCTGCGCGCTCACACCTTTTCCTGTCGGCTGCCCCGTTTCTCCTTTCCGCACGCGTTGCTCTTTCCCAGGCGCTGACCCCTGCCGAGGATGACTTTCCTCCGCACTTTACCGAGCCTCCGCCGCCTGACCGCTTCCCACATTCTCGCAGACCAGGCTGGTTGCGGGCTCCCCCGCTCCCTGCACTGGGAGCGTCGCTTTTCTGGCAGCCTCATCTCTGTATTGTGTTAGTCTGCTCAGTGTGTGTCTCACACTGAGGATTGGGGACGTCTTATTTTCATAACAGCAGCGCCTGGCACTTAGGACTTGATAAATGCTGAAGGAATACATGAATAGCAACCTTGTCTCTTTCAAAGTAAACAGAGTTTTACAATGTATTTGTCTTTGAGGTTTAGGAATTTAGATGGCTTTACAGTATTTGTGATATTTGAGGGAACAATAATCTAGAGGAGTTAAAATGCTTTCTTCTGATGAACAACAAAATTCTTATGAAGTGCCTTTCCCTGTCACTATCAGAGCAAATATATATTACAAAGCACTTTATGAAGGATGATACAGTGAAAATCAGTGTTGAAAGAATTACATATGTCTCAAAATGTTGCAGGAAGCAAAAAAAAAAAAAATTATGTGATATAACCAGATCAAAAAAACACTGTTACTATGAGCCATCCAGCAGAATTAAAGATGTAGCTTTGTCATGTGTACAATCTTTAGGATTCACTCTAAAGAATCCTACTTCTAGGAGTGTAACGCCTGATAGAGACTTCTGATGGCAACATTCTTCTGTGTGTGTGTGTTTTATATTTAAAAGAGCGCCTTTTTTGTTCTTGGGAAAATGTTCTTTATCAAAATTGAATTAAAGCCCAAATAATAACATTTGCCAAATAGAAAACTATAGTTTTTAAAATGGTGATGACAGTATAGTTTCAACAATACTAAACAATACCAAACCTTTTGATGTATTTATTCCCTGACTGATAATTTTTCACTTTTTTATAATTGGCCTCCTAGGTATTATGAGAGCATGTTTTAAGGAAAAGCATTCTTAATGTCAATGTGCTAGTGGTTTCTTCTTTCATGTGCAAATAGAAGAGAGAGTGGTGGTCTGTAATAAGCCATCTCTTGCTTCCCCAAGGAAAAGACCATGTATATTTTCGTATATACAGTGTGCTTCTCATTATGTTTACACATGAAGATTTAGTATTTTCTCTGTTTTAGTATTTTTTATTTACAATATAATAAAAAGGTACAGAGTTTTAAATAAATAAAAGATGAACTATAAAATGGAAGAGTAAAGTTGATATACCAACCATCAGTGTCAACATTTTATTATAGATTTGATTGTAACCATAAAAAACACAAATGATACACATCATAAAACAGCCTTCACCTGAATGCCCAATTGCTATGTGGCACTTTTCTAGGCACTTAAAATATCAATCCCGTCACACAGTTACAGAAACTCATAGTGGCATCTTTAAGAATGAAGGGTAATCAAAGTATTGATCTTGATGGAGCTTTATCAGGGATAACTGTTATTATTACTTTATTATAGTAGAATACAAAATAAAATTAGGAAGTCATGGTATAAAGACGCTCGGTTAAGTGACAACATGTTTCTAATACTTTGTTACTTAAGGCCTTTGCAGTTTTGAACAAATTGCCTAAATTTTTGGTCCTCAATTTCCATATCTATAACACAGGAAGTTTTTATTTTAATTTTCTCCAGCATTTTTATAGCAGTAAAAATGTGTGACTTCAAAGAGTGTACAGTTTAAGACTCTTATAAGCAAAACATGACCAAATATACAATACGGTATCTATGTGAGGGATGAAAAATAGTGCTGTGAGAAAAAATTAATTTACAGGAATTTTGTTAAAAGCCAATGGTTTAGTTCTGTTTTCACAACTGTGAAGTGTTTTAATCACGCTAATACTATCCAACTGTTTTCTATATGGAATTAAATTTATTTCAGCAACAAACAATTGGACATCCATCTGGGGGGAGGTTTGATGTGTATATAGATGAACAGTGTCTCAGAGACAGTTTAGTGGGTTCAGGTAAGTATTAATACAAAAACAAACTAAGGAAGAATATAAATGCCCTAAGGGAATAAAAACAAAGTCTGGGAACGGAGATGGTATCAAAAAAGGGAGAAAATACAAAGGGGATGGTGATGGCTAATTGTAGCTGTAACTTGACTGGATTAGGAATACCAAGACAGCTGGCAATGCATTATGTTTGGGTGGGTCTATGAAGAGATTGGTGTGTGAGTCTGAGTGGACTAAATGGGGAAGATCTGCCCGTAATGTGGGCAAGCACTATCCAATTAGCTGGGGGCTCAGGTAGAGCAAAAACAAAAGAAAGGTGAGTTGGTCTCAGTCTTCTGGAGCTGGGATACACTCTTCTGCCCTTGCACATCAAAACACCAAACTCCAGGATTCCAGAACTTACACCAGCACTGCCCCCTGGTGCTCGGGCCTTCAGACTTCACACCTCAGTGTCTCTAGCTTGCAGACAGCCTGTTGTGGGACTTCTCAGCCTTCATAATCACTTAAGCCAATTTCCCATATTAATCCTCTCTCATCTCTCTATATATATCCTGTTGGTTCTGTCTCTCTGCAGAACCCCGATTAATATAGGAAACAAGGACAATTTCATAGTAGAGCTGGCAATGAATAAAATACAGACAATTATGACTCTAAATTTGAAAACTCCAGTACACTCTTAGGTTGATCGTCCATTCCCCATAGCACCTTTTCCACATTTTTATCACTCCCCTCAAGTCTCAACCTCACAATCACACCTGCTGAGCTCCTCAACCCAGCAAAAGATCTTACCACATCTATATTACAGTCTTCAACTTCTTTCCCTGTACCTACAAAGCCTGTCTATAACTGTAACCATGTATACTTATTTTCCTCTATCAGAGAGGAAGAAATTTCTCTTATTTAAAGTTTAGCTTTCTACTTTTATTATAGATTTGTTTTTTCCAGACTTTGAGATTTTATAAACCGTTAGCATTTCTAACAATGTGGGAACTGATATAAGACTGCTAACTTTTTAATCCTGACAAATAACAGTATATATTTGTAAAATCCTGCCATCCTTTGCCCCCATGATTTCCTAAAAGAAATGTGTTTCAAACCAAAAAAACCTAAATTTTATGAAGAACTACTCTGTTTATTTGCATTTCCCTGTAGAACAGAGCCATCACATCCCTTGTACATTTGGGACTGTGCTCTGAAGCAAATCCCCTCCATCTGCTCAGGGTCCTGCTTCATGGGTCTGTCTTCAATATTTTTAATGTCTCTTTTACTGAAGACTCACTTAACTCTCTTCACTCCAGATCTAAAAATAGTTTAAATTCTAAGACTACTTCTTCATTTCAGTTTCTATTTACTCTGTTTTTAAAGGAAATAAGCATTCACTTTAACAATTCAAACAACACAGAAATATATAAAATATATTCAGAAATATATAAAAAAGAGAGTTTTACTCTCTTCATCCCAATCCTAGATAAAAACCAATGTTAAAAGATTAATGTTTCCCTCATACTTTTCCCAATGTTTTCAGAAATAGAGGTTTTGATTTTTACTTTTACAAATAACCATACTATATATATTTTTCTTCAACTTTTTCTTACTCAACAGTTTATTAAAGATACTTATCTAAGCTTATTCTTTTAACTAGCTACATAATATATGTATTAATGTACCATAATATTTGAAACCATTTCTCTATTGATAGATAATGCAGATTTGTCCAGATTTTGTGCCATTATAAACAATGCTGGAATAAGTATCCTTATATATGTATTTTTTTAAAGTATGCAATTATTTTCTATAGAATTGATTCCTAAAAGTAAGATTGTTGAGACAAAAGGTATGTACAATTTTTATTTTAAATAAATACTGTCTGTAGAGGGTATGTATTTTTTTTTTTTTTTTTTTTGCCATTCAGCATCCATTTCTCTCTCTCTTTTTTTTGGTAACAACACCTCAGTTTTATTTAGATGAATTAATCCTCATCTTCTCTTAATCTGTGGGTTACAAATGGTATTGGGTGCCCCCACTGGCTTCTTCATTGACTTAGGACTGGCTAATAAGAATATAGTATCCCACGAATTATAGTGTTAAGTAGTTTAAGGATGGGCACATATATCAATTAGACCAATCAGAATTAGATCAACAATTTTTGTTTTGTGCTGGGTTTGTTGCTGTAAGTATGTAAGCTCTCTTCACAACGAGAGAGACTTACTGAGAATGCCTTCCACTCAGAGGAAGAGAGAACTAGGACATGAAAAAAGACTAGGTTCTAACAGCATTCAGGTAACCTTGATACAGCTATGTCTTGACTTTAGTTATGTGACTCAATAAATAACTTTTCATGTTTATTTGAGTTGAGTTTCCTGCTACTTGTGACTAAAGGTGTCATCAATGATGTACTACCAGATTACCTCTAACATTGTTGCAGTTCACACTCCAATCTAAATGTAGAAGAGTACCTATTTCCCCACACCCTTGCCAGGACTAGAGCATCAATCTTAAATTTTTGTCAGTCTGATAGGCATCAAATGCTATCTTACTATTATTTTATTTAGCATTTCCTGACTACTAGTGGGAATTCTTTTCATATATTTTTGGACTTTTCATAGCCTTTCTGTGGTTTTTTTTTTTATTGAGTTGTTTATCTTTTCCTGATCTTTCCATAAGATCCTTTGTATATTAGAGCTCTTAACTCTTGGTATTCCATATATAAAGGTACTATTTTTTTCATAATCATCTTTTGACTTTGCTCTTGGTGGCTTTTGTTATGGAATGTGTTAATTTTTATATTGTCAAATCTGTCCTTTCACTTGTAAGCCCATTGCAAATTAGTTTATGTCACCACCACTCTGAAACTGTGCCTGGAAAAAGCCACCAGTAACCTCATACTTGGCCAAATGCGATGAACTCTTTATAGATCTCAACAAGCAGTTATCTTGTATTGAATTCCTACTGGGTACCAGCCTCTGTGCTAGGCACTAGGGGTATGAAGATAGATAAAACATTGTTCTTGCTGTTAAAGAATTTACAATGTAGTGCAATAGTCAAGTAGATGACCATAATTTCAATATGTGATTGATGCTGATGTTGGGTTTGGGTTATGGGCTTAATTGTGTCCCCCAAAATTTGTGTGTTGAAGTCCTAACCCCAAGGACCTCACAATGTAACATTTGAAGATAAGATCTTTCTTTAAAGGTGATTAAGTTAAAATGAGCTCTATACCCTAATCCAATATGACTGGTGTCCTTATTGGAAAAGGGGATAAGGACACGGACATATGTGCATACAGATGGAAGACTATGTGAAAACAGAGAAAAGATGGCCATCTACAATTCAAGTATAGATTCTCCAGAGTCTCCAGGTCTGCCAAGACCTTGATCTTGGACTTCTAACCTCCAGAACTATAAGAAAATGAATTTCTGTTCTTTAAGCCTCCAAATCTGTGGTACTTTGTTACAGCAACCCTAGCAAAGGAATACAGTTTCCCTCCACAACATCCCTTCCATCCTTCCCTCTTGTGTGGCATCTACGTGACTGTGGAAAGCAAGGATTAAAATATACCACCAATTCCAGGGACCAACCCTGATTATTTTAAACTATTCAAAGTAATTCCATACCTCTTGCCACAGTGGGTAGTTTAGAAAACCCAGACATTCTTTTGGCCAATTTTTGTCAATAAAGCTTAAAGGGCTGGTGACTCTGAAACGTGTCCTTGTTCTTCAGATAAAGCTACTAAAAGCTTGCTCTGTTTCCATTTGGATGATGAGGGGTGGGAATATAAACCCTGGAATTACTGCCTCTGCTCTGTTATCATGAACAGAGCTACTTAGGAATAATGCTGCCTCTGTGAAAGGCCCAGCAGAGAGATGGAGCAAAACTGGGTTTTTGTTGACATCATTAAGCCACTGATTCAAATAACCCTGATACCTGCCTAGTTATATGAGCCAATAAATTCCCTTTATTATTTAAGCAATTTTGATTTTTTTAAACTTACAATATTAAAAGGATTAATCAATCGAACAGAGGTTTTAGCCATTCCTACAGGGAGCTCTGAAGACTTTATACCACCTCACTGACCAGTCATTTTGGCTGCACCCAGAAAGGTGAGGTGGCTCTCTTCAGCCTCCTGGACACATTTGTGGGTACCAAGGAGAGAAAACTAAATGTTTAAGTAAAAACCAACAAAGCTGTTTCATTAAAATCTTTAACCTACAGGTTTCTAAATGTCTTTAGTATGGTACTCATGGAGTGAGTTATAAAGCTGAGGAGACATCTGCTCACCCCTGCTATGCACAACAATGCAGTTTGTACTCTTGAGGGCTAACTGTCATTATCTCTGGAGAAGTGTTGCATGTGGCAAAACCTCAGGAGGGATGATGTTGAATATATGGGAACACAATGTGATGGTATTAAGTTCCCACCAGTGCTTGATAGAGCAGCAATTGTCATCAGTAAGGAATTACTTTGCTAGATGGAACAACTGGAGAGGTGATTGGGCATGGTTTTGTTTTGTTTTGTTTTTTATAGTCCAGTGGAATAAATATGGTGGGAGTTTAGGACAAGTGAGACATTCAAGGAATATTTAGGGGATACTTTGTAAGGAATCAGAAATCATGCATCATCAGTAGGAAGTAAGTAGGGGGTAAATTTGGGCCTTAAATAAAAATGTGACATAATTTGTGATGCCAAGTGAAATTTAGGCTGCACTATATATATGTATTAATATATAATTTAAGACAAGGTCTTGCTCCATCACCCAAGTTGGAGTGATCATAACTCACTGCAACCTCAAACTCCTCGGCTCAAGTGATCCTCCTGCCTCAGCCTCATAAGTAACTGGGGCTACAGGCACACACCACACCTGGCTAAGTTTTCTATTTTTATAGAGATGGGGGTCTTGCTCTTGCTCAGGCTGGTCTCAAATTCCTGACCTCAAGTGATCCTCCTGCCTCTGTCTTCCAGAGTGCTAGGATTACAGGCATGAGCCACCATGCCTGACCAGGACCTTTTCTAATTTCTTTTAAGGAAATTGAAGAATTACTCCATCCTCAAACACATTTTAAAATAAAATGCAAACCTAATTTAGAGACCACCAAGCTTGACACTGATTCTTCTAAATTAAAACACACAAAAGAAATTTTAATAGCATCAGACAGAAAAAATTCCTTCATCATAGAACCCAAAAGAAAGAGTTCCTATGTTTTGGAGGCACAAGGAAATGAGATGCTAGATAATTGACCATATAATCCTATCTTGCCATATTGTCTCCAGAGGAAGATATTGGATAGATGGTTTCCGTTAAGTAGAGATCAAGTTATTTCAAGTGAAATCCCCACTGATTATTTTAATATCATATTGTTTTAGTTCCAACATTTAACATTTCCTGAAAATTCTGAAACATTCAGTACTAAAGAGAAGACATTTGAAATTTATATTACTCAAGGGAAGAAATGAGTATTAAGTTTCCTTTCAAATGGTGATAAAAATAAAATTCCCTGAGCTTTCTTGCTTGTTTGAAAATCCATTATTCTGAGTACCTCAACTAATTTCGAAGCAGGTACATTAATTCTGTAGCAGCTTTGAATTGTCCCTGAAGCTGAAGAGGTCTTTACAGTCCTTTAAAAGAATCTACTCTCATAATGACATTTTCTCAGACTTACATTTTCCAGAGACATAGGGAATCAGTATAGGGCACTTGTTCATCTTAGCAATGAATTTATTTTAAAATTTCTTCATTGGCAAAACTGGTATGGAATGTGACAGACTATCTCTTGTGTGATTTTTGTCACACACATTACTTTTAGATCAACATCCCACACTTTTATTCTATTTTTAAAGCATAGGCTTAGTTAGAGGTCTCTGTGTATTAATTCTAGTAAAATTAGATCTCTGTCATGATCAAAGTGTCTGTCATAAATGGTTTTGACAATAGTAATAGTTTTAGTAATAGTAGATTCACAAATTCAAACACTTAATCTAACTAAATCTTTTGAATGACAGTCATATATGGAGTCTAGGGATCCGGGATGGTAGTGTCTTACACAGTTGTTTAGAGTAGCAAGCCTCACAAATTTTCTGTCCTTTTTTATGTCATTTCAACAAATCTGCCTATTGTTTTACATGTTTGACTAACAAGGGACGATTGGTATACCTTTTTTT
>VBSM01002616.1:23041592-23078142 GCA_008086735.1 Cheirogaleus medius | reverse complement strand
AAAAAAAAAAAAACAAAAAAAGTTAACTTAAAACAGATCATAGACCTATGAAATTCAAAACTCTAAAGTTTGTAGAAGAAAACATATGAAAAAATCTATGATTTGAGGGTTGGTAATGAAGTTTTAGATACAACACCAAAAATATAATGCACGAAAGAAAAAAAAAATGAATAAGTTGGACTTAATAAAATTAAATACTTTTGCTCTGCAAAAGATAATGTTAAGAAAATGTAAAACAAGTTACCGAGTGGGAGAAAATATTTGTAGATCTCATATCAGATAAAGAACTTGTATCTAAAATACCAAAGAACTTTTAAAACTCAACAATAGGGAAGCAAACAAATCAATTTAATAATAGGCAAAAGAGAGATACCAGTGAAAATGACATAATAGGGAACTCCAAAAGTCCATCCTTCCACAAAAACAATGAATAAGCTGGCAAAAACTCTCAGAATACTTTTTGAGGGGATTCTGGAATCTAATCAAAAGCTTACAATAAGCAGGGCAACCTTTAATGAAGAAACAAACAGGTTAATTTTGGCAAAATTGCTTTGTGTCATTTTTGCTTACCTGGTACCATCTTCCACTCTCCAGCATGGCAGTGACCTTCAAGACAACAGCCCTCATCCCTAGTACATGTTACTAGTACCTGAAAGAGCAACATAGGCCTTATTGGCAAAGAACTATGCTGTTAGTTTTGACCTGTCTGGTGGCTTTCTAAAGACCTGTTCGTGGGCTTGCCCTTATTTTGCCCAACTTAAAATGCAAATGTATTAGCTATTGCCACCTGGAATAAGGAATAATCACTGGGATAAACAATAGAGAAACCAAAAGGCCCAGATGGAAAGGGTAGGAAAGAGATGCTTTGGGGAATAAGGGCTTTGATACATCCCTGCATATTGTGGAGAATCTAGAAGGCCATATGCATGCCTGGTGCTGAGAGCATGTTCAGAAAAGACCTGAGGAGACCCTAAGCCCTCAGCTCTGTCTGACCCTCAGGCTCCACGCAAACAGAAAGTGAAGGCTAAGGTGGAGCTGTAAACTGCTTGGCTTAGTGCCCCCAACCTGCACAAAAAGTGCCTGCAAATACAAGGAGAGTTTAGTTGTTGTTTTTGTTCCAAGTGTTTAAAGAAATCTCCACCAAATCACTAGCTGACTACTAAAGTAATGGAACAGAGACTTCAGTGGCTACATATGGCAAAGAATACAGACTTTAGAAAATTAGTTTAGAAAAGCGATTAAATGAACAAACAAGCAACAACTATAATAAGCAGCAACAATAAACCTGGGGAGGGTGGAGGACATTTTAACATTGCCCCATTTCGAATTATAATATTCAAAATGCCTAGCTTTCGACAAAATGTTATGAAGCATGCAAAGAAACAATAATGTATAATCCATACACAGGAAGAAAAATATTAATAGAAATTGTCCCTGAGGAAGCTCAGGCATTGGACTTACTAGACTTTATCTTAAGTATGCTCAAATAGCTTAAGGAAACAATGTACAGAGAACTAAAGGAAACCATGAAAGCAATGTCTTATCAAAGAATATCAATAGAGAGTAAGAAATTATAGAAAGATATCAAATAGAAATTCTGAAGTTGAAAAATACATTAACTAAAATGAAATATTCACTAAGGGATTCAACAGCAGATTTGAGCAGGCTGAAGAAAGAATTCCTGGACTTGAAGATGTGCGCATTTTTATTATCCAGTGTGGGTAGCAGAAAGAAAAAAGAATGAAGAAAAAATGAACAGAGCTTAAGATACCTGTGAACCACCAACAAGCATCTAGGATCAAAGAAGAGACAGGACCATGAAAGGAAGTAATACACAAGCAGTGTATTACTGGGCAGTGCTTAGACAGGCCCCATGAGAGAAGCCACTGCCAACAAGAAATCTTCCAGAGACAACGAACCTTGTGAGATCACTACCCAGAAGGAAAATAGGACACGTGAACTACCAGGGGAAATAGGAGAAATAGGAGAGGAGTCTTGGTTGTCCAGGTGATACTGCTGAGCAGCAATGTGGGAGTCTGTAAGTCAGAGAGCTTCAAAGGGTATCTTTTGTGGTTTTTTTAAAAAAAAGTTAACAGGGTTTGTCTTATCTATGGTTAGTAGATATTGGGAGCAGTTTCATGGAATGTGTAAAGTAAGTGGGATCTAAATAGCTAAAAGTATATTTGTTTGACTATAGATAAAGCAATTGGATGTGTGAGAATTTGAGTTCGGTACCAATGGACTTTGGGCTAATGGTCCAGGTTTGTTGTGAAGAAGTAAGCAACATGGGGCCATTATAGGCCAAAATTGAAGGGTTATTTCTAGCCCATTTATATAACATATAACAACATATGCATACTAGAGTCCCAGAGGAGAGAAGAGAAAGAGGCTGAAAGAATACTTGAAAAACTAATGGCCAAAAGTGATGAAATACATGAATATACACATCTAAGAATCTCAACAAACTCTAAGAGGTACACATCAAGACATATTATAATGAAATTGTCAAAAGACAATTGTTACAGACTGAATTGTGTTCTCTTCTAAAACTCATATGTCCTAACCTCTAACGTCACTGTATTAAGTCATAGGGCCTTTAAGGAGGTAACTAAGGTTAAGTGAGGGTATAAGAGTGGGGCCCTAACCCAACTAGTATCTTTATATAAGGAGGAAGAGATACCATAGATCTCTATCTCAGTACACATACACGGAAAAAAGGCCATGTGAGGGTACAGCAAGAAGGTGCCATCTGCTAGTCAAAGAGAGAGTCCCTCCCTAGAAACCAGTTCTGCTGGCACCTTGATCTTATACTCCAGAACTGTGAGAAAGTAAATTTCTGTTGCTTAAGCCTCCTAGTCTGTGATATGGTGATCCTAGCATACTAAGACAATCAAGAATTCTGTATTTTGCAAGACTATCCTTCAAAGATAAAGGAGAGATTAAGATGTCCCTAGATAAACCTTGAGAGCACTAGTAGACCTGCTCTGCAAGAAATGCTAAGGGAAGTCTTTAAGCCTCAGATCCACATGAAGAAATAAAGAACACTGGTAAAGATATATAAACTATTGTTTCTGATGCTGAGGAGGTTGTCTCATCTGTGGCCAGTACAAGCTCTCTCAAATGTGATACTAAGTCCTTTTGACGTCGCCTGTTTTTTGTGTGCCTAATTTGAAATTTTAATTAAAACCTATGTGCTATCTTTGTCCTAGAACGTGGACTATGAAATCAGACATGTCTGAATTTAATTCTAGGTTTAACAGTTACAATCTGTGAAACTCTGGATAAGTTACTTAACTTCTTTGAGTTCAGGATCCTGATTTATAAAGTGAGAATGATAATATTTATTCAGTGGTGTTCTTTGGAGATTAAATGAGATGTGGTAAATAGGGCACCCAGTATATAGTAGACACTTAAAAATTGTAGTGTCTTTTATTAAAATTAGAGACAAAAGCTTGTTATCATGAGAAAGTAGCAAGTTGCTTCATCATTACACTCTAGAAGATGAGGAAATTAGAGAAGTAAAGCTAATACTTGTTTATATGTATTGTGTGCCTGTTATGTGCAAAACACCATGCTAAGCATTATTGCTTTACTTCAGTTGGTCCTATAAGGCCCAAGTGTTAATATATATTATATGTTTAAATGAGACATGTAAATATAATTTAATACATTATAATATTATTATTTATATATTTTAAATTATGAATCTGGCTTAGAGAGATTAACTCACCCATTCAAATGAACGAGGAAGTTGCAGAATTCAGAATAAAACCCTCTGATTGAGGCTCCAGTACAAAGTTTGAGAACTTAACCCTTCCACTATTATTAATTTGTTCTATTTAGTAGTGTTAAATTGTTCTGAAATAATAGTCTGGATAAAATGCTCTTTCAAGTACTCACAAATTCTCATAAATTATCTTGGCACTTATCATTTATTTACTTTATCTGACTGCTTTTCTGCAAAGACAAATCTGGGTTTTCAGCAATAGCCACCAATTGGAGCCAGAAGCCCAGGAACTTCACTGACAGCCTTTTACAAGGAAGGAGAATCGATGTGAATAATCTAATGCTGGGAGAGGCAAGGACAGAAAGAACAAGAAGAGTGGGCCAGTGTTCTCTCTATTTTTACTTTTTATTCATGTGTCTTTCCTATTTTTAAATTTCTCTTTCTCTTTTACCTCTATTAGTGTGGCATTTCTGTATATATATTTAAAGTGTTTATATTTTTATGTTAAGAATCCCCTCTGAAAATAATGATTTTAAAAGCCATTTGGAGTTTTTCACATCTGATGTAGTTTAGGGGTTCTGAACTTCTTATTCTCATTCTGGCCGTTGCTTCTAGTAGAGCATTGGATAGGCTATGGGCATTGTTGACTTTTTATGGCTAAAATTTCAGAAAGTCATCTTAGCTTATAGACTCTTAGATGTAACAACGTTTTAAAAAGTATTTTAAGAAAGTTCTATAGAACGACATTGATGAACTAAGAGTTGTGTAAGAAATTTGACAGTGATAAGAGAAAGTTAAACATACACAAAAATCTTAGGGACTTATCCCCAAATTTATGCTATGTAACTATTTTACAACAATGAATTGTCACTTGAAAAGGTTCCAGGCATGTCTGTTTCAAAGATCTGTGCTGCCGTAAACCGCTCTTGTAGAAAAATTTCTCCATCCTAAGATGGAAATATAAAAGGTAAAAATCAACTATACTTTTCACTGAAGTTCAATTCACTAAAATCTTAAACTAAATTTTAATTTGAACCGTATAATTTCTAATACATTCACAAACTGAGAATTCTGTTCTGTGTAGTGGAAATAGTATGATATGTCAAGTTTAAGTAATATAAAGTTATTTTCATTTTGCAATGTACTTTCTTTTAAAACATATCCGTTTCATGGTTTTCCCCTTTCCTGCAGTAAACGCATTTGCTCATAAAACTTTTCAAAGCTGAAATAATATCATATTTTCTGACGTTTTACAGGAACAATTATGTAGCCTTATTTTCTTTGGAAAATTATGATGATTCTCTCTCTTTAATAACTCTGATCATACTAGTTAATGTCAACCCCATAGAGAAGTATAGTAAGGAGTCCAGAGGTACCTGGGCAGAAGCATTATTATTTTGGGGAGATTCTGAAGAGACATATTGAATTAGAGAGTTCTGCAGCCATTTCTACCTATGATTTTATACAATGATGTAAAGTTGTGTAATCAATCTCAAACTACTTACCTCTATGTCCATCCCTTTGCTCCATATCCATAATCTGTCAAGGGCTAAGTTGTATTTTTAAAGATGCTAGTGGAAAGCAAAAGTAAATCCACCTGGAGGATCCTCTGGTTAAGAATGATGCCGGCTGGCAAACCCCTACCCTCAGAGATGTTCTGGTGTCCCATGGACGCAGGCTCTTCGTGTCGCATGACTACACTTTGTGTATTGCCTTGCCCTCCTTGTTCCTGCCTCTATAATCACAGCCTGCCTGCTGCCATTGTCCCCAGCATGTCACCAGTGACCAGTTCTTTCTCTTCCTGGATGCTCTTTATGTCAAGCCCCCAACTGTTCTTCCTCACCCCGAGTCTTCCTACCTTAGAATTCTCTAACTCAGTTCCTCCTACCTGCTGCTGCCCCATTAAGTCCCTAGAATGTGCTGCTTTGATCCTGGCACCAACTTTGAAGGCTCCACATGGACTAGTGGATTCGTCTAAAATCTTCAGTTAGTGCCATCACAATGTGAACTCATTCCCTGCGAGGCTCCAGTGCAAATTCTTTACTTCATCCAATTGGGTCCCCAAAGTCTGTGATGAATTGGAAGGCATGGGTCTTACAGGAGAAAGGGCAACAAACTTTTTCTATCAGGGGCCAGATAGTAAATATTTTTGGCTTTGCGGGCCACTTGTAGTCTCTGTTGCAGCTACTCAGCTCTGCTGCTGTGCTGCTAAAGCAGCCGCAGACGGCATATAAACAAATGAGTGTAAAACCTTATTTATGGACGTGAAAGTTTTAGTTTCATATCATTTTCGTGGGTCAACATTTTATCATTTTTACTTTTTTGCCAACCACTTAAAATTATCAAAAGTATTCTTAGCTCGTGGGCCATACAAAGACAAGTGGCAGGCCAGATTTGACCCATGGGCCACACTTTGCCAACTCCTGTTCTGGGAAATCGCTGGTTATGGCCGAGGACCACAGGGTGGCAAGAGCAGCCCCCTGCTTCCCTCATGGTGGCATCCATGGTCACCCATTGCTAGTGCACCTTTGTGCTGTGGGAGGTGCAGATCTGCCCAGTGTCTCTGAGTGTCTAATTACCTACTCAGAAGAAAGTCCCCCACTAACCAGATGGCCACGGGAAGATGGAATGCCACTCCCTATGGCTGGAGCACTGGGCAAGGGTCAGAGTGGGATTTTTGGAAGGACGGCAAGTCCAAGCTATTGACAATGTATATTATCTTCTGCTCTCACGCAGTCCCACTGGAGTCCTTCTAGGAACTAAAACCTCATGACTAAATAGTTCTCTTTCAGCATTAGGTGGGGTGCCTGACCTGTGGGTAGAGGTCACTGCCACATTCCCTGGCAAAGTTCTCAGGGAGTATCAGTGGTTGTACCACTTGGTAGGGACACTGGACTTGCATCTTAATGCCGCTAAGAAGCCAGGGAGGTTTTCTAGCTGTCCATTGCCAAGGCGAGGCGCTGCTCACCTTCAGCTTCCTTCCCAGTTTTAAGACCCAGACAACAGCCCCTTTTGCCTTGCCTGGAAACCAGGTGTAAGCACTTGTATTGTGAAAGAGGAAGACTGGCGTGTCTCCAAGCTCTCTGTGAATTTCTTCAAGAGTGCTAGCAGGAGAGGGGACAATGTTGGAGGTGATGGTAAGAGTGTGCTGAGTTCTCCTTTTCAGTTCCAGTCCTTGCTCCTGCAGTTGGATTGTTACCGGTGCGAGGTGATACCTTAGAGGAAGATGGCGAGGTGACGAGGGTCTAGGATGCAGTGCTGAAATTGCATGGCCGTCAGTGGCCACTAGAGGGTGCCAGAGCCTGAGGTTGGGGAGCTGGAAAAGGCATCATCTCCTATGGCCTGGAGAATTATGAGCCAGCCAAAAAGCAAAGGCAATGGACAGGGTGGTTGTAATAATAAGCCACAAGGATGCTCCTCTGCCTGACCATGTGGAGCAGGACAAGCAGGATCTCAAAATATCCAGAGCCTTAAGGCTCAATGGACTGAGCAACTTCCTACTTTGGGGACAATGGCTGAGGCAGGGGATTCATGGGCCTGGGCTAGGGAAGAAAATTGCTTTATGGCTGTGGTGAAACAGGCAAATAACTCCCCACCTTCACACATCCTACACTGAAATCATTAAACAAGTAACAGAAGTTTCTGGGAAGTAAAGCATAAGAACTGGGGTAGGGGCATAGGGGCTTGGATAGTGGTCAGGACCATGTTCAGATGGCAGCAGTTCAGGGAACAGGGAAAGTAACAACTGTTCCCTGTAAGGGTGCAGTGGAGAGCGAGGACAGGAGCTGAGGCTCAGCCACATGGGTCTCACCCACTGTGCTCTCTGTGTCTCCCAATAATAACCACCCTAATTTGATTTTACAAACTCTTCACAGCAAAGAGAAAGCATGTGTAGTCCAGAGGAAGATGATCATTTGCTTAGGGTCTGTTTAGGAAAACAACATTATAAAATTGGTGCAATAGCCTGGAAACTGATATAGGTTGAACAGATTAATAACAATCTGTATTAAAATCCACAAAATATCAAATGAACTTGAGTGATAGGAGAGAGTTGGTTGAGTGTTGAGGGCAATAAAACTTTGTTATGATTCTTATTTATTTAGGGGGATATAGATTCTGATCAATCCTAGACATTGTCAGCACTGATTTTTAAAAATATGAATATTGAAATAAGAAGGAAAACCATTATAAAGAGAAATAAGCAAGAAGACCCTTGCCAGATGCTGGCTTCTTGCTCTTAGACTTCCCAGCCTCCAGAATCATGAGCTGAGGAATTTCCATTTATTATAAACCACCCAGTCTGTGGTATTCTGTAATAGTAGGAAGAAATGGGCTAAGACATCCACAATCTAAGATGAGGTACCAGACCCTCCAAGCAGGACCTGCTCACAGTGGTAAGACTGTTTCTCTAGCCTCCACCAGAATAGGGAGCGAAAGGTGCACTTTGTAGAGAGTTGTTGGGATGCTGTGTACTTCTTCCACTGTCATGGGGAAAGGGGAGAGTGTGATTCCCCTTCACCTCTTATCAAGTGAGGAGAGCTTCATTTAGAGAGTGTGATTGGTGTCCCTGGAATTATGAGAGCATATGGGCCATATAAGAAGCCATGGCAAGATTGGCTTGAAGTCACTGAGGAGAGAGAGGCAAGGCGGCTTAGGGAGTGGGCCACAGTTGTTGATGGTATGTGACAACTGGTCGATGTGTGCATTTCTTTTGTACCAACAATGAACCATGTGAGGTGAGGGTGAGGTGGGGGAACTGGCCTGAAGTCTAGAAAAGGAATCTGCCCCCAAAGAACTAATAGGAGGATTGATGGCACCCACCCCAATGGTCACCCACTGGAGTCCAGAGCTGAGGAAGAGTGGGAAGCAGCCAGGTGGTATTGAGGGATCAACAGTGGGATGTTTCTACTGGGGATATCTCTGAGAAACCCACAAAATTGCTCCTCAAGAGAAAAAGTCAGCTTGGAATATCCAGGTCACAATAATACCAGTAGATAATACCATGTCCTTTTCCTCCAGACCCAGCCCTGGAGGAAGGAGGTGAGGAAAGAAGAGACAAGTTGAACACATCCTTCTGCCTCTCTGTAGA
Source organism: Cheirogaleus medius (assembly GCA_008086735.1). Taxonomy (NCBI): domain Eukaryota; kingdom Metazoa; phylum Chordata; class Mammalia; order Primates; family Cheirogaleidae; genus Cheirogaleus; species Cheirogaleus medius. The sequence goes on along the minus strand of VBSM01002616.1, from coordinate 23,069,326 downwards.
CTTCCATCACTGAAGCAGACCCAAGCCTGCAGAAGGGAGAGACCAAGTCAAGTGGAGTTTGGAGTTCTCATGATTACACTGGATTGGGCCTCCAAACGTCAAAACAAAAAGACAATTTATATGTTATCTAAGAGTGATCCAAAGAACTATGAGACCTGTCCAAGATTTCATCCAAGGGCAAAGAATGGACTGTTTGTTGGAGTAAGTTTACTAAGGAGTGATGAGATAGAATAAATTTGTCTTATTCTTGTATTCTATTAAGTTCAACTTGTTCAATATAACTGTTGCATTAAAGTCAGATGAATTTTGAATCAAAGTGAAAAGTATTAAATAAAACCAAGGGGGATATTTTATATTAATGAAGTTAAGACCTCTGTAACAATGCTACTCTTTCCTTTATCCCTCCCTGCACTCTTCCATCAGTCCACTTGGGAGATTATCCTTTCTCTCTCCTTGAGCTTCTTATCTGCTTCATCCTCTACATTCTATACACATAATATGGACTGCAGCTCCCTCTTCTGTCCCCTGTGGTCAGAAGTCCTTCCATACCTACACATCCTTTACCTGAAAGAATCAAAGGGTGGCTCCATCCACGCACTGCTGTGTGACCTTGAGGAAATGACCTACCCTCAGTGAATTTCAATTATCATCTGTAAAATGCAGATAAAATTCCTACTTTGAGGATTAAATAAAATAATGCTCATAAATTGCTTAAAATGGCACATAGTAATAAATGGTACTTATTTGTGAAACAAGGTTAATGATAAGAGAAATCTGCTCAAACATTTTATCTTCTTTCAAGAGCAGAAGATGAGCCTTCTCTGTGATATATGCCAATCTAGCATACATAAAAGTTTAGGATACATTGCCCAATGATGGTGATTATAATGACAATGAAATGGTAACAACCGCAGTAATGATTATGACAAGAAGATACCCCAGAATTGTAACAACCAAATGAAAGTGGCCCAGGAAAAATACTAATGTGAGTTATGGGGCCTAGCGGAGTATTACTAGGATTTGGCAATAGCCGGCAGATTATGTTGAGATGCTGTAATTGAAGACTCGGGTGGCTCAAGTCCCACCTAAATTTCATGCAGCCTCCAGAGCAAAACCAAACACACAAATAGTGGTAGCCATTAGGCAGAGAATACTTGATAAATATCCTGTTTATAACATTTGGGTAGACACTGCACACTGCAGATCACCTTCAGTCTTTTCAGCTGATTTTATACATAGAGTAATGTGCCATCATGTTTAACTATGAAAGACCAGTCATAAATCTGTTTAAGTTCAGCACCATAACATAATGTCAGAAACATTAAAAGAAAATGCAAATATCTAAAGGATATAGGAACTGTAATTTGGAGTAAGCAATGTGTTCTGTAAAACAAATTGCTTCTGACAAAACCAATTGCAGTTTTGATAGAATTATGAAATCACTCCCTTATGGGAAGGAAGTTATATTCAAACATTATCAAATCATTTGCCAATTCTTCATGCAATTTTAAATAATTCACATTAAACATGAGCAATCACAAAATGAAACAATTCAATGAAAACTGGCTGAGACTCTATAGATAAAGAGGTCACAGTAATAACAATATGTGATGCTCCAAGTGGAGCTTGAGTGGAATTGCTCTCTCCAGGTTTAATATTAATATCTTGATTAATAGAGTGAATGATGTAGCATTATAAAATGTTGCGTTAGGTCCTTTTCAGGTGAATCTTTAAAGAAAAAAGAACAATGGGGCTAGAAACCTAGAGAAGTTAAAAATTGCAACAGGAAATAAAAATCTGCTCTTTAGGTTGTAAAATTCAGTGTAAATTGTGGGTGTAAAGTATTCTGATTCAAGAATATCTGGTGATGCCTAAGAGGCAATCGGATAATGGCAGATAGGAAATTTGAAATAAATTCATGATAACAATGTCCCTTTGCATCCTAACTTTCTCACCAAAAAGAGTTCAAGTTGATGTCTGCATATTTTGTAAAATAGTAAAAACTATTTTTTTTTTAAATAACAGAATTTATTCTCTAACAGTTTCAAGGCCAGAAGTCCAAAGTCAAGGTGTCAGCAAAGCCATTCTCCCTCTGAAGGCTCCATAGGAGAATCTTCCCCTGCCTCTTCCAGCTTCTGGTGACTCAGGGCATTCCTTGGCTTGTGGCTGCAAAACCCTCTGCCTGCATCTTCACATGGCCTTCTATAGGATAGTGTAATGAAATTGCTTGACCACCTGAGTGAAAAACTTACCAATTCATGGCCAACCTTGTTTAACCTATACAACTTCTCCAGTGGTATGCTGGGGCCAGCTCACACCACCTGGAGAGAATGGATTATGAACATCTCTTCCCAAGTCCAAGTTCTGTCATCCAACATTGATAGCTTGAAATGTGTCATGGTGGGAGTATGCACACCATGGCAATCAGCAGATGACAAAAATAAAACAAATGAGACCCCCCCACCCTATCCCTCCAAGCTGGTTGTTAACCACTTCAGTACCAGCGTCGACTATAATCTATAGCCACAGATGAACGCGCACATCGACTTTAGCCGACAGCCATGATATAACTTTTCTAATTTTTCATTTTTTTTTTTTAAGACAGAGTCTCACTCTGTTGCCCGGGCTAGAGTGCCGTGGCATCAGCCTAGCTCACAGCAACCTCAAACTCCCGGGCTCAAGCAATCCTTCTGCCTCAGCCTCCCGAGTAGCTGGGACTGCAGGCATGTGCCACCATGCCCGGCTAATATTTTTTCTATATATGCTTTTAGTTGGCCAATTAATATTTATTTCTATTTTTTTAGTAGAGACGGGGGTCTCGCTCTTGCTCAGACTGGTTTCGAACTCCTGACCTTGAGCCATCCGCCCGCCTCGGCCTCCCAGAGTGCTAGGATTACAGGCGTGAGCCACCGCGTCCGGCCTAACAATAACTCTTAATGTCAAATTACCAATCAGTGACCAAACTTCCAATTCTCTCTTTCTTTCTCCCTATCTGCATTTGAATTAGGATACATATTAGGTCCCTTCAGTGTAATTGGTTGATATGATTCTTAACTCTCTTTTAATCTATAGGTTCCATCTCTATCTTCTTTCTTTTTTTATTTGCAATTTGTTGAAGAAACCAGTTTTCTGTGGTTGTTCCCTAAAGTGTGGATTTTTCTAATTATATTCTTGTTAAATACAATCAGCAAATGTTAACAATATGTTGTTAAACATGTTCCTTTGTCCTTTGTATTTCCTGTAAATTGGTCGTTGGATCCAGAATCTTAATCAGACTCAGGTTCGGGTTTGTTTTGGGGGGAAGTTGGGGAGACTACTTTGTTCTTTCATTAAGAGGCACATAATATTTGGTTATCTCTCAACTGGTGATATTATCAGCTGTTGACAATTGTTACTTAATCCATGATCTCATTAGGGATTACAAAATGGCGATGTTCTAACTCAAATTTATTGTAGAATATTTCTATAAGGAGAGATCTCTTCTCATCGTCTACTTTATTACCCAGTGGTACAGTTTGTATAAGAAAGGCAGGATAAATGGTTGAATTTTTCTCCTTTATTCACTGACACGTCTTAATTCAGCCATCTTTTTCTTCGTTTCCTTTTGAATATTATTATGAATGCATGAAATTAAACATACTTGATGTGTTTCACTCCATTGCAGTTATTATTCTCATTGATCCTCAGACGATGGCTAGTGGGAGCCTATTTAAGTCGATTTCTGAGTCCTTTTGACAGAATGCAATTGTCTTTGAGGGTTTTCTTGCAATCTTGTACATTTCCTGCCTAAGACCTGGGATCAGTCACTTTTTCGAGGAGCCCTGTTTCCTTTTAGTGGAAAATGATATTTAGAGAACACTATCTGGGTGGCCTTTGTGGGGAACAGAGCTAAGAAATATTTTATGTTGCTTTTTTAAAAGAAGACAAATTATGAGTTCATACTGATACTTCAAATTCAAGGTTACAATGTTCATACATAAACTCTTCTTTTATCTGTATCTCCTTTCTCCCATACAAGAATCCTGTCTATCAATGACAGTGTGAATGACAGAATTAAAAATATTAACAATATCCAACAATGACTCATTTGCTTTATCACATATAGTAGTCTCTTACTAGCAAAACCTACACTACTGCAAACAATATGATCACTAAAAATAATTTGAGGTTTCATTTTATTTTATTTTTTACACTTTGTTTTTGGTGAGACATATTCTACTATGGCTATAGAGTCAAGTGTGTTTTAAAGTTATTTGGAATTATTCTGCTGTGTGTAGTTCTGCCATCAACTGGAAACACATTTAAGTTCATTTGTCTGATATCCTTTTTTAAAGAGATTTTAAATTTTATTTTGTTTTATAGTTAAGTAAAATATTTACATTCTTCCAAAATCAAATCTATAAAACAAAGTATATACCGAAAAGTCCGACTCTACCCTATTTGCTCTCTCCCCCATAGACAACCACTTTAAATATTTTTATGGTGTATCTTCTGAATATAAGCAAATATATGTGTTAATATATCTTTGTGTGCCTCCTTTCTTAAATAAGTAGTAGTATACAATGCACACTTTTCCTACTTTGCTTTGCTTTACTAACAACTACAACCCCCAAATGAGTCCCAAATGGTTATATATAGTGATACTCTTTCTCCTTTTTTACCATTGCTAAGTATCCTAGTATGTGGGCATACTGTAATAGTGGTTCTCAAAGTGTGGTTCCTGGACGAACAGCATCACCATCACCTGGGAACTTGTTAAAAATGCAAATTATCAGGCCCCACCCAAGACTGTTGAATAGAAACTCTGGGGTTGGGGCCCAGCAACTGTGCATTAACAAAGTCCCCAGGTGATTCTAATTCACCAAAAGTTTGAGAATCACTGGACCATAGTTTATTCCATCACTCCTCTCTGGATAAACATAAGGATCATTTTGTCTTTTTCTATTACAAATAACTTTGTAATGAATTCCTTGCACATATATATTTTCATATGTTTTTGCCAGTGTTTCTTTGAGATAGATTTTTAGATGTGGCATTCTTGAGTAAGGGAAAAATTCATTTATTTGCTAGATATTGCCATATATGGGTGTTCCTATTTCCCCAGGCCTTTCCAACAGATTACTTTGTCAAATGTTTGCATATTTGCCCAGGTGAAGGTGAGAAATGATATATCAGTAAAGTTTGCATTTGCATTCGGTTATGGTTGAGAACCATTTGCATTTCTTTTCTGGATTCTAGCCTATTTTTCTGTACACTTAATAGAACGTTTGTTCCCTATTTTTAGAACTTCTTATTAGTGACATTAACTTTTTATGTGATATATGTTGCAAATATTTTCTCCTAATTTGTCTTATTTTTGATTTGCTTATAGTGTCTCCAAGCCAAAGATTTTAAATTTTTATTCTGTCAAATTTTCCTCAATTTTTACCCTAGTATTGACTCTGGCCATTTTTCAGTTTTGGCCCATCCTGAATGTCTCTGAGAGTCTTGTAGAGAGAGAGATGTTTTTTCCATGATAACCCTTTGGTGAGAACATTTAGCCATGGGAACCTAAGGAGAAAATAAATCAACATTGCTATACCATGAAATTTAGTGTGATGTAAATACACTAAATGCTTGATAGTCTCTGTAACTTCTTCATGATTGTTAACAGGTGTTCAGTGGTGTTGGCTGGGAAAAAGTTCCAGCTGGGTCCATTGAATTCTCTCTAGGCTATGATCTTCTTGGCTTCTAAACAAGTTAGTGCATTAATGCAGTTTTTATAAAGCATTGATGCTTCACACTGTGCTTATTTGTAAAGCAATTCATGTAATAAAAATAGATAGACTCCTGACACATTGGAAGCCTCAGGAAATGGGGAGAGTGGATTATATTCACGCCCCCTGGAGTGAGTTAATTAAGAGAATTCAATGAAAATTCTGTTACCAATTTAGATTTTCTGCTTTCATTTCCATACATGTATCTACAGGTGCATAGTAATCATCCTGTGACTCATATAGCTTCACTTGCTCTTCCAAGGCAGTTCCCTAACTCAGCTTCACCAAGGAGGTTTACAATTTAGGTACTGTCATCTCCTCTTTTTTTGACACAGAGTCTCACTCTGTTGCCTAGGCTAGAGTGAGTGCCATGGTGTCAGCCTAGCTCACAGCAACCTCAAACTCCTGGGCTCAAGCGATCCTTCTACCTCAGCCTCCCGAGTAGCTGGAGCTACAGGCATGTGTCACCATGCCTGGCTAATTTTTTTCTGTATATTTTTAGTTGGCCAATTAATTTCTTTCTATTTTTAGTAGAGACGGGGTCTCGCTCTTGCTCAGGCTGGTCTCAAACTCCTGAGCTCAAACGATCCGCCCGCCTCGGCCTCCCAGAGTGCTAGGATTACAGGCATGAGCCACCGCGCCTGGCCTGTCATCTCCTTTTATGGAGATTATATGCATGAACACAAAAGGAGGAGAGACTTTATTCTGGCAGCCAATTGCTATATAGTTTTTATTTATTTTTTGGCAGTTTCAGAAACATGGATAATTACAAGCCCTTAAAATTAAGCATTAATAATATCATCTTATTTTGTTTTATGCTTTTCATATTTGTAGGATATTTCACATAAATGATCTTACTTGAGCCTCGCAAGAACTGCATAAGGTAGATGGGGCTTTACATCATTATATCCTGTATGAGAGAACACAGAAATTTTAAATGACTTGCTCAGTGACAAACAGCTAATAAGTAGAGAAGTTAGGGCTTGTACTAAGATCTTCTAGCTACAGAATTCTTTGTAGTTGGGCTCATCCCTTTGTTGAAGTAAATTCAGTACACTAGTTTTTAAAAAAATATGTCACATGTTGTTGGTACAGCCAGATCTCTATTGGTTGGGGGGACAGGAAAGGTGAATGCTAGAGCAATTACAGAGGTAGCAGGTGGAGAAGCCTTTGATCAAAATAGCAACCTTCCCTAAACCTTGTACTTTTTATTCTGCTTATCCTCTTTAGGTTTTTTCATATAACTACCTGACATATTATGGTTCTCAGTTTGTGTTTATTGCCTGGTTTCTCCCACCAGAATGTAAGCTCCTGAGAACAAGAGGTTGCCTGTGTTTTACTGCTGTACATATCCATCACCTGACATAAAGTCTGGCATATAGTGAAGACTCAATAGGAGTTTGTTGAATGAATAAATGAATGAACAAATCAATGATTGAATCAGATATTTATTGAGCATTTACTATGTGTCAGAGACTATGATAGATTCTGGGGACATGACTATAATACAACAGATTTATTTCCAGCCTTCATGATGTTTATAGTCTAGTGGGCAAGAACAGTGATGACACTGTACCATCTGGTGAGTACTGTGTAGAGATGTATTCCCATTAACTTTAATATTCAAATCTTAATGGCTCCAAGTCTCCAGAAGGTGGAGAGGTGCATTGTTCAAGCTACACAGCAGGCTGATAGTTCTCCCTGAGAGCTGTCAGGGTTCTGGGAGCTGAACAAAGCCCAATATAAAGGAATTGAGAAGACATGTAGTTGTCATCTATGAGGACTTTTTATTGGTAGAAAAGTTTTGTCTTCAACATTTATTGTGCACTTACTGTATGCCTTTGGGTTCAGCAGCATCTCAGGTCCACAGGAAGGAGACTGGCCGGAGAAGGGGGTTTAGCAGAACCCTAGGCACTAGGCTAATCTAAAGGTCAGCACTGTAACCTCTAGGGAACAAATTAGCAAGAACAGGACAGTAGAGCTGGCCCAAAAAGCAGATTCCCAGTCCTGGGAACTTTAGCCCTTTGGGGCAGGGAGGAGCTGTGATTCAGGAGTCACCGTGAATCCTGGGTCTCATAGGCAACAAAAGAGACTCAGGAAAGAGGAAATGTAAAAGTGAGAACATAAATTACAGTTTCCCTATATCTGGGATGCAGACATATGACCTACTAACCACTAATTAGATGACTCCAAGGCGGACTTCAGTTTGGAAGTGAGCAATAACGGGGAATGAGTTCTGTATGTCACTTACATTTTGCTGGTGTGGTGGCATCAGCAGTTGCGTGGTAGTTTTTGATACCAAAGTAGTAGGAGCAGTGATTGAAGTGAAGGTGAATTCCCAGCTATTACTGCCTCGTGGCAGCAGCAACAGTGGTGGCAGTTTTTTATTGTACTTGTTCTTTGGGTTGGTTATGGGCACTATTCCAAGAAGTGCAGTCTCAAATCTATTTCCACAATGCTTCGTATGCTTCACATTCCGAGAGATGCTATGCTATGCAATCCGGAGCATTTGCTTAATCATATCTTGGATTCATCATCATAATTTGTACTGAAAGATTTTTACATGCTCAGCTCTGGAGAGTAAAAACAAACACAAGTTTATAGGTAATTTTCAAGGTGAGATAAAGTACTTGTGATATACAGAGTGATCTCAGATTCAGCAGTGGAGGTAAAAAGAAGACAGTATCAATGGCAACATTATTTGTTCATGTTATTAATATGATTTGTTTGATCTAAGTGCTTCATTCATTTATCGATCCCACAATTCAGAGCTCTGGACCTATGTTATCAGGTACTTGCCGAACATAGCCTGAGCACCCTGCCAGTACCTCATACTGTCATCTCTCCCACAAGCAAAGTCCTCTCCTGAAGTCACTGTTTCTGCTCTTACATCAGCATTCTCCCAGTCACACAGGCTTGAAATCTCAGTGTTTTATTTGACTCCTCTCTTGTCCTCCTTATTCAGTCAGTTTTCAAAGGCATTTAACTTCTGAGTTTTCATCCTTTTTATTGCACACCACAGCTAGCAAGCACTAAGTTTGTATTTTAAAAAAGAATCCAAACTTTCAGTTTTAGGTGAAATATAGGAAACTTGGAAAATGTAGGCAATTTATCATGGATAAAACCACTACTAGAGCAACAGCTTTAAAACAATGTAAACTAGCCAGTTTGAGATGCAGAATGAATCCCAGAACCTATATCTAATTCTGAAAGCACCGAAAACATCAAAATCCAACTTGGCACTTAATATCAAAGCAGAAATTGAAGTACTATAATTTTCTTCATTTCCCTAGTAAAGGAGAATTTATCTAAATTCAAAAAACATGGTTTGATAAGCAGTCTTTTTAAAAAATGTCTACAATCATCCACTGCATTTATAGTGTAAATATTCTGTCAACAAAGACATGTCGATCTTTTTGTCTCTTGACACTACAATTTAAATTTTATTCTTTAATTTTCTGAAATGCATCAAATACCAATAGCCTCTGGCTGCTTATAAAATATTTATTTAAACATTATTCAATAAAAAAATTCAAACAGCAGCTGAGCTCATATATAATTTAGCAAATGGAAAACTGACTTTTACTCATGTGCAGAGGCCAGACCACGGAGATGATGCTCCCCAAACCCTGAAGGCAAACGTCACGTGAGAGAGTTCTGGCAGGGCTAGAGGGGGAGGAGGAAGCCAAAGCAAAATATAAATGGCCCTGCTCTCTTTTCCATAATATTTGCCTTTGGGGGTGGAAATGGTGCTTTAGCTCATTGTTATTTCCATAACGTAGCACATGTGTCGGCCACTCAGTTCTTTTACTCCTCTTTCAAGTAAATAAGCAGTGCTTTTAGGCTTTTGGAGTGAGGATGGATTTCCTCTGGCCATTGCCCGAGAAGCAATCAGTCTGGTGTATATGTGGTTCCACACTAAAGCTCTGGGTGGAATTGCTTGGTAGATTTTTTTTTATGGTACCTGGACTTGAATTCTTGTAACTGCTGGCTCTAGGCTTGAAATTCAATTTGAATTTACACAATTGCCATGAAGTTGTAATTCAGTATGTGTGTGACTCTATCCCTTTATTCACATGCAGAAGTAATGAGCTTTAATGGATTGCTCTTGCCAAATGCACTGCTGGTTGCAGGTGCTCCAAAATGCAATGTCTTTCCTCTGATGTTTTCCTTCCCTCATATTTCAGAAGAGAAGGCCGAGAGTGGAGTACTCTTTTAGACATGGAAAAAAGGCCCAGGGAAACCAGGAGGTGTTGACTGTATTATCAATGATTACATTATAGGTACACAATTATACCATGGCCTAGGTGTTCTGTATTTCAACAAGGATTTTGTTTTTTAACATTTTGTAATCTAACCTTTTGAATTTTGATGATGTTAGCCTTAGCATTTTTAGCAATAAAAATAAATGAACTCTTATTATTTATCAAAAAGATGAATACCTGTGGGAAATAACCTCTCAGTGAATGTACAGGTTTATAATTACTCATTTGCATATTTGATTGGTCACTGTAACATAAGAAATGGCAAATGAATACTACTGGCTATAAAAACCTCTAGAAATATACCCTTTTCTTTTTTAAAGAAGTTTGAAAATACAGCAGTTACAGCCTCTTGCTCAGAACTCAAGTGTCATAGGTTAAAAGCATATATTTGGCTTTCATAAATAGTTAATATCCTCCTGGGATTGTGTTTTGTGTATTACACAGGTTTTCATATGAGAAAGAAGAGACTCTATCAATCAAATCATATTTCCCCCTTTCTGCACTCTAAGAAGGGATGGCCCTTCTCAACTGCTAGGTAATTCTACTTGACTATAAATACTATTTGTATGTAATATTGCTGTTTGACTCTCGTACCAAAAGAGTACAAGTGAGAATGTTTTTTTTATCTCTACAGAACCAGGCATACACTTTCATTCCTCATTCGAGAGGCACTTTTTCTTTCTTTTTTAAGAGAGGCACTGTGCCCTCTAACCTCTGCTGTCCCACAAACAGGCCAAGTTCTCTCCTGTCTCAAGCCCTTTGTACTTATCCCAGAAATCCACCTGGACCACTGCCTTATTTCCTTCAGCTTTCTTTTCGAAGTTTTCTTTATTAGAAAGGCCTTTGACCAAAATAGCAATGCCCCCTAAACCTAGTACTTTTTATTCTGCTTATCCTCTTTAGGTTTTTTCATATAACTACCTGACATACTATGTTTCACAGTTTTTGTTTGTTGCCTGGTTTCTCCCACCAGAATGTAAGCTCCTGAGGACAAGAAGGTGGCCTGTTTTATTACTGCTGTACGTATCCATCACCTGGCATAAAGTCTGGCACATAGGAGGGGCTCAATAGGAGTTTGTTGAATGAATAAATGAATGAACAAACCAATGAGTGAATCCAATATTTATTGAGCATTTACTATGTGTCAGAGACTATGATAGATTATGGGGACATGGCTATAATACAACAGATTTGTCCCCTGCCTTCATGATGTTTATAGTCTAGTGGGCAAGAACAGAGATGCCTGCTGTACCATCTGGTGAGTGTAGTGTGGATGTATTCTTATTAACTTTAATATTCAAATCTTAATGGCTCCACGTCTCCAGAAAGCCCAATCTTTCACAATCACTCTGCTAAATAATCCTCTGAGCCTTGGTAACAAATTATAATCTATTCTTGTTATTCAAAGTAGTTATGTTCTGTAAAGTCATCGTGAGCACTGGATTATTGAATACTGAACCATTGCTCCTAGGGAAAACAAAGGGTTAAGTACCTACAAACCTCCAGTCACAATATTTTCGTTAACTGATCAACATATACCCTTGTTTTGTCTATGTTTCTGTTTAAAGATACCTGATTTTATATATGTATATGTGTATATTGGTTCATTAACATTGGATTCATGGCTAACAGCACTATAATTTATATCTGAACTAAACTTATTTAACACACATATTTTCTCCATAAGGCACACTGCAGCCTTCTTGGCAAGGAGCACTAGACAGCACTTCAGTACTGTGCTTGGGGGTCATTTTAAACAGTGAAATCATCAACAACAAGCACAAAAATGCAAAAAACATGGCACTAAATAGACTGTGAAAAGGACATTTGTTTACAGTATGAAACTGGAAACAAGAAGGCAGAGAGATTCGCCTTGTTCAACTGGGAATGAGTGTGTTGGGCGATTCCAATTTTTTGCTGCTCTGCACTTGTCTGCTATGAACATGAAAGTCCCTTGAGTTTTATTTTGGGTTGCAAATAAATTTTAGCATAGAGGTGAATTTTCAAATACAGAATCTTCAAATAATTAGAATCGATGGTATTTTGAAGGGTAAAGGAAAGTGAAGAATTCAAGACAATGTCTAAGTATCTGGGCTGGATAGATGGAGAAATTGCAATTGTAGTTTTGAAAGAAACTTGGGAAAGCAATTAATGTTGGTTGGAGCTCTGGCTACTTCCCTATTTAAGTTATTAAACCTTCAGCAAGAATCAATACTTTTGTATCTTAGCAGCACAACTGAGATTACAGAAGAGCAAACAACTGGAAGCTGTGTCTTCAAAGAAAAAGGAAACCTAATGTTTAGGGACTTCATTCATTCATTTAATTTTGACAAGACCGTTGATAGCTGCGTTTTTGGCTCAACCAGTTCTGGCCCTCTGATTCACGCTTATTCTTCTTCAAAAAATCTTGTATGTGTTTATTTCTTTAGTTTTTCTTTAAAATTTTAAGAAATTTAAGTATGTTATTTTTTAATATGAACTACAGGAAATAATATAAATATTCATGTACTGTTCTGGTTATCCATTGCTGCCTAAAAACCATCTGCAAAGTTAGTGACTTAAAACAGCAGCTATGCTTATGATATGGTGCATTGGGAATTCTGGCAGGACACAGTGGTGATGGCTTTGACCGGGGCTTCAGCTTGTTTGACGTTGGCTCAAACTGCTTTAGAAGGCTAGAACAGTGTAGCTGATGCTCTATGTCTGGGGCTTCAATTTTATCTTTCATTTGGGTTCCACATTTCTTCTCAGGTTGCACCTGCTGGGCCTGGAATGTCTAAGAAGTCTTGTTCACTAATGTGTGGGCTGCCTGGGCTAGGATGGTTGGGAACAGCTGGGACTGGTTAGGAATCTCTTGTCTCTCTCTCCCTCTCATATACATCTTTTCCCATGGCTGGCTTGGACTTCCTTACAGCATGGCAATCTCAGAGTAGCTGAACTACCTAAAGGGAATATTCTGTAGGGAGGAGAGGAAACTTGCCATTTCCCTGGAAAGTTCACTGAAAGATCAACTCACAATTAAGGTAGATTAATGAGAGAGAGAGGTTTATTTACCATGTGCATGGGGAGAATCACAGAGTGATTACTCAATATCCCAATGGGATCCAGATATTTTTATACCTATCTTTTGTGAGAGAAGAGGGAGATGAGGAGTATAGGTAATTCTGTTTAGGGGCAATAAATGGTTGCTAGGGAGGGTGAATGGATGGGGGAAACATATATAAATATTTCTCTTTGCAAATTAAATTAACCTGAGAGACAGATATTATATTTTAAATGATTTGGGCCAGGTCTGGTTGCATTCTTGATCTTTCCTGTAATATATTGAGGTAACAGGGAGAGGAAGTTATTTTTCTTTGACACTTCTGTGATGCTCTTTCACTGTTTTCTTGCTCTGCATTAGGGTGAACAACTTGTTCCAGTTTATGGGGACTTTCCTGGTTTCAGCACCAAAATGTCCAGAGTCCTTGGGATCCCCTCAGTCCCAGACAAGCTGGAATGGTTGGTCACCTCACTTTGAATGTTGCTGTTGAGAAATCTGCTATGTGCCTAATTTTTGTTCCTTGCAAGTAATATGTATTTTGGAGTTGTTTTTACTTTAAAATTTTTGTTTGGGTATTTGTATAAACTTGGGTGCCAGCATTCTGGGACTGAGCAGAAGGAGGGGTATTTCACTGTGTGTAAACTTTCTTTTAATTCTTCTGTTTTTAGTAGTGCCTGGCATCCCCCAGTTCAGAACTTGTCTGGTTTAACTTTCATTTTTCTGCCTGGTAAGTTAGAGGTAGTCACTTGGCTGCCTGGGTGTTAGAAGAGTATTTGGGCATTAATCCTACTTTTTAAAGACTTCCAGCCAATTCTCCTTCCTTGGCCCACTGCCGTCCCTGTCTTCAGAGTCCTTGGTGCTCGCCATTCCTAGACTTTCTGCAGTTCAGTAGCTTGAATTACCCTGATTCTTTTTAGATTTATTTTATTCCCCACCACTCTCACTCTCAGCATCAACACCATGGGTTTGGATTTTCACTGTCTCCAACTCAATAAATCAATTATCATTTGTTGATCTAAGTTCTCACTTCTAAATTTCTGTTGGCATTTATTCTCTTCTCTCCTATTGCCTTGTCCTTACATGTTTAAGCCTTTTAAGAAATTTCTTTACTTTCATCTTGGTGGGGTTTCAGAAGTAGATATAAACACTTATGTTAAATTTTCCATGTTTCACCAAAACATCAAGGACTATACATCTTTCTCTTTCTAGAAGTTCTATTTACATCTTGTAAAATCTCCATGTTTTTTCTCTCAGGATCTTATTCTCTTATTATTTTAATAATTTATTATATGATTGAAATACTTTAAACATACTAATTGTGTAGTCTTATTCTGGTTGCTCTTTCATCTCACATCATTGGGGATGTGGCTTATCTTATTTTCTAGTGTCTTTTGGCACTCACTAATGGTGGGTTGTTTCCCCTTGTGTTTGGTTATTTTTTCTTGTTGTTGTTTGGTTATTTTTGATTGTGGGCTTGTTGTTCTTTGGTAGAAATCACACAGGATGTGTGCTGTGTGAGTGTCCCTCCATAGTAGCTTTGTGTCCTGCACACATGGGAAGCACTTGCATGGACCAATTTTTAATGTTACTTTTTCGCCATAGGAATTCCTAGACCGTGAGGGATTTCATTCCTAAGCTTGTGCAAGGAATAGAACCAGCGGTATGATTTCTCTGTGACATAAGTTTTTTCACTAAGTGAAATGCTTTCTTCCCTGCTCCCTGTTTTTCTAGAATGCGGTTTCACTGAGGGGCAGCCCTTGAGATTCCTGGTTTTATGGAGAGATTTTCAGTTTCAACTTCACCTCACATAGGCCTGAAGGAGTCATCTTCTGCCCCTCCATGCAAAGTTAAAAGTAAGAGGATTATGGAGACTAATAAACACCTCCCAGAATAACACAGCATCTGTTATATAATTACTGCCCTAGTTTTCAGTTCCTGCTTCATTTCTGCACCTGGAATTTACCCCGGCCCCCTATTTGCAAGGTCAGATATAGACTTACTTGTTTTTTGTTTTTTAAATGTCAATAGAAGGAGGTCTCCATGTCTTGGCCTACCATCTTTCCACAATCCTATTCTTTGTTTTCCTCCAAAATACTGGTCAGTAGAAGTAAAAAACTACAAAGGCAGATGAAGAGAATGAGCAGTCACTTACCAGTATAATAACTGAGACAAAGAGGATGTTTTTAATGCAAAGACACATAAACTTTTTCTGAGCAAGATAGTTAATTTAAGGAAAAGAGTGCACTAAAAAACTACAAGGAATCACAAGAGATATATTTTAGATAAACAGATATCAGTTTAGGCAACATATTACCAAATATCTCAATTTCATCTAATGTGCTTCTTAACACTGGGAGAAACAATACTCGTACTCTTTGAGTTATAAATCTGTCAGCCAATGGAAAGAATGCTGTCATTCTAGTTACTGTGTTAATTTAAGTAAAACCAAATAGGGATGGACATAAGTTTAAGAAAGAAGATATGCAGAAGTGTTACTTGAATGTTCTGAAGGACATTGCCAACTTTTTGTACCCTCCCCCCCTTATATTTAAGAATGGTATTTTCATCCTTATATCTTGGCATGTTAACAGTATAAGGAATTCTATTTGGACATTCTTACAGACATTTAAAAAGCTTTCGAGCTAGGCCAGGTGCAATAGCTCATGCCTGTAATTCCAGCAACTTGGGAGGCTAAGGTGGGAGGATCGCTTGAAGCCAGCAGTTCATAATGAGCCTGGACAACACAGTGAGACCCTGTCTTTACAAAAAATAGAACAATTTGGCCAGGCTTGGTGGGACACACCTGTAGTCCTAGCTTCTTGGAGGCTGAGGCAGAAGGATCATTTGAGCTCAGGAGTTCAAGGCTACTGCATTCTAGCCTAGGCAACAGAGTGAGACCCTGTCTCTCAAAAAAATTTTAACAAACCTTCTGAATGAAAAAATTAATATGGAAAATAAAAGCTTTGCCCCTCTTCAAAACAAACAAAATACATGAGGTATAGATTTGGGGTAAAGATGGTATATTAATTCTCTATTACTACTATTAATGTAACAAATTATCACAGACTTAGTGGCTTAAAACAACATGAATTTGTTGTTTCCCAGTTCTATAGGTTAGAAATCTGACATAGGTTGGTGGGGCTGGGTTCCTTTTTGGAAGCTCTAGGAAAGAATCCATTTCTTTGCCTTTCTGTCTTCTAGAGGCCACTCACATTCCTTGGCTCATGTCCCTCTCCCCCTCTTCCATCTTCAAAGCCAGTAACATGGCGTTTTTCTGATCATTCTTCCCTAGCCACATCTCCCTCTCTGACTCTCCTCTTTTACCTCCATTTCCCACCGTAAAGGACCCTTACGATACTGTGTTATGAGAAATACATATTTGCTTTGTCCCCAGTTCCTGGCACAGAATTCCCAAAGCTCTTAGAATTTGCCAAGTCATAAGAGTGATAAGGTGAAAGGAGTATTTTTTATTATTTGTGACAAGCTCATTTTAACCACACTGGAGTTTATGTTAATGACTTTAAGGACTTTTGTTAATGACGTTAAGGACTTTTGGAAAGCCCCTAAGGATGGGGAGCTGGTTGCCAGGGGACTCAACCACGTGATCAGTGGGTTGGAAGTCTCAGTCCCTGCCCCACCCTCACCTCTACCTCCAGAGGGGTGCTGCAGATTGAGCACAATCACCAATGCCCAGTGCTTTAATCAATTATGCCTACACAATGGAGCCTTTATAAAAACCGTAGAGGAAGGGGTTTGGAGAGCTTCCAGGTGGGTGAACACATGGAGGTTGGCAGTTCTGGAGGTGCTGGGAGTATGGCGTGCCCAAAGAGGGTATGGAAACTCCATGCCTCTCCCCCATACCTTGCCCTATGCATTTCTTCCATTTGGCTGTTCTTGAATTGTATCCTTATAGTAAAGGATACAACTTAATACTTATACAAGTTTATACCTATTTGGTAAACACAAGTAAATGTATCCTTGAGTTCTGTGAGCCATTTTAGCAAATTATTGAACCTAACAGTGGGAGTCATGAGACCTCCCAATTTGTAGGTGGTTGGTCAGAAGTATGGGATGCACAGACTTGCAACTGGCCTCTGAAGTAGGAGCACAGTTTTGTAGGACTGAGCCCTCAACTTGTGAGATAAGATGCCAACTCCAGGTTTATGGAGCCAGAATTGAATTGAATTGAATTTTAGGACTCTCAGTTGTTGTTCAGAGAATTGGAGCATTGTTTGGTGTGGAGAAGGCCCACATGTTTGGTGTCAGAAGTGTTGAGAGTATAGAAAGAATTATTTTCCCTTTTTAACCCTGAGATTACATTGGGCCCACCTAGATAATCCAGGATAGTCTCTCTAATTTAAATTTAGTTGATGGAACCTCAATTCCATCTGCAAACTTAGTTCTCCTTTACTATGTAACCTGATACAGTCACAGGTTCCAGAAATTAGGACATGACATCTTTGATGGGGCAATTATTCTGCCTACCACAGATGGCAAGTTATATTTTGGACATGTTGAGTTTAAAGTCTCTTTGGTGTATCCAAGTGGATTTTATGATATGTTGCTGGAAAGAGGAATCTGGAGCTCAGCGAAAAATTTTATCTGGTGACACATATTTAAGGCGGTATTAATATATATGTAGCTGAGGCTGTGGAATGTGGAAGAGCCCATGACAGAAGGGTGATTAGACTGAGAAGAAAAGGAAAAGGAGGGGAAGGGAGGGGAAAAGTCAAGAATAGAAGATAGGGAGAGGGAAAGAAGTTTAGAAGAGGGGTAACATATACATTTTGGGGGGCATGCTGAGAAATTTAAGGAATTCACTGATGTTTGAAATTTATCAGGAAATGATGGCTGAAGTCATCTGCTATGGGGCAGAGACAAGAATCTTAAGGATATAGATGAAAGTTTGAAATGGTCATTGAGGGCTAAAGGAAAGGAGCAGACTAAAGATTGATGGAAAGGATTGCTGAGATGTTCCTGGGGCTTAGCTGGACTTACTCTAATATTCTTCTGAGAATTTAGAAAACGAAAATTCTCCAAAGAGGAACAGACATGCTTGATAATTAACTGTACATCTATCTATCTAGTCATTTCATGAAAAGCAGCATATGTCTATTTGGGCTACTTGTGAATTAGGTCACAATTTGTAGCCTTGTTTCATATGAAAAAAAAAAGACATTCTGAATTCTAAGCAACTAACTAGAAAACAAACTTTGGCACATGACCTACTGACAGTTCTTCTTTCTTTTAATGTCTGTTATTTTCAAGTCCTGCTTATTATCCAACCTCATTTCTTTCTCTGTTGTGTCTCCCTAGCTTCCAGTTAGCTGATTTCTTACTGTGATCTTCTTCTGCCACCTGAAATTCCAGTCCTCTCTCCAGTAGTTCCTCCAGTAGCACTTATCGTTAAAGGTTGTGTGCGTGGTTCACCCACAGTGACTTCAACCTATCTTTCACTTCTTTGAATTCCTGTATTCTTTATAGGTGCACCCATATAGGAGAGCCCTTAACTGTGAATTAACTTGTCATTCTGTACAGTTTCTCATGTGTTAGGTTTCTCAGAGCTTCTATTCACTCATTCAGTAATATTTTAATTGTCTCTTCTGTGCCAGACTCTATACCAGGTGCTGGGTATAAAGTCGTGTTCAAAACAGATGTGGTCCTTATTTCTACTTCTGCATCCTCCACATCCCGTAATGCAGTTCAGAGCCTTAATGAGCACCTGCTCATACATGCTGTTGACTATGATGGGATGCAAGATATGTGTCAAGGCTATACCTGATGTTGATGTCGAAGTCTGCAGTGAGTACCCAGGGTTCCACTGTACTAGATATACTATAATGTGCTTTTTCTTGAAAATCCATTAGCAGGACCCAGATGCTTTTCAGAGAACAAAGAGAGGCTGAGTAGAAGACTGATTTTAGGGTTGGAATATAAATGCTTCAGGTGATAACAGGCATTTGTCAGACTAATGAATGGTCAGGGAAGCCAAAATATAGGCTGCAAAAGATTCTAAAATTACAGGTCACCATGCTGAGAGAGTACAGAAAGGAGCATTCTGGCTTTCCTGGAAACTGAAAGACACCTTAAGTCTGCAGCAATTTACAGTAAATTTGAAGATGCCTATTAAGTATAAATAATATGATCTATGAAGGCCCTGGGCTCCACTCAAGGTGAAATTAAACAGACTAAAAAATCACTTGTTTAGAATTTGTTGTGCAAGATGAAGGCAGGGGAGAATGAACCAACTGACTCACATTAGGGTCACTGGGGTTTCTTTTATGGCCAAAGAATAGAAAAAACCTGTCCTAAGATCAGTAATAGCTTTTTTCTCTATACACAAAATAACTGTTGTGTGTGAGTGTGTATATGTGGTGTGGGGAATGCAAACTTTGTATTGGGGGAAGAGTTTACTGACAGGCACTAAGTAATTATGGGACTGCTAAACTAAAGTTAGATATGGCTCTGGAATGAGAATTTTTATGAAAGACACAATGAAAAAGGAGAGAATGAGTGAAGGAATTAAAAAACTTACTTTTTCCTCAACTACTTTCTCCTCGTATCTCATTTTTTCTCATTAATATTTTTCTAGTACCCAGTCGAAAGCGTCTGAATTTCCGTCGGAAGGGTGGTGGGGCAGAGGAGGTCCATGGATGGGACGTTTGGGGTTAGTCAGGAGAAGTTGGTGTAGCAGCATGTAGAATTTGACCAAGCCTTGGAAATTTGGGAGAGATGAGTTCAAGTGTTTAGTGGTGAAGAAAAGAGAAATGTGGACATAGGAGTAATGTATGCAGGAACAAGCCCAGAGCCTTAGGGACCTTCAAGTTGGGAAATTTCATCCTGCACCTGCAAATGATCACTGTTGAACTAGATAGAAAGAGACCAGAACTTCATCTGATACTCAGAATAACTGTGCAAGGAAGGTATTAACATTGTTTCTGTTTTTTCAGACAAGGGAGCAGATCGCTAAAGTGCCACCTGGCAAGATGGGGAAATCAGGAGTTGAACTTCACTTTTCAAAATTTACAAGCCCTTTTTTCTTTCCACCATTGTTTATGAACTCATGTAATACCTATAGGCAGAAAGAATGAGGAATTCTGAATCAGTTAGTTTGACCTTGGCAACCTTCACATCCTCTATGATTTCATTTCCACTGAAGGCTTCACTTTTACCCCTCAGTTGAATGTACTTAACCTAGGTTGGACTTCCCTTTTGAGGTCCATATTTAAACTTGTGACTGTCTATTTAGATCTCCACTTGGACAACTTTCCCCTGAACCACTTTCTCTTCATATCTCTATTTTTCCTCCCTTGTGATTTTCTAAGACCCAGGTTCCATGGCTTCAAGTTGTCCCTGACCAACCCCCACCATCCCTTAACTTCACACTCAGTCCTATCAGTTATTCTTCTCAAAGTTTTTCAAAAATTTCTGTTCTTTTCTGCTCCTCTTCTTTCTTCTATTACCACCTTACCTATAACTCTGATTCTCATTTCTTCTCCCCTGGACAGTTGTACAATCCCCCTACCTGGTATCCTTAATTGTAGCCTCTTCAACTTTTTAAAATTCAACATAAGCCTCATTGACAAATTAATTACCCTGAGTTTCAGCTTCAGGCAAATAGCTCTTCTGCTCAGAAACCTTTAATAACTCCCCATTGTTTAGTAAATCAAGTACAAACTCACCAAGTTGGATAGATCATATTTATTGAGCATTTACCATATTCCAGGCACTGATCAATCAAAGCAAATGAATTCTTTTATTTAATCCTCAAAACAACCCTATGAGATAGGCCTTTTTATTGTTCTAACTTTACAGAAAAGGCGATTGAGAACCAGGGATACTAAATGACTTACCAAATAACTTACCCAAAGTCACACAGCAAATAAGTGAGGGGGCCAGGACTCAACCCAGGCACCTGATTTCAGAGCCAGTACATTATGTTGCTTTCCAATTTAGTTGTCATGTTTTGGTGGTAAAAATTTGGCATCCTGTTCACAAACATATTCAGTGTCTCCTATATGTCATTTGTAATTTTTTCTCCTCACCCAAATCCCAGAACTATGAAAGTCTACTTACCTTTAAAGACCCATAAAAATTCTACATCCTTCATAATATTAGTCAGGATCCCTCCAAACAGATGTGATCTCCTGCTCCTTTGAATCTTCAAAAATTATAATACTTTGCTCACTTTATCTTTTGCGAGTGGTTAAATCCCCTTCTTTTTTAAGGCAGGGGTTGTTTTCTTACTCAAACATTGTGAAGTGCATTAAATTGGATGGTTGAATACAAAGTTCCCAGAAAAATTGCTCCAGGTGTCAGACTCTTTGCTCCATGTCTATACACAGCTCTTTAATCAATACACAGTTCAGAGCTGAGGACCCCTGAGCAGAATAGACATGGTACAAACTATCCAGGCCATGCTCTGGGCTTCTGCCAAGGTAAGCAGGTGATTATTAGAAGCTAATACAATGTAAACATTGCCCAGCTCCTCCCTGGCTTTGGCTATATGAATCTAGTTTCAGTGGACTAAAAAAGGGAAAGTACCTCTCCAAACTAAATGACTTTCTTTTAGTCAGAAAGTCTAAGTTAATTGCTTTCCAAGCCCTTTCTAATTCTTCTAATTAGTTACAGGATCTTTTCCAACTTTCTTCCTTGATTTCGCCTCTGGATGACACATGGAAAGTTAACCTGCATTGCTGAACCAATTTTTATACTTCAATTTACAATGTACTAAAAACTTACTTGACAAATAATGTTGACTGAACTGGAAAATCGAGGAGTTGTCTTAGTGATTCAGACCCAAGCTAATCTTTCACCAGAAATATCCAAATAATCAAAACAATATATGAACCACTGGGCCATGTGTGCTGAATCTTAAGATGCCAGGATTCTGAGCTCAGATGCAGATGACTGGAAAGAAATAGAAAGAATCTCTACATATTTATTTATTCAGGTAAAATTTATAAACTACCTACAATGTGGTGGGGACTGCATTACAGCACTAGAAATATATTGGCAAATATAAAACGTCAGATCCCTGCTCGCCTCAGCTTATATTATTCATTGTGTGTTGATTGTGAAAATTTGCTCACTGAGAGAGTGAGCCAGCTGGAAACATGCTTTTTTGTTTTTTAGATCTGTGAAAAATTACACTGGTATTGTGTTGGGGATTGCATTGAATCAATCATTTTTCTCAGATGTAGAAAAAATAATTCTATGCTTCCTTTAGAACCAGAAAAGAGCCCAAATAGCTAAAGCAACCTTAATCAAAAGGAACAAATCTGGAGGCATCACTTTACCCGACTTTAAGCTATACTACAAGGCTATAGTAACCAAAACAGCATGGTACAGGCACAAAAATAGAGACATAGACTAATGGAACAGAACAGAAACCCCAGATATAAAATCATCCACATACAGCCATATGATCTTTGGCAAAGTAGACAGCAATATACACTGGGGAAAAGAATCCCTATTCAATAAATGGTGCTGGGAGAATTGGATAGCCGCATGTAGAAGATTGAAACAGGATCCATATCTCTCACCACTCACAAAAATTAATTCAGATGGATAATGGACTTAAATGTAAGGCATGAAACCATAAGAATTCTATAAGAAAATGTTGGAAAACTCTTCTAGATACTGGCCTAGGCACAGAATTTATGAAGAAGACCCCAAGGGCAATCATGACAACAACAGCAATAAATAAATGGGATTTGATTAAATTAAAAAGCTTCTACACAGCCAAGGAAACAAATAGACAACATACAGAATGGGAGAAAATATTCACATGTTATATATCCAACAAAGGGCTAATAACCAGTATCTATAAAGAACTCAAGCAAATCAGCAAGAAAAAAATCAAACAACCCCATTAAAAAGGGGCAAAAGACTTGAACACTCTTTTCAAAAGAAGATAGACTAATAGACAATAAACATATGAAAAAATGCTCATTATTACTAATCATCAGAGAAATACAAATCAAAACCACAATATCACCTAACCCCAGTAAGAATGGCTTTTATCAAAAAGTCTCAACATAATAGATGCTGGTGTGGACGCACAGATAAAGGAACACTTATACACTGTTGGTGGGACTGCAGACTAGTACAAACTCTATGGAAAATAGTATTGAGATTCCTCAAAGAACTCCTCAAAGTAGACCTCCCATTTGATCTAGCAATCCCACTACTGGGTTGTTACCCAAAGGAAAAAAGTCATTTTATCAGAAAGACACTTGCACTAGAATGTTTATTGCAGTACAATCGCAAAGGTGTGGAGTCAACCCATGTGCACATCAATTCATGAGTGAATTAATAAAATAAAATGTGGTATATGTATACCATAGAGTACTCCACCATAAAAAAATGAATTAATACCTTTTGCAACAATCTGGATGGAACTGGTGACCATTTTCCTAAGTGTAGTACTGCAAGAATGGAAAAACAAATAGTACAAGTACTCACTATTAAATTGGAACTAACCGATCAGCTCTCATGTGCATAGATGGAAGTAAAACTCAACAGAAATTATACAAATGGGAGGGGGAGGAGGGGATGGGTGAAATTATACCTAATGGGTACAATGTA
Organism: Cheirogaleus medius; assembly: GCA_008086735.1. Classification (NCBI taxonomy): domain Eukaryota; kingdom Metazoa; phylum Chordata; class Mammalia; order Primates; family Cheirogaleidae; genus Cheirogaleus; species Cheirogaleus medius. The sequence goes on along the minus strand of VBSM01002616.1, from coordinate 23,045,672 downwards.
CATTATCTGGGTAATGGGCACACTTACAATTTTGACTTAGGTAATACAAAAGCAATCCATGTAATGAAAACATGTGTACCCCCTTAATATTTTGAAATAAAAAAAGAAAAGTTTAGATCCACTGGATAGATATGTAAGGGGTCACTGAGGGAACATCGGGCTGTGTGAGGACAGGTCCCTCTCTCCATGAGGCATAGCGTATGGAGAGTGACCTCTTCCTTCTGCACAAAATTCCTGATATAACACAAAGTTCAGTGATATAACATTGGACTGACTGGACCACCAAATTATCTTACTATGGAAATGCTCCTGTTCCTTTGTCCCTTTTTCTTTTTAATGGGATGAGTCAGCTGTTACTTGAGTCTTCCATGAAGCCCACAGTTAAGCTTTTTAATCTTTAAATGTATGTGGTCATTCGTATACATTCATTGATTTTATTCTTCAATTACACCAATTTTCATGATGATTATCCCCCTAAAGTTAAGAATCTTGCAGATATAAATTACTATGTTTAAAACAAGATAAGCTAAACACTTATTTAGAAGCTTTTAACAGTTTTTTAAAAAATTAATTTTAATGTGTCCTGAGCTGCTCTTTCATTCAGTTGTCAGTAGATGGCAACACATTCCTCTGCTCACTGTTCAGGGAGTTGGGAGGGGGGAATATGTTTTCAACAAGCCCTATTTTGGAAAGACAGCCCTAACTAGAAAGTAGACAAATAATTTTCTTATCTAATTCTCATTATCTCATGAAGGTATTCCTTTATGGGAGTTTGAGGAAAGAGGATTGCTTGAGCTCAGGAGTTTGAGGCTGCAGTGAGCTATGATTGTGGCATTGCATTCTAGTCCCAGCAACAGAGTAAGACTCTGTCTCAAAAAAAAAAAAGAAAGAAAACAAACAAACAAACAAAAAACAAAAAAAAAGGCATTCCTTTAATTCTGCACACTATTTTGTATTTGTATCGCCTTTATTTTAAATTCCATTCACATTATCTCATCACCAATATGGCAAATGAGCTTTATTTAGGTTTTGAGCAATATAGCTCAAATATAGCTTTTTGTGATTAAAGCACCCAATTAGGAGATGAAAACTCTGAGTAATGTGAACTCATTTTGGAAAGCTATCTCTGAGCCGATATTGACTGTGAGGGTTTGGAGCACTAGGGAGAAATTCTTCCCTGTGTCAATTTTCAGGATTTTTGTACTGCCCTAGCATGAAATAGATGGAAATAAAAATCACTATTCTATTATTTAGCTATTTTGACCTCCTACCTCTACAAGGATTTTGATCCAGGCCAGTGTTTTTAGAGGAAGGGGGCCTATTTGCTCTTTAGAAAAAGTCAGAATAATTCTGAAGGCATGTGAGCCACTCACTTGGCTTTTAAAACTAAAAGACTTTCAAGCTTCCAAAGATCTATAAAGACAAAGTAATCAGTTCAATTTATTTATTTTGCTAAAACATTTGCATAATCATTGCCTCATTTATTTTCCCCTTGCTCATGCTTACCAGGGGAAGTATTTGCCAAGACTTTCTCCTTACTTTGAGGTATTATAGATAAATTCTTCTTGACTCCCTTCTCATACTATTTAGGAAATGTTTTTGTCCTCTCCAAGTTACAGATGAAGACGAGATAGGAATAGACATTAGCTGGGGTTACGTACAGGCTTTGGGGGAAAGATCATTGCATACCTATTAAATGATACACACACACACACACATGCATATACGCACTTTGCAAAGATATACATTAATTCCCAGAGATGGTAAAATCTATATTTATATTTGAAAAGAGGAACATTGCCCCTACTATAACATAACTTATACAACTGCTTCTGCAAACACAGAGATGTGTCTTTCATTATTATACAGGAGGAAGAATAATCTGGTAGTTGAGAACACAGCCTCCTAGGTTCATATCTTAGCTTTGCCACTTATTAGCTGTAACTGTGAGCAAGATACTTCTATTTTTAAGACTCAGTTTCCTAATCTATAAATTGCAGATGATAATAGGACCTACACTTAGGGTTGTTAAGAGTAACAAATGGATTTGAACACAGGAATTCTTTAGCACAGTGCCAGACATAGAGCAAACACTCAAAAAATGCCAGCTATTATTAGTATTTATAATAGTTTTCTTTTGTTTACTCTCCTGCTTTCAGGCTTTGATCAGGAAACTTCATGAATGGTGGACATTAAAGAGCCGTCTATCTTCTGATAGCACATCTTGGCTAAACAAGAACTAAAAGGAGATCTAAAAGTAAATGCATGGATCACTCATACATTGCTGGTGGGAATGTAAATACTACCTTCTTGAAAATAGGTTGGCGATTTCTTAAAAAAAAAAATTAAATATGCAACTACTATTCAATCCAGCAATTGCACTCTTGGGCATTTACCCCAGAGAAATAAAAACAAAAACCATATACACAAATGTTCATAACAGTTTTATTTGTAGTACAAAAAAGCTGGAATCAGCTCAGATGTTCTTCAACAGATGACTGGTTAAACAAATTGTTGCATAAACATATCTGGAATACTACTTAGCAATAAAAAGGATCAAGCTATTGATACATGCAACAACTTGGATGACTCTCCAGGTTACGTGTTGTGTGATCCATTTATATGACATTTTTGAAAAGGCAAAATTTTACAAATAGAGAACAGATTAGTCTTAGGGATGGGGGAGAGGGTAGAGAAGATGAATGTGGTTGTGAAAAGACAACATGAAAGATCCTTGTAGTGTTGTCATTATCTTGATGATGGTGGTAGATACACAAACCTACACAGTTGATAAAATCATGTAGAACTTAATACACACACAAACACAAATGCAAATGAAGATAAGAAGTAAAAAAGTAAAACTTGGGAAATCTAAATAAGATAAGTGGACTGTATCAATCTCAATATACTGGTTAGGTTATTTTTTATACTATAGTTTATAAAATGTAACCATTGGTAGAAACTGGACAAAATGTACAAGAGATCTCTTTGCATTATTTCTTACAACTGCATGTGAATTTACGGTAGTCTCAATAAAAATTTCAATTAAAAAATAAAGAGAAAAAAGATTGCCCAAACACTTCCTTCTCTCCACTGCAAAGTAAATACCTTTCTCTACCTTTGGAGTCTCAACAAATTCTTGGGCAGAAAGTTCTTCTGTAATCTCTGTAGAGGAAGGGGAACGTGTGAAAATATGTTCTTTGGTCCTAACAACTTCTGATTCCAGTGGTGTGGTTGGGGGTGCTGGCAAGGTATGTTCTGCCAACTGAGGGAGGGTAGGATGGAAGTTGGAAAAGACACCATACGTTTTTGAGACAAGGAATGATGTGATGTGTTTGGAGCCAGGTCATAGAATGAATAACCCTGGTGGAACTCTGTTAAATAGAGTAGAGGAGATTGAGTCAGGAAATATGAGATAGACTAGGAGCTTGAGATACCATTCCATGGTGTAATTTGGGGGGTAATAAATAGTTCCTTCGGTTTAATAACTGACCCTTTCTAGCCTTAGTGTTCAAAATTTTCACATTAGTCAGTCCTTATGTTAAGGTTTGGAATAGCCCATTTGCAAAACACTCATGTTATCTGGGATTCTGACACATCTCAATTTTGATATCAGTTTATCTAGTTCAAGTTTATTCAGCTACATTAAGAGCAGGGAGTAAAGGGATGGATACGAGACTGTGAATTTTAGTAATAAAGGAGGGGGCTCAGGAAATGACCAAAATATGTTGAGCTTCCCATGGGGCAAGTATGACAGGATATACCAGTGGGGTTCCAGGCCATCCAGGAAGCTACTCAAGGACACAAGGGGATGCAAAGTTTGCAGATATAAACAAATTGGAGCCAGGAAAGCCTGAAAGAGGAGGGCTGATGTTTGCATACCCAAGACATAGACAATCTCAATGACTTTCTAAAATGACTCCACAAGGAGGATGGCTTGAGGTCAGGAGTTCGAGACCAGCAAGAGCAAGACCATGTCTCTACTAAAAAAATAGAAAGAAATTATCTGGACAACTAAAAAAAAACATATATATATATAGAAAAAATTAGCTGGGCATGGTGGCGCATGCCTGTAGTCCC
>VBSM01002616.1:23002334-23041492 GCA_008086735.1 Cheirogaleus medius | reverse complement strand
AATCCTCCTGCCTCGGCCTCCCAGAGTGTTAGGATTACAGGCGTGAGCCACCACCCCTGGCCGACAGCGTTGTTTTAAAGGAAAAACATCAGAAAAATTACATAATAGTTTTGAATCCATTACCCTTGGCTACCAGAATCTATGGCATGGGTGGTGTCAGTCCAAGGTTGGACAGGCATTTGCTGGGCAGATGTACTTGCACAATTATTAATACATGTTTTTTGTGTGTAAGGTTATGGTGGTCTTTGTGCAGTGTTGTGGTTTCTGCAGTGTTTTGTGAGAGTCTTGTTGTCAGGTATATGTGTATGAGAACCCTCCCTTCATGGCCTTCCCTGGCTCTGTTCGCCAGGGCTTGACTTAAGTGACTCTATTTTGATTCTGACAACTTTCACACTTGTGAGAACAAGTTGTGCACCTCTCTTTCTCACATTGCATTCAATGATTCACTTTGGCAGCTTGCAATTGTCTATGGTAGGAGTCTTTATACCACAGAAGTAATCAAATGCTATGAACCAGGGCTTTTTCTTCCCAGAAACCTGGTTGTTGAACGTTTACCAACATGTCAATATTTATATAGAGACATACAAGGTTTTCCTATTCCTGGTATTCAGGATTAATCTGGTGCCAAAATGAGAAAGTCAAATGAAGAATCTACATGTTAAATATAATAGACCATTAGAGCATAAATGTATTAGATCAATAGTTCCCAACCTTTTTGACAACAGAGACCGGTTTCATGGAAGACAGTTTTTCCACAGACAGGGAGTGGGGAGCGATGGGAATCGGCTGTGGGTGCAGATGGGGCTTCGCTCGCCCACCGCTCGCCTCCTGCTGTGTGTCCCAGGGGTCGGGGACTGCAGTAGTAGATTTTTAGATTTTCTGGGAGGAGTAAAAAATGATGCCCCTTTCTCCCCCTCCTTAGTTTGGAGCCAACTGAAAAATAGAAGATCAATATCTTAACTTAATTACTAATAAACCTGATCGGAGGTCACAATGTCCATCTATGGTCAAATGGGCTTCCTAATTCCTTGCCCCCAAACAGAGGTCACCCATATGTTTGCTGGCAGGGCTATGAGTCCCCCTCACAGGCCCAGGCCACTTCCTGCATGCACATTGGGGCAGTGTGTGCTTGTCCTGAGGTCAGGCCACTCTGAGTGACAGGAACTGAAAGAAAGAGATGGAGAGACAGAGACTGCATCCTGCACCCTCAGTTTCTGCTTCATAGTCCTGGTCAGACTAATTGAGTCGGTCACATCTTTGCTCTTGGGCAGGGATGATGATGAAGGGAGGGAGGGAGAAAGGGAGGAAGGAAGTTCTTCCTCCCAATACCCAGAAGAGGCAACGACTTCTATTTTATGGGCTAAGGTAGGAACTTGACTTGTGGAAGGTTTGCCCTACAATATATTTTATTTTAATCCCTTTTCTTGCTGCTTACTAAAATAAGATATTGATCACACAATGCCAGACTTTTTGCTCCATAATGCTGTTGAATGGCACAACTGAAGTGAAATGGTGGGAAAGTTTTCGAATCGTTTTATGGGAAGCAATGGTGGTCGTGGTGGTATATTTTACCTAAAGAGGCATCTAAAATACATACTAGGCAGTTTTGATTTCTCTCTTTTTTTTTTAAAAAAAAATTGTTCATGAAGACTGACATATCCACCAACATTAAAATGTCAGATCCTCTTTGAGCATTTTCATCAGGCAACAAGTTAATTCATCTAAAAAGAGATAATCAGACCAAGCATTTGATTTAAATGACTCATTGTTTGGCTGAATCGGCTAGCTGCCTATAAGAATTGTCATCAGTTCTGCTGTCAATCCGGCAGCCCTGCAGAAGCAGACAGCCACCCTTTCTTTGTCAAACCACAGCATAATAAAAGTTTGTATATTTCTAGTTTCTTGTGGAAATGTTTAAGAAAATGTACATATGTATATACTAAATTTAAGTATGATACATTATCCCTTGTACTGAGCATCTTGAGTATTTTCTTCTGGGGGTATAAGATAATTTCAGGCTTTTTTGTATCTCCTGGCTTATCCTGAAGGTTTAATCAGGTCAAATGCCAAACAGGAGATCTTTATTTTAATATTAGATTTGTCTAATAAACATGCCCTCCAAAGAATGGCTGTTACCTAAGCAGTATCACTCTTTGAAAGGCTGACTTAGGGGGTCTCTAGATTATGTGGAAATCAATTGAGGTTAGTGGCGACTCGACCATTGTCTGCAAACTATTTTCTCATATTTTCTCATCAACAGGAAATGAGGTGGTCCCTTCTCAGTGTGCCCCAGGGCCTCACAGCTGGTACCAAGTGGCACCATTGTTGGCAGACCCAGGAGGAGGCCAGGGATAGGGTAGTCATCACTATGCTTCCGTCTCTGTGCCCGGATGAGGAAACACTGACACACCATTGTGAGGAGGCTTGTTGTCCTGCATGTGTGGCCCCCGAATGAACAGTACTAGGGCACCTCAGCTCTGGTGTGAACTGCCTGTCCTGTTCACAGGCTCTAGCCCACACATCACTTCAGAAAATTAGTGCATTTTGTCTTTCGTTTGTTTGATGGACTTCGTTTTGGGGATGTCTCATCCTCCAAATCCCATTGAAAAAAATATCATATTGATTACAATTTTGGCAGAGATTATGATTACTGTTGTTATTTTGCTACAACAGTCCTGTTATAGAAAGCACCTGAATAGGATGTTTAATGGGAATGATAGACTCTGGTTTGCATATAACTTGTATTACATTTGCATGTTGTTCACTTATAGTCAACAATCACAGATGCCTGTTCACATCGTAATGCTCTTTCCCCTCCAGAGACCTTGAACGCCTCTACTTTTAAATGTAGTCCTCCTTTGGCTGTCTGTCTTCTTCACTTTAAAAAATCATTTGTAGGACGGGATCTGGGTATATTTATAAAACACTGACATTTCACAGATGATACAAAGATGAATAGACTGTTGAAACCCCACTGTTTTGGAGAGGTCATGCTTGGAGTTCCAGCTGGTATTGTTGTCATCATTTATTGCATGTTTATTAAGCAACATACATTGTCATTTTGTGAAGAAATTTTTACACGCTTACTATTATTGAAAACAGACCCTTAACAGTTACATAAATGATTGCAATTCTTTTGTTATTTTTATAGACCTATGGCATCATTTTGAATTCTCCTTTGTCAGTTATTCAGCAGATATTTTATAGACACCTGCCACATGCCTGGGACCATGCTGGGTACTGGGAATACTAGATGGTACTGGTGACCAAGAGACTTGGCTGAGTCTCCTCCCTTGGAGCAGCTCACAGTCTAGATGCGGAAATAGATGAGTAAAGTGGTACTATTCAATACTGAATGGTAAAGGTAACTATGGGGGCAGAGTAGCCATCCTAGGTGGGCTGCAGTTGAGGCTTGGATAAATTTAAAGTACAAAAACAAAACATTTGTCTCCTTAAGAATCTACTCTAACCACATAAAAGAGTGGAGAAGAACTCAGAAGTGTGTTTAAAATTGAATGTAGACATATTCAAACATATTCAGGGTATATGTGCACTACATTTGAAGTGTGTTAGGGGACATGACAGAAGCCATATTGCAGGAAGGTGGAATCTGGTATGATGAGTTAAATTAGCAAAAGGACTGAGAGATGGAGGGAAGTTGCTGTTTTATATAAAGAGTGGCAGTAGGCTCTAAACTCATGTAATCTTTTCTAGCATTGCTGGATTTTCGTGTGTAAATGAAAGTTCCTCTTGTTTTGAAATCCAAGCAGCCCGCTGAAGTGGGATCCTCTAAATAATCTACAGCAGAGAATAAAGTGCATCTTCTTCACTTTGCAAGTAGCTGCAGAGATGTTAGAGCATGGAGAAGATGTCTAGCAGCAGTGTCCCAGGCAACGAGCAGCAATCTGTATCTCAGTAGGGGCCATGCAGAACTGGGAGTGACAGAGGCCAATGGTGCTGCATGGCCTGGGTTGCCAGAAGCCAGCAGAGGCAGCACTATGCATAACGTACCTTCTCCACGGAATGTCTCTATCTAGTTTTAAACCTTTGAACATTGTCCAAAGTCCCTCAGAAACACTGCAAGAAATGGTGTCATACAGACCAGTGCAAATGGTGGCCCAGATTTATTCTTAAGTGTGTGCAAGAACTTCCTTGAGAACTCTAGTGGCACTTTGAGTTTTATCTTTATGAGCTTGTGGGGACTTAACACAATCAAGATTTGGTTTGAATATTAATGGGACCGCCATTCTCAAACTGGGAATAACTCTTAAGCCTGAATCCAATCCTTGTTTTTGTTAGCTTTCCTTCTCAGACCCATTCCAGATCTGCTTAGGTGTCCTTCCTACTGGACCCACTAGCTGCTAGTTGTCTCAATTCTCTTTCAAACTGGAATTCTGAATTGATAAAGCCAAGGACGCATTGCACTGATATGCACATATCACTGCCTGTACGACGCAAGGGAGGATGATGACAGTGACAAATGAAGTTAGAATTCCTCTTTGCTGTGTAAAATAAGGCTCTTCCCTTTTGTAGGTTGATTAACTTATGCAATATCCAACATATTCAATCATGAAAGCAAGTCTAAGAACAGTACTTTGGAATTCAGTTCAGTGATAAATGTAAGAATTAAAGCATTTAATAGACCAATAGGAGCAAAATAAAAAGAGAAAAGAACTAAGATTCTAAGTTTAAAAATTTTTTCTTCACAAATATATGAATCTTCATTTTCGGGGTAATAAAAGTGTACTAAAGGGGAAAAAAATCCCCACAAATATGCACAAAAAACCCCAGCTTGTGTTTTGCCAAATACAAAGAAAACATGAACTCTGAAATATTCAGTTGTTCTTACCTAATTACTCCTTATTTGAAAATTAAGCAATGTTATTTTCAAGTTGTTAGGGATACTTAAAGGAATCTGCTACTATACATTTAGATGGAGTTTTTTTTTTTTAATAAAAAAGAGATCTGAAGCCAAGTTTTCCTCTAACTCATTTTACCAGCAATCAGCACATATGAGTAAATAGGTACCAGGAGAGCTCAGAAGTCCTCTGCCTAGTTAAGCTTACTGTCCTTTTCCTACATCAGACATCCATAGAAGCTCCTTATTTAGGAACTTTGGTATATGTGCCTCTATCCTTCAATGGATTCTATCCCTTTGGCAGCTTTAAACAAGGCCTTAAATTCCTTGACTCACCTTCCATTAAGAGGTAGCTTCTATGTTACCCCCCTTGAATCTGAGGAGACTTGGGACTCGTCCACCAACAGAGTAGGGTGTAAATGGTGCTGTGTGACTTCCAACACTAAATCACAAAAGGCCATGTGGTTTCTGCCTTGTCTCTTGGATGCCTGAGCCTCCAAAAAGTCCCACTTGCAGTGGTTCTGTAAGAAGTCACACTGCCCCATGACCCCTGTGTGGAAGAGGCAACATGTGGGTGCTCTGGTGACAGCCTCAGCCGGGCCCAGCCTTGCAGACGCCCCTGCCAAGGCACCAGACATGTGAATGAGCCACCAGGGATCCTTCGGACCCATCATCTGCCAGCTGACCACCGAGTGACCATGAGAAACAGAAGAATCACCTGAAATCCTTCAGAAATACTGCATTTTCATCCCATCTCAATCATTATTGCTCATATCATTAAAAGAACTCATTTTCAATTAAAATATTTCAAGAAGAAACTTTAAGTGGAGAGACTTCAAATCTGCCCAAACCTTTGACCCACAAAATCAGGAGAAATAACAAAATGATGGTTGTTTTGGGTCACCGTATTTTGGGGTAGTTTGTTACCCATCAACTGGAACAATCCCTTCAGGAGCCACTTTTGGGAAAGACTGTTGCACTCTGAAATTATGTGTTTTTGTTTTTGAAATTCAGGATTGCATTTTGTACAACATTAAGTGTATGGAGTTAAATGATGTCAAGATTATCTTACTAATAGGGGATCTCAGTTACCTTTTGGCTTAAATCGGCTTTTATTGGCTGGCTGGGGACTTCATCATCAATAAGGAATCACGTGTGGCTTCTGAGTACCCAACTCCTAACTAATGAATGATTTCTGGAGCTCAATTGTTTGTGGACAGGGAACTGTCTGTACTGAAAGCAACTGCAGCTCTGGAAATAAACTCAGCTCCCCAGGTCAGTGCTGTTTGCAAACGGAGCAGCCACAGCTGCGGCCAGCGTGGCAGGGCTCGCTCCATCAGCTCTTCCGCAGGGCTCACGTCTCTCGCACTTGGCCTCTGGCAGCGTCTCATCCGCCAGCCCTCAGACGCTCAGTAACATTCTGTTCGAGTTTCTTCCACGGTGCCTGCCACCCTCTGCCTCGAATCTTATTTATTTCTACATATTTATTTCCCTCTCTTCTACTAAACTGTAAGCTCCTCGGGAGCAGGGGTTATGTTTCATTAACTTTCTATCATTTGGACAGCGTGTGCCGCCTTACAAGACAGATAAATGTTTGTTGACTAAAGAGTGTTTCTTTCCTAAAATGTCTGCAGTGGCCAATGGATGATGTTCTGGCCCTAAATCTCCAGCCTCTGGAACGTGTTCTCTCCTTTATCTTCATGATTTAGGATCACAGAACATCAGAGCTGGCTGGGGACACAGAGATCATTTACTGGGGGAGGAACTGAGAACAGGGGCTGCCTAGTGTGTGTGAAGGCTGGGGCTGGAGCCCGGCCTCCTCACTGCAAGCCTGAGCTGCTTCCCCCAAACTAAGCATCCTCTTCCTGTCAGAGGTTTACAGTTCTCTCCACGCTGGCAGTGGTGACAAGACACCATGAAGTAGCTGCTCCACAGATCTTGCTCTGGCCTGTTCTGCTTCTCAGACCACTGTCTCACGTCCCTCAATTTTGCTTTTCCATCTCATCTCAGTTATTGCGGTTACACAATTTTAACAACTCAGTTTCAAATATTAGTTTTCCAGTAGGAACTTGGTAGTGAGAGTGAGTGTTTCCTTTAAAAAAGTAGCTTTTCTAGTTCTCTCAGGCTGATCTTACACGCATTCATTGATTCAGCAGGTATTCATCACATATTTATTCATCACATATTTATTCAACACATTAGTATTGCAGGAGATTGCTCTGCTCTGTGATGTTTTTGCTATTTATTGTGCGAGAAATTTTTTATACTCAACAAAATCATTTCCCTTCATTTCCTACTCAGAAAATTTACTGTTGTCTTAGACGTGCTTTTCATTTATTCATTCATTCATTCATTCATTCATTCAGCAAATGCTTGTTGGGCCCATGTATGCCCTGTCCTAGGAACTGGGAATAGAGCGCTGAACAGAACAGGCACGGTCCTTGCCTTCACAGAGATTACAGGTTAGTGTTGTCTTGGCTGTCTTGATTCTGACTTGCCCTCTGCCTCATCTTTTCCCCAACCTGAAATTCCCCCAGGGGGACAAAAACACTGAATCGATTTTTCCATCCCATCACATTCTGTCGTACATCCTAGGACTCTCTGCCACTCACGTTCAGTGTCCGTTTGTATCTCTATGTCTTCATGCAAGGCCATTCCCAAACTCCGGAGCCTCCTCACCACTCCTCTGCAGAAAAAAAATCCATGAATCTTTCAAGATTTACCCCTGATACTCCTCCTTCACAAAGCTTTTCATACCTCGGCCACGTTAGCTACCTTTGCATGCTCAGTGGCACCCGCATTCTTATTTAAGGACACAAAACCAGTCTAGAATATATTTGAACATATATGGGTACAATTCAAATCAGAATACTAAGGTGTTGTCAAAAAGAAAAGTCAGAAGAGATTTTCTAAAGTTCTGTACCACACATGTTAAAAAATTCAACTGTGTGAAGTCCCAACCTATTCTCCTCCATAGAGGAAACCATAGTTACAAGTCTGTTGTAATTTCTTCTAGATACATACTCTACCCACACATGAATAGGAATCCCAAGAATTTTGTGGGACAACTGGACACAATTGTCCAAATATTTTATTTTTATAAAATAAAACAGAGGAGAAGCAAGCAAACTATGCATAAGAAGAATAATGAAAAGTGACATGCCTTATCAGAGGTTGTAACAATCACAGCTAACACTTTCTGACCACTTACCCTGTGCCAGGCCCTGTTCTGAACACTTTACTTGAATTAGTCATTTAATCTTCACAACAATCCTGTGAGTAGGGTACTGTAATTATCCCCTTTTTATAGATGAAGACAATGAAGTTACTTGCCCAAGATCACAAAGTTGGTGTCATCTGATCTAAATCCAGAACTTCCATTTTAATGGCCCACCTACTTAACCCTGCTGCCTTCCTATTTAAGATTATTGGGACAGTCATAAAGGCTATGGCAATAAAAAGTGGGATATTGACACAGGAATAGATAAATAGATCGCTGGAACAGAACAGAGTTAAGAAATAGATTCATGGTAAAGGTGACATTCCAATCTAGTGGAAAAGGGTGGGATACCTAATAAACGATGTCGGCATAATATGATGTGCCTTTAGAATAAATCAAAGTTATATCCTTTCCTCAGATCCTATAAGAAATCTAGATGGATTGAAAGCATAAACTCTAAAAATATTAATAATTTAAAAAATTCAAGAGGAATTCAAATGTCATAAAGGAAAAGACAGACATATTTGACTATATGAAAACGAAACAGGGCCAGGCACAGTGACTCACGCCTGTAATCGCAGAACTTGGGAGGCCAAGGTGGGAGGATTGCTTGAGTCTAGGAATTTGAGGTTGAAGTCAGCTATGATCCTGTTACTACACTCCAGCCTCTGCTACAGAGTGAGGAATTCCCTGTCTAATGGGAGAGACAGATACATTTAACAAAATAAATGTGACTGAAACATGGGTACTTGTGCTTTGCTGGTGTGTCAATTACTAGAAGTTTTTTGAAATAAAATTGACATTGCCTATCAAGATTTAAAGACGACATAGTCTTTGACTCAACAAATACATACTTAGAAGTCCATCCTGTAAGAATAAATACACATAAAAGTTAGGATTCACACACAAAAAAGTGGTCAGTAAAGCATTGTTTGTACTGGGAGGAAAAAGAAGAAAGAAATATAAACAAGCTGAATGTCCTACAATAGGGAGACAATTGAATGAATTCCACAGTATGCATTATTATGCAGTTATTTAAAAAATGTATCAGATCTATATGTATTGACCAAGAAAGATATCTTTGGATAGATTGTTAAATAAAAAGAAAAAAAAGTTGCAGAACAATACAACTGGCATAATTCCCTATTTGCCAAAGTGAAGCAAACAAAAGGTAAACAAATAAAACCCTTGTAGGTGTGCTATATTTGGTGGAGAAAGTATAGAAGGACACAAACTCAGCTGATACCTGGATTCCCTCAGGAAGTGGGCGTGGAGGAATGTGGTTGGGGGAAGGTCATGAATGCCTTGGACTGTTTAATTAAATGCTTTGGATTGTTTAATTTGTTAAACAATTTGTTAAACAATGCGGACATAACAACTTTCCTAGGTTTAAGAAAGCCTCTTCTCTGAGCACTCTAAGCACTGTGTATTTTTCGTCTGACTGTCCTTGTGCCTTAGATTGCTGCTTATATTTGTCATCATCCCCCTTCCCTACTGAAGACAAGTATTTTCATCTCTCCAGGCCCATGAGTTACCCCATTATGAAGCTTTTTCTAACTTGCTCCTCACATAGACCTTCTTTATACTCCTATGCTTTCTTTAACTATTAATTTAGCACCTGTCAGAGTTAACTTGGTCATATGTTTACTTGTCTGTCTACCTATTGCTAGAAAGTAAACCTTTTAAGGGTAGAAACTGTGTTTCACATATTTAGTAATCACTGTGCCTGGCGCACAGTCGGTGCTTAATAGATGTTTGCTGAGCGAAGAAGCTAAGTCTTTGAAGGAGAGACTTGCCTTGTGTGGTGTAGTTCATGAGCCTATTTATGGTACTGTTCAAAAATACCATTGTTCCAGTCAGCAACCTTTAAAAAAACCCGATGATTAGGAAGAATATAAGCCCTTTTCTGCTGAATCTTAATGGAAAAAAAATTCCTTACGATGGCTGTATTATATTTAAATTAGCCCCTAGAGGGTAAGGCCTAATATCAAGTATTTATTTGTAATAAAAATAGATTTTTCCCCTGATTCTGCATTCCCTCTTCTGCCCACCAAATACATACAGACATTACTGACAGATCTAAATGACAGGGATAGGAAGGTTATGTCATACTCACTTTCCAAAGTCTACTTCCTTTTGGATTTCCCCTATGGAAGTAGGATTTTAAAAAATGCTACAAAAATAATGCCTAATCATTGTAAAAAAAAAATACATACAATGAAGAAATTAGTAAAAAAGTGAAAATCACTTGGAATCTTGTCATCTGATAATCAATACAGTTAGCATTTAACAATATAGGTGGTCCCTGGATTATGGACAAGATACATTTCCAAGAACCTCTTTAGGTTGGATTTGTTAGTAACTGAGATCCCTGATAAATAGCACATATACAGTAATAATAATAACAATATTATAATGGCTCATATGTGGTAATAATAATACAGTGTAATACTTTAATAATAATATCCCTGTAACTGTAATAAGAAGTTATAGAAACTATTATGTGCTTATTTTGATCTTCTAACAAAATCAATAACATTTCCATTTCAATAATTAATCCACTATGTGCTAAGTAATAATTGATGCTTTCATTGGAGCATGCCTTTCACATGTTCCATTATTCTCACTTTGTCCTTTATTCCGATAGCTGAAGCCTAATGCTTTCCTAGTGAATGATGGTGTCTGGCCTTCCTCCGAACACTTAATTATTTCTACTTTCATTTCCATTTTAATCACCTTTCTCCTTGCAGCAGGCTCACCTGGTCTTGCAGTGGACTTTTATCTTGGAGGCATGGTCATAAGGGTAAACACAGACTCACAAAATTGAATAAAAAAGTTACGATGAAAGTGATGCTGTTGATCGCTACGTAGCCATCAAAAAAAAAAAAAAAAAGAAAGTGATGCTGTGCCTAAGCCACTGTAAACGAGAGTAGCCGCTAGCGTAAGGATGCTGCACCAACCAACTGCTTACCCAATGCGGGTTTGTTTACATGCGCGGAAGAAACTTGTCCCGAAATTATTAATTTAGTTATTTAATTTTAAAGTATCCTCATGAGGAGTTTTGGAAGCCCTTTTGTAAGTACATAATGCCATCGGTCGGGCCATCTGTAACCTGGGGATTGCCTGTATACATTCTTTCAGATATTTTCTGTGCCCAGATTCACAAATAGTTTTATAAAACAGGATCATAATCATCCTATTTTACAAGCTGATTTTTTTTCACTTAAAATAAACCTGTTTTTTTCCATATTCATAAATATAGACCTGTATCCCCCGTCAGGTCTCCTCTTCCTCATCCAGTCTCGTCTCCTCCACAGGTCTGGTCTCCTCTTGAGTCATATATTTTAAAGTTAGATAATATTTTAGAAATTATGTAGCTGCCTCGAATGTTTATAACAGCACAGTTCATAATTGCAAAGTTGTGGAAACAACCCAGGTGCCCATCAATACATGAGTGGATTAACAAAATGTGGTCTATGTATACCATGGAGTACTATTCAGCTTTAAGAAACAATGGTGATATAGCACCTCTTGTATTTTCCTGGATACAGCTGGAATTCTACTAAGTGAAGCATCTCAAGAATGGAAAAACAAGTACCACATGTACTCACCAGCAAATTGGTATTAACGGATCAACACCTAAGTGGACATATTGGAATAACATTTATCGAGTGTCGGGTGGGTGGGAGGAGGGAGGAGGGGATGGGTATATACAAACATAATGAGTGAGATGTGCAATGTTTGGGGGATGGTCATGCCTGAGGCTCTGCCTCGAGGGGGGAGGGGGGGCATGGGCAATGTACGTAACCATAATATTTGTACCCCCATAATATGCTGAAATAAAAAAAAATAAAAATAAAAAACAATTAAAAAAAGAAATTATGTAGCTGCTTTTTAATAAATGGTTATTGAATACTAAATGATTTTTGAAGAGAGCAATTTAAACATGCATAGACAAAAACAAATTCTAACAAGTATGGGAAAAGGCTTACAAATTGATTTGTTATTTATTCCAAAGATTTGAAAAAAAAAGATAAGCTTGTATTAAAAGAATAATAAAATATAAAGTGGAACCCAACGTCAAAGGCCACTGATGACACTGTCATTATACACTGGTTCAGAAGCAGCATTAGAGTGGTTAAACCTTAGGCAAGAGAATCAGACTACCTGTGTTGGAATCCATGGTAGGCCCCTTATTAGCTGTGTGACCCTGAGTGAATTTATTTAAATTCTCTGAGCTTCAGCCTCCACATCTATAAAAATGGGGAAAGTAATAGTGCCTACTGCATAGGATTGCAATGAGCATGAATGACTGTATGAACCACTTAGAGCAGTATTGGTACACGGTAAGTGCTCAGTGTTAGCCACTAGGCTCAGTACCGTTAGAATGATAGTGGTAACGGAGAGAAGATATTAAATGAGCTGATTGGTAACATAATCACAGACTAGAGAATTGAAATACGGAAGTGACATTAGGACTAGATATAAAAGGATGTTAATCCATAGTGTTCATTTGACATAGTAGAGAATCTTTGCCTTTGTTTTTCAGGAAACACAATTGTTCTTGGCTCCACTTTAGAGGATGCACATGGTTAAGGATGAGATTGATTTTGGCAACTGAATGGAACATTGGAGTGTCCAGTTTAAAGGCTGATTCATGAAAAACAATGACAATAAAGTAATTGATTAAAACACCCTGATAAAAGGAAATGATTGTTTGGAGTGTTGGATGTGATTTTTGACTCTTGAATAAATTGCTTTCTCATTCATGAGGATAGCAGGAATTTTAACAAACATTATATAGTGTTTTCAATTTTTGAAGAGCTTAATGTTTGCATAATTTTATATACTTTCAAATAGAACTATTAAACAGAGCTATATTTGATCCACATGTGTATATCTATATATGCTATACTATTAGAGGTTGGTTGAATTTATATAATAATGGTAAGAATAATTCCATACAATTGTGTAGTGCTTAAAATTGTTTTATAATTTTTCACTTTTTAAAGGCTGGTTCCATTTTTCCATCATGTTCCCTGATTAATCACTACTCTTGAAATAAAAAGTATGAAATTGGAACATCAAACTTAGTATCAGGTTAAAGAAAAAAGTGTTCTTTTTTATTGTGGAGAAAATGCATAGGCAGGAAGGGTATGTAAAATTAATATCTGTTGAAATGTTAATTTTATAATAACATGAATTATAAAAGAAATCATGTAAGCATCTGATACCATTAAAATCAGTTGATTTTTATTGGACATAAACTAAATGAAGCCCTGTTGGGGAGGAGAAATACAGTTATTTTTAACTTGACAACAAAATGTTCTTTCTGCATTATTTTTACCCATAAAGCCTGTAAGGAAGAGACAAATTAGTTTTCTACCACCTAAAATAAAGCAAAACAAAACAAAACAAAACCCTTATAAATTCTTTCATTGCATGAACTATTACATTCCAGATGGCGGCGCTGTTCTCATGAAGTAAAACATCCTGTACATTTTTTTTGAGGTAAATTTTTATGATTACTCTTTTATTTGTAAATTAAGTTGTTAAAAACAATACAGTATAGATGGAATTTCTATTAGCTTTTAAAAAACTATTGTTTTTATATTTAGTATTATTTTAATCTATAGTGATTTATCACCAATGTACTTAGCAAAAATATAGTACGACAGTGTATTTATTTATGGTGGATAGTGATACATCACTATTCTTTGTATTTGAAAATCAAAATGTCCAGAGAATGCCCTTATCTTTGTAAAACACAGTGCTGTATCTATGAAGATATGAAAACCTGCAGAAAAGTTGCAAAATTTCAAGACAAATCATTGCTAAGGCGGTTGAAATGGAAATGCTATTCAAATTCAGACAAGGGAGAAGACTATTAAAGCCACACAACATATAACTGCCAACAGCTTTGCTTTTACTTTAGACAACATTTTGTTGTTGTTTGTTTTTTTCAGTTCGGCCTCATTGGTATAAACTTTGTAAACAGAAAAGTAAATGCTTACATATTTTTATTCCCAACAGTCATTTTCTGAGGTGAAAATTTCTTTCTTTTTTATAAAATTTCCTTTATGAAATAATGCTCAAATATCTGTATGCGGCTCTCTGAATATCTGTGAATGCTTAAGGGAAAATAATACCACATATTTATTTAAATTAGGTAAAACCCAAATGTTTTCCCTGAAAGGTCTACATCAGTTCCATGAACCTGGGCAGTGGAATCCCTAGGGTGGCGCTCGTTCCCCTGGCAGAGAGGCCCGTCCGTATTAAAATGATTGAATGAAACTTCCACTGTGTGAAAATCGGTCACTCCCTGTCAGGAAATTAGACATCCCATGTCCCCTTCCCTCAGTCAAATGTCTTTAAAGTTTTTGAACTATTTTCTTTTCTTAGAGCAGTAGATGGCACAGTGGATGCAGAAAGAAATCCACAAACATAGACTTTTGACCTCAGGCACTTAGAGGTGTTCACTTGTCTAAGCTGTTCCTTAAAAATAAATGAAAAGTTTGGACTAGAATATAGATAACCTCTAAGGCCACTTCCAAATCTATAACTATGATTCTAAATCAAAGATATTAATAGAGGTTTAAATATATATATATACACACACACATAATAATACATATGTATATTTAAACAATAAGTATTAATAAAATGTATTATCTCTCATAACAGGCAGGGGACAGGGTAGTTACAGGGTAGGTTGATCTAGCAGCTCAATGATGTTATCAACAGTGCAGGTTTTTTTTCTTCTTTCTGCTCTCTCATCTTCATCTTCATTGTCTTGGCTCTTTTTTTTTGAGACAGAGTCTCACTCTGTTGCCCAGGCTAGAGTGCTGTGGTGTCAGCAACCTCAAACTCCTGGGCTCAAGCTATTCTCTTGCCACAGCCTCCAGAGTAGCTGGGACTACAGGTACTCACCACCATACCCAGATAAGTTTTTCTATTTTTGGTAGAGACAGGGTTTCGCTCTTGCTCACACTGGTCTCGAACTCCTGGCCTCAAGCAATCCTCCGGCCTCGGCCTCCCAGAGTGCTAGGATTACAGATGTGAGCCACCACACCCAGCCTGTCTTGGCTTTTGTCCTTAGGTTTGTCGCCTCATGGTTGCAAGATGGCTGCTGCCATTCCAGGTGTCACGTGTAGACATGCCCACATCAAATAGAACAAAAGGAGTCATTTCATTCTGTGAGTCTCTTGTTAGTAGCAAGAAAAATCTTTCTCTGAAGCATCCCTACCGCTACCCCAGCAGACATGCTTTCGCATATCACATATCATTAGCCAGAATGTCATATGCCCGTGCCTAGATCTTGATTGGCTTAGGCCAATAAAAATACATCTTCTGAATGTAGAAGGACCCAGATACACTTATCTCAATAAAATTGGGTTCTATTAACAAGAAAGAATGGGAAGAGGGAGTGACAGTTGAACAGGCAACCAACAAAGTCTGCCATACTGCTAAAGAGTGATTATTTGATGCCACCATGCCCATAGGCTACGATCAGAAATATTTTAATAATATATTGTATAGGTATTATACTAACATCTTGTACCCATAATAGATTTCATTCATCCATAATAGTGTGACTCTTTAGTGAGTCATGTGCTATTCAACATCACATGTGCTATAGCTTGAATGTGTCCCCCTGAAAGCATGTGTGGTGACCTTGGTAGTGACCATGTGGTGCCAATTCTGCAAGCTTACGGAATGCAAGAACTGAGGAGGCATGGTTTTCTCTACGTAGATTTCAAAGGGTAGAGGCCCAGGCAGACCCTTGTTATAGAGGCAGAGCTATCATAGAAAGCCCCCACTAGGGCAAAGCCCAGTGGAATTATGGGGCCACGGCTGCCCCAGAGACCCCAGAACTGTAGGGCAACCAGTGAGCAATGCCAGCCTGGAAGAACTGCAGGCACAAGACTCCAACCCATGAGAGCTGCTGGGTTGGGTGGGCTGAGCCCAGCAAAGCTGTGGGGGATTGGGCTTCCCGAGTCCTCCGGGGCCAAACTCTCACTCCAGTGTGTCCAGAAAGCAGGACATGGAGTCAAGGAAGATTATTCTGGAGGCTTAAGATTTGATGTTGTTCACCGTTTGGTTTGGGACTTATTTGGAACTGTTTACCCATTTTTTCTTGCCCATTTCTCCCTTCTGGAATACAAACATCCTAGCCTGTGCCTGTCCCACCACTGTATTTTGAAAGTAGATAACTTGTTTGCTCTCACAGGCTCACAGCTGAAGGGGAATTTGCCTTAGGATGAATTAGCCTTGAGTCTCACTCATAACCAATTTAGGTGAGATTTTGGGCTTTGGACTTTTTCAGCTGATGCAGGAAGAGGTTAAGACTTTGGGACCTATTGGGATGGAAGAAATGTATTTTGTATGTGAGAAAAATATATGTTTTGGGGGCCAGGAGCAGAATGTGGCGGTTTGGAAGTGTTTCCCAAAAAGCATGTGTTAGAAACTTAATCCCCATTGCAATAATGTTAAGAGGTGAGATTACTAAGAAGTGAGTCGGCCATGAGGATTCTGCCCTCATGAGTGGAGTAAGGCTCTTATCTTGGGAGTGGGTTTTTTATATAAGGGTGAGTTCAATTCCCTTTTCTCTCTCCCTCTCTTGCCCTTCCGCCTTCTACCATGGGATGGCACAGCACAAAGGCCTTCACCAGATGCCAATACCTTGATTTGGGACTTCCCAGTCTCCAGAAATGTGAGCCAATAAATGTCTGGTTTTTTAAAAATAAATTATGCAGTCTCAGGTATTCTGTTAATAGAAGCACAAAATGGACTAAGATAACATGTCAAGTTTTTTTTTTGCTAGAAAAATACAAATTCCCCCCAACCCCCAAAAAACCATTTGGGCTTAAGTTGTCAGTATGATGCCTCATTACCCATAAATACCTTAGAGTATAACTCCTACAATCATGGATTTTCTCCTACATAACCACAGTACAACCATCAAAATCAGGAAATTAACACTAATACATTACTACCATCTAATCCTCAAAATCTATTCAAATTTACCCGTTGTTCCAATAATGTCCTTTGTAGCTATAGGATCCAGTCCAACGTTATGTGTTGCATTTAGTTGTGTCATTCAATCTGGAACAGTATTCCTCTGTCTTTCCTTAACTTTTATGATCTTGACACTTTTGAAGATGACAGGCTAGTTATTTTGTAGAATATTTCTCAATTTAGTTTGTCTGGCATCTCCTCCTGATTAGATTCAGGTAATGTATTTTTGAGGGACAGGATTATCACAGAAATAACGCCATAAAACATGCATTTTTAGAGAAAGTCTTGATTGTAGACAATCCTTAACATTTTAATATAATTTTGTACCCAGAGTTTTAAAAAAAAAAAGCAATTGCTCGTGAGCTGTGCCCATATTAGTGGTATATATTCCATCCGTGTTGGCCAGAATTTCTGAGCTTTCCAAGAGACAAAACTGGTTAGCAAGAGATGTAAACAATATATTTGGTTCTTGTCCTTGAGCAGACTGTGGCTCTTACCTTATTCAAAAGGGAAGGACCTACTTGAAGTAGTAAAGGTTACAAGTATGTTGAGAACTGATATATTTGTATATAGATCGATGGCTTTTTCAGAGAGTAGTATTTTGCATACAGTAGACTCTCAGTAAATATTTGTGGAATAACATGGAACTTTAGGGTAGAGCACGATGAAAAACATTTGGTAAGCATCAAAGCAAAAGGAATGGGAGTAAAAATAATTGTTGTAGCAGAAAATCAAGGAATAACTAACCAGATGGAATAGATGATATTTTCCTAATACAGATTTATAAAACCCAAACTAAGGCATGATGTTACAGAAATGATGAAGAGAATTCCCTCGCTAACTAGTTTTGTCTCTTGGAAGGCTCTGACGGGTCATCCTCCACTGAATTCTGACCAGTGATAAAGAACCTATTTATTAAGACGATATAGTAGGAAATACATGAGAAAACAGTTATGTCATCTCAGAATTTTTATTTTAGGGCATGGTTAGATGCATGTGGGGCTGAGGAAAGTAGATTTCAAAAGTTTAGAGAAAAAAATCATCATCTGAGACATGTCAAAAATGTCTGACAATGTGAAATACTCCCCAGGAGTGTTCAATGTTGAGTTTTATAGAAGGTCATCACACTGGGCCCATATAGGAATGTCAAGGCCAAATGAGTGGGCTGGGTTCCTAGACAGTACATAAGTGGAATTATAGAATTTATCAGAAAAAGAGCCTACAAAAGGACAGTCTCCTGGTCAGCGACAGACTTCTATAGGGAAAGGAGATAATAAATATCACACTTATCTCTCAAGTAAGTAAAGTCTTACTTTGAAATACAGAATGATTTATTCATTGAATGAAATATGTATACAGAAGGAAAACTAATGTTCTTTAAGGAAGAATACATTACAGAAGAAATTTTGATCAGTTAGAAGACCTGGTATTCAGCAAAGAATCAGTAAAACTTGGGCTATGGAGTTGTAACTGAACTTGTCCCTCCAATCATGACTTCTGTAATGAGACCCTATATTAAAAAGCCATGGCAACAAGGTTTATTCCACAGTAGCTACGTGACTACCATTCACAGGTTCCTAATATTTCCAACCAGAGCAAGATGAAGGCAAATAGGCCATGGCTGACTGCATCACCTCACCCCACCAGAACATACCTGGCCACTTCTCCAGTTCCCAAGCTGTTTATATGATAATAGTCAAAGTACAAACTCTAGTAGATCACAGACCTAAATGCAAGAACAAAAACTACAGAACCCTCAGAGGAAAACACAGGAGTAAATCTTCATGACCTTGGGTTAGATGATAATCTCTTACATATGACATCAAAGACACAGTGATAAAAGAGAAGATTGATAAATTTGACTTAATAAAAATTAAACATGCTTGTGTTTCAGAGGACACCATCAAAATAGTGAAAAGACAACCTGTAGGATGGGTGGAAATATTTGCAAGTTATATATGTGATAGACACTTGTATCATAAAGAACCCTTACAATTCAATAATAAAAAACCAAATAACCCAATTTAAAAATGGGCAAAGGATTTGAATAGACATTTCTCTAATGAAGATATATGAATGACTAATAAGTACATGAAAAGATATCATTATTAGTCATTAGAGAAGTGCAAATCAAAACCATGATGAGATACCACTTCAAATCCAAAATAAATGTCTAAAATTAAAAAAAAAAGGTGTTGGGTAGGATGTGGAGAAATTGGAACCCTCATACATTGATGGTGGGAATGTAAAATGATGCAACTACTTTGGAAAAGAGTTCACTAGTTTCCTCAAATGATTAAACAAAAAGTTACCATATGACTCAGCAGATCCACTCCTAGGTATCTTTCTGAGAGAAATGAAAACTTGTACACAAAAACTTGTACATAAATGTTCATAGCAACATTATTCATAATAATTAAAAAGTGGAAACAGTCCAAATGTCCTTATGGTGGAATATTACATGGTCATAAAAGGAGTGAAGTACTGATAAGTGTTACAAGACGGATGAACCTTGAGAGCATAAACTTTCATTCATGCTAAGTGGAAGAAGCCAGTCACAAAAGGACAAATATTGTATGATACCATTTATGTGAAATGTACATAATGACTAAATCTGTGGAGACAGAAAGTAGGTTAGTGGTTGCTAGGATCTGGAGAATGGGGGAGCAGAAGGTAGGGGTAGGACTTGGCTGCTCATGGATACAAGGTTTGTTTTTGAGATGATGAAATATTTCAAAATTGGTTACAGTGATGGTTGCACTCTTAAAATATATTAAAAGCCATTGAACAGTATACTCTAAATGAATGAACTTATTTGTGGTATATAAATTATAGCTTAATAAGGATGTTTGTAAAGACATAAGTTTATGTATATTTGTGTGTATATGTTGTATATACATATATATTATATGTACATACATACACATATATAAACATACACGTGTGCACACATGCATGCATATGTGTATTATGTATGCATATAAATTCTAAAGTAGCATAGATTTTCTGTGATGATTCCTTGGCACTATAGCATGCAGCAGGATCCTAGAGCTTTTGCAAGCATATGTTGTGGGTGCCCATGAGAAGGGGATGTATATATATACAAAGCAATAATTTGGCTTTTCAAGTGCCTGGTTTTGAGACAGATTCTCTGGACAGGCCTGGTTCAATATTATCCTTTCCTGGAACAAAAGTTGTAGGATCAAGGGGTCCTTCCATCTAAGATGCCTTATTACTGAAATAAAACTTCTTTCTAAGGCCTGTTTTCATTTTTCTCAATATTCTGGGTAAGTTTATAAAGAATTGATTTTGTATTTCCTATCATCTGTTTGGTAGGTTTTGTGTTTTATTTTTTGTTGTTGCTGCTGTTGCTTATTTTCTCCTTTTCCTTGTCTTTAATCAATTGTTGAAGTTTTGTTTGTTTGGTTTTGGTTTTGGTTACATTTAGTTTCTCTAGTTGGTCGGAAGTTATGTAATCTATTTCTACTCTTCTAATGATTATTCTTATATCTTTAATAAATATATTAAACATAGTTTTCTATCTATGTCTAGAATTATCCAGCATATAACTCCACCCTAAGATGAGATGAACTTTGGCATACTTTCACTTACCAGCTTCCTCTGTTTCTGCTGCCATTCTATGCTGAGATCATCTGAGATTCTCATTTCTGGTGGTAATTCTTTTATTCACTTTCCCTCTCCCCACTCCAATTATTAAGATTTAACTATGCAGACAGTTTCTGATTGATGATGATTTGACTTATGATTTTTGACTTTACGATGGTGGGAGCTGGATGGAGAACCTGCAGCCTCGAGACCACATGTGGCCTTCCAGATCCCCGAATGCAGCCCGTCGACTGAATCCAAACTTCATGGAACAAAGCCCTTTATTAAAAGGATTTGTTCTATAAAATTTGGATTCAGTAAAAGGTCGCTCTCAAAGGTCCAGAAGGCCACATGTGGCCTCAAGACTGAAGGTTCCCCATCCCATTTTCAACTTACGGTGGATTTATCTGGATGTAGCCCTATCATAAATCAAGGAACATCTATAATTTGTTCTAGTTTCTTTGCCCCTTCCTCCCTTTTTCCCTATTTTAGGTCTTCTTGGGCTCATTTTTCATTATTTGGAAGTACATTCTTTACTAACTTTTTCAGAGATGATTCATGGTTGATAATTTTTGCGTACTTACATTTATAAAAATGTCTCTGCTTTTACTTTTACTTCTACTTGCTTTTTTCTATCTCCCTGTATCTTTCAGAGCCTTACTTGGCTTGCCCACTGCCCCTTCCTGCTGTTGGCTGTGATTTCCTGAGAGAAGGGTTAGAATTGGATGGTGAGGCCTGTGCTACTTTCAGTTTGGTTTGCTTTTGTTTTTAACCATGTTTTAGGAACTCGGGGAATTATGAATTTTGAGGGGAAAAAAATTAAGTATATTTAACTAAAAAATTTAGATCTCTAACTTAGACCTTATACTGCTAATTTCTTTAGCTTCAAATGCTGCTTAAAACACAGGGTATGAAATTAGGAAAACTGATTTTTGAGTTCCAGTTCTGCCAATTTTTTTAGGTGTTGTGCTCCATCTATGAACCTCAACTTCTTCATCAATAAGTTGAGGATAGTAAGAATACCTACTGCATATGTTCAGTAATGATGAAATATAACAGTAAAGTGAACATACTTTGTGAGTATCAAAGAGCTCCTAAAAATTCATTATTCATCACACTAAATAATGCCTCTGTCAGACCCTCAGTAGTAGGAGAATGTAAGAAAAGACCGAAGTGACCAAAATGGGGGAAGAAGAGGAGATTGCCGCAGCTCCCAAACCAGATTTCTGTTTTGTAACTATTGCTCTCAATTCCTTAGAATTTCTAAAACAAAGATTTTCTGCATGTCACGTCCAGAAACTCTGCTTTCCTATGGCATAAAAGCTAGCCGGAAGAATCACTGAGAAGGTTCCCGTTTAACCAGAGTGGATAATTGGTTATGGAGGGTGAGGGATGGCTATTGATACTCAGTAGACAGGATTCTAATATTATATTAACTTTTCCCTAGAACTTTATCAAAGTGACAGTTTTATGTGTATCTTGTCCTCTCTGTACAAGAACTTGAAGGTAGCTAAAATCTGAATCTGAAGATATTTTCTGTAAAAAAAAGAGGACTTTGTAGGTGTTTTTTTTTTTTTTCCCCTCTCAGTGATAGAAAACTGGATAGAACCCTAAACACACCAGCGGATCTGAAATCCAGATAGGCTGGAGTCCCAGCCAGACTCCTTGCCAAGATCACTTTCCTCAGAGGATTTTCAGGCTCTTTCTTCCTTTCCTTGGGGAATAAAGTTTCCCAGCCACTTCAGCCCAAGAGGTGCTGCAGTTACATGTGCTCACTTTGAGGCTTCATGTTAAGAGGTCAGTGGGTAGCTGTAAAACTACAGCACGTGGCGGTAGGGAGATTTCCCTCTGATGTGGGGGTCTTAGCTAAGACTGGAATTCTGTGTTTTACTTTTTGGTTAAAATGATTCTTTGCCAAAATATTTTCTTCACTAGTGTGAGGCCATCGAGTTGAAACAAAATGGTGCTTCTGCCTGCCTATGGATTCTTATGCTGGTGACCACTACTGTTTTTCAGAGAGGCGAGAGTATTTATTTCCCTCTATTTTCAGGGACAGGAGTCAGCATAGTTTACCCAGCATTCTCTCACTCTGCTTGGGTTCAAATAAAAGAGTTTGGGCCAACCTTTCCCATATTTTTAAATGGAGCCAGCTTGTGATGATCAGGATTTGGGGAGGGAGTGGACCTAATTAGACCAGAAAAAGGGTAAGAGACTGGACACCATCTGGGGCTGTTTTCAGCTAGTTGAGCCAGATTGTTACTGACCTAAGCTGACAGCTTTCCTGTGGCCTGCACAATATGAGTATATTAATAGTAAGCTCAGCCAATTCTCAGTGGACAGACTTTCATATTTGTAGACATACCAACAGTGGTTCCCAAAATTTAGATTTCATGGAAAAGTACAATAAAAAAATAACAGAAATATGAAGATAGGGAAAAGCCAAAAAGTCTCAGGAAAAAGGTCAGCCCTTTAAATGGAAGAATTTCAAATTTATGAAGAAAACTCACTTCCATGTCCTAAATTTTCTCATTTTGTCCTGACTAATGAAAACTATTGGATTGGCACCAGGCAAACGTGGACGTTTGAGAACCACTATTCCCAGTCTATGAAGTAGTCTGTAACTTTTTAATCTGCAAATTCAGCTGCAATATTTAGAGAGTACCTACTATGTGGAAATACAAAAGTGAGCACAAGCTGTCTATTTTAAATACACTTGTGTAACCCATTGTTCTGAACAAGCCACCAATTATGTCTTACTTCAGTTTGCTATTCTTTCAAATAAAAGAAAAAGATGTATTTGTGCAATCATAATCATTCAAATAGCCATTTCAGGGGGCTATTTTTTCAATCACAAATCTGAAGGACCCCGAGATAAGTAAAAGAATGCTATTTAAACATCAAGAGTGTTTTGTATTTTGAGCTGATGATTTTAAACTTCCTCTTGCTGTAAAATCAAGAAAGGTGAAGTATGAAGAAGAGTTAAGTAGATCTTTCTTTGGTGTTATGTACGTGTAACCAAGAAGCCAGAACTGAGTTAAATGAATAGCAGTCTTAATAGCGTGCTCCTGGAAAGCCAAAACTGCATTTCTCTTTTGTCAAGACTGGAAGTACGCAAATGATTGCCCAATTACGGAAAGGTTGACTGAAGGTGAGTAAGGATTAAATGTTCCTGCCCTAATTGCTCAACAAGCGTGTTCAACAGGCTAAATGGAAGCAGGGCGGGGGTGGCTGGGGTGCAAAGGACTGCTTCTCTCCAAGTATTGTTGGACAGCTGCCAAAGACAGTTGAAAAGATAAAATGAAATAAAACCGCTCAAGCGTCTAATGCCATGAAGAACAAGAGTGACATGTCGGAGCTCGCAGTTTTAGTGATAGCAAACTAATTATAACATGCATAATTTCTAGTTATGGATAAGGGGCCATTTGCACAGCATCTAGTACTTTTCCTATTATCTTGCCCTGGAATCTGCAAATTAATAGAGGTAATATATTATTATGGGAAAAGATCGAATCTGGCAATGATCTGAGACACTGAAGGAACCAGCTGTTCCACAGCAATGTGATTTTTCATGCTTCTTGGGGCTTGGCGTTCTTAACTGAACATTAATTTTTACTGGTGAGTTTTCACTGTGCTGGTCCTGTTTATGTGGCTCAGTGGACCAAAAATCTGATGTCACAGCCTAACGCTGTCTGTTCTCTGCCAAGAGTCTGCTGTGGGCACACTTTCTTGATGAGAATCTACCCTGCTCTGACTCTTGACTGCATCAGTCTCTGGTGATTACCCTTGTGAAAATAACTCCTTTTTAAAGCATGCGGTGTGTTTGGCATTTAGCCAATGGTTTAATCACAGACTCTCTGTGACAGCTCTACCTTGAGAAGCCCCTTTGGGAATTCTGAAGAGCCAGGGTTGTGTTTGGACTCTCTAATGACAACATTCTTTTGGCTTTTATGCTGGCCTTAAATCTGGTCTAAACAATGATTTTGTATTTGCTGAGTAGAGTTTTCTCACTGTTTTCTTCCATGAGCTCAAAGGAAACATGGAATATGGGCCCACAGATCAGATCATCATGATGATAACAAGGGACCTTTATTGTAGGCTCGCTATGTAATAGACACTGAGTTAAGCAATTGACAATATATCCTCCAATCGAATTTATTTCTTACAACTACTGTATGGAATAGCTATTATTACTATTCCCATTTTACAGTGGGGGAAACCGAGGCTGAGAAAGATTTGCCTCACTTGGCTTTTAAGTAGCAGAGGTAGGATTCCAACCAAGGTTAGTTTGAGTCCCAAGTCATGCTCCTACCTCCTTACATGTCCTTTCTCCTAGAGAGGACATTTGTCTTTGGGCCTTGTGGGGAATCCTGGAAGAGAACAGGCATAACACACACACACACACACACGCACACACACACACTCTCCAGAGTCTAGCTTTGCTCCCAATTGGGATTAGTGCTTGTAGAGCTGACTGGGAGGTCTCTACATGCCTAGGACACCAAATCTCTCCAAAATGTTTCATCTAGTAGTGGGAATTCCTGACATACTGTTTTGTTCAGGCCGATTCTCCACTGTGAACAAATGGAAATTTACCTCACCCCAGCCACCTAAGGACTACTCTCCAAAAGGGAGGCCCAAACCAGTTCACTAAAAGGCAGGGCATGCTGGATGCCTCTTTGGGCAGGATGTAAGACCTGTTTCCCGTCTTATTCCCATTTTATGCGAAAGTTTGATGTAATACTTTGCTTGGAGGCAGTAGCACTGCTGTGTAGGCGAAACTGCTGTACGGGGACAGCCTTCTTTGTCAATTAGAGCTTCCCTTCACCCACTGGCCATATGCACTGGCCCTCCTTGCCAAATTCCTCCCTGTAAGAAATGGCGCTATGAGGTTCTAGCCTAGATTTAATAAATTTGCAAAGTATGTCTGCCCTCTACTCCTCAAAGTTGGGAAAATTGGAAATGTTCTTCACATTTATTTCACAGTATTACTTTGAGAAGTGAAAACTAAAAAATAATACAGAATAGGACAGGCGTGGTGTCTCACGCTTATAATCCTAGCACTCTGGGAGGCTGAGACAGGAGGATTGCTTGAGGCCAGGAGTTCCCAACTAGCCTGAGCAAGAGCAGGATCCCATCTCTACTAAAAATAGAAAAATTAGCTGGGTGTCATGGTGACGCATGTAGTCCCAGCTACTCGGGAGGCTGAGGCAGGAGGATCACTTGAGTCCGGGAGTTTGAGGTTGCTGTGAGCTATGATGACACCATTGCATTCTAGCCCGGACAACACCTAGCAAGACCCTATCTCAGAAAAACAAAACAAAACAAAAACAGAATAAATAGAAATTCCAAAATGACAGATATTTCAGCATGCCCTTCTAAAATGATGATAAAGAGAATTCTTCTTTCTAAAAGCAACTGTGCTCTGAAGAGACAGGGTATGCAGAAAATTTCCTGTTCTCTTAGAGAGTTTTGGAATTCTGCTTGGTTATTAAGGGGAATTGGAATATCATTTGGAAAGCGAAATAACCCAGTACCAAAAAAGGGTCTTTTGGAAGTATCCCAGCTGAATTCTCTTTAGCGTCAATGATAACAGGAGTGAACTGGGCAAAAAGAGCTTGCTTTGAAGGCCCCTTTGATAAAAGCTGAATAATTTTATTTTAGAGAGAAACTGAAATGATAGGAATTCTATTAGCTAAATTTCCTCTGTTGGGTTTCCCTTTAAGAAATAGTCTGGAAGATCTTAAGGTCATCCAATTATTTGCTAAAATTAATCGAGTAATAATTTTAGGGGGAACTTCCTTAGATATGACCTTATTCTCGCTCGGCGCTCAAAGGGTTGGTTGGTCTTTTAGGGAGGCATAGCCACAGATTGCAGTTTATGAATGTGCTGTTCTAAATAATGGATGATGTTACAAAGGATAGTCTGCCTATAGCGATTTGGTCTTGGGTTAATCAATGTTTGGAGAAGATATTTTAGCCTCAAATTCTGCTGAGTTCCTATATTTGCTGTGAAACTGTCTACTTTCTCTAGAAGATAATCCTTAGATAAGAAGGAATTATTGGTCTGGAACTGGGGACAAGGCAGTTTAAAAGTCCAATCAAAGCCTAATAGGGAGAAAAGGGCAATTTGTGAGCCTGGGTAGGATATGAATTGGTGCTTCTTACCCCCAACCTGAAAGGACGTGGAGTAGAATAAAGGAGTCACAGGAATAGATGAATCAAGTAAGTTTCATCTGTGATTTCCCAATCAATCCCAAACATGGATTGTTTTCAGAATGAAGTCTTCTTTTCATGCTTTTAAAAAATGAAATAAAAAGGATGAGACACGGATTAAAAAATGAAATAGTAGACAAATTAAAAGCACAGCAAAACAATTCCCTTCATCTATCGCAGTAGTCTCCAGGTAGTGAGCTTATCGAGTATGCAGACTCCTGGCCCTTCCACATGGTCTAATAGGTCTGAGGAGGATCCAGGAATTTACATTTTTAAGAGACAACCAACTGGCCTTATTCAGGTGATCCACAGGCCATACTCTGAAAGACACGGAGCTATAGTCGAGGAGATTAAAGTCTGTAGATGCAAGTATAACAGGCTGGATTTCCTCAGGGAGTGAAACTTCATAAAGGGTTGGGCAGATAGGCCTGAACAGAAAATCTCTGGATCCCATCTTTGGTCTAGGGCTTGCATGTTGTCTCATTCCTTCTGGATTATATAAGATACATCCAGGAAAAGGTGGAGAGGAAAACACCCTATACACACATGTGCATACACACACGTCTATAATTTCTGTACTCCTGAATATCTTCTACAAATATATACGGAGATGCTTATTTCATCATTGGCAAAGGCTTTCTCTAGTCATGTCAATGAATAAACCCTTGTCCTTTATTACCTTCTCCACATCTGGACCTCGTAGAACTCTCCAAACTCCAGCCGCTTCAAGATTGGGAGGATCTGCTGACCTTTTTTTCCTTTCCCTGAACCTACCTCTACCTTGACTAGACATTCCTGTCCAGGCCTATGGAGATAGACTCTGTAAATTCTGACCTGCTTCTGGATCCCATTTTGTCTGAGACAAACAGGGTATGAACAGACTTAGATTCCTCCCCTGCAAACCAGCAGGGGAGGAATTTAACATTTTAATGATTTAACATTTAAATCACCTGTCATTCATTCAACAACATTTGAGTGCTTATTATATATTTCAGTGCCTCCTATGTGCCAGGCACTGTTCTAGGCACTTGGGATACATCAATGAATAAAACAGAAAGATCTCTGTTCACCGCTGTGAACGTTGCTGAAATGACATCAAAGTGTTTAGAATATTACACAAACTTAGCTGATAAAGGAGTGGCAGAGTTTGAGAGGATTGAATCCAATTTTGGAAGAAGTTCTACCGTGGGCAAAATACTATCAAATAGCACAACACACTACAGAGAAATCTTCTGTGAAAAGAGGAGTCTACCAATGCAGCAAACTTCAATGTTGTCTTACTTTAAGAAATTGCCACAGCCACCCCCACCTTGAGCAACCACCACCCTGATGAGTCAGCAGTCGTCAACAGCAATGCAAGACCCTCCGCCAGCAAAAGATTATGATTCCCTGAAGACGCAGATGATAGTATTTTTTTTTAGCAATGAAGTATTTTTAATTAAGGTATGTACATTGGTTTTTTAAGACAAAAAGCTATTGAATACTTTTGTATGTATTGGGAAACCAAAAGATTCATATGATTCACTTTATTGCTGTGGTCTGTAACTGAACCTGCAATATCTCCTACGTGTGCCTGTGTTCACTTCCTCGCATACGCGCGTGACTCCTTTGCCCCCCTGCTTAACTTCTCTCAGCCTTCATAGACTTGAAGATAGTTAGCATCTTGGTCTGGATTAGGCTTTGGTATAAGGGTTACGTTATGCCTGATTTGATCTTCTATCCAGACCACTTTAACCTTCTCTATATAAAGCTGTTTTACTTTCTTATCATTCACGTGTTCACTGGAGTAGCACCTTTAATTTCCTTCAGGAACTTCTCCTTTGCATTCATAACTTGGCTAACCGTTTGGTACAAGAAGCCTAGCTTTTGGTGTGTCTTCCTTGGACATGCCTTCCTCACTAAGTTTAATCATTTTTAGCTTTTGATTTAAAATGAGATATGTACAATTCCTCTCACTTGAACACCTATTAACTGACCTAATTTCAATATTGTTGTGTCCCAGGGAATATAGAGGCCTGAGGAGAGGGAGAGGGATGAGTAAATGGCTGGTCTGTGGGGTAGTCAGAACACACATGCATTTATTGATTCAGTTCGTGGTTCTAAATGGGTACAGTTCATGGTGCCCCAAAGCAATTACAATAGTAAGATCAAAGACCACTGATCACAGTTCACCGTAACAGTTATAATCATAATGAAAAAGTATGAAACATTAGGAGAATTACCAACATTTGACACAGGCACATGAAGTGAGCCTGTGCTGTCGGAAATACGGTGCCAATGGACTTGTCTGATGCAGAGTTGCCATTTTTAAAAAACACAAAAGCACTATAAAATGAGATATGCTTGTAAAACGATTGCCTGTGGACTTTAACGTGGGCCAAGAGGTAGACGAGAACATCACGAGCATAAGGGACAGTGAGAATACAGAGGGATCACCATCTGGTGACCGTGAAAGATAGCTGGCCTTCAGGGGTAATGGGGGGAGTGAGCTGTACAAATAGGAAGTGTGGTCAGAAAATCAGACGTGTGGAATTGAGATTATGGAGGAATTGCCGTCATTGGTGATGACTAGGTCTAGATATTACTATGTGAGTGAGTAGCTGCGTCAGAGTAAAGGACAAAGTCATTGAAGGAGGGGAGATGAAGGAACTAAGAGGCCAGCCCCAGGGTCTGATGTATACTGGTGGCCTTTGTGCCCAGTCGCTCCCAGCCCACCGTTAGTGTTATCAGACCCTGGCATTGCTCTGTCCACTTGCGGCCTCGATTGGTGGCACTGGCGTTCGCCGCGGCTTTGGTTCCTAAGTTCCAACCGGTACCCTGCTGGCTACCGTGGGCTGGAGACTTGCCCTGAGGTCAGTCCAGTGCGGGTGACTGTGGCCCCGCTGTCTTCGGAGAAGTTTCCTCGCCGATGCTTATGGTTAGCCCGACCCAGGAATTGCTTTTTTCTTTCTGTTTCGGAGCTTCACCGCTAGGACTAACAAGGCCACTTTCCTCTGGGACGCCACAGTGTTGACAGATGGCCGTCACCACTGAAGCTGGTGTGGCACTCCCTCTGGGTCCCCCCCCCCACCTCACGGCAAGTTAAGAGTCAGCCTTGGCAGCTGGGTGGATTCCCCGAGGGGCCTGTGCTCATGCTGAATCTCTCTACCTCCCCACCTGCTCACACTCCCGAGGCCATTACGCTTTGAATCAGAGGACTGGGTTATGAAAATACTACTGAAGGGAGGATCTATACACAAACACAGCAAACGTTGCAGGAGCTAGTCACACGACAGTCTCTTCCACCATGTTGTGTGAACGTAAAGTAATTCTATGTCCAACTTCAAATCCTGCATACCTACAGTTTCTTCTCATAAATATTTGTAAAATACCTTTTTGGTTCATAGATACAACCTAAGCGCTATGATAAACTTTCTGGCAAGGGAAAAATCATATGAGTTATATATAAAGCATATAATATAAAGCAGATATAGCTTTTTTAACTTACTGTAAATTTTTAGCACTAGAATAATGGTAAATTTTATTTATTTATTTATTTTTTTGAGACAGAGTCTTACTTTGTTGCCCAGGCTAGAGTGAGTGCCGTGGCGTCAGCCTAGCTCACAGCAACCTCAAACTCCTGGGCTCAAGCGATCCTTCTGCCTCAGCCTCCCGAGTAGCTAGACTACAGGCATGCGCCACCATGCCTGGCTAATTTTTTCTGTATATATTTTTAGTTGGTCAGTTAATTTCTTTCTATTTTTAGTAGAGACGAGGTCTTGCTCTTGCTCAGGCTGGTTTTGAACTCCTGACCTTGAGCGATCCGCCCGCCTCGGCCTCCCAGAGTGCTAGGATTACAGGCGTGAGCCACCACGCCCGGCCGAATAGTGGTAAATTTTAAAGGGGAAAAATGTCAGTGATAATTTGACAATTCTAGGAATGAGGTGCTTCTTCCACCTGGCGTAATCAAATAAAACATCTGGGGTCTGGTAGCAATCAGTTAGAAATGGAGATGTCAGTTTATAATTGTGACAACAACTATAAAATTGTTAGTAATAAATTTTAAAAGAAAGGTATAGGACCTAAATGAAGCAGACTGTAAAATCTTTCTGAATGATATAAAATAAGATCTATATAAATTGAGAGACATGCCATGTTTTGGATGGGAGAAGACTCAACATAAGAAAAATGTCTATTCTTCCCAAATAAGTAAGATTAATGTGCTTCCATTCTTGCTTGAATCCCAATAGGCTTTAAAAACCTGTGCAAAATTATTATAGCATCAAGATAGAAGCTTAAATATCTAAAAGTGTCCAATAACGTTTTCAAAAGAAGGGTTGAGAGAGCCTTGTCTCACCAATTCTTGAAACATAATATAAAATGACTGTGGTTCCGACAGTTTTAGCACAGGACTAGAAAAACTGATAGGAAAGATAGAATAGAAAGCCAAGAAAAAGATCAAAAAAGATCAAAATATGCTTGAGAACTTAATAAATAAATGGGCAAAGAGTGGTTTATATAATAAATGGTGCTAACTCAATTATCTATCCATCTACAAGAAAAGTTATGCCCTCACCTCATATATATACACAAATATACTTCAGATGGATTGAAGATGTTAAATATTATAAATAAAATAATAACTCATATGAAATTTTAGGAAGACATTTTTATTACTTGGTAATTAGAATTTCTTTATAAAAATTAGAAATACAAAAAAATCATAAAGTAGAAGTATATGTATTTGACTAATTAAAACATAAAATAAAAGGTTGCAAAAGATATCATAAAGTCCCAAAACAAACACACTAGACTGGAAAAAAATATTTTGCCACACATGTAAAAAAGTGTTCCTTTGTCCCTCTTATACAAATTGATAAGAAAAAGACAGTCCTACTAAACCATGGATAAAGAATATGATCAGGCATCTCATAAGAAAGGGAATAAAACTTGCCAATGAGCATATGAAGAAATGATTAACATCATTAATAGTTTGGAAATTTAAAATAAAATAAAAACAAGATTCCATATTTTCGTTGGCACTTGGCAAAACTTTAGAAGTATCATAACATCGAGTTCTTGTGAGGATGCAGAAAAAGGGACAGATAGATATGATTTGTGGGTGTGTGGATTATTACTAATAGTTTTTAAAAGTAAGCTGGTAATTCTATTAAAGTTAAATAAACACAGAAGTTCTGGCCCAGCAATCTCATTTTTTGGGATTCTGTCCTAGAGAAATAATGTACCAATTTATAAGCACTTATGGTCAAGGATATTTATTGTAGCACTGTGTGTACTGGCAAAAACTAAAAAATCTGTATGTCTATCGGTAGGGGAAAGGTTGAAAAAAATTATATCCCTGATGGATCCACACCAGGGAATTCTATAGGAGTATTCACAGAATGAGTTTAATCTATAGATACCGTTTCAGAGGAATATCTGAGATATATTGTTAAGTGAAAAAAAAATAGATAATTTATTTCATGCTCACAACATAATGTATACTCATCTAAATTGGTTTTGGTTTAATTAAGTCATTTAATCCTCACAGCAATTTTATGGAAAGATTTTGTTATTATTAATACTTACATCTTACAGAGGCAAAACTAGGCATCAAGGAATGTGTCTGAGGTCACTGAGCCAAGAAATTCAAATCCAAACAGTCTGGCTTTGGAATCCATTTATGTAACCCCCATGCTGAAAGTCATATTTCTGATATTTCGTATCAGTCTAAGATTCTAAAAACAAACAAACAAAGCCAGCCCTACATCTGAGTGTATCTATCTGTATAAACATAGGGGGGAAAGGCATTAATTTTGGTTACCTCAGAAGGCAGGATTATAAGTGAAAAGATTGTTAACCGTTTCGTAATACGTATCTGTAATGTTTGACTGTTGCAAGGGGGAGCCTATAATTTTTAAAACACCTATAAAGAAAAATATTTAAAAATTAAGAAATTGGAAAGGGGGAGAAAAACACATCTGCGAATATGATGTTGAATCCTGTGTCTAATTACTCTACTTTAAAGAGGAAAAGTGACGTAGCGTAAACTCCTTCATTAATTTGTTCACTCATTCAACAAATATTTATTGAACACCTACCCTATTCCAGGTGCTGGGGAGACAGCAATGAACAAAATAGACACAGATCCTGCCTTCATGGGGTTTACATTCTAGACAGGGACAGACCATAAGCAAGTAGACAAGCAAATTAAAGCATTTCAGATGGAGACAAGGGGCAACTGAAAGACAAAGCAAGGTGAAGGAGATAGGGAGTGAGATGGGTAGGTGAGTTGCCATTTGCTGTAGAATGGTCAGAGAGGCTCTTAGTGATAGGGTGACATTTGAGAAGAAACCCGAAGGCAATGAGGTTAACCGCCGTGCGGACGAACCATGTGGATCACTGTGGGAAGAGCAGGATAGCAGAAGGAGGAGCAAGTGCAAAGGCCTTGAGGTCAGAGTGTGCTTGGTGTGTTCAGGGAAGAAGAAGGCCAGTTTGGGGTGGGTGTGGTGGGGAAGAAGAGATCATGGAAGACCATGATCATGGAAGACCATGTAGAGAAGAATTTTAGCTTTTTCTCTGAGTGATACTGGAAGCCCTTGGGGAATTTCGAACAGACAATGACATGATATGACTTATTAACCTGCTACTTGAAGAAGATTAGTTGGTCATTTCAAATTTGAAGCTAGTACAGTATTTGCCATCACTCCACACAGCACACACAAACACCGCAGCGGGTGCCCCTGAGGGCATTTTTTGAAAAGAGGATGTGGCTGGTGAGAGTTCTCAGAGAAGTGTGAGAGGGGAGCCACAGGGCATTCCTAAGCACAGTTTGGGAATCCCATCCTAGCCCCAGTTGAGTAGACCATGAAGCTAGAATGTGCTGTTTATGTGGTTTGTTATGTGGTGATGTCATTCAGAGAAAGAACCTTGGAAGATTGATAGGGACATTTTATTCCAAAAAGGGTGTTTTTTATTTGTTTGATTTTGAGCAAGGGAAAAGAGACCCATAGGATTTTGTTTTGTCAAGAATGGTTCGAACTATAGGGGGAAAATGATCATTTCAAATATAACCTTTTTGCTGTGGCACATTTATTGTGTTTCGTTGGGCTTTCCAGGACAGAATTAATGTGAAAGCAATTTATCAGGAAGTAGGGCTGAGAGGGGAAGGAGTCAAGCAAGGAAGGCCAAGGGGCTGGGGAGGGGGGGGACCTGTGTGCTTATCTGCACTCTGTCCCCCGCAG
Organism: Cheirogaleus medius; assembly: GCA_008086735.1. Taxonomy (NCBI): domain Eukaryota; kingdom Metazoa; phylum Chordata; class Mammalia; order Primates; family Cheirogaleidae; genus Cheirogaleus; species Cheirogaleus medius. Next base: position 23,007,354 of record VBSM01002616.1, on the reverse strand, counting down.
GGGTTAAGGTTGCTGTGCCACTTACAGGCCACACCTGTCAGTCACTGGTCCGTTCTGGGGCCTGGTGGGGAATGCTAAATGCCCAGATATGTAGATCACAGTGAGTGCTGCTGAAAATCTCTAAGGGAAAAGATCCAGGAATAAGGACATCGTTTGACTGTCAAAGGGGTCTTTGAAAACTATGAATGGAAAGTAGATCTAACTCTTTCCTTCATGCTGTTCCAAACCATCAGGATTGCACAGGAAAACAAACCTTTACCTCAAATAAAAACTTTGATGTTTGAAAAGTAAAAGCAAGCTGCTTCCTCACGCAGAAAAGACTGCTTCTAAACTACCTAGCAGCATCCTTTTAAAAGGTGGGGACAGTACATAACGCTTTCTCTGATGCTCAGTTTCCAAATGCCAAGCTGTTCATCCAGGTCTAGTTTGCTTCCAACGTGCTTGACTGAAGAAAGAATCACCACCTGGCGGTCAGGGGCCTATCTTGCTCTCAAACGTGTTTTGTTTGGCCTGCATAATGCTTTTTAAAAATTGGAATTGCAATATTTGTCTTCAATTAAGATATATTTTGCCCATCAAGAATGTATCAAAAAATCACCCAGTCTCCAGGGTGCCCATTTTATGAATAAAAGGCTGAAAATCAAAGATAATAATAACATACTAGGGGTACAGTAAGGATGGCAACATAAAATATCACAACAGAGATAGGACTTTCACAACCTATAGATAGTTTTCTTTTTTTTCTTTTTTTTTTGAGACAGAGTCTCACTCTGTTGCCCGGGCTAGAGTGAGTGCCGTGGCGTAGCCTTGCTCACAGCAACCTCAAACTCCTGGGCTCGAGCAATCCTCCTGCCTCAGCCTCCCGAGTAGCTGGGACTACAGGGATGCACCACCATGCCCGGCTCATTTTTTCTATATATTTTTAGTTGGCCAATTAATTGCTTTCTATTTATAGTAGAGATGGGGTCTCGATCTTGCTCAGGCTGGTTTCGAACTCCTGAACTCGAGCGATCCGCCCGCCTCGGCCTCCCAGAGTGCTAGGATTACAGGCGTGAGCCACCGCGCCTGGCCTATAGATAGTTTTCTTAATAAAAATAATAAGCCAAAGGCCACACACGGCCGATCTGAAGTAAGATGGAAAAACTGGTTCAAAAAGCATTTTGAGGAACTGGGTGTTTGTAGGCATGTAGCAATGCTAGAATGGTAGAATAAATTGCTAAATTAGATACAAAGCCTTTGAGATGATTTTTCTACTGGGCAGAAATCATTTGTATATCTATCAGGAAAAAAAATCTATAAGGTAGCAAATAACATGTAATATGTAACATCACAAAATCTAGGCCTTAGTCAATGGTAGATAACACAGCAAACAAAAGTATATTCCTTTAGATAATTAAATCATCCTCGGCTGGGACTGGTAAACAATGGCCCAGTTTAATATTATGTTCTCTCTTCATCTTAAGTTTTAGATAACTTTTAAAACACCTTTTGCTACACTACCAGGAATTATGATTTAAATGGTCTGAGATAGGGCCCTGCAAAAATTAGTTTTTAAAGCTGCCCTAAATTCATAAAATTCATAAAACCTACTCACTACCATTTTGAAGCTAGCTATGAAGAACTAAACTGTGGTTGAACAGGGATCTACCAATTAATATTTTCTGATGCATGAGATCAAGTAATATCTCTAGTTTCTGTCCGTGGTGGGGAGCTAAGCTAGCTGGGAGCCTGAATATGGAAAACAGGCCCTGGGGACTGGGTTTGGTTGGGAGGAATGTAAACATAAGGATTGTTCAAGAGCTTATTAAGAAAAAGGAAGAGATGAAGAAACAGCTAGAGGAACAACAGAAATAGTAAAAAGAAGAGAGACCGGACTATGAATCGAGATGAGGAGAGAAGACGACCTGACGCTGTATCGTTTGCATATTCTTATACCTTCTTGTGAGTTAGAAAAATTCACAGACATGGAATTGATGGGACAAAGGTAAGAGCATTTACAGTATTAGTAGATACTGCCAAATTGCTCTCCAAAAAGGTTGCGACAGTTTACACTCTCACCAACTGCATATGAAAAATTCCTGTTTCTTACAGTCTTATCAGAACTGTAATAGCAACTGTTTTAATCTTTGTCAGCATGAAAAGGGGAAAAAACGGTATCATATAGACATTCTAATTTGCATTTATTTCATTAAGGGTTAGATTGTTAGATTGAACATCTCTTCAAGTGTTTATTGTATTTCTTTTTCTGGTAGCTCCTTTTATATTTCTGCAGCCTATTTTTTAATTGGGGTTTTTTTTTTTTCCTTAGTGATTTTTAGAAGCTCTTGATTTATTAAGGAGGTTAGCTCTATGTTATGTAGTCGAGGGCCTCTTGGGAAGAACGTTAAGAAGCTTCTAGGTGTTTCTTTGTGAAGACATTAGTTACTTTTAAATAAGAAAAAAATAAATTGAATGGCCTCTCCTGAGCTCTAAATGGGAGCAAAGCAGGCAGGCATCCCTGCAAGGGAAGGATGTATGATAACAAGAACGTGTCTGGGGTTTAACATGACCGCCCCAAGTCAATGTTCCTTGATGTGCTGCACCAAAGACTGTTGAACGGGTCAGGGAAATTTGCAGAGGCATCGGGAAGCCTCCTGGGAGGATAATATTGTTTCCTACCCAATTCTTTCTCTTTTGAGTTTTACTATTTTTAGAACCTCTTTTGTGAATTGAGATGACTTGGAAGGGGCAGTAAACAGTCCTAAAAGGTCCAAAGGGGAGGACATCAGGAGGAGAACCTGAGTGGAACCAATAAAAGGTTTAAAAGCCCATGGGCATGGGGTAAAGAGAGAGGGATGGCGCTAACACAGGGCGCAACTATAAATGGAAGCCCTTCCTGCACCAGACAGCCTGGAGGGCAAGGATTGGGAGCCTGCTGGTGGCAAACTGGGGAGCTATTCCTTGCTTGGGTTCTGAAAGTGACAGCCAGCATAGCGACTCGTGGATTGGATTTGTCCTTCCTCGATCGCTTTGGCCCTGCTGGATTTGCGGACCTGTGAGGGCACGAGTACAGCAGTAGACACAGGTGTAAGAAATTTGCTTGCCGGCATTCAACAGGGACACCGTGTGGCATCCACAGAAGCAGCTAAGGTGGGAAAGAAGCCTGCTTAGAACTGATTCAACTCACCAGTTCTCTCTTTGCCTGGAGTTTAGAAGCGGATGCCTCTGCAGTCAAATGTCTCTAGGGTTCTTGCACAATTTGGAGGTGGGAAAGAGAGATGTTGGGCGTGCTGGTGATTTGGCCAGGAGGATACTCTGAATAATCTGAACCTCCAACTTGAGAGGCTGTTCCATCAGTTGCAATGTGTGCTTGACAAATGTAAGTTTTGTCTCCTATTTGGATTTTGAGATTTTTTTTGAACTTTAACATTTTTGTATGTCACATACAGTTTTAAAAATATTTATTGATCAATTACTTTCTTTGTGGCTCCTATGTTTTGTACCAAGAAAGGCCTTCCCCACTGTAAGATATTATTTGTATATAAGATATAGATATACATATTTTGACAGAAAAATTGTGAAGGACTTTGAAATGAGCAAAAAGGATTGCCAGGTGACCTTTCAGTGTAATACTACACAGCCCTGCAAGGTTATCTGGAAGGATACCCAAGATATAATGGGTAATCATTAGTTATTGTAGTCAATTAACTACAGCCTTCCGGTGTTATTATCAAATAGGTTTCTCTTTCCTGAAAATTGCCCAAGGCTCTGCTATTAACTATAAACTTGCCTGAGGCCAAAATCTGGTTCTTTAGCAAAGAAAGATAGCCCCAGAGTCTCAGGGAAAAGGACTGTGCCAAGTACATTAAACTATCGGTGCCTCAAAGAATAGACTCTTGGGTACAAACTTCTGAGCTAACGTTACTTAGACAACTCTCGGTCTGTACCTATGGAGTAAGTGAGGAATTACGGGATTCTTTTTAATCCAGAAGCAGACAACTTTGTGAAAGCAGAATGCTGATCCAAGACTCAGGACAGTAAAATGACAAAGAGCAGAATGAGCTGATGAGGAAAATGTTTACTGTGGTTGTGGTTGATGCTGTTTTAACGCTCTATTTTCTGGATGTATGAGGAAGCCATTTTTTTTCTTAAGCTATCGTTAGTCTACAACAATTCAGTAGACTCTGCCTTTTTAAATGGAAACTAAACACATTTTTCTGCTTCTCATGGAACTCTCTCCCACCCCTGAATTTAAAACCTGTGACTGAGTCCCATGGCTTTTTCATGGCAATGTAGTTATTTGCATAGGTGCAACAAGAGTCTCTTCTGTCTCAGTATATAATGACAAAATTGATTGTGTAGCCATGGCCTTACTTGAGATGTCCTATTTGAGAATGATGGTCATTTAACAGGTATGTCAAACAATTCTAAGGAACAAAGGTTGATTTTATTTATGGAGCCAAGGCCTACAAAACCCTCCCAGAAAACCTGGCCTACTACCAGCCTTCTAAGGTTATAAACTATAGCTGGGTACCAAAACTGGTTTATAGGGTCCCCATCAGTTGGGTGGTAAGAAAGGACGTTTCCTGGCAGGCCAGGAACCTTAGCAAATTTTGGACAACTCATGTAGAGAGGAATTCACCTGAGTTTATAGATAGTACAGGTGAAATGTGATAGAGTTTCTTGGGCTTGCTTTCCAAGCCTTGAGCAAATGATGGAGACTTCTAAAAGTGCAATTCTGCAGCTCCAGTAGCTGTTCAATACTGCACAGCTCTACATTTGCAAAGCAAACTCAAGGAAGCCTGTATGGTTAATTAACATTCTTGCTGCACCTATGCAAACAAGCAGGCCAAACCTGACAAGACCATCCTTTTTATGACCAAGAGTAATCTTTGAGATTCTTATGGTCACAAAGGGGGAAGTTGTTAGGAAAATTGGAAAGACTTTAAAAGAGGTAAAAAAGATTACTGGGTGTAATTTCAATAGAATATTAGGTGTTCCTTCTGGATTATCTGATTCTGTACACATTTTGTCTTTTTTT
>VBSM01002616.1:22943147-23002324 GCA_008086735.1 Cheirogaleus medius | reverse complement strand
TTTTTTTGGTCTTTGAGCTACTTTAGAACTCTATAAATTATAGAAAACTGATAAAGATGGAAATGATTTTTGTCCAGAAATATAAATGAATTCTGTCTGGTTGAGATGCAATTGATTCCCCCTGTGGGCAAGGCCAGTTTTGCAGCTATTTGCAAATTCATTTCAACATTTCTGATTGCTGATATATGTATCTGTTCTTTTAATTCTCTTTTGAACCATTTTTTAAAAAACATTTTACTTATTCCTTCATTTATAATGAGCTAAATAAAATTTTTGACATGTTTACTTTATAAAAGAGTCATGGTTTTACACTTGTAACAGATAGATATATTAACCCATGCGTTATTTAAAGTCTTAAATATATTTGAGTTCTACTTAGATATAAGGGGTAATATAAAGATCCAGCTTTATTTTCTTCAAAAACTAGCCATTTTTTCATCATTTATGGAGTAACCTTCATTTTCCCCATTGATTTGAAAGGCCATCTTTCTGGTATAATTCGGTCCATTTATTTGTTCTCTATTATGATCTATTTATTTACTTCCATACCAGTACAAATCTGTTTTAGGCATTACAGCTTTATAATACGTTTTGATAATTTGGCAGGTTATTTTGATGTTGTACTGACCGTACATAAGAGCAGAATGTTCTACCAATTTGAATTAGTCTGAAATTTAAGCTAATAAAAGTCTAAAAAATTGTATACCAAAATTGGCCTAGTTATTTGGGCCTAATCCATTCCTTCCAGACTATGCTACCCAGGCAGAACACAATTACGAATGTAGACTTTAAGTAAACAGGATCTCTGAGTTGCAAAGTTACCATTAAGCCCATAGCTTATTCCATAGGAAAGAGGGAGAATAACCGTACCCTGACAATTATGTGTAACATAGGGCAGAATAGAACAGTACTGGCACACACAGAGCGATCGTGGAAGGAAGAAGTCAGAACTATCAAAGGCACTGCAGGACTGGTCCGTTTGATTTAGAACAAAATCTACCCATAGTCTCAAAGCCTTTCGATTATCCAAACTTTTACCACCGCTTGGGTTTGAAAGTGATAATTACTCACTCACACCCTTGGCCCTTGGAGTTTTGATCAATTAGGAAGTAGACACAGGAGGCATGTAAGGATAAAAATACCAGCTTTATTCCTAATGAAGCTAGACTGGAGTACACGACTTGGACTCCTGTGCCCCAAGTTTCTACCTTGAGTTCCACATGTGTGCCAATGTAGCCCGACAGAATGGGCCATCATCTGGGCAGCCCAGGGAGAATCAAGGTGGGCCTCACACCCAGACACACCATGCAAGGCCCAGGCTATTTCTGTGCCTGTTCACAAGAAGAACTTGGGTATCAGACTCTGGCCATCTTGTTCATCTCATAAAACTTTTCTAAGTCTAAGAGGAAAACTAGATTCCCTCCTATAACATAGGACAGAAACTAATACTTACAAAGATGAACTTGAGTTAAAAAAGGAAACATTATGTTCAACCTATTCAGATTATGAAGAATGGAGGAATATAGAATATATTTCAGACCAGATAGATTTCTAGCAGAAGTATTTTTTTTATATTTAAGTTTGGGCACTTAAATATAAGCTTTCATGACCTAGAACACTGACAAATATGTACAAACCTTTTTCTAGCAATACTGAATAGTGTATATAGTACTCAACTGTTCCATTTTAGCATTGCATCCCCCCAAAAATAAACACAAAATTCATAAATACTTTCAGTTCACATTTTTAATGTTTAAAAACTATGTTAACAGAGCAGTTATAGAACAGAACTTCTTACATTTCTTTATTTACACCACACCCTGAAAAAACCCCAACTCTATTTGATTAACTATGAATAGCAAAGTTTTGTGACTTGTGACTCACTTAAATCACCGATCTGAAATTCATTTACAAGGTTTTTACATTAATAAAACAGTGGTGTGCTACATGTACTGGACTCAGATGAAGGCTAAAGTACACTGGACTCTAGAGAGTGAATTATGTACCAAAGATTAAGATTCAAGTGTTTGGGGGAAAAATTATGTAAGACAGTCTATGTTGGCGTCAACACTAAAATAAAAGGCAAACATGCAAGACTTTCAAAGCTTGATAAAATAACGGTTCTTTGTTTTCTTTCCTTCATATTTGTGCTCATAGTTAATATTCAGGTTTTTCTTCCCTTCTCAAAAATCCCAAAGTTTGGGAAATGCAGCAATTCAATTTTGAAAAAAAAACAACAAAAAACATTCTTCTCCCCAACTTCTGTTTTCATAAATACTGTGTAGTGGTATCAATGTCAACAGTGAAAGAGCATTATGAAGAAACGATTTGTCCTTTTGGGTATATCTGTTTCTATATGACAATGATTTGGGTCTAAATATTCTTTATTTGTACCTTTTAAATAATTGATCTTAATACCAGCATAAGAAATCAATGCAACTATTTCTCAAACATTTCTTTTTCTAAACAAGTAATGTTTTAAGGTTCCACGTTTATATTGAGAGAACTATGTTACCTGGGAGAGAATGAAAATTTTTCTAATTCCCAAACAAAACCACTAACATGAAACATTTATTCTTTATATGTGGATACTAGAGACTTCTATTTCAGTGTGGATCAACAACTGCAAAAATATACAGCCTCCTATTTATGTACAATGTATTTACATACAAATGAAGCATTTCCTACAATAAGCCTCAGCTGCATAGATTCTTCCTTTAAAAACATAAATTTAAACTTGTATACAGATGGGCCCAGTTTCATAGCCCTTCCTCAGGAAAAACCCTGAAGAAGGAGAATGTCTGTGCCTTGTGAATTTTACATGCTTTCCAAGAACTTTCTCTTTCAGATTTAGTGATATTTTTCAGTTGTTAGCCACCCCACCCCCAATTTGTACCCAAAAGCCTCATATCGTTATAAATAATTCACTGTATTTTAGAGGAAGTATATTCTGATGCTAAAGGATTCTCAGATCTGCCTTCCCTAAGGAAAATCATTAGTATTGCTAAATGATATAGTCTGTATCTTCTTTGTTTTGAAAGTGGTTAGACACTTACTGTGAACTTGAATAGAGGAATTATTTTTTTGAGGATTATACCCTTTCTAAGCCTCAAGCCATTAAAATTGATAAACTGAGGGAGACTAATAGGTTTTGCTCTAAGGCATAATATCAAGTATGCGATCCTATCTCTGACCTCCTCTCCACTCCAACTAAATGTGCCCCCAGAAATGGAACTGAGCTCTTCATTCTTTTCAGAGCAGTTTGTTGCTCCTTAAGCAGTGCAGACCTTTCAGCAGAGAATTCACTTTAAAAAGAGGACAGGATTATTGCCACATGAGGTACACAGACACTCTGGAGAACTCACTCCTGCCAGGAATTCAGTGTTTCCTCTAAGGTTGCATTTACAGAGGGTATTTTCTTTTAATTTCCCTCAACAAAAAAAGCCTCACTTTCATTTCTTCGCAGCTTTAAAAAAGATAATATTATCGTGCCTCTGCCCAAATGAACACCCAAGTGTGGGCAGCCTTCATCTTCGACTGTGCACCTGCACCGGCAGTGCCAGCGGGCGGGGGGCAGCCAGGTGGCCGCACCAGAGCCCCTCACTTTCTGCCGCTGCAGAGACCTCTCCTGCCGAGGCCCTTTCCTTCCCTCCCTAAGTCCTGGTTCCCATTTCTTGCCTCACAAGTCCTAGGAACCATCTTCTGAGGTAGGACTAACGGGGGGAAAACGGAGAGACCACTGGCTTGCAGTGGTGCCCAAACTTGCTGTGCGTCAGGATCACCGGGAGGTCTTGTTAAAACACAGACTGTTCGGTCCCCGCCCTGGCAGCTTCTGATTTCACTGCGTCTGGCGTTGGGGCTGGGAATCTGCTTTCTAACAAGCTCCCAGTTGCTGCTGCTCCGGGGACCACACTGTGAGAACCACTGGCTTAGAGGCTCGAGTCCAACTCCAGAAAGAAGTCCGTCCTGGGGTCTGAGGTGCCCTCAGAAACACTCAGCACTCTCGCCACGGTCCTGGGTCCACCCCAAGGCCACCAGCATCACCCATCTGTGCCTTTTGCTCAATAGGGTCTGTAAATGTAAAAAAGGAAAGTGGGTAGAGACCTTTTTTGCTGCCCATCTGATTACTGGGCAGTTAGACTGTGGTTACTAGCACTAAAACCATTAAAAGTGCTGTGTGCTGGCCTCGACTGGCATGTGGGAGAAGCTATGCAGCAACATCCTTTTCTGTCGTGGGCAGGGAAGGAGAAGAGCTATAGGAACAAAGGTCATACAAATAGAAGCAGGTAGGCCACGCCTGAGACCGCCAGAGAAAAGAAAAGGTACCAGCTGAAGAATGTCGCTGGCAGTTTACAGCCCACATGAGGCCTCCTCATCTTCCTCCCTCCTCCCACCACCAGGCTCTCTGGTTGCCCTGGACTAAGTCCTCCCCACCTTTGCTGGAGACCCTGCTTCAGGCCACTCTGGTCACCCTCTAATCTGGTGGCAGCTCTGCTACCCCCACCGTCCAGCAGGCGGTAAGTGGCTAGGATGGAGATGCACAGTCGAGATTCTACTAACAGGCAATGTTAGCTGGCAACGCTGAACAAATACCCCTAGAAACCATGTTATATTTGGTGGTTAGGTTCTTTAGCAAGCCTACTACATTATTCTATTTCAGCTAAACTATGGGTTTTATAATCTTTTCTAACTGGTCTGCGGCCCCTAACCACCATGAATCACCTGGTCTCTAAAGGAAAGTACATTCCAGGTTGCAAATAACCAACTTTTAACATTTTATAATATGACCTCCTTATAAATTGGGGATTGCTGGTGCCTAAAAAGAGTAGATTTCCTTCCTGTGCATTTTTCACTACCCCTCACTTTCAATAAGTAATAGTCAGTAAAATAGGGATTGACAGTATTCTGTGTTACAATAGCTAGAGAACAGTTCTAAATCCAAAGTCTGAAACTGGCACTGTTCACTAGTGTAGAGAACCTATCTACCAAAGGAAAATGTGCTACCCCCCACCCCATGGCTAAGGTATAGTATCCTTTAGTCTACTAATTTAGCAGAAAAATTTCTATAGCACTTGACTGTGCTGTTTAAATTCTACCTAACATCTGTAATACACGTATTTTTGGCTACCAGTTCACTATTCTGAACAAGAATAAGAGCAGTACACTTTACAACTAATCCCACACAGATGATGTAATCAGCGATATTTGACAAATTACAGTAGGGTCTATTATATTCAGTCAACAACAAACTTAGATAAACATACAGAGAAGGTTTTAAAAATATGTGGTCTTACAGACATCAACAACAATGTGCCTCCTCTAAATAAATATATTTTAAATAATAAAAAATTCCTTGTACTGACACATAAAACCCAGAGATCCAAAAATATCACTACACATCCCAGAGTTAATGAAAAATTTTTAAGTTGACTTTGTGAGTGTAAAATGATTTGTTATAAAGTAATGAGGAAAATAGAAAGTAGCATGATATAGTCGACAACTAAATCATGTATTTTTACATGTAGGGTCAGCCCACAACCTGGTGCTCTAGACAAGCCCCTAAAGGCTGACTGAATCTCATTTTGCTCGGTTTCTACCGTTGCTCACATAATATGGAAAACATTTCTGAAAAGGACAGAGATGGCTGTGGAATTTACGAGGTTAGGTATTCACATCTAAATACCTGAACTCCAACCAAATGTGGATGCAATTCTGTAACATTGTATTAAAAGCTCTATGACGATGTGATGCAGGAAATAACCTTTCTTTCTCCCCCAAGAGGATCATGACAGGTGCTTCCATTCCTGCCTCATCTATAGGATATCAGTCTGTAAAGGGAGGGGACCGTTCCCTGTTATTCTTGGTGAGAATCAAGTCCTTTTAGGATTTGAGTTGGGAAGGAACAGGGTTAAGGGACTGGAAGCTCTGCCAACATCTGCAGTTAGATTCTACCTATCACCAGATAAGAAATCTGTGCTCGGTGAACTTCCGCGCTTGGAAAATTCAACCAGAATGTAGATAAAACACAAGTCCTGCTTTAAGAGACCAGCTCACGGAACATGCACAGTTCTTGCCGTATGCAAGCTACGGACAATCCAATGACAGGTGATGGCTCAGCTTAAGGGAATGCAGTTCTGGGTGCTGTCCCTCATTCCTTTCCCAGCTACCTTGTCCCAGACTCTCTTCTCTTTCAGTCTCTTTGTAGTTTCCTTCTGCTCCCTTTAGGAGAGATGAGAGTACGAGGCAACTCTGTCCTCCTGCATGGGTCAGCTGGGGCAGGCAGTTATGGCCCACCCCTTGGTTGGGGACGAGAAGAAGTGACAGTACAGACACTAAGGCCCTCTTGTCTTCCCCATCTGGGGGAAGGAAAGTACACACTGGTGTACTTTGTCAGAGGCTCTTCACAAAGACTATGTCTGAGGGTTTTTTCCCAAGACTCTGGAGAGTTAATGGAGAAGAAATAGAAATGAGGCTTATTTAAGGTACAAAAATCTTATATTCGTAATAACCTAGATTTATAGATATAAAACAAGTCTTTTAAAGACTTCCCTAAAGTACCCAATATAAAACAGGAATTACTTATCTTAGATCATCCTCAGTTAGGTACACATTATTCTCTGTGCAAACAGCTGGTGGAAATGACTAAAAGCTGCTGGGCTTATAATTTACTAACACATTTTTTTTTCCTCCCTTCAGCAATAGGGGTGAAGGGCTGAAGCCTATCTGCATCAGAGGAATATTTTCTTAGGCATTTTGGACAGCCTTTTCAGAGCAGGTGCCATGGGTCTTCCCCAGCAAAAGCTGACTCAGACTAGAGTAACTTTGACACAAGTTGCCAAGAGGGAAACAAAACTTCAATTGCTAGATTACTCAAATGTGTGGCTTAATTTAACTACGAAGGTAAGAATCATTCCCACCCCCTTCCCAGCTGAGAACACTGGCTAGAGAATGTCTCTGTGCGGGGTGGGATGTAGTACCAGCAAGGCCACTGTCCTACCCACGCTCAGCCGCCAGGCGATCAGAGCCACCTCAAATATTGGGCATGCTCTGATCCTGCAGTGGCACGTGCCCTATGACCCTCAGATGATTATCCCTGTGTGCTATGTTAACCAAAATAGGCAAATTATTTACGAAACCATTTTTTTTCTGTAAAGCAAAATAAATATATACAATTCAAGATTCTTTTCTCTTCTAAAAAGGTACAGATAGTGTGAGTCTGAACATCAGTAGGAAAATTATTTCGGAATCTGGATGTATAATAAACAAACATGATTGATGATCATGTTTTCAAAGTTCTAAGAGACTGTGAAGCCACAAAACATAGAGTTAGGAGAGTGAAAAAAAATTGATTGTGAAAAGTACTGGGAAATACGATTGTAAGAAATTTGAAAAAAAAAAAAAAAATCCCACAATCCCTAAATTGATCCCAAATCTTGGAGGGACTTGACCCATTATTGAAACAGGTCTCTATTTTGTGACCCAAGTATTATTCCATTTTAAATATCCTGTAAATTTCTGTTTGCTTCTGTAAACTTGCAAAAGAAGTGATGAGACGTTGCTGATGTGTGGGGACTTGACTGAGCGGATGACAGGAATGTTGTCTTTCCTCGGTTGGTCTCAGTGGCCTTCGTCACCACTCGAGCAGGCCCAGTCGTAGATGACCAAGGGAATGCTGACCAAGGAGAACAACACCCCCAGACCCAAGAAAAGGGCAGCCTGGAACAACAGAAAGGATTATTTTCAGTGCAGCAAATATCTTCTGCCTGCACCTGGAAAAAAAAAATAGCAATGTTTTCCCTCTCCCTTTGTGTCTTCTTGTGTTTGGAGTTTGTCACAACCATTGCTGAACTATGAGAATCTTTCTAAAATTGTGCGAATCTGATCCTGCATAGATAGATAGGAAAAGAAGAAAAACAAGCTAAGTACATCATCCTCTACATTTTGTTCTTTGACTTCATGGTCACCACTAGTGTATCCATTCCACAAATGATGGGGGGTCTTTACAGCTTCTTTCAAACTAAGATTACAAAAAGCAAACAAAAAAATAGGCCTTGGAAAATATCCAGGTCATTTTGTTATCTGGCTCCCTACCAACCTAGCTTATCAAGGGCAGGCAAACGTTTCTGTTTGAAAAAGTGGAAAAAAGACATGCAAAGCAAAGTAGATTGGGCAAGTGAAATAAGAAATAGCTGTCAAAAACTAAGGCACTTGAAGGGCTGGTAAAGGCCACAGGGGATGGATTACTACATCCAAAACCTGGAGAACATGAGATGATAAATTGGTTGGCCTTGAGAGTATTCAGTGAGAGTCTGCGGGGAGAAGGATAAAGCACCCTCGTGGGTCCCGCCTAACTCCCGGTAGTCCCTACATGACAGGCCTTTGTCTAAGGCCATTCGGTAGACCCTACTACCAGTTTTGTCTTGGGAACAGGGTTGGAGAGGCCCAGAAGATTCACAGGCAACAGGCCTCCTCCATTTTCAGATTTAACTGGGATATATTTTTCTGCTGTGCTAGAGTGAATGCTCCTTCCTCTCTGTCTTCATGAGGTAGAGCACAGAGGTAGAGCACACAGGGGTTCTAGACTTATGGCTTCTGGGGTGATGCTCTACTGGCATTAATGCTGCTTCCCTGAAATGAGCAGGATGATCTCTTCTGCCTATGGTCTCTCATCTGGATCTGTCGACTCAGATAACAGGTTCAATTATGGTGCTTACACTAGCTGGGAGGGCAGCTGAGAAGCCTTCTCCGAGGCCGAGCAAAATGGTGCTCCAGAAGGGACTCAGGTAGCAGCCACTTCGCCCCTGCTTCCCTCACTGTCTCCAAGTGCACCACGTTCAAGATGCCCTTGAACTTCACCAGACCTGGAAACAAGAATCCCAATATAGAAAGGTAGTTTTTGAATCCAGGTCTGTTGCTCCAAAGCATTTCTGTCAAATCACAACAAGACTCTTTAAGCTAACTCAGACATTTTCCTTAAAGCACTGCATGTTCCCTGGGCTGTCGGGAGCAGTTACATGACTAGAAATTGTATAGAAACAGTGCACTGCATAAAATCTTGGAGTCCCTCTCCACTTCAGATCTTGCTAACGACAAGGCATCGCCCTCTAGAAACACAGGAGCATGGACATTCCTTCTCCTGGCTGGCCGTGCCCTAGAGCAGAACAAAAGCCGAGGTCCAGTAAGAATAAAACCAGAAGAGATATTTTGAGGGAGTGGAGAAGATTTTGATGTGATATTTTCAATCTCCTAAGTGGGAAAGCTACAGGGCTGCTGCTGCCCTTTTAGGCAACTGAAAGTAGCCTTAAATGGTAGAGAGATGGACTCTTTATTTGGTAAATTTAAATCGAAAACTAATCAGAAACGTTAGAGTGGCTGGCAAAAGACATACCCAAATTCTTTCGGTTCCTTTATCTCCATCCTGGTTTGTGATTTTTAAATAAAGAGATGAAGGAAGGATGAAAATGAGCATATTAGCAGATGTAACTCCTGTAAAATAAAAAAAGAAGAGAAAGTTTAGAGTTGTCATTGTGACATTTGAGCTTTAAACAGCTGCTGTCGAATGACAAGTGCAAAGTCATAAAGCCATACCTACGACCCCAAAAATATCCTTCATGGAGGGTATGAAGATCACCAACAAGTTGATAATAACCAATAGTATGAAGGTAACCACAGTATGACGACATAAATTAAACTTTGTTTTTTTAGCCAGTTCAAATAAAGATGAACGAACCTGTAGGAAAAGAAAACAGATTCTGTAAGGACCTATAACATGCCAACCTACACTTTATCAGCAGAGAAATTGATTTATTGGTGCACAGGAATTTGTAAAATGTTTTGTAATATCTAGTGAATTTACAGGTAGCTTAACAGTTTTGGAAGTATGGGGGCTTGACTTAAGATGCAAAGTATTTTTATTTATGAATAGTAGGAGTTTCCTTTTGGGAGGGGTGATTTCTCTCTCTGTTTTATCTAAGAATTGAGTGTTCCCTTCTGGTCCTAGTATCTTTTCCTGTCATGAATGACTGAGATCCAAACATGCTATCTATGTTTCTCCATCAAGAAGAGGGACAAATTAATTAAAATAGAGATTCATTCCATCAGAGGCTACACTGGCTCACTGATGCCACTTGCTTTCCAAAGAGCCTGAACGCAGTCTTGGGATCCTTCCTGGATGCAGTTTCAATAACCCAGGAAAGTTACCTGGGGAAGCTTTCTCTGCAACATGCTCCGGAAGGCAGGAGGAAAGGCGAGACCTCGGCCTTTCTCAGATTGCACTGAGGCCTTTACTCACCGTGAAAAACAACACGGGCACCGTGAGGATCACAGCGACGATGACTGCCAGCCGCACTGTCAGGATGAGAATGTCATCTTTATTCTGGTACTTGTGAAGGAGGTCTGACTGCACAGTTTCTGAACAAGGGAAGAGAGGGTGTTGAAAGGAGACAAAAGTACATGACTGAATGACAGTTGGGTTTTTCTGAACAATAAAGAATTTGTAAACTAAAAGGCAAGGAAAGCAATGTGTTGAAGTGCCTATTAAAACAATTAATGAAGTAGAGAAGAAAAATCCCTGTGTGAAACATGCTCCATTGTACATATATAACTTTAGCTAAAAGGAATTTAAAGCTGCACAGAGTGGGAATGCTTAATTTATACTAAACTAAACCTAGGAGTACAATGGTATTAAAAATGAAACATACGGTTGAAGCACAAAGCTCCGCTTAAGCTAGAGTTTCCCCCACTTGGGGCTAATCTTCAAACCACACCAAACGGTCGCAGTCTTGCGGGAGGGACTGCAGGCCACATGGGGTGTCTTTCAAACTCTCTTCCTAGAATCCAACTTCTGGTGGCCCAGCAGCAGAGGTGTGAGCTGAACTTAACCACTATTAGGAAATAATTCTTCTCTTCTATGTATGTTTTTCTTGTTTAAAAAAAATTAGTTTATGTAATATTTTGAACCTTTTCTCAACGCGGAACTGCAGAAAGTGTTATTTCAAAGACGACCACAGCTAGAATGGCAGTTACGGAGAACATGGAAATGCTCACTCTTTTGACAAGAGATCACCTCCTCTCCTGTCTCTTTCGAGGGTTTCTCACTGCACCAGTCTCAAAGTTCTGGGTGTGGAATTCAAACGCTAATCTGTATCATAGAGCTTGGTCTCAGTTTCTGAGAAAGGACCGTAAGTTATAATAAAAGTCTCATTAGTTCCAATTTCCCTGATTCAAAATTCGTAACCAATTAAAATAGCTGAGCCTTTTCCTTTAACCTAAGAGGAATAAAAGTGTTTGGTATTCTATTATATGTGAAAAGAAATGGGATTTACAAAGAAAAATCATGCCTTGAACAAGATAACAGTGTGACTGTTCAACTATTAATAACATTAAGTTCTCCCTCTCCTCTTCCCTTTGCCCACCCCCAGCCCTGCAACTCTGCATGAACCTTAGAAACACCATTTTTATGCAAAAAATTAAATATGGTATTTATGAATTCATTAGACAATGTTATTCTCTATTCCTTGTGAAAATGACGATAATACTAACTGTATAATCAGAGTAGCTTTTCTCTCCAAGCTGAATTAATAATCTTTAAATGTGTTTAAATTTTGAGACATCTGTGTTTATGAAAAAAAAAATGCCCCAAAGAAACATTATTTAAGAGAGAATACTGTGAAATATGTTTTTAAATTAGGTTCCTAATTATAATGATAATGAAAGATCTTTTAAATAAAGCCTCAGGATAATTTGAACAGGAAAGGATCAAGAAGTAGCAAAAACAGGTAAACCGTTCATACAGAGTCAGCAAACGTTATAAATAAAGGCTTGTCCCCCTCTTCAGATTTCATTTCTTTTAACTTTCTATGTCATTCCTTCAAATCTTTGCAAGGCTCCAACTGTGGTGAACAATTAGGCATTTTATTTTTAAATAACGCAGAGTGTCATGAGTGTAGCACTGTGCTCTTTCTCACTTTCCACATCTGTCTGTCTCTCTTTTCTATTAATGGGATCTGACCCAATTTGCAGTGTCAATTAGGAAAGCCTTCTCTGATGTAGCTTTAAACTGTCCTCAGTAAAGGTGGCACACTTCTAAAATGCAATTTCTTTTGAGGACACTATTAGGAGAAAAAATTACAGTACATTGTTTCAGTAATTATTCTATTCTGCAGTCTGCATGACTATGTAAAGGGACCATCGCCATATGCTTTCTGTAGAAGAAAAAAACCAGCAAAACCAACAGATACCGTGTTTCCCCGAAAATAAGACCTACCCATAAAATAAGCCCTAGCAGGATTTCTAAGCATTTGCGCAATATAAGCCCTACCCCGAAAATAAGACCTAGTGATGGGCGTGGCTACGCAGCGTATCTGCACAACCCATGCATTTCGTCGCAGAGCGGTAAAGAAGACGAGCAGCCCTTCTCATCTGCCCCATGAGAGCTCTATTGCTCGACATGAGAGATCGGGAACAATGGTTCTAAAGGAAATAGAGTCGCTAGAAATTCAGGATGGAATTTGGGGTTTGGAGAGTTATGACGATGTTCCAGAAGAAGATGATTTAACTATATTTGAATAAATGTAGATTGTTGTACCATACTTAAAAAAATAACATATTCCCTGAAAATAAGCCCTAGGGTGTCTTCTTGAGGAAAAATAAATATAATACCCTGTCTTATTTTTGGGGAAACAGCGTAGGTAGCTTTGTTGCTTTCTTTGGCTTTCACGTTAAAAGTTATTTCGATACTGACTTTTATTAATTTATTTAAAAATACTTATATTTATGTACCAGCAGAAACGACTTACCATAGAATGTCAAGTAGCCAAAAATGGCAGTCAAGAAGTACATAACAAACATGGCAAAAAAGGAGATATTTGAAACCATCTGCATTTTTTTCTGTGACCGGCTAAAAACAAAGATAAAAGAATTTGAAAAGTTAAAATTCATTTTACTGAATTTAAGCACGAGTGTTAACACTGAACAATACTAACTTATCTTTCCTTCTACCAGGTTAGGGCAGATCTGCCCAGCTGAAATGTCCCCTGGCAATTATGCCAGTTTGGAACAACTTCTTCCATATCGATTGGTTATTGTGAGGGCGAGATTCACGGAACTGCACTCCCTTGAGCGTTCTTCCCCATTCTTTTGAAAGAATATCAAGTTCTCATCTGAAGGGCAGATAGTATTTTTTTTAATATTTGTGTTTGATATTATCTCCACACAGGCTGGGCATGGGAAAAAAGGCAGAAAAGATTCAAGTGCTGTTCTCCGAGCCTCACTGATCAGTGGCAGAGCTGGAACTTGACCTCAGGTGTTCTGTCCCCAAAGCTGCAGTTTAGGTTCTGGTTTCCCCATCCAGTAGCCCCAGGCACACACCTGGAAGTCTGTATGTCACCAGAGCAACAAGTACCCTACCCGGGAGATCATAGCTGTGATAATGGAGGGCTCTACCCCTTAGGTCAAGTTTACACTGTGGTTGAGATGACCCTTTACGATTCTTCAACTGCCCTGGAAAGTCTACAAGACTTGTACTCAATACAGACCATACATAGTCCTAACATTTTGTTGTGTCATAACAAGAAACCTGGGATATAATGGGAATATGGAAAACAATAAAAATTGAGAAGTATACACTTAAGAAAATTATAAACTAAAAGCTGGACTATTAAAAGATGCCAAAGACATATTTAAATTGTCTAAATAGAGGACTATAAAGTAGAAATGATATTTATGTAGATAGATGTAGATATTTTAAAATTTAGTCATGTATCAATTAAATATGAAAGAGGAAGAATCGTGAGTGAATTCAATGCTAAATGACATCGACTTTATTTTTGTCAAAATGGAAATAAATAGCTACATTGTATATCTTTTCTGAGTTTAAGGTTATGCCATGATGACTACTTTTATATACAATAAGTCTGATAACAGTAGATTAAAAAGAGAACACATAAGGAAGTTTATAAGCAGGCTTTTAGTTTTCTCGAAAACAGCAATCAGAAATAAATCTATAGAATCATCTTCATAATTGAAAATGAACAACAATATTCCTTTTTCTGAAAAGCCTTTGGTCTTAACATTACTTTCTTATTGTCTGATTTATCAGCTTTTCCACTCAAACTAACAGGCAAATCAGAGACAACATCTTTAGCAGTTTACAAATAAATCTGAAGATTATCATCCACTTGTAAGCATAAGTAATGGAAAGCAACACAAATATTTGAACTCTCCTAAGTAATACAGTTTTGAAAAATTAAACTAAGAATTTAAGTTAAGAATTAACTAATAATATGGTTGGTCACTTTCTATGTTTATGGCCAAAAAATACTGCAAGTTTCTGATTTTTCTTGCTTTCTTGTTTTTTAAAATACAGTACTTGCTCAAGAATAGCAGAATGTTGGTAAATGTTGAAGCTGGGTGGTGAATCCTCATTGGTTCATTACACCAATCTGTTTACTTTAACAGAGTACTTGCCTATTAATGAGAGGATGTAAAATGATTAAGATATAAAAATTAAACAAATCTCTTACTCTTTAAGCTCACTGTAAATTGGCAGGACTGACGGGTGGCAGACAAATGCAAATGCAATGGTTGGTAACGCATACACGGTCTATTTGAAAGAAAAAAAAATAGACATTAGGAAAAGACATTTTTGCCATCAAAATGATACCACTCCGGTATTTCTGGAGCTGTCTTTTTATCTGACAGCTCTTCAGAATCCCTGGATTATTTGATTATTAGGAGGGTTTTGATCTCTAAAATAGAAGCAGCTTTTCTAAGAGAGCTTATCTAGCTCACGCCATTAGGCGCTTGTCACAGAGGGACTTTAGATCTGGCTCACCTACAGTGTACTTTATATACTGCAGGCACAGAAACAGCCCATGTTTACGTGGCACTAGCCAGTCACGTGGCATTTTCCCTACATCATCTCACTGGGTCCCCGCAACAACCCTGGGCAGGAGACAGACCATTGCTCTTCTCCTCACTCGCTCCAACAGGTGAGGGGACTTGCCCAGGACGTCCACCTCTATACTGCTTTCTGCCCTGTATCAGGTGCATCAAGTCAGAGTTAAAAGATGCTCTCTGAAAAGAAAATTGGTTCCATGTTGCACTACTTTGGCTGTATCCTTAGAGTTAAAAGGGAGTAGGGGGCAGGGATATCTATTTAGTTTTCTTAGATAAGACTTTTAAAACCATCCAACTCAATCCATGCAAAAAGAAGCTGGCAGAGAAAGAAGGAAAAGTAACCTATCTTATGCCCTAACTCTGCTGAGGCACTGTACCAGGCACAATCTAACAAGACCCTGGAAGACACAGAATAGATCCCCATTTTTACACAAGGGGTTGGGTGACTTGCCGAGGATTCAAATCCCATTGTCCAGAATGGGATTCTCATAGCTCACGCTCACAGCTATCCTGCATGTGAATGGGTAAAAGGGAGTGTAAAATAAAACATTTGTATCTTTCTCAAAGGTCTCTAAGTGAATTTTGGAACATGGAAACAATGGTTCCGTGTGTTCTTTTAAGAATGAATACATTCAAAACTGTAATTACAGCAAGTATGAGAAATATAATGCCCTTAATAATATAATAATGCCCTTTTATCTGTAAAGGATAGAGAAACCTACCTTTGAATTGAAGGTAACATATTTTGGCATACACGTCTCAGAAATTGTTGAATTAGTACTTGTTTGGTTTACTGATGAAACAATGCAGGGAATTTGAAATTTCTTATAAATAACCTAGTATTAAAAAATATAGCAGAAACAACATAGAATTTAGTAAAGGCAGATAATTAATAACTATTACATAGCATTGTACTATGACAAAACCAAACTAACCATTTCAATCAGCACTTACCACTATTAGGAAAAAAACCATACAGCTCAAGGAAAATCCACTAGTATAGCCAAGATACCCTTTGGGGGAAAAAAAAAAGGAAAAAAAAATTGTTATTATTACTTCATTCATCACCTTATTTCTTTCAATGCATTATTTCAACATGGTTTGGGGCTCCAATAACATACATACATGCCGATGTGAATACAAGATTTATGACTTGACAGTGCTACTTTATTTGGCAAAAAATGGAGCTTTGAATGAAAACATTACAGTATGTGTTTTGACTTCATTTCTCCCTGGCACACTAGAGAATGTAGATTCCCAGAATCCAGGAGAAAGAGCCTCCCAATTTTGGCCCTACACTCAGATGGAGTTCCACAGGCAAATCTATTTACTCCTGGATCCCCTTTATAACTCTTTATTATGCACTTATTGTGTGCATACTGAGTGCAAGTTATAACATTTCTCTCCCCAGATGAGAGAGAGCACATAAAGTGAATTTCAAGTGATAAATTGAATATCTGGGGACCTTTACCCAGCTCCCCTTAGAATGCCTGGGAGATCTCCAACTGCCACCGTTGTCTCCAGAAAGGCAGAGTTAAGTGGTCTCCCGGGACTGCATTATTCTCATCCCTGAGGAAGAGCCCTTCTCTACCTAACTGAAAAGAGCTACCTCTCTAGGTACAGAAGAGCCTAAACATAGACCCAGAAACCAGAAAATTAAGTGTCTTTTTTAAAAAAAAATCTACTTATAAACTTCACAGAATAGCTACAGAGGTCTGATATATTTTTATCCAAAACCAAACAAAAAAACTGCGGCTCATAATTATTTTTGGAAGAACTTTAATCCAAACTTCTGCCTCAAATTAGCGCAGAATTAAAGGATCTGTATTTTAGAGGTTTTTGACATGGATGGCAGTCTGGCCTCATTATTCAATGTGTGAAATATCAGGCATACTTGTCTCCAAATATAAGCATAAAAACAAAAAAATGTCAAAACCAAATGGATATGACTTGGAGATTATCCATTTTTGACTTCTGACTTCTCTTTCTGCCTTTCAGTGAGGCAAATAATCGAGATTGGTTAGACTGTATAAATTTAACAGTGATTCCTAATACTTTGGGGTACAAATATAAGCAACTTTCTGTCTTGATATTAGATTTGAAAATCTCTTTGTCTAAATGATCAGAATATTTAAGACTTTATATAAGGAGAATTTCATTTTCTGGACTTTTGGACTTAGAGCAGCCTGTCTCCAAAAAAAAATTAAAAAAATAAATAAAGAAAAAGAAAAAGAAAAGAAAATAGCCCTGTCTATCCTGGCTCCAGAACCTCTCTTCTCCCCTCCATAGCTTAGTAGAAGGATTGGGGAAGTCACATACAGACCAGTACTGTTACCTCATATTAAAGTTGGGCCTGATTAATATTTGCAATTTATCATTCACTTAATCTTTACCCTACAAGTGGAAGCAGAGGGCAAAGTTGTTCAATTTTATTCCATTTCTGATTCCCACTGGGCACTGTAGGCTGTGATAAAAGCAAGACCTTTCCTTACCTAGGTTCTTCAAGAGACAGAGAGGGAGAATTATGCCGAAGGTAACTATCACCACCAGAACTCGGCCATCCACATACCAGGCTCTGAAAGACATTTCAGTAGTTAGGTTATATTTTTTTAGAAAGTGACTTTTTTACTCAAGTGTAAAATTTCATGATATATTTTAATTAATTTTTTACAATTTTTATCGTTAATTTTTAAAATTAATTTATTTTTTAATTTCAGTTTACCCATCATTTTAAAAATCATTATTCAAGTTTTATCCAAACACTTTAACCCAACCACTACTCATTTACTACAGCCTCACTCCCATGTAACGGAAGAAGGGATATTTTTTTTTTCCCTCCCCCATTGGCTAAATGTGGCATTCTTTTGAATTATTTACGTGGCTTCAAAGCTGAATGCATACATTGCATTCTGTCAGATTACAACTTGTCCTATCAATTATTTAAAGAGAAAGTTCCTTTTTGTTTTGCTCGTCTAATGTCAGCAAGAAACAAGTCATCACAGGTAGGCATTCCTCTCTCCCTGATCCCTTGGACTTGACCTTGAATCCTGAGGATGGAACACTAGGAATTTTGGCTTCTATGACTCTCCCTTGAAAGAAAACAGAGAAACTGAGACTGACAAGAACTGTTAAACAAGAGGGAGTCACAACATAATTGCAGTGCCAAATGTAGCTGCAACATTTTCCAGGGTTAGCTACACCTTTAATGAGGTTGGCCCATGTACATTTTGCTCCCAAAATGCAATATAACTTCTTTAAGAAAGACACCAGGGTCTTCGTTTATTTTATTTTATTTTTATTTTTTTTTACATGTTCCACTTCTGTGTTAAAAGTACTCCATATCTGTTCTATTTCACAGAAACTAGATACAGATTTCAGGCTCTTGAGAAAATTCAGTATCTACTGTTTACAGCATGTCAGATGAATCTACCTTTAACATGTTCATATTCAAATGGTTCTCCCTTCTTCTTTTATTTATATAACCCCAAAGATACTTATTATTCAAACAACAAAAAGAAAACAAACAACCCAGGGAAAACTTTCTCTAATTTTCATAAAGCAAAAACTTTGGTTAGTTCAAATTTAAATTAAAAACATTTTAGTAACATCACAAAAAACTTACGTAAATGCCTCCTCCTCTCCCATTAGAAACTTTATGGCAGAGGGCAGTTCATTTTTTACTATGAAGAGGTAGCTCAGCATTGCTAGAGGAAAATGAGAACATTTTTAGAAAGAAGATACTAAGGCTCATGTTACCAGCTATATAAAAAGCTACCAGCCGTTCTTAGACTAACCTTCAGTAAGACACAAAGGCAGTTTTAGCCACTCTCACGGGATACTTGGCTTTAAATAAAGTGACTGTTGTCTCTGCTTTACTTTCCAAGTGCCTTTTTGGCAATAAGGATGATAACTGCTTGAATTATGCTAAAATTCACATGGCCACCCAACCACCAGTATTAAAGTTATATGTAGAAAAGCATGTTCTTCTTACCTCCAGTGTTCTGTAGAGAGGTAGCCCCAAAGATTACGAGCTTCCCTGTGGTGCCAAAGACTTGTTCTCCCAGCTTTTCATAAACCATGCAGCCTATGTAAAAATCAGATTTGAGAACACAAGAAATGACAGGGTTCTAAAAGTTGAAACAGCCAAAATTTCATCCTTCTATTGACCATCCCCCAAGTTATTTTGTCCCTTTCTCAAGTCACACAAATTGCCACCTTAGCTTTGCAAGGGTTAAGCATTCTCATAATAAAATAACCTCTTGACTTTTTAAAATGTCAGACATGACTACCATTTCTCCTTTTTCAAGTTGGCTACCAAACCATTACAAGTAAACTATTAGGTCATAAGACTTATTTTTAACTATCTCTACCTTACTGAGGGGGAAATTCCCAGTGATCTTTTTCTCAGGTCTGGAACCTACCATTAAAATAAAGATTAGATGAAAAAAAAAATCCTGATGGTTGAGACAAAAAGATTCCTTTTGAATTAATTACCTAAACTGATTAGGCTAACAAAGAATTATCTTAATAACATCACATCAATCAATGCCTCTATGTTCTAAATATAACAAGCTTAGAAACGTCTTAATAGTTATGGCATAATAATTCAGATCATTCGTAAAATTTAGTTCAAAGATGTGCAACTCACAAAAGACAGCAACAGACAAATCTGTTAAAAGAATAATTTGGCTGCAGGAAAATTCAAAAGTGTTCAACTAGCTCATCTCAATGAATACTAAAATTCGAAAACATCCTTTTTAAAAAAAGCGTTTATATTTCTTCATAACAATTTAGTTCGTGTTTTTGAAAGGTTCACAGAAAGTGATATGGGTTGGCTATAATTAAACCTTTGTTTAATTTCTCATAAGGTTGGTGTTTAAACTAGACAATGACTAGATCCTCAACTTATTACAAAATGTTCCAGTTAAATGGAGTCATCTATATACAATAATAGCTGGCCAATGTGGTTTTAGCGAATGTAAAAGTCGAAGTATTACAAATATACTCCAGTGTCCCAGGAATAGAAAATAAACACTTCAGGTATTACACTGCCCAGAGTATTTGAAGTCTCTTCATAGTCACTCACTCCCACATTGCCTCAGGAGGAACATTTCCTCTTTGGAATATGCACAAAAGAGAATGAAAGGTCTATTTACTTTTAAAACCTTGGAAGCTATAATATGAAAACATGAGATCTTTGTTCTAGATTTATAAAGACCTAAGGAAAAACTGAAACCTTTAAAATCAAATCATCTTAAACTAGAAAAACAGCTATAATTGAGAATTCATTTTAAATGACAACATTAGTTGTTCATTGTCCATGACAATTTAATTCATATTTGGTTGCAACTGTTTCTCTAGATAAACACCACTATCAGTTTTCCAATTACCGTAGGTCAAAGTAGTCTTTCTTTTCAATAACCAAATTGTTGTACAGAGAGAGCATCATTTGTTCACAATATCACCAGGGAAATCATTCACCCTGGCTTTAACAAAATCAGACATATTCTCAGCTTACCTGTTTCTTTCGAACAGATCAATAGAAGGTTTATTGAATATATAGACAGCAATGTCACAGAAGTCAAAAGTATCCTAAATCAAAGAAAACAAATCTTGTTGTAGTAACCACAAAAAAAATAATTCTGACCTTACATTTTAGAAGGGCAAAGATTTATTTATATGGTTAACACTATTTGTTCATAGTACCCAAATTTTGGAACCTATTAGTCATCACTGCTTTAAAATCCTTAATAAAAATGTCCTACCAAATAAAGAAGTGCTCATTAGAGTCTGAGTAACTCCAACAGTTCAAATCCTGTACGTAATTCAAAGCCCAAATACCTCTCTGGGAACATTTCAGTTGAGATGACTTTAAAACAACATTATGGAAGAAAGCTTTTGTCTTCTATGGTGTACTGTCTGTTACATCTGGGCGAGAAAGTGTGAGAAAGGGGTATGTATGGGGAGCAGTGAAGAGAAAGGCTAGGGGTGTCCCTAGAAGGATGACCATGTGACTTTGGGCAACGTGCTTGGCTTCTCCCATCTCCAGTTTCCTCACCTACAATATGAAGGCAGGACAAATGATGTCTAGGGTTCTTTTCATCTGTCACTCTATGGCTATTTTTGCATCTATACATTGGACCAATATAACTTGCTTTTTCTGCACCTGGTTCCTTTTAGATGAATAAGCACCTCTTTTAGCTAGTGGGAAAATTTTGATAAGCAAGTATAATGAAAAGATTTTCTTGAATGACAAACTCATGTTTTTGTTTTAGTACATCTGGCTCCTTATTAAACCCTTCTTAAGAAAAAAAAAAGCACAGTTAAAATGATGTGGGCGATTAAATAGATTATTTCTGAATCATTTTGTTACAATAGACATGATAATTGAAAATAAACTCTATTTATTAGAAAGAAAAAAAAATTCAGTCCCCAATGAAACCGTTCACTTCCTTATGTAAGAAAATATATCCCCAGAACAATACATCACTGCAACTGATTCCACACTTGGGTAATTAAAGGCAATTATTTTTCCAGCAAGTGCTGTTGAGAAGCACTTGGCACATCATGCCATTCTCTCTGCCTGGGCTGCCTCCTCCCTACTCCTTCACCTCCCTGCACACCTGTTGAACCCCTGCTCTAGGCCTCAGCTCAGATGCCACCTCCTCAGGTGCCTTCCCTGGCCCCAGGCAGGATGACTGCTCCTTAGCTCTCTCTGGTCCTGCAGCATTTGTTTCTTCTGCATGCAAAGCAGCCATGGGGAGATAAACAGGGAGCACAGAATGATCAACAGCAGAACAGATGGACTGTCAGAAACTGGCCAGAAAATAAAAGATAGGCAGAGCTCAGCAGAGGCAAAATAAACACTGAGAGAAAGAATAGAAAACCCAACACTTTGGGTAAAGGCCAAGCTGACCTGCCGATAAAGGGGAATTTGGGTTAAGATATGATTGTTAAGGAAGTGCATTCAGATATATATTTATTTCACTAGGATCCTTGAGTGAGGAAGGTGATTAAGAGGGTAAGTCCCTTGTTATCTATTCTGGTTGAGGGTTAGAGCTTGAGACCAAGCATTTATTAACCAATCTAGTAGTTTTGAGATGTGTCATGAAACATGACTAATGTGCTCTGTGAGAGAATAAGATACAGAACCTAATTGTGGCATGATTTTTTCCCATCTTATAAAATAAGCAAAATTTAGGTTGAAGAAACAAACTTCGAGTTTCACTCAGAGTTGACTCATGTTTTCAGGGATACTGGACATTAAGTGGCCACTTCTGCCTGTGCATGTGACAAGCCCTAGAGGATTTCTGTATGGCACAGAATGGCATGGGCTTCCTGGTGGGGACAGCATGGGTGCCATCTTAGGACAAGCCACATGTGTTCGGTAGTCACCATGTGTCCTGTTGGGTCAGCTCTGCAGGGACGGACCAGAAGACCAGGGGATATTACTACAGGCCCAAGGCTAACGAATAAAGAGCATGACCTACAGGAACTGTGCACCTAGCAAGAAGGGATAATTACTAACATCTACATGATTTAGCAAAGGCCCTAACCCTGGGAGAACTGGATGTTTATCAGCAGAAGAAACACTGGAAGGAAACCTTTGTTCCCTCACCTAGTGGTGGCTGGAACCACACGGCTCTTGCCCACCACTGCCTCTTAACATATGCTATGGGTTAGATCTCTTTGTAGATGATGCTCAGCTTGGCTCTGGCCTTTGCAAGAGGTGAGGGATTTCTTCACAAATTCCCATCACTCCTTCTCCCTTCTCAAGTGGGAGAAAAGTGTTGGTCAGGGAAGATTTTAGTAGGGCGTCCACCTGTCTTCCTCCTCACACTTAAACATAGCAAAATGAGGTGCCCCCACAGTGATGAAACCACCCCTTTGCTCCTGTGTTTAAGACATAACATTGCACCCCAGAGGAAAGGGCCTAGAGTGAGAGTCCAACAGCCTTTGCCTTGAATCATCCAATCTCTGAAGACTCTCTTCTCTTTCTCTCTCCCAAAATACAGATCTTCTCTTCCAAGAAAGAAAAACCGATATAAAACAAAAAACTTTTTCTATCAGGTCACTAAGAGGCAGAGTATTTAAGTAAAATTCTAAGAATGTTGTAGGCTATACCGGATTATGGCATTAATGGGATTAAAGTTTAGAAAAAGTACACCTCCTTGTTCAGATTCTTAGAAAGAAGCAATATGTTGTTTAATTGACTCCGATAGATACCAGAATAATTTAAGACAAGCCAGAGATGGCTCAAGACACAGAAACTATGACATCTAAAAGCAAGAGCAAAGGGGAGGGAATCTAATGATTTATTTGAACACTTCTGTTTTGAACATGATTATTCTCTTATTTGTCCAGATAGATATTTGTACATATAATTACAGTTTCCTGAAAGAGTAACACACACACTGAGATTCCTGTGCTAACGAAGAGGAACACAAGTGATTCCTTTTTTTATTTCATCTGGATATAATTTAAGCCTCCGCACTGCTAACCATTGACCCAAAGTTTGAATATGGCTGAGGCAAAAACTGGTGGCTGAAAAAGGCATACTCACATGAGAACTAAAGCTTAGCAATTTACGACTGGGTCGCCAAGGTGGTATTTCAGACGTATGTTCACCCTTGGAGAAAAGAAGAACTAGAACATGTAACTGTACATGGGCCATGGGGTGGCTGGAAAGTTAGAGTTGTAAAGAATAGGGTCAGGACGTTTTGAGAGTCCTTGTGTCAATGGCACTTTGAAAGATGTGGTGCAAGGACATGCCAGGAGATTTCGGTATCCCTTGAGGAGAAACTTGGAATTCTAGACTCCTGAATCCGGGAAAGACCTTCAGAGAGTACCCTGTCCAGCATGGGTTTGCAGCCTGGACAGGAAGGCTCTATGCTCCACACCAACACATAGTTCTGCAAACTATCTTCTGACAGAAACACATTATGCAACCCATTCTGTTTCTAGAAAGTTCTTTGTTTGGCTGAGCTGAAATCACTGCTGCTCCTTCTATCCTTGGGTCCTCCTTTTACACTCTAGACCTATTTGAATCTACTTAGCAGTCCTGATGGTGCTCATTTTAAGATTGCACTCTTTGACTTAAACATCTGCAATTCTTTCAACTGTGTATATTGTGATGGAGCGTTTGGGCCGTTTGTATCTCGGTCATGGTCCAGTTTCTGAACCACCCTTCCTAAAGGCTGTGTGCTGAGACAAACACAATGCTACAACATCAGGTTTGGTCCCAACAGTGCAAAGCACGATAGGAGTTTTAATTTCTTTGAGTTGGACATCATGCTTCTTTTAAAGTAATTGATTTTGGAATTCATTTTTATGGCAGCCACATCACACTTTTCATTCTTTTTGAGCTTCCAGTATGAACTGCTACTAGGCTAAGTCTTCCTGGTTCCATCCCGTGTACTTGTTTTTTTGAAGCTAAGTGCAGAACATTTATTTCTATTATGTTTCATCTTTCTAGTCTTGTGATCTCTTCTTAAATTGTTGATCCCTCTTACTTATGTATTAACCACCTCCTCTAACTTCTTATCTTAAGTGTGCCTTCATCCAAGCCACTGGTACTGCCGTTGAATAGAACAAGATCATCTGGGGGATGATCAGCTGACCTGCTGACCAGCTGACTTTCTGAAGCCTGGAAGTCATCCTTGATCTCCTTGATCTCTCACCTACTCTCTCATCCCTCATCTCTAATTCATTGGCATGGCAAGTGTCCTACTATTTCTACCTCCAGAATTTACCCCCAATCCATACATACTTTGTCCCGTCTCCACCGACACCACTCTAGTCCAAGCCACCATCATCTTCAACCTCTAAGCAGCTGTGATCATCTTTATCTAGCTCCTTTCCCTTGCCTCCTCAGATCCAGCAGCCAGAGTAATCTTTTAATTTTATTACTTTATCATATGTCTTCCATTACTAGACTGGGGGACAGGCCATGACAGTTTAATTTATTTATTTACTTACTTACAATGAACATCAAACACACACATAACAGACTTGTAGCTGAGAGTCAGTGGATTTACAAATATTGGAATCTCATTTGCAAGTTATGTGAGACTATGCCAAATATCTTGCTATTTAACAAGTTCAAGATCACCCCCCTCCAACTAAGATAGTCCTGTGACCTACTAATTCACCCTGATCTCAGAAGATAACATTAGTTTAGTGACTATGTAGGAAAAGTCTTTGGGCCTCTACAGAGCAATATTTTCTGCAACAATTGCATATAAACAAGCTATTTAATAATTTGCTCTACAATATTGCTTGGGATTTAATTTTTGCCACTTTTGAAAGCTGGGATGAAATAGGCCGTTCCCAGTCCTCCGGGATACTCCGGCTCTTCATGATTTTTTAAGATTTCTGACAGTGGTCCTAGATATATTTACTCTATTTGCAGCAAAACAATTTTTATTCATCCCTTAAACAATGAACATCCAAACATCTATTTTAAAAACATTTATTTGTCATTGTTTTGAATCATACTGACAGGTCTGGTCTTCCATAATTTACCCAAAGATTATATGGATAGTGTTATAATACATTTCATTTTTCAAAGTATCATATGCTAATAAAATGGAAAGCTGTGGCAACAAATGCAACAGTCACATTTAAGGTGATTGAGATGCTCTATATCATGATTGCAGTAATGACTCCACAACTGAATCTGGATAAACTTATCAAATCCTACCCTTTAAATTGGGGGATTTTATTATATAAAGTATACCTCAAAAACAAAAAACACAAAAAACAACCTCACAACACTTTAAGAAAGATGAGCCTATATTTTAAAAGCCTAGCTATATAACAAGAAATCACCTGACATCCTCCCAACCCAGCATCGGAGCCCTTGGAAGGGGTGGAGGTAAGCTCTGCTTGGGATCCAGAAATAGCTCAGGTGGGGGTGTGTGGGGCTGCCTTGCAGCTGAGTGCTTTTGACTCCTCCAGCGCCCATTCCTCTCCAAAGACGAGAGAACCCTAACCAACGCTCCTTAGCAGGACTCTCACTCGCCAAAGTCGAAAGCAGCTATTCTCAAACTTTTAACGTACATGCAATCTTGTTATAATGAATATTCTAATTCTGGTGCAGGACCTGAGATTCAGCATTCCTAACAAGTTCCCAGGTGCTGCTGCTGCTCCTGGTCCACGTGTTAGGTAGCTAGCGAGGGATTTCGGGTCTCCTAGGGATGAAAGTGGGTGCTGCTGAGATTCACATCCCCCCCCCCCCCCCCCCCCCCCCCCCCGCACAATGGGCTTTCAAAGAGGCTCATGGGAGATCCGCATGTGCAGTAAGACTCAGGTCATACAACTCCCAACTGTCCAATCAAAGTGGTTCCATGGTGACCTCTGAACAACATGAGGGAGGTCCCAATCCGGCCACTATAAAACAAGACGCAGACCATCACCAGGCCCTTTTTGCATCCTTCCTTTTGCTCTCCCTTTGCTGCGACAGTGGGTCCGGTCATCATCCCTGACCTATGTATCATGCTCTGTAAACTTATATGTTGCTCTTGCCCTATAATCCTATCATTCTTTCCTCAATAAACTTCATTTTCATACTTGCCTAGCTTTGGTGTGTCTGGTCATTCTTCGGCCATGAGTGCTCCCAAAACCGACATTTCACACTAAAACCTGACACATGGACCACATCTGGAGTGGCAAGATTGAAAGCCTCCAGCTCTGGCCTGTGGCTTGCACATGTCAGTTGTTTCTGTTTCTCATAAACACCTTACTATTGCAGCATCACCAGCCACACTGTCTACAGGGGGGTGCCAGGACAGCATATGGCTCAGTTACCTGTAATGCATGACCCACAGCTGCCCAGGTAAGGTGACAATGATGGGAAGCATTTATGGCTGAATCATTCTCATTCCTGTAGGATGCTGACTGGCTCTCAGTGTGAAAAGCGAGGTCTTGTCTATTTCCTTTAGTCAACTTCCTCAAGCATTACTTATTTCACCAGGACATATATTTAAACATTATTTTCAAACTCTCCTCCCCTATGTCTCTCTCCTTCCAAAAGGGATCTGAGGCTCACCACACTATATAATTCTTCCTCTCTTAAATCCATTTAAAAGTATAAACCTTTTACCATCCTTAATTAAATGAGCAGGACAGTCCACAGAGAAACTCCCTGAGCTGGAGTTAAAGTGGCTCTTTATATACTTAAAATCATGCTCTGATCTATCACTGTCCCCACCAACCCGCAGCCCTCCTTCCAAAACTCATAGACATACTGCTGGTTGAGGCAGAATATTTACAAGAGACACTTAAAATCCAGTACAAGGAAATTAGACAGCCTGTAGGAAATGTATTGTTTCTGGCCAACCATCTTTCTCTGGTGCCTCCCTGCTGGCCTCTCCCTCACCCTCTTCTACCTCTTTTCTCCTATCTACATTGCCCAACTGTGGCTACCCTCCTACACTTTCCTCCTGCTCTTTTGCATTCATCTTTTATCTCCACTAAGTCTCCCTGCTCTTGCATCCCACCCTCAATTATTCCTAAGGGAACCACCCGTATAAAGTGAGGGAAGGTTGGAACACACGGTTGAGGAGACTAGAGCACTAGCAGGGACCAACAGACGGGCTGGGCAGCCTGGTGGACCCAACAGAAGATAAAGATCGGGAATTCAAGGTGTCACCTGTCTGCGTTGTGGGAAAGCTCAGATTCAGGGGTTTCCCAGGCTAGTGTGACAGAGAGCTAGAGGAAAAAGGAACTAGGGTATGGGCAAGAGAAGTGAGGGACTGTGACATCTAAGCTGGTCAGAGGAGGAACCAGAGGTTCTCAGTGAGGTCTGGACAGGTACAGTGGTTCCTAGCCTGGAGAAGCCATGCCAGTGGGAAGCTTAAGTGGAGAGGAAAGGGACACAGAGAAAGAACCTTTTACTTAATAATGAAAGCTCAGATGGAAGGAGACTGCCTGAAAGCAAAGAGAGAGGGACAGGTGTCGAGGCCCTAATTCATATGAAAATTTTAAATATTTGAAAAAATTCAAAATTGTCTTTTACATGAAAATGAGTTTCTTAGAGGTTTAATTTACTTTAAGGGGGATTCAATATAATTAATAAAACACTTTGTTGATCATTGGTAATAACAAATTTTGGGGTATTCACTATATGTCAGGCCCATGCTGAGCACTTTTAAAAATATTTCACTTGTAAGTGGTACTATTACTATCCTTATTTTACAGATAAGGTAACTGAAGCCTAGAGAGGTTAAGTATTTTGTCTCAGGTCACACAGCTAGTGTTGGAGCACTCAAACCCCGGTAGTCTCACTCCAAAGTCCTTACCCACCATGCTACACTGTCTGTCAAAGTCAAATGTCCACAGAAGAATGACAATGTAAAAAATAAGACCTAAGCAGAGGATAAAAAACTTAGAATGAAATACATCAAAATGTTAACACATCTTGTGTTAAAACAGTGAGACTTTGAGTGATTTCTTTACACTTTATTTTATGCATTTTCAAAATGGTCTTTAATGATTATCTTAGTTTTATAATAAAGATATTAAAATAAAAAATATAAAGAACCTTTCAAAACAAATGACAGTATTATTGTTTCAACTCTTTTGGGGAGGGGATGGTGTGGGGAGTTGCATTTGTTTAAGTCCCAAGCTCTATTTCATTAAGGAGCTCACAAAATACTTACAGAAAGGAGCAGAAACATGTAATTATTCCATTCCAAAGTAGCCTTCTGAGTCACTAACTTCTGATTAAATTTCAAAATTCTGAGGGTCAGAGACCATCACACTAGGATCTGGTAGCATGTGACTGTGTGTAGTACTTGCAAATTGGACTAGGGAATGGAAGGAGTAGTTTTAAAAGGCTGGGCAGGGAGCAGGTGGAGAATGATCATTTGTAGGATTCCTTTCATTTCTTCCCTTGTAGGTAAATCTAAATTCTTTGGTGCAAAGCTTCTCTTAAAATTAGCCTCACTGTTAGTTGGGTATTTTGTTTTGTCTAGAAAAAGAAATATGCATCTCTGATGGCCAAGTCAAACAATCTCTAATGTAAACCTAAAAAGAAAGAGGAATTTAAAAGAGGTATGCTGACAAAAATAGAAGTTATCAGTTTAGTTGGTGCTTTGTAAAAGAGTGAGGAGGAGGTCTGAGCTTTAATGAGGAAGTTGTATCAGTAAGAAAGAAAGCCATGTACCACTACCACTTCCTGTTTTTGCCTATAGTTTGTAGAGGACTGTGGGTTTTGTGGGTGCTCCATTTTTAACTCTTGACATGTCCTTGTTCCTCTTCTTCCATTCCACAAGGACAACTGGCTTCCCTTCTCAAACCTAGATCCTTACCGCCTTATAATATTCTAAAGATGTAACTCCTAAGTGACAGAAAAATCCCATGTAACCATGGATATAGAGGAACATGCTGTTCCCGGTGGGTATTTAGGACTTCCATTCTGGTAGAGACTGGTAGCTTTAGGGCTTCATTCATATTTTCCCACTCTGTTTTCGTGATAACAACGCACATTTAAGGAGAGGTGAGAGGTTTAAGAGGAGCACCCCATGGACTTGCTGCCCTCCTCCCCACCCATTAGTGTCACCCTGGGCAACACACTTAGCCTCTGTGAATTCTACTTTCTTTACCTATAAAATACCCTATAAATAGTGTTGTTATAAAGATCCCATGAAACAATGTAAACTTTATAACTATCTTTTTTAAAAACTGCTTTTAAAAAAGAAAAGCCATTGTTAGCTGGCAGGCCACACAAAAAGAGACTGCAGGTGGCTGTGGTCTGCAGCCTGTCGCTTGCTGACCCTGATATACGCGTAGATCTTTGATACCATGTGCGTGACATAAGGTGAAGTCTGTGGTCATAGAACACAGCAAAACTCACTGGCCCACACGGGAGCAGTTTTCCAATTAAACCAACTATCACACTGTGAGTAATAAAATTCAAGCTAACCTTAAAAATCCAACTCTCTGGGCTATACTTAACCTGCCCTGCTGTGCTGAGACACACCTGGTCTCCTGTAAACCAAACGAGTGAACAGACGAGGTATTCTATGCACCGTGGAGGTGAATAATGCTGTCAAGACCGTGGACAGTATGGTTAAGCTGTCTCTTGCAGGCCGAGACAAACACAGTGCACCAAAATAGAGGTCACACTTCTGTCCTTGGATAGCACCGAGGTGCCTGATGAAACTCCGCACAAATAAGATGCAGTGAACTCAGTGTATACACCCTTGCTTGTATATACACACACACACACACACACACACACCCTATCTGGGGCTCAGAGAATTGAATTCTTGGAACCCCTTATCAGAGGCATCATAGATGACTCACAAACTAAGTAATAGCTGCTCAACTTTTAAAAACAATGGGTGGGACTCATCTCCTACACATGCCAACTCTTTCTGTTCACAAAATAGACACTCACTATTAGAACAACACTAACCACTTTCCCATTTCCCTATTTCTGAAAAGCTTCTTAATCCGATGAATTTCAATAGCGTTCAATGGCACTGCCGCTGTCCCCTTCCCATGTGCTTCAGATGCTGGCAAGCCTGAATGTGCCATTTCTCCCCTTCCAGTATTAC
Source organism: Cheirogaleus medius (assembly GCA_008086735.1). NCBI lineage: Eukaryota > Metazoa > Chordata > Mammalia > Primates > Cheirogaleidae > Cheirogaleus > Cheirogaleus medius. Next base: position 22,971,863 of record VBSM01002616.1, on the reverse strand, counting down.
TAGTCCCAAACAAGAGGCTCCGATGCCAGCGAGTCTTGCTGCCAGCTGAAGGACAACAGTTTTCTCTTCAGATCATTTCTAAGGAACCGTGACTATAACTCAAAGAATTTTAAAAACAAGTAACTGAGTGGCAAGATGAAAGATGAATGTGACTATACCCATGGACCTCCTAGGATCATCCGGAAGAGCAGGGTTTCCTTATTGACTTCCTCTTAACCACCCCAGTTTTATATCACAAGATCCCATTTGGTCTTTCCTTCGGAGGCAAAGAACCGCCTGTTTAGGAGTGCACAGAGAAGACAACTTACCATTTACAAGGAATAACTTGATAAATATCACACAGACCACCTTTGTTGCCACTAAGAGCAAACTTATCATTCTGGTAGGTGTCATTCAAGTTTTTTGGAATACATAAAGTAATAAAGCAACGACAGTTCAAGAACAGGCAGAGTATGTGCAAAGGTATGTGGCAATTTCACTCCAACTTAGAATTTGCTGACAAATATTTAGAGACATCAGAAAGCAACACTGGGGCAGTTGTTTAAGAATATAACCCTTCTGATAGAATGAGAAAACCACTCTTGTGATGGGATAATAATGATCAAATTCCTATAACGTATGAACAGTGACTTAGGGTAGAGTGTTAATGAGCCTATAGTTCTAATTCTATTTCTGTCTACGCCTTATGTAGGCTAAATTGTAAAGCACTACATTTAAAGAAAGGACCTGATAGTGTGATATCAGTTTACAGAGACCCCTATATTTTTAGATTTATCCTTACTGGGGCATGGCTATTTACTGGTTTGTAAACACTAATCATAGACAATATAATATTGCATCATTTGGGTGGTAATATAATTACAAATGGTCTACAAAAGCAAATATTGAGAGAGAGAGAGAGAGAGAGTGAGAGAGAATGGAATTCACCTACAATTACTCTCCCATGAAGTGAAGGTAATTGCCATAAACTGACAATGACAATTACTGTCCTTTATGCAAACAGCAATTTAACAACAAATGCCCTTTTACAATACAAACCTCATTCAGTATTTCTTAACAGTCTCTGAACTATTCTGACTTATCAAATGAAGGAGGCATTCCTAGGAAAGTAAACAATGAGCAGTGAGTCCCATGCTAACCTTGTGATTATTATCTTGCATCGCCACAGCCTACTAAAAATCTGAGGGTGAACTAAACCTTTCAGTTGATCTCTCCCCTCCCATAAGTATGCAACCATAATGAGAGCCACTGTTTTGCCCTGAAGCCTTCTTTTAGGTTTTGCAAAATGTAATTTTTACAGAAGCATTCTTTCATTTCAGTAAAAGTCCTTGGAAAGGCTGAGCAATGCACGGTGAAGGCAGCCTCTACAGAAAAGGGGAGGTTGGCGTGGTGGAAGCACAGACAATCGGAATGGAGATGAGGTTAAAAATATATTATAGTTTAGAACAGGAGGCAAAGCCTGATTGACTCCTCATTCTAGCTCTCACGGTCTAACTATCTACACGAAAAATATTTTCTTTCTCAAGTTTTCCCCAGGTAAGAGAAAAAGGAAAACATCTTACCGTACTTGCTTTAAGTTCTCTATAAACCAGTTTGTTTTTTCAATTAGCCTTTCTACCCTAAAAGCTCATGGTGAAAATACATTTAAAAATACATTCCATCTTCACTCCACCCCCAGACCCTCTCTCACTCTCCAGAAACAACCACTGTCAACAGTCTTTTTGTGTATCCTGCCCAAATATTTTGGGAAATACACACACATAAACACAACCTCCCCCCAGGCTCACTTCCACACAAGATTCAGTTTGTTTTCTGGTAATAATACTATGTCACATCGTAATAGTACTCGTGGGAAATTTTTCCACACCTGTCCATATAAGTCTATTTTACTCTTTTAAATAGTAGTCTAATATTCTGTTTTATGAAACTACTACGGCTTTCTAACCAATTTCCTAATGATAGACTTGGTATTATTTGACTTTGCTATTATTTGGCGTTTAATTATTAATAACAAAAAGTTTAGTTTACTTCTTTGGAAGGAATGAAGTTCAGGAGCTCCTGAAGGCAGTGGGAAATCTTAAATTGCACATGAGGGGAAGTCAGACAATCCACATGACAAACATGAAGCAGTTCAGAAGGCTTAATGGTTTTGCAATACACTTTAGGCATATATTTTACTTTCTGTGACCAGGAACCTGACCATTTCTGATCTATGATTTGGTAGACTTGACATTGCCAAGCTATTTTTCATTACAATAAAGGAGACAGGTATTGGTAGAACACGAGCAAGATAATTCAGGAACCCTGACTAATTTTATAAGGTGATTTTAAAGATAAATTATATTGGAAAGTAAAATATATCTAATAAGTATTAATTTGTAAGCATCTATTGATAAGAAAATTTCTCTCATATTGTACATTAATAACACAAGTTTGGTTTCTGAAGAAGATATCTTTAAAAGGCAGTATAGTGTTTCAGGTCAGGCTAGTTCTAGAGTCACGCAAGCCTGGATGGAACACTGGATCCCTTCTTTTCTAACTTGTGATCATAGGTAAGTTATTAAGCCTCAGTTACCTCATGTGTAAAATGGGGCTAATACCTACCTCATACTGTTGTTGGTGAGTATTAAATAAGATTATGTGGCATATGTAGCTATGGCATATTTAGTTACTGTTCAGTAAATGTTAATCATTATTTAGTGACTACTAACCATAATATTAATATTTTAATAATACTTACTATACAGTGTTTACTATGTACCAGGAACTTCTTTTACCCCCCTCAACATACACACACGCACACACTCATTTACTCCTCATAGCAGCCCTATGGTTTGGCACTGATTAATAAAAGCCTTCTTGCATGCCACTTTTCAAAGTGTATTTTTGGATACATTATCTTTTTTATTCCCACAACCACTACACAGGTAAGATAGAAAATAGAAAACAAGACCCCAAAAGGTCTGGAATTATAATCAACCAAAATAAAATTTAAACTATTATTTTATACGGGTTTGTAATGTTTTGCAATTAACATTTCAAATACATTGTTTACAAACTTAGTGTTTACAATACACGCTGATATCTCAGAAGTGTCATGAATTACACTTTCCTTTTCATGGTTTTCAACTTAAGGGCTCCGTTATTAAAATAATAAATAATAATCATACAAATGCTAAGAAGTTATGGAAAAATATAAAGCATTTATTACTTTATCAGATTCTGTAGAGTGTAATAAACATCTCACTTACTTAGCACTATGAAGAAATATGTCCTAAAGAGATTAATTTTCTATAAAATGTATGCCTTTAATGGAAATCTTTTAAAAATGTAACAAAACAAAACCCACCATTCTTCCATGTGAACACTGATTTCTAATCCCTACCTCTGCTATGATGGAGTTATAGAGAAGCTGTAACAAAAGACTAAAGGAGATTTCTTTAACATCCATTGCTTTTTCTTTGAATTCCCCACTCCTAGGAAAACTCAGCTCAATAGGTACACTTTACTTACCCTAAGGTACTTGTGTCTCAACACATCCCTGAATTGCTGCCTCAGGGTATAGCCCTGCTTTGTTTCCCACACAGAATATATACCTTCAGAACAATTGTAAATGGAGACGCCCCACTAGCATACTTCCTGTTCCTTGGATCGAATTATAAAGCCACAGAATTCAGGAAAATACAAAAATCTAACATCATTCTTACAATAGGGCAGAACCCACTGAATCTAATTGAATTAGATGTGTGTTAAACAGGGATGACAGCCATTATGGTTAGGTCAAAAAAATGTGCCCCAAACTCATCCAAGAAAAAGGAATCACACTAACAAGTTTCCAGATGACCCCAGAGAAGGCTCCACACCCAGCCTCAGTGAGACACAGAGGAGCCTTCCCAGCTGCCTGTCTAAAGAAGCCCGGACAGCCTTGGACTCCTTTTCTGTGTTGGCCAATATGAGTCTGGAACAGGGCCCTGTACCAGATGAAATATCTTGATCCTGCCAACTGCCTCTTGGCTTTGAGCAGCTGTGGGAGCAGCTGGCTTTACAGCAGTCACAGACTGAGTCCTTATTCTGAGGTAGGAGAGGTCTACGTTTTGTGAGAAACTTGAAGTTTGAGTCTTTATACAACCACCTTTGCGAGCTTTGATGTGAAGATCTGGTGTGTTGTGCTTGGTATTCATGCATCTTGCAAACAACTAAAAGATCTATAACAGCTCCATCCCTGGAAATCTTCCTTCAACAATAAAACTCAAGTTTATCTAATTCTTTGCTTCAATCAGAAACTAAACAGTCATGAGACAGAAGATAATTATCCCACAGCCAGCATAATTTAAAGTCAACTGAATTCCAAGAATAGTAGATTGAATACGAGAACTTACTCCTGCTTCCTCCTGATATCCCAGTAAAGGGTTTTTTAAATTTTTATGTATTTATTTTTTAAAGACATAAAGGCTGCTAGGATAGTCAGAACATGAGAGGAGACAAAAATGCTGGAAAGTAGACAGAACTGAATCTTAAATTGGCAGTGGAGAAATCAACCCAATTTACATCCCAGAATCCCCTAAAAGGCACTGCTGGCATTACTGGAAGGAGTGGGCAATGAAAGGAATGAGCTAAAATACAGAGGATCTGTTGAACTTCTTTCAAGAAACACCTACATTCCCCAGACCAGGCTCCTACTCCACAGCTGAGGGGTTGCCCCTCTCCAATCCTGGTAAAAGTCTGAAGATGTATTTTCTGGAAGGTATAAAATATAGGTCTCTGGGTGAGGGACTAGGCACAATTTTGGGGGAAGAAGGGTATTCTAATGAAAGCTGTGGACTGGGTGAACACATGCATGCTGGGGTGCTTGCCCCAGCCCCTTTCCCCACTTGGTTCCCAGAAGGACAGTGGCCAGGCCCAGAACCTCCAGGCAGGGGATCAGAAGCTCTTCTCTGAGTGATCCACACTGCTGAAGACGAGGGTCATGGAGAAACTGACACTGGTGGTTCCCAAGTAAAGGGAGAGCATCTTAACTGAAGCTATTGCCAATGAGCCCCACTCATTTGTGCCAGCCTCAAGTCAGCCTTGTTTTTCCCCATTCTTAAAGACAGCAGACAAGGAAGAAGCATCTGACATCTGAGAAAGTGTCTAAAGTAAAAGACAGAGTCCAAAACAAACAAACAAAATCAGCTAGTATCACAGAAATACAATCAGCAAAATCCAGATTGTGGGAATCTCTATAGGACAAACGGCCCAGTTTCTTAAACAAATAGATTACACAGAAAAAAAGGAGAAAGATGGGAGAATATAGATTAAAAGAGTCTTAAAACACATATCAACCAATTGTACTGTATGGACCTTATTTCAGTATTGATTTGAACAACCCAACTGTTTAAAAAAATACATAAGATAATCAGAGCAATTTAAATATTGGTTGTATATTTGATAATATTAAAGAACTGTTGTTAACTGTTGTTTTTAGTTATGACATATTAGGTTATGTTTTAAGAGTCCTTATATATTAGAGATATATACTTAAATATTTATGGGTGAAATGATATGTTAGTTGGGATTTGCTTCAAGACAATCTGGGTGAGGGGTTGACTAAACAAACATTGGTGAGATGAAGGGAAAACATGAAAATCTTTTTTCTGTTATTTTCTCCCTACTTTATGTTTGAAATTTTCCATAAAGGAGAAAAAAACTATCATCAGAATCCTCAGAGAAGACACTGAGATCATAAAACAGAACCAAAATAATATAAAAAAGGAACATTTAGAGAATTTTAAATAAAAAATAATAACAGATATAAAACATTCAATAAAGAGTTGAGGGAGAAATTGAGGACATATCCCCCAAAAGCACAGTGAAACATAGAAATGAAAATAAAGAAAAGATTAAAAAATTAGAGGACTAGTTCAGAGGTCCAAAATGTGGGTAATTGTTCCAGAAAGAGAGAAAAGAGAAACAAAAGGAAGGAATTCATCAATACAATAATGTAAGAAAATTTCCCCAAACTGAAGGCTATGGATTTCTAAAAGAAAAGGATGCACTCATTGCCTGACACAATTGATGAAAACAAGCCCATAGCAAGGCACATCATTACGAAACTGTAGAACATTGGGAACAGAGAGATTTGACAAGTTCCTAGAAAAAAAAAGAAACCCAAAATCTGGCTGTATAGGAAAGATCAGGAATCAGAAGCATATGGGACTTCACAACAGAAAAAGCTAGAAGGCAATGGAGTAATGTCTTCAAAATTCTGAAGGAAAATTATTGCCAATGTAGAGTTCTATATCCAGCCAAACTACCAATCAAAGGTGAAGGTAGAATAAAAACATACTTCAGACATGAAAGTCTCAAAAATTTTATTTCCATTCACCTTTTCTTAGCAATAGCAGCAAAGTAGTAAATCCAGAAAGAAGAAGAAATGGAATGCAGGAAACAAAGGAGCTAGTCAAGAAGAGAAGTGAAGGAAATCTCCAAAATGGTGACAAACAGAGATTCTAAAATGAAAGTTACTCTGCATGCCTCAGGTCCCTTATCTGTGTATCAGGGAAGTAGCAATAGTACCTACTTCATAGAGTTGCAAGGATTCAGCATAAAACACTCAGAGTAGTACTTGGCACAAAGAAAGAGCTACAGGAGTTGTTACCATCATTAAAATTGACTCTTTCCACTATGTTAACATATAACATATATTACAATAACTAAAAAAAAAAGAGAGATCAATGTAATACACCTTTCTGAACTGAATATATTTCCAGCTTTGGAAACCATAGAACCATAGAGTTCTAAGATTTTTCTTGCACAATTTCCTTATTTTAAAGAGGAAGAAACTGAAGCTCAGAGTGGCTAAGTAACTGGCTTAATACTCCATAGCCATTTAGAAGAGAGTTGGGACTAGCACTCAGGTGTCTCACGTCAATGCCCTGAAAATCAGAAGTGTAGCTTCCCACTATGTCTGCAGTATCCTCAGAGGGTCACAGTTTCACACATATATAAAAAAAAAAAGAAACATGTCCAATTCTGTCATTTTACCCTACAACCTGGCACTTGGCTCAAGATATATATAAGCAGAAAGGCAACTTAGAAAGATCCACCCAGGGTGACAGAGAAAGGAGACTAGAGTTGGGTTTACTGAGTTAGGTTGACAATATGGAAGAAAATGTATTGAACTCACTGTCCTACACAGAGCTCTTTAATTCTAGGAAAGACACTTTAATGGGTTTACACACAAAAGTGCGAATATAAATTCCTAATAGGACACAACATGCATGGGTGTTTCTGTTCCCTGAGTAACAGAATGGGTAGTAATGTTCTTTCATCTCAGTTTTCTATGTCTTTCTAAAGGAATATACACAGTTTGTAGGATGAGTAGCCATTTGGTCACCACTTCCAAGGAAATGATGCTCCTGCCAAGGGGACACAACAGAAAAGACTATTAAGCAAGGCCAACGAAGAGCAGAAGAGTAGGGTCAGGAAAGAAAGGCGAGATCCCAGGAGAGGAGGATTTCCCCTTGCCTCACCACTATACTCATGTAAGTTTCGAGAGGGGAATCAGGCTGGGCGAGAATTTTCCTGGTACAAATTCTATGATCTGTCTTAACCTTTTTCCAACTGAAAATAAGCCCTCTCTACATTTGCAGAAAGTCCCATCCGACAGTTTGAGATGAACTTATTTAAAAAGAAAATTGCCCATTTTCTTTTCAGTGAGTCTCAGAGGGAAAGTACACGCTAATTCCTCATCTTCAAAACATGAACGTTTCTCTGCTTCTTGAATATTTATTACAAACAAATTTGTTATTATCTTTGGACATAGTACATGCTCCACAGCAACTCAAATGCCAAAGTGGTGACTGGGTGAATTAAAGATCTCTTACTATTTTGACTATTTAGCTAAGATTTAAAGTGACAAGTAAAGAGTCCAAAAATACAAAAAAGAAAAACAAAGGTATTTCCAAATGTTTTAATCCTATTTACATATGCTTATTTCAGTATTCTTGATTAATAAAAAGATTTTTCCTCCTTCCTTTTTCTCATAAGCATTAGGTGCATTTTCAAAAATCATTCAAGCAATATAAAAGTATGTACCGGTAACTTAGCCAAGTTAATAAAAAAAAAAAGAAAAACTATTTAGAAGTATTTCCAGTTTCTTCTATGTAATAACAAAAACATACAGAAAATACCATTTTATTATGGAAAGTACCGTCATGGCAATACTCACAGAAAAAGCAGGATTCCAGTGTTTGCCAGGGCAAAGGCAAGTCCCAAAATCCCACTGCCCATAATGGCATTGCTTAGGTTAAAAACAGACATGCCCAGGGAGGTTGTTCCTGGAATCTGAACAAAGAGACAAACATTCACACTAATCAAACTAGTCCCAAAGAACGTTCATCAAGCCAGAGCCCTTAAAGCACTACTAGGAAGCAAGATGGAAATAAAATTCAAGAAATCCTTTTGTAGTGATCTAGTTGGGTTTTTTAAAATGGATTTCAGGAGAAAATACATAGGCTATGAGGAACATCCTGGTGAATATAGGTAGCTATGCGTTTGGTACTATGTTACATGAATTCAAAACATCTATCCCAATTTATGTGATAATAAATATGCATATTTTATTATAATGATACTTACATATTCATCACATTTCTTTTTTTCCAAATGGCTGTTTGTGAGACTTCTTCTACTTTCACGATCAGAAATAAACTTGCTGTAAAGACATGCATAATACATTTAACCTCAATGATTTGAAACTTAACATCATGACTAAATGTTTCATTACTTACCAAAGCATATCACACATGAAAAGTTACTAATTGCTTCTCTAGGAGCTTATAGCCGTATTCAACTGCTGTATTTCTCTCTCTCTCTCTTTTTTTTGCAAGTATTAGTTGTCTACATTCTTGTTTTTACCAAATAAACTATAAGTGTCCCAAGGGTAGGTACTTTGCCTCATTCATGTTTATATCCCTCACTCTACCTAGTACAAAATAATGCCAATAATAGGTGCTCATCTTGAGATGAAATAAAAGATCATCATAAATCAAAAAGACCTATACATTTTGAATCATTTTAATAATAAATTTAAATACTATACACAAGAAGTAAATTTGTATATAGATTTTTTTCTAAATGGAAAATTTAGATAATATTAAGACTACAAACTTGCTATTTAAAAGAATACTGGAGGCAGGTTTCCTTCTGAGCTCACATCCTTGGAGTACAAAGGTATTAAATAGAAATTCCCTCTCCCCTGCAAAAAAGAAAATAACTGTTTCACCAGCGAACATTCCTTCAGCACGTGCTATATGCAAGTGACTGGAAGAAGCAGTGGGGAGACATAGGGGAATGTAGTAAGTGATGCAGACACTAGGCTATAAATGTTCAGACTAGGAAACTATGGTGCGGGGTTGGGGTGGTGGCAAGGCATTTGGTCCATGTCTAGGGTCAGAGCCAGGGCTTTAAGAAAGCATGGGATTTAGAACACGAGTTCAAATCCTCACTAGCTCTGAGGGCCTGGGCATGGGCCTTAGTTTCCTTATCTGTGAAATGGGAGTAACACTCTTACATTATCTCATCAAAATTACTGGGAGAATTAAATGACACAGCACACGTTAAACATCAGTCCCTCACCTGGCATGGAATAAGAGCAATTGATGTTAGTCATTCTTCTCCATGGGGGTAGTGGGACTTGAGTTGGGATGGGAATGATTGAGATAGGCTGAATGGAGCAAACTGTGTATTAAATAGAAATAAATAGAAGTAATTCAAAAAGCTCTAAGAATGATCAAATATATTCAGGGTTGATATCAGAACTTTCTGGACTAAATTTCTAATTTTTAAAAATTCTCCATTAAAAAAATGCTTTTGTCAAAGAAAAGTTCCCACATAGGAAACTGTTGCATGTATTAGTAAGACATGTGAAGGATGCTTTTTGGCTCTTCTAGGTCTGGTAATTCAATTATCTGGTCATGGTAAGAACTAATCACAGTGAATTTTTCCTTAGTAAATATAAAACTACTTGAACTGGACAATTTTTTTTTTTTTTTTTGAGACAGAGTCTCGCTCTGTTTCCTAGGCTAGAGTGCTGTGGCGTCAGCCTAGCTCACAGCAACCTCAAACTCCTGGGCTCAAGCAATCCTACTGCCTCAGCCTCCCAAGGAGCTGGGACTACAGGCATGCGCTACCATGCCCGGCTAATTTTTTTTTCTATATATATTTTTAGTTGTCAAGATAATTTCTTTCTATTTTTAGTAGAGAGGGGGTCTTGCTTTTGCTCAGGCTGGTCTCAAACTCCGGACCTCGAGCGATCCTCCCACCTCAGCCTCCCAAAGTGCTAGTATTACAGGCGTGAGCCACCACGCCTGGCCTGAACTGGACTATCTTAAAGAAGCATGTATCTTTAAACTATATATTATATTTCCATACACTTTTTTGAATGATGCTATATTTCACAATAAAACTTCATACAAAACATGTATAGCATTGATGTTGATTTTATTTAATCTACCTTTTTCCTCTTTAATCCAGGGATCTGGTTCTCCCTGGCATTACATCTCCAAGTTTGTGTCATTTCACCAGGATAAACCAAAGATAGGCAACATACGTACTACAAACTTACTCTACGACCCTTACTTGGTCTTTAGATGCACAATTTGCAAACCTTGCCTTTGCCTAGCACCTGCCAGTCATTGTGAGAGACCAAAAGGACGTGGAAGAAAAACCTTGGTTTCCTAACCCTCTAGCGGAGGGAAGACCATACCAGCTAACACCAGTATAGGAATGTGGAGAGTAAAATGAGATAAGGAACCCAGAAAAGAAAACTCCAGTTTTGAGGGTGATAAACCAGGAGAAGTTTAAAGGCAGAAGCCCAAGAAACAGCATTGCATGTTTTTAGCAAGAGAATGACATAACGAAAGCAATATCTTTGGAGACTAACTCTGGCAGCTGTATAGCACTGCTGTTAATGATTGGTTTGGCCTTTCTTTTGACCTTAACATTTTAAATCTTTCCCCAGAATTGAGGTTTACAGATGTGGCTGCAGAGGGGCAGAGGAAAGCAGCCTTCCCTTTTCACATGGGCAGTCCAAGGAAACACGGGTGAGGGACTTTCCAAAATGAAATTGACTCATATTTAAGTGTTGCTGTTAATAAAAGACTGTACAGCGTCCCTTGGTATTTGTGGGGGAATGGTTCCAGGATACTCCTCTCCCTGCTGCAGATACCAGTCCCTGATATAAAATGACATAGTATTTGTGTATAACCTATGCATATCCTGTATACTTTAAATCATCTCTAGATTACTTATAATACCTAATACAATGCAAATGCTATGTATAAATACTTATTATAGTATATATTTGTATTGTTCTTTATTCTTGTATTGATTTTTTTTTTTAATTTTTTTCTGAAAATTTTCCATCCTTGGTTAAATCCACAGATACAGAACCCACAGATATGGAGGGCCAATTGTATTTAATCAGGCTAATTCTAATAACTAACTCTAGTCTACTAAGTCTTTATCCAGCAGGTCTCCCCCATTTGTTTTTCTTGTGGAGGAAGTTGTTTTCCAAAGAGAATCTCCATTATTTTTAAATTAAAGGAAAAGCCTGAACATTTTCAAGCAAACCAATGTACCAATAAACTGCCTGTTATAGCAGATCTAAGTTCCAGGCTTGGCAACAGTCCCCAGTGTTGGTGGCAGAGGACTAGTGGGCAGAGAAGAAAGGGACACAGCCACTGTGACACGAGGGGACACTCAGCAGGGTCAAACACTGTGCAATTGAAGGGGAGGAAGAATAAGGTCCCCGCATGATTGCCAGCTATTTCCTGCAGACTTGTGCAGCATGAGAATGATACTGACGGACAAAGCTGTTTTAATGACTACCCCTTAAAAAGTATATTAAAACATATTGCTTGTCGAGTGATTCTGTCTCTTTTGGTCCACTTTATGCAGCAAGATTTAATAGGTTTTCCCAAAAATCTCCACTGGCTCCCTCACTGAATAGGTGCCAAGTATAAATTCCCCAGTCTGCAATTTCAGGTACTGCTTAATTTGATTTTGCCTCAATGTTCCAATCTTACCTCCCCCTTCCCCTCCTGAGAAGGGATGAGGGCTGACACAAGACCAGTGCACTCTGAGAGTAGAAACTAAAAACAAGGCAGTGGGAATCCACTTTCCTCCAAGGAGGTCCTCCGTCCTCCTCTTAGCCAATCCCCTCCTGCCAGTTCAGACCCCTCATCTTCCACGAGTCTTCTTCCATTCTGGTTTGGAATCTTTGGACTTTGACCTACTCACTACTTCACCTGTAGCACAGGCTGTGTCACGGAACTCATCTTGCATCCGGAGTGGTTGTGTAGTGCCGTCTCTCTAACATGTAGCTACCCACACATCAGCAACTCAGAGGAACTCTCCACAAACTGAGCTCGCACCTTCTATTTAGAAATTAGGGAGTATCTTAGGCTGCAGGGAAAGTAAGAACGAAGTTCTTAAAGAGGGCCTCTTTATTCTCTTCATGGTATTTCAACTTTTTCTTCTCATTAGTCTCTAAATCTTTGCCTTGTATTTCTGAAAATTTTTAAAGATTAGATAAAACCAACCTTTTTTGTAATGGAAGATTCCATTCAAAATAAATAGGTCAAGCAGCTTATCACAAATTTCTGCTATCTCACCATTTTAAAAATGCAATTGCTTGTTAAAAAGCATGACCTCTGGCAACAAAATTGACTAAAAATGTGCTATAGAAGAAGGTGCCTTTGACATGTGGTCTCAGGATGATAAAAGTACTAAAAAAAAAAAGAGTTTGCACTGGGTGGGTCTGTAGCCATAAATCAGAATTTAATTAACCTTTACATAGCCAATCGCTCTGTGAACAAAACAAAGCAAAATAGACCCTATAATGGTGACCCTGAATAGACAAAGCCTTAAAAAGAATGTAGGCGTCAGTTACATTGTATAGTGTGATGAGAAGCAGCAATATAAAGCTGCTTTTTAAAACCAAAAAGAAATCAACAACAATCCAGTTAAGGATGAGTTGTACAATAGGAAGATAATCTTCCTGCTTTAATCTCTACCAATCAGACTCTTACTAGATTATAGTGTCTCATTTGAAGATTCATAACACAAAAGAGATGAGTCGTTGAACTTAAATGACCTTACCCCAAAATGCTAACATCTTTAAAAAAGGAAAAGGAAATGGGAGGAAAGAAGGAACAAAGATTGGAAAACGTATTTGAAAAAGGAATTAAAGAAACAGCATTTAAAGAGGAGACTGAGAGGTAAGCAAAGCCTTATTTAGTGGACAAACTCCACTGAAAATAGGAGAAAAGAGACGTTAATTGTAAAAGGAGTGATTAAAGCAAGGGAAGAATTTTCTGACAAGAAAATTGAATACAGGAAGAAGGTATGGAATCTTCTTCCCTAAGGTATAGAAAACATATTAGAAGAAGAGAAGGGGGAACTATTTAATAGTCCTCTCAAGTGATAAAAATTTAGTCCATGAGTTCTGAAAGATGTACAGGATGACAACAACAAAAGGTGGATTCAGGGTGAAGTGATAAGAGTTGCTTCAAATTCTTTTAAGAACAAATCTTAATGAAAAACTCTCAAATTTTGTTCAGTAGTTCCTGGGTCATAACAACCATAATTATACATGGAGATGAGAACAACAGCAGATAAATACTAAAATACATGAATATTTATCTGGATACACCTAGGATAATCTACTAATATTGCAACAAATTTAAGATAACAATAACTTGCAATCATCCAAAACCTAAAGCAATATTATTGCTCATTGGGGTGGAGAAGAAAAGTGCTTGCTGAAGAAAGAGGATTGCATTTTTATTGGTTTGAACTTTTCTCATACTAAGAGGCTTACTATTGCCAGACACTGTGTCAAGTATTTTACATGGGATTTCTCATCTATTTTCACAGTAATTACATGTGGTTGGTAATATTTTTAGCCCATTTTTGAGAAATTAAGTAACTTGACCAAAGTTACATTACTAATAACTACACTGTTGTGGCAGGATTTGAACCTAGGCCGGCTGAGTGCAGAGCCTGAGTTCTTAACCTACAAACAGTATCGCATTAAATATTCCCCAACAATCCCATAAGGTAAAGTATTATAATTATCCCTGTGTTAAAGGAATGAGATAGAGGATCAGAGCACAAGATCACATAAAATCTATGATTGAGCCAGGATTCACTGCAAGTCGAAGTCCAAAGCCATGTACTTAACTACTCTCTCTCTCTCTCAGTCTCTGTCTTTCAACGCATGTTTTGTAATGTCCACCCTGTAGCAGGCACTATGATAGGTACTAGGGATAATATAAAGATAAAGCAGTCCATTCTTTCAAGAAGTTCACGTCCAGAGGAAGAGTCTAGAGCTCGCTACTGCAAGCGTGGCCCACGGACCAGCATTATGGACATCACCTGGGAGTTTGCTAGAAATCAGTAATTCAGGTCCCACCCCGTCACACGGAATCAGAATCTGCATTTTAACAAGGTTTCCAAGTGTTTCATATTCATATTAAAGTGTCTGCAGCACCAGTCTAATGGATATTTTATAATAAAAGGTTTTGCCATTCCAGGTATAGGTTTCTATGACTACAACCCAAAAATTAGGGCATGCAATAAAACAACTGAACTGGAATAAGGGCAGATGTCGTAATGCCCAATGGTTCTACTGTATTTTTAACTGAATTTTAAAAGTGATTCTTATTATATCCTAGTGGGGAGTTTCCAGGCGAAGCTATTAGCTAGATGCCAGGTAATCTAAGATCAATGTTTGTTTTCAACATTTTCTCTGGCTTCCTAAAAGAAGCACTGTTACCTAGAAATTCACTATTTGGGGAGGGATGGTTCTCTTAGACTTATATAATTGGGCCTACCTTTCTCACACAAATAAGAAAGCTGCAAGAAGTGTGAGGTGTATTTATTTATTTACAGAAAGGGTCTCACTCTGTTGCTATGGCTAGAGTGCTGTGGCGTCAGCCGAGCTCATAGCAACCTCAAACTCCTGGGCTCAAGGGATCCTCCTGCCTCAGCCTCCCGAATAGCTGGGACTATAAGTGCACACCACCATACCTGGATAATTTTTCTATTTTTTTGTAGAGACAGGGTCTTGCTGTTGCCCAGGCTGGTCTCGAACTCCTGACCTCAAGCAATCCTTCCACCTTGGCCTCCCAAAGTGTAAGGTTTATAGACATGAGCCACTGTGCCCAGTCTTGATGGGTATTTAGGTGTAGCTTTTGCAGGAATAATGGACTACTAAAATATGCCAATACAGTAAGCCAGGTAACCCAATAGGGACCTTAAATAAAACTGGTGGAGATTTTCTAAAAATTTTATTTACATTTATTAGCTTCATGCTATAATATGTTGTTTTTAATTTAATTGTCCTAGAGCCAGAAAAGAAGCAAGATTCACGAACTGAGTCAGTGAAGGAAGGGAAATAAAGAAATCGACACATCACACTGCATTTGTGGAACCAAATTCTACAAAACAAGTGGCCAACATCCAACAGTTCTGTACCAGTGCACTGCCCTGTTCAGAGGCTGCAGGGAAGGGAGCTCATCTGGGCAAGATGCCCCAGTCTGAACACAGGTATTCCTTCCATCTACTGCAAGTGGTAATTGCCTCAAAAACTTAACATTTTTAGTAAGTAACACTTTCTAAAATTGAGTTCAGATTCTAAACTGAATATTATAAATGACTCTGACTTTAAGGCCCTCGAGGTTTGGATTGCTTTGAGAATGAAGCTTCGTTATAAAACCAAAATGTCCTACTTGTGAAATGGCAAGAATCCCTTGTACCATTCAGTGGAGGTCAGCAATGACTATAGAATACTCTAGGAGTATAGCACATAAAATGGCACTGGTAGAATTTAATAGAAATATTAAAGACTAGTTTTTGTACCAATGTTCAAGCATTATAACCAAAGGCAGGAGGGTAGAGCAGAACTTTGGAAAGATCTGTGTGTGCCCTTTAGCAAGTTATTTTATTTCTCTGTGCCTCAGTTTCCTTATTTGTACATTAAATTTTTACATTTTTTTCATTTGCAGAAGCATATTTGTTTTGCATGGTGGTTATAAGGATATGTAACATATCTAACTATTTAACATATTAACATATTTGCATATTTAACTATTAACATATTTAACTATGTAAAATACCTGGCACTCAAGAAATGATAGTTATTAGTAGTCATCACTCGGAAAAGGTAAAAGAAGTAATACCTGAGTCCAATAATAAGTAACATCATCTAATACAGTAAACAATACTTGGATGATAATGACGAAAAGTGTCTGGTTTGGGACTTAATCTCTAAGCACATTTAAGGGAGGAAAAAAGGAGAGATAGGTTCAGAACTTCTGAGCATATGTAAATGATGGCAGCTAAATCCAATGCCGGGCTTTCAATTACACACTCTATCAGAATGTAGAGCAGACAATCAGAAATGATTTCCATAAAAATGCCTGGTTAGTTGACATAGTGTTCTTATCCACTCCCATTCCAATTTCTTTTTGACCCTCCCAAAGTAGCCCTGTTGGTGTTCTCATAGTCCCGTATACATCACTGCCTTCTCCTAGCCTTTTAGAAGGCTGTGCCACTAAGTCCCCAGCTGGAGGGCTTCCTGCTGAGGATCTCCCCAAGCCAGCTATAAAATCAATAGGTCAGAGAATGCCCCAAATCATTTTTTTTTTTAAAAAGACATTCGGTTCTACTCTTGTAATTTAAGAAACACAGACCCGAGAGTTAGAAGGGCTTACCCAAGGTCGCAGCTGGTGGCAGGGAGCTTCTAGGCCAGCACTCTTCCCACCTTGCCTCTCTCCCTCCTCCCCTCTGCTTTTGCATTCATGGCATCTTTCCTTTCTTTCTCTTTCATGTACTATAGTTCCTCATAGAGCCATTTGGGCTCAACTATTCTTATTTAAAATCCACACTACAAATGATGCTCATAATGATGACATACTTGAAGTTTTCACACAAGATCATTGGCAAACGCAACTTTTACCATGTCTTGATTAAAATGTGTACAGATGACTATAGTACACATTTGGATATGGGATGCCATGAAATTCCAATCGTCTGTCTAATTCATAACACAGAGCCTGGTTGGGGTCCAATGTATTTATACATTTTTATTAGACTCAATTGAAAGATTAAAAAAGATGAATAAATTACTTTCCTATTTGCTTCATCTGTTATTGCAGACTATGCCCAACAGATGTCACATAAGAAATTCAAATTGCATCTTCAAATGGAACATAACTTTAGTAATGAATAATTCAAGAGAATAACTAAAATCCAGAATAATTTTTTTGAGCCATTTCTTTTATCCAATGATAGAAAGTGCAAAAATACTCACCTATTTATTTGACCATTTTCTACTTCGGTGAAATCATTGGAATCATTGCTAATGTTATCGTCCTCAGGCACTGTCATGTTTTGCAACTCGGTTAATTCAAGTCCACTTTTGAAATGCATCATGATTAGAAAGTTATCTGTAGTCAAATAATTAGTCCAAATTTCTCCTGTTCTGAATGTATCTAGTAGACAGCAGCAAAAATATAAGCTTGACACACCTAAAATATAGCAAAATAAAAATAATTAAACATATGAAAAGCATCACTGATTAAAAATAAACTATCACAAGTAAATATATGGTTAATTTACTGATAATACAACTTTTACATTTCACTACTAGATGTATCAAAGCAATCTTTGTGCACCAAGTTACAAAGGCTCATCTCTAAATTTTATGCCTTTTATAAATTTCCCTCCATTTTTAACTATAAAGTGAGTCATGTTTCATAATCTTAATGCTTAGGTTTATAGGAATGACATGATAGCTGCAGGCAATATAGATGCCCTTTTATGAAACAGTGTGTTTAAAATGATCACAAGCCACACATCTAGCTGGACACAGACTGTTACAGACACAAAAGCACCTTTGATTTAGCAATCCAGCTTAATAAAAATGCAAATCCTCAATAAATGGCATCACCAGGGATCAACTGCCCAACCTGGTAGTCAACCAGCAAAGGACAAATTTGTATTTTGAAATTTTGCAAACAGTTTATCCATCAACTGCAAGAGATTAAATCAATCTCTTCAATGAAATTACTCCATGTCATGGAATTAGGGAATTAAAAACCCATACTCAGCGGATTTAAGTTAATCCACCGGCTACTATATTTCCTCATCAGAAACAAGAGACTCCCAGAGTTCACATTTTCTCCCACATGGATGACCGTGGTTTAAATTTCTGAGGGGTCACCAATACCACCAATAGTATAAAAGGGAGCGAAAGAGTTTCAGGGGTGCAGTAGCACAAGTCAAAAAGCAGACGGCAAACACAACTTCAAAAGCAAGGCCAATAAATACATGCATGGGAGCCTCACTGAGACACTCTCAGTGAGGTGATGGACCATGGAACAAAGCAGAATGTCAGTGAATTTTTTTTTTAATATGTCCATTGGCGAATCCCCTTGGACAACATTTGGATACTTTGTCTGATCCTGAATTCCACAAGATGACTGTAACCTAGTTAAGAATCAAACTCCAATGAGCCCCTCTAAGTAAGCATCCTAGTAGTATCCCAAGAAACATTTTACTAATTTATAATATTTTGAAGACCCACAGAAAATACCCTAGAATGATTTTTTTTCAGATATTCTCTTCTTCCCCTTTCACAGCCAGGCCTCTCTTTACTCCTTTTCATTCACGTAGTCTCCTATCAGGGATAAAAGTTTCAGGATCCCTGGTTTCAGAGTCCTGCTATGTGTCACAACATGAGCACTTTCTAATATCTCAGGTTCCAGGAACCTCATCCTTCCTGCACGGCCTTTCCTGGAGGGTGGGGAGCCTGGACAGGGAGATTGAGCCCCCTAACCCCTCCTCTGGGGCTGATTCTTCTAGCCACAGTGGTAGTGCTAGAGACGGGCCCATCTCTGCCTTTAGCGTCTTCATGGTTTACAATCTGTCTTACTTCGCAAAAGCTGAAATGCATTAAAATGGCTGAACCCCACTCTCACCCTTAGAAGCAAATGATGAAAGTTGTCCAAATGGGCTCGACTGGGTAATTTCTAGGAGTCTTGTCACACTGACTCTCTCTTGTATGACTACCTCAAAGGCCACTGAAGTGGTATTACAAGGTCTGACAGAAAGTTAACTTAGCGGATGGCATTTCCAATCTGGGTTAAGGAGACTTTTTTTTTCCTCTACAAACTCGAAGGAAATAGGGCACCAGACAAAAATTTTCTGAGGAGAGAAAGGATTGACTAATAATAGATCTGGAGTCTACTGTTTAAATTTAAACCTTCATATTAAAAATATGTATGTGTATGTGTGTGCGTATATAACTAGTCATTTAAAGAAATGGACAAAAAAGGCAAAAGAATAAAAAGAATAGATGAAGTCCTGGCCACTAAAATTATGTCAGTATTAGGCAAATGCCACACAGAATAAATTTTTATTATTATAAAATAACCTCTCTGAAATCTAACTTGTTCTTGAAAATGAAAACAGAAAATGAAGGGGAAAACTAACTAAGTTAGTGACACCTATCACCAAGGATGAGGCCATACTTGGAAAATATTATTTCTTTAATTTGTCATGTATTTATTGGGTGCTAAGTAGTGAAGGGATTTAAAAAGTGTGCAAAATGTCAAATTCAGGGATCTGAGGCAGCATCACTATAGAATCTTTAGAATAGACATTGTAAAAGAATTTCCAGCACCCCAAAATGGGCCACCGTTAAGATTTTTATGTATTTTCTCCTTCTTGCTCTTTCTGTGTCTAGTCCCTCCCCCTTTTTATTTTAACAACAGGGATTTTAAATTGTTTTTAATCTACTTTTTTCATGGAATGTAAATACATTGTAAGCATTGTGAAGAACAGAATTTTTAAAAAATCATAGTCTTTTATTAATAAATAAAAAAACACAGGTTTGGGTAGAAATATTGGAAAACACAATTTTGCAAATGGAGCAAAATAAGGTAAAAGAAACAATTCACCTGTTATCTCAGCAAGCAGAGATGATCACTGTATATAAACTGTTGTATGGTCTTCCAGGGTTTTTCTATGCACATAGATATAGCGCAGTAGACACTCAATAAATATCTGTGTTAAATAAAAGAATCAATACAAATAAAAAATAGATACGCATCTACAAAAGCAAAAATCATACCAAACGACAAGTTTTACAAATATTTTTTTCACTTAACAAGGAATCACCTCCTCTCCTGAGTTATGTCACTAAACACAGGCCTACACCATTACTGGTAATGTGTGATTAAATGCCTGACTATGCCAGAAACTGACATCCCACCATTATTGCTGAACATTCAGAGTGATAAGTGGAGTGGAGATTGACAGGGGGAGATGGAGCCTGAGCTGAAACTTCTCTGTGGAAGGAGAACATGGTCAATGGCACAGAGGCAGGAAGTACAGGTTGAGTTCTAGAAACAAAGAATTATAGTTTCACTGAAAGACAGAAGCAATCATCAGACTAAACAATTAATTAAAAGGCAGACTGGGGTCATGGTGTGAAGATCTTGATGTTGACCCAATTATAATTACTATTGCTCAACATTTATAGTAGGTTACAAATTACAGTTTACTCAGTACAGAACATTTCTGATCCTTGCCACAATCTTGTGAGGTACTTAAGGCAAACATTAACACCTTGGCATGCTTATTGGTACACTCTACTACTAGTACCAATGTATAATACATAAACTTACTCTTTACTCTGTATGGTGTTATGTATAAAAGGACAGGATACATAAACTTGTCTGGTCTTATGTCACTTAGAGCCTACTTAAGCAAGCAAGACCTTCCCATATAAAATGACAGTGTACCATAAAATATTTGCATGATAGAGACCAAATTACATGGTAGAACAAAGAATAGGTCCAGATATATTTCAGAGACATACATACATACATAGTACATATATGTAGGTATGCATGAGGAAAAGAAGAAAGGAAGGCAGGAAGGAGGAGAAATAAATGAGGCCTGTAAAACTAAGGTTTTATAAAGAGACAGAACTTGAACCGTGTCTAAAAATAGGTAATATTAGATTGGAAGATAGGGAAGGCATGTATTTGTACTGGGAACAGTACTGATATACGAATTGCTAATACTCTGTGGTAAACTGATCCACTCAATATTTGTTCCTTCCTCTTTCTAGTCTAGTCCTGCAAAGGATAGAAAGTTGAAAACTACATTTCCCATACTCCCTTGCAGTTAGGGTTCTAGACATGATTTACATTCTACCTATCAGAGAGTAGTGGTGGCCAGAGCAAGGTATCCATTTTGCTGGTACAATTCCAAAAGGTGCAGCAGGTAGCACTGGAGCCAACACTTGTAGCTGTGATTCCTGATCATCAAATTTGACTCAAGTGATGTGCTCCTGGAGCAGGCAGTTGAGATAATGGCTTCCTGGTTTCCTGACTTCCCAATGGAGGCACAAATAGCGGTTAACCTTAGCAGGCCAGTTGAATGATGTTGTTATGGTAATTATTCCTAGAGGCTCAGCCTAGAGTCTGTTCTGCCAGCAATTTTAACTATAGGCACTTGATTCCTTGTACTAAATCTCTTTTGCTTAACATAGATAAAAAGATCTCTGTTAAATGCAACTAAACCCTGACTGACATCCTTAATTTTATTTATTCCTTTCTTTTAAATGTTTGTATCATGGGAAAATTTAAAACATATATAAAAGCAGCCAAAATAGCATAATGAATTCCCATGTACCAACTTTAACAATTATCAGTTCAGGCTTGTGTTGCTGCATTTTTTTTTCACCCCTTCCATCACATGGAATTATTTTGTACTAGATCCCAGATATCACATCATCTGTAAATATTTCAGCATATATCTCTAAAAGGTAAGAACTCTCTTCTTAAACATTACCATCGCATCACCATCAATCCTAACAAATAGTAATAATTCCTTAATATCACTACTTATTCAGTCTCATACACTTCATTTTAAAACTTGTTATGAATCATTGTTCCTTTTTTATTATGAAGAGCCAATACAATCACACCTCTCCTTGCTCAACTCCTGAGAATCAATTATGATAGCTAGGTCAGTGCTTTTGAGAAAGTGCTAATAGAAATTTCTCTGAAGAAGACATAAAAATAGCCAGCAGGAATATGAAAAGGTGCTTCACATCATTAATCATCACTAATCATCAGGGAAATACAAATCAAAACCACACCTCACACCTGTTAGAATCACAAAGTCAGGAGATAACAAGTGTTGGTAAGGGTGTGGAGAAAAGGGAGTCCTTGTACACTGTTGGTGGGAAAGTAGATTGGTACAGCCATTGTGGAAAACAGTAGGGAGGTTCCTAAAGAAATAAAAAATAGAACTACCATATCACTCAGCAATCTCTATTCTGGGTATATAGCAAAGGAAATGAAATCATCACCTTGTAAAGGTATCTACACTCCCATGTTCATTGCTGCACTATTCATAATAGCTAAGACATGGAAACAACCGAAGTGTCTATCCGTAGACAAATGGATAAAGAAACTGTGGTCTACATATATGCATATACAGTGAAACATTATTCAATCTTAAAAAAGAGGGAGATCTTGTCATTTGCCACAACATAGATGAACCTAGAGGACATTATACTAAGTGAAATAAGCCAGAGACAAAGAAAAGTACTGCATAATCTCACTTATATGTGGAATCTTAAAGAAAAAAAGTCAAATACACAGATATAGAGAATAAAACAGCAGTTACAGGTAGTGGGAGAGGAAATGGGAAGATGTAAATCAACAGATACAAAGTTGCAGATATGTAGGATAAACAAGTCCAGATATCTAATGTATACCATAAGGACTGTAGTTAATACAGGTTGAGTATCCTTTATCTGAAATGCTTGGGAACAGAATGTTTCAGAGTTCAGATTTATTTTTCCAGATTTTGGAGTATTTGCATACACATAATGAGCTTTCTTGGGGATGGGGCCCAAGTCTAAACATGAAATTCATTTATGCTTCATATCCACCTTAAATACATAGCCTGAAGGTAATTTTATACTATATATATATATATATATATATTTGATACAGCGTGTCACTGTGTTGCCCTGGGTTGAGTGCAGTGGCATCATCATAGCTCACTGCAACCTCAAACTCCTGGGCTCAAGCAATTCTCTTGCTTCAGCCACCCAAGTAGCTGGGACTACAGACACTTGCCACAACACCCAGCTAATTTTTCTATTTTTAGTAGATATGGGGTCTCACTTTTGCTCAGGCTGGTCTTGAACTTCTTGATCTCAAACAATCCTCCTGCCTTGGCCTCCCAGAGTGCTAGGATTACAGGTGTGAGCCACTGCACCCAGCCTTTATGCAAAACTTTTAATAATTTTGTGCATGAAACAAAGATGTGATTGCATTTTGACTGTGACCTGTCACAGGAGGTCAAGTGTAGAATTTTTCCACTTGTAGCATCATATCAGTGCTCAAAAAGTTTTGGATTTTGGAGCATTTTGAATTTTCAGATTAGGGATACTCAATCTATAATATCATATTGTATTTGGGATTTTTGCTAAATGAATAGACCTTAGGTGTTCTTGCCACAAAAAAGGGGTAACCATGGATATGCTAATTTGCTTGACTATAGTAACCATTTCATTATGTGTAGATAGATAGATAGATAGATATAAAAATATATATAATAAAGAAAGAGAAAGAAACTATTAAGCCTAAGGCCAACAATGGTCCTATTCTTCTGGGCCGGCTCTTCCCATAACTGACTGAGCCTGTTCACTCACTTGGGGTTCCGGGATCTTGGGGGTCTTAGACGATGATGATGTGGATCTATGAACTAATATGAATCTATATTTCAAAAGGCCTCAAATACACTAAACAGGTTAACTAAATTGTCACCTATCCTTACTTTTAGCTAGATTGTATTAACTTGATAATCCAAGTTCTAATTAGCAATTTTATGTATCTTTGAGTAATACAAATAGGAAAAGAATTACTATGTTAAAGTTACTAGTCAAAACTCATTAAACAGTAAACTTAAGATCTAGACATTGCATTGCATACAACTTATACCTTAAAATAAAAGCTTAAAGTTGATAATCAAAATCTTTGAAAACTTGGGGTCCTTAGAAAGTGGGGAATAATAAAAAATGGCCTTTGGTAGTGAAAAGCCTGGGAGCTAGTAAGCAGTCTCTGAAGAATAAATGTTTTCTCTCTATTCTTGCCCAAGACTGATGGCTTAAGGTCTCAGCTTCTCCATTAGGATCTTGTAACTCTACTTCCCCTCTCTAGCTGCCCTGACTTCTGGACATCCATCAGTCTCAGAGCTTCTGATCTGGAAAGTAACTTTGCCTAGAACCTGGAACTACCACCTCTCTCTCTCACTTTAGTGCCAACAGTCTCTGAACTACTTGCTCCTGTGTTCATCATCACTCCCCTGAAATCATGCTTGACCTGCAAATTCTGGCTCTACCATTTAGGAGCTGTGTGGCCCCAGGCAAGTAATTTAACTTCTCTTTGCCTCAGTTTCCTCATCTGTAAAATGGAGATAAAGTAACACCCATCTCATACAGTCATAAAGATTGCACTATTTGGTCCACATGCAGCACCTAGAATAGTGCCTGGCCTGGGTCCTGTAAGCTATTGTGACTATCGTTCCTGTTTACTGACCTCTCCCAACTGACCCCTCACTGCACCCGCTACATGCAGCTTTTGGCTCCTTTGCCAGCTCCCTTCACCCTCCCACCTTTAGTGTACAGGTAGCTCTTTGGCCCTCAACTCTTCCTGCTCCATACATCCCAAATTCTTTCCTTTTGGGGGCTTTATGCCTGTAGTGTCAGGTTTCATCCAACAAGGGCATCTTTCTTCCCAGTCTTTTTCATTTTATAAAACTATCATTCCTTTGCATAAGTACGGCTTGATAATGATCATGCCACTTAACATGTCACATGTTTCATCATCTGTAAAATGAGAGGGCAGGAAGGAGAGATGATCTATCAGGTTCCTTCCTGGTCAGAAAAATTTCCATTAATTTCTTTCAGACTCTGGCTACCTCTGCTGGACTGCTCCATTAAGATGTTTGCCATTACCTCAAACTCCACATGCCTAGAACTGAACACATCACCTGACCCTCACATGCCAGCTTTTCTATTTCTGTTAAAGATAATGTGCATTCTCCTGTTGCCCAGACTTAAAAAGCCGGTATCACTTTAATACTACCTCATATCTAATCAGTCGCCAAGTCCTGCCAACATTCCTTCACGATGTCCCTTCCCTTTCTCCTGTTCCTTACAGTTCCACAACCCTGACTGCCACAGTCACTCTTCTGCACACTACCACTGACCCCTACTCTCTCCCATCTACAGAGGCAGATTCTTCCTGAAAGTATGTTCTCGCACATTCCTCTTCCCACCTTGCCAGTCGTAACTGTTTCTAATGTCTGCAGGATGAAGTCTAATCTCTGGAATCTTGAATTCAAAGCCCAGATTGTTCATAACTCTGTCTTTAATTTTCTCTCCCACTGCAATCCTTCTGAACCTTCCATTCCTGCAACAGGTCTACTCTTACTCAGTTGTCTGCTTTGTTCACGCCATTCCCCTGATCCTGAACAGGCTCTCCCCACCTTCCCATAGAGCCTGTGCCACATTAAGTATGACATTTCTTTCAGAGCCCAGCTTGTTTGCTTTTGTAAAAAATTTCAAGCCAACCTCTCGTGATGCCTTTCTCCAATGACTAACCCATGGTTGATTATTTACCTATGATGAATTCTTACAGCATTTTTGTATAGATTATTCATTGGCTTATGGCAAGGGCTCTTTTATATTTTAATAATCTTTTTATTTACTATTTCAACTTCTTGGTGACAAGGACCATAGACCTTAGAGGTCTCTAGCACACGGTGATAGTAACTATGTGTTAACAATAAAGATGATGACTAAATTTAAAGAGAAAGCTATGATCACCTGTTTGCAGACAATATATTCTCACAAACACAATGTCTCCATTGGAAACAAAACAAAAATGGGGACATGAAGCAACGTGTATAGTCCTACCTCAGAGTTTTCATTAAGTCTGCCACTTAATTTCCTTTACATTTGATCTGGGCATGTAGGATTTATGTGAGAATAGGTTTAAGACTGCAAAGTACTATATAAATGGAAGGTACTTATCATTAATATCCCAGACACTATGCCTGGAATGTTTAAGAATTCTTGGCATGATTTCTACAAGTCCAGAGAAAGAGTTGTATTACAGAAGTGATTCTCAACTACGGACAATTTTGCTACCTCGCCACCCCAAGGAGATATTTGACAATGTCTAGTTGTCACAAGTGAGGGAGTTCTGCAGGCATCTAGTAGAGCAAGGCCAGGGATGCTGCTAAACATCATGCAATGCACAGAACAGCCCTGCCCAACAAGGGGTTATCTGGCTCATCATGTCAGTAGTGCGGGGACAGAAGCCCTACATTAATGGAAGCTCAGCAGGGGTAAGTGTGGGCGTTTCTGCGTGGGGCATGGAGATAAGCTGCTAACCTCCTTGGACAGATTGCCCATCTCATCCTATCTTGTTCACAGTACCATAACACTTGCTCTCACCACAACATAATTCCTCTTCTCTTCTGGCTCCCAAATGACTTTTTCAATATCTGTTTTCAATATGCCTAGCCTATGATGTCTTAGAATTAACCTACCCATATTCAAATGTTTTGAAACTTCTCTGATTTTTTTTAAGGCAAAAAATACCAATGAATTCCAGAAGTTAATGACGTCAACCTGTAACTCTGGATATAGGAGGACAGACTGTATGTTACATTAAACAACAACAACCATTTGAAGCTTAATTTACTTAGAACAGTGAGTGTATTGGAGTAGTGTGAATACCAACAAAATAAAAATCTTTCTCATCAATTGAAAATTAATGGATTTAAATAATTACTGAAAACATATGGAGTTGAAACAGCCTGGAATACTCCAGCTTTTCAGAAAATTCTTTTTCTTTGTGTGTATATGTTTTTGTTCTAATGTTTCTAATCAAAGATTGTTATTGGACTAAAAACAATAGATGGCAGTTAATGTTTTTTTTTTTTAACTTTTCATCCCAGAAAGAGAAGAGATGTATAGCAGTTTTGTTGGTTTGTTTTGAAGCCCTAGCTAAACTATGACAGTTTACTACTAACAAAATACTCTAGGAAAAACAGAAACAATATGAATTTTAAAACACCATAAATTGGTGCATGTAAAGAGAATCATTTATAAAAAGAAACCTTTAAAAATATATCTTTATATGAAAGGAGGAAATGTAATAAAAGACATTTTGTAATTCAACACCAAATGATGGCTACAGTTCTTGAACAATTCCTTTCTTCTCTTTGGATCTCTGCCTCCTCACCTTAAAATAGGAAGGTTGAGTTAACTGATGCTCTCTCAAAGATCTCTCCCAGTTCTAAAGTCCTCTGCATTAATGATTCCACATATTATTTCTTAGTGGATCATTTTCAAAGATAAGAAGATGGACTGGTAGAGAAATCTCTTGAATAGTTGACTTAGTAGACTAGTAGTCCTCAGTTCTGACTGGACTAGGAAGCACCTAGGGAGCTTTGAAAAAAAGAGTGATAAGGGGGGCACCACACTCAACAGTTTCTGACTTAATTGGTCTAGGACAGTATCCAATCATGGGTGATTTAAATGCTCTCCAGGGCATTCTAATGTGCAGCCAGTGTTAAGAGCTACAGATTTAACTAACCGTTAAAAACAAAAGCTGCCAGTGTCCAGGTAGGCAGGATAAATTAGCAAAGCAGACTGGGCACAGGGAACTGGAGAACACACGTCCCATCTATTTCCTTCCAACTAGCAGTAGGAATGAGCCAGATCTTTTGGTTTTCTTTCCAGAAATGTCAGAAATTGAGATTTTAAGTGAAATTCTGATATTTAAGTTTTGGAAATGAACTACAAACAATTTTAAAAGAAAGTGTAAATCAGGCTTAATTTAGCCCTATAGCTACCAGTTTGCAACCTAAACAAAACCAGTTCAATAAATCAAACACAATTTTTTCTCTGTGCTTTGCCCTTTCTGCCTCCCTCTCAGAGTCTCTTCCTTCCACACCTTGAGCCACAGCCTATTCCTTTCCTTTTCCTTTCCATTTGTCTCTTTCTTTTCCAATCTTCATCACTACTAAGAGCCTGAAACTGAGATCCACACATTAAATCTTCATGTGGCTCTGGCTGTATCACTGGACAGGCTTCTATGCCTGGGAAAATTCAGGTTATAAATTGTAACCGGAGGCTGTGGCTCCATGATGTCAACAACTGGTTGGTTTAGTAAAATCAGTAGGAAGAGTCAGTCAAGCTCATAATTTTGCATTACTAAGACTTTATCAAGCAACATACAGAGGTCCTCATTTAATTTCTGATTTTTGTTTATTTGCTTTAAATCTAAACCACTGCTATCAGAATTACCCCTGATGGTTTTGTGTTTTTTGTGTTTTTTTGTTGTATTTTTTAAGTTCTCATATCTGGGCTCCAACCCAGGCCAACTAAATCTGAATTTCTAGAGATGGAGTCTGGTCATTGGTAGCTTTTAAAATACCCCAGGTGAATCTAATGTGAAGCCAGCTCTGAGAATCACTAATCTAAAACCATCCCCTAACTCTGCATATTAGCAGTGTGCTTAACACCAGATAACTATCATCTTGAAAAGTTTTTTTTTTTTT
>VBSM01002616.1:22910034-22943047 GCA_008086735.1 Cheirogaleus medius | reverse complement strand
TTAAGAGAGGTCTTGCTATGCTGCCAGGCTGGTCTCAAACTCCTGGCCTCAAGCAATCCTCCTGTCTCAGCCTGCCTCCCAAGTAGCTGGGATTATGGGTGCTAGCCACCACATCTGGCTCAATAATGTTTTAAAAGACAATTTAGGGTCAGTGTACCAAGGTGTCTTTTTCTGAAGTCTATCAAGGCAATTTTGAATGTGCTTACTTCTATGCCCATCATTTCTCCACCTCCACACCATCTTTTATAGATGCATATTTTCCCAGAGACTAAAAAGATTTAGGTAGTTTCCATTAAGATATTATTTTCAGAAAAGTATTTTTAAAAGATTAAATAGTCATAGAATTTCAGAGGTAAAGAGAACTTCACTGATCAACTTTCTCCACATCCTCTGAGGGATTAGAAACCTGAAGTCCTTTTTAATTCAATATATATGAAATGCTGACACTGTGCCAAACACTTCACATCCATTATCTTAATTAAATCTTTAGAATAACTCAATAAAATGGGTACCACCACCCCTTTTCATCGCCGCCATTATCATCATCATTACCATTTAACAAATGGAAAAAACTGAGGCTTGGAGATGCTAAACACCTTGCCAAAGATCCTCAGTGAAGTGATCTGATGTTTACATTTCACTCAGAGCCTAAACCCTTAGCCTCCATCTTCTTCCATCTGGAGTGACAAGGAGATAATCCATCAACACTTCTTCCAAGAGGTGGAAAAGTTGCATCTGGATTAAGCCATCACAAATACATAGGACTTCAGGAGGCATTCCAGTCTAGAATCCACACAGGTATTGAGACTCAAAAGTGAGAGGGAGGACATAGGGTGGATTGAGAGAAAGGGAATACTAGAAAAAGATGTAAAGAGGTAAGCCCTGAGTGACCAGCTAAGAAATTTAGACTTTCTTTGTAGGCAATAGAAACCCCCAGAGGTTTTTAGAAGCAAGGTTCTCAGAAAATGCAAACTGAGTTTTAGCAATATAAATCTCATAGAAGTATCAAGATTGAATTAGGGGAGCAGGGTGAGGTTCCATCTTAGCACTTTAGGAGGCCAAGGCAGAAGGATTACTTGAGCCTAAGAGTCCGAGACCAGCCTGAGCAACATAGCAAGACCCCATCTCTAAAAAGAATAGAAAAATTAGCTAGGTGTGGTGGTGCCAGCCTGTAGTCCTGGCTACTCGGGAGGCTGAGGCAGGAGGATTGCTTGAGCCCAGGAGTCTGAGGTTATAGTAAGGTATGAAGGTACCACTGCACTCTAGTCCTGGCAACAGAGTGAGACCCTGTCTCCAAAAAAAAAAAAAAAAAAAAAGGAATTAGGGGACCAAAGCTTAGTATGGAGGAGACCAACTACCAACTGGAAAGCTGTTACACCTCATTAATTGACTACTTTACTCTTTAACCATGTGTTTTGTGCTCTACCCTCTTCCCCTAGATTCTTCAGGGCCCCTCCGTATCTGTTCCACGAATCTTGTATCCCAACACACTAACTGGAATTGCCATGTTTAGGTTGGATGACGGGGACTTGAACTTGGGCAGTGGGAATGGAGACAAAGGGACAGGTGGGAGGAGCATTTGCAAGGGCCTGGTCACTGCTCAAAAGTGGAGAGGGGAGAGGATCGTAAGAGAGGAGAGACAGAGTAGAAAAAGACTTTAACATTTCAAACTTAGGGGAACAGATAATGAGATATGGAAAAGAAGAGATGATCAACAACATCATAAAGACATGAACAAGATGACGTGGCCAAAGTCTCAATCCAACAAGTATTTATTAAGCAGCTACTATGTGCTGGACATTAGGAGAACAGTGAGTAAGCTCAGGGTTTAAAGGCAACAAGAGTAACAACAGCCAGATGCCAGGCCTCCTAAGTAGGGTACTCCTTTCATTACACAGCCTTAATTCTGGGAGCAACATAAAAAATATACATAAGCAACAGAATACATCTCCAAAGCGCCTTTCAAATATATTAATCTCATCTGCTGAATTACAGGCAAAGCAAAGTGCAATAAGTAAGTATAATATTAATATTTGCTGTTCCTTCCCTGGATCTCTTACCCCAATTATTCAAACAGCTGTTCCCTTCTCATCATTTGGGTCTCAGGACAAATGTCACCCCCTCATACAAGGCCCTTCCAGTGAGTCACTCTATTTCAAGTGTCCTTCCCATCACATGATCCCATTTTACTTCTTCGTTGCACTAAGAATACCTGAAATTTATACACCTGCATTTATATAGTCTATTTCCTTTCTGAGAACAGAAGCTTCACAGAAGGTGGAAGTTTATCTTGTTAGTTGCTACCAGGCACCAGTAAACCCTGGGTAGGAAACGTGTATTGACTACATTTAGGAAAAATAAATAAATAAAAGAAAAACGAATTAAGACCTCGAACCAAAACAGGCAGGTTTCCGGTTGCTTAGGGCGACACACTGAGAATACAAGTGACTCTGAAAACCAAAGCCATTTTGAGGCTGGGGTGGAACCAAAATCCCCGGGGGTCTTCACCAGATCAGTGCCCGGGACTTGACTGTTCTGCATAGATTTCAGGAATACCCACCCAGCTTGAGATGTTTGACAATGAGGCCAGCCAGCCACCGAGCTCAGGTTTTATTTCCGTTGTCCTTCTGACGTCAGAAAAAGCACGAGTTGCTGCACAGTTTCTTCTATCAAGGTGACAAATTACAGCCTCTCTGGGCCCTGCATTCTGCAAACCGTAAATTTATTCCCCTCTCCCGCTTATATCGCAAAATGTAAAAAACCCAGTGCAGAGATGTCAAATCCCCTTCACAAGGCAAACGAATACCGTTTCCTAGCGGTGGCGTCTTGTCCACTCTGACTACATACAGCACCATGGACTCATCTGAGAAAGTACGTGATCCTGGCGGGGCAGTTAGGTTTCCACCAGAGAAACAGGGCTGTAAAAACCCCAGGTCCGCGCCGCAGAGCAAGACAAAGGACTCTCAAGCCTAGCACCACCTTCCCCAGCCCAAGGCAGCCTGTGAAAGACACTGCGAACCGCGTGACGCGGTTACCGCGAAATTCCTTTTGCCGCCATATGCCCTTGTGCAGTCTCTGACCACAGTTTAGCAATATACACCCAGGGGCAGGCGATTTGACAGAGAAGCCGCGCCAAGGCAGCCGCGTACCCTGCGGGGTCGCAGTGGGTGCTGAGAAGCGCATGGATTATTTGGGGGTCGAAGGGCGCGCACGAGGGCGAAGGCGCGCTTTCCTCCCGGAATAGACCTAGCGAGTTTAAACGCCGCCTGTGGCAACGTGTAGGGACGCGACCGAGGTGTCGCGGGTGCGGGGAGGAGGTGAGACTGGAGGCGAGCGCCACCCGCGCCCAGGTCCGCGCAAGCGGTGGCCTTTTGTTCGCCGGCTCAAGTGGATCCCCGGTTCTCGGAAAGGCACTACCTCCTTTGCCACTCTCTTCATTTCGGAGAGAGCCTCTCCAGGGCGGGAAAGGACAGTAAGCCACTGCCCGCATCCTCCTAACTCCTCTGTGTTACAGAAGGGCAGAGCGCGAGGCAGGGACGGCAAATGTGCTCCTGTTTACTCGTGCTCCGGGACTCGGCTCGCCAGCCGGCCGCGCGCAGCACCCCTGGGGACATCACACGCTCTCCTCCGGGCCCTGCGGATACAGGAAATTCCCTCTAAAGGTCTTCACTCCTCCGGTACGTCGTAGCGCACTCAGGTCTGCTGCACTCTCCCTCCAGACCTGGGTGGTCCCTGACCCTCGTAAAATGTAACCAAATCTAGTACCACACTCTGCCACCATGAAAACTGGCCAAGAAAGTAAGCCACAGCCCACGCGAAGGTGAAATCAGGGGCCCTTGCGCTTCCTCGCGCTGCCGCGTGCGTTCGGGGAAGAACAGGGGACACCGACTTTTCCTTTTCTAAAAGCAACATCCAAACGCATCGTACACAGCCGGGCTCTCCCTCCTTTCACGCCCGCAGGGAAGATTCCTACGTTACCGCCTCCTCTCACATCTAAAACGTCCCCGCTGCAGCTCCCTCAACCCTCCCCGGAACGGAAAATCACCTTACCTCGGGAAATAAAGGGAAAGGTGACAAAAGGCGATGTTGAGGTGTCCGCCCTTCCGGGATTTTTACCCCCGACCGTTTGATGTCCTTTGTGTCAAGGTCTGGCTGCGGCGGCGGCCGGGAAAAGGTGGCCCCTTCAGCGAGGGCTGGGCGGGGAGACTTGGCTTGGCGTGGCGGATTTCCGAGGAAGGTGAAGGGCGGAGGTTCCTAGCGACCTTCAGGCGGAGTGGCGTGGCTGCCCCAACCCGCGCTCGCCTGGCTCTCCTCCTCCTTTCGGGGCGGATTGCATCAGAATCTCCCCCCACCACCAACCCCCACCCACACTCTGCTCACCAGCCTCGCACTTACATCGACACGCGCGGGCGCTGAGGGTCTCGAATCCTACTCATTCTCCTACTGGGGGCCGCGTCGCCCTTCTGTATCCATGGCTCGTGATGGTTTAAAGGGGAAAGTCAGGCCATTCCTCCCCGTCCCGCGCGACGTCTCCTCCCCTCCTGCGCGCCCGCTCTTTAACCAAGGCTGCGTGTCACTAAGCCGTGCCCGTCACATGGTGTCACTGCTGGTGGCCGCGCCTTGCTGCCACCCTCTCGCAGTTCCCGGACGATGCAGCGACCGCGGCTGGCGGAGACTGAGCAGCGGGGAAGGGGTGAGGGAGGGGTTGCGGGACGCGCGCGTGCCGGGCGCTCTGGAGGTGGCACCGGGAGCGGAGGCTGCGCGCTGCCGGGGCACCTGCCCGGCGCCCTCCCGGGACCCGGCGGCGTGCTTTTAGAACCCAGCTGGGGCGGCAGCTGAAGAATGGGATTTCTTAGGGATCGAGGTGGGGCGGCTAAAGGGGCACCGGCAGTGGAAAAGGGGGCCGTGCGCTTGAGGAGGGGCTGCATTTTGGGGCGCGCCGGAGCCCAGCAGGGCCGAAGGAGCGAGGGGAGTTGCATTGTGGGTAGGGCGCAGCGAGAGGATGGCCGCGGGAGTGGCTGGTCCGAGCGCAGCCCCGCGAGCCGCTGGCAGCGCCTGGAGGTGCGAGCAGCGACGGAGCGGCGGGTTGGCTCCGGAGACCACCGCAAACGGCCCGGGTTGGCGGGAAGGGGACCGAAGTGGCCAGGGGAACGGGGCGCGCGGGCACCTTTGGAAACCCTTTGTCCCTAACCCGCAGCGGGAGGCGCTTCCCCTCTTCCGGATCCAGCACCCGCAGCCCTCGCCAGCCCTTCTTGAGACCTGCCCTGTTGGAGCGCGGTGTGAGGGGCCTGGGTGTGACGCGACCAGGAGGCTTTGGTGAGCTCCCAGCGCGCACCTGCCTTGGCGCGAAGAGGCCGGGCCGGCTCTTGCGGGGCCTGGAGACCCCACGTGACTCCCCCCAGGACCCGGCGTCGGGGCTAAGCGAGCTGGGGCGCTCTTAGTCCGAGGGGCGGCGGGGGCGAGGGAGCAGGATGGAGAGGAGGGCAGGAACCACTCGGCCCGTTTCGCTTCCTTGTGCTTACTCTTTGTTTCAGACACAGCTCCTTTTAACTGGGCACTTCCCTGCAGAGGAGTTGTGTGTCCTTAAAATGGCGACAGGAAATCCCACCTGCGCGTCAGCCAATTAGACTCATTATAGCGCGAATTTGCGCGGTGGAAACGGCGATGGTTCAGGCTCCGTGTTTCATCAAAACAGGAAAGGGGAGGTGAATCATAATTCAAAAATTAATCTACCCGGCGCGTTTCAAGCGGGCGGACTGCGTAGTCACTATCGGGGCGGCTATCACCTCTGGAAAAGCGAGCTGACAACCATATTTCACACTCTTCATAATTGACTAAAATTCTTAACTGCCTTCGAATGACAGTAAATGGTCTCTATTAGTTGAACAATGGCTTCCTGAGAACCCTATTTCGAAGGCACGTTCTTGAATAAACCTGAGAAACTGAAAGGTCAGTGCACACAAGGGGCAAAAAGATGGGCAGCCTAATCAATCAGTTTCTTCTTCTGACACTTAACGTCTCTTCTGCCTGCTTAAGTTTTGTCCTAGTCCTGTTTTCACAATTTCTAAAAAGGAGGATACTAGTACACACAATGTAGTCATATTCTTTAGGTCATCAAAAAAATGATTCTTTCTAATTAACTTACCAGGGGAAGCTAATTTAGTATAAAATTACTGATTTTAAGCAGTGTGCACCTTGCCTGGCACAACAACTTCTTATAAGGTAAGAAATCTGAATCTGTAAAGTAAGTAAACTGTGAGCCAAAGCTCAACAAGCCTATTTGAAATGTTATTAAAGGCAGAATGTATATTCATCAGTGGTTGTTTGCTTGAGCTGACCTCAAGCTTATCTTCTGATGCTGGTTTTAACTTACTTGCTAGTTTCTGGGAACCCAAAAGACTGTGGTTACCTCGCATTTTTTAATTAGATCAATAGTTATGAATTGAGCTCCTATTACATGCCTGCTAAGGACTTTACATGTCAGTGTTATCTCATTGAATCCTTTCAACCTCTCAATTAGGTATTATTCTCCTTGTATAAACAAGAAAGCAGGTTCAAAGAGGTTAAATTGGCCATGTTCACATAAGACAGTAATTAGTGAAGGCAGAAATGATTCCCATTCATGTCTGAATTCAAAGTCCATGCTCAGCCTTAACCATGGTGCTGCAACCATTTGCAATGAGACATTTCTTGGGAATAGAGTTTGCAAGGATCTTCACTCCTCCTCTGGATTTTAGTTGACAACCTGGAACTGGAGTGAATATCGACAAGGATGCTGCCATGAAGGACTGTTGCTGTGTGGAGGATTAGTGTGTAGGGTGGGGTGGGGAAGAGGCAGTGTTCAGGAAGAATGCCACATAACTTTAGTGTGAGTTGTCTCCGGGACTGCTTATAGGTGAAACTTCCTTTCAGGGGTCATTTCAGTAGCTTGGCACCTAAACCCAATTGCTTTGGTCTCATATGGGGGCCAGGGATATCCTGATACAGATTCCCCTATTTGCTGTGTGCTTACTGAGAGACAAGCAGCAGGTTAAGCACTTTGCAGATGGTCTCTCACTTAATTCTCATGAAATTGCTAAGAGGGCAGATCATCCTAATCCCTGATTCAAAGTTTAGGAAATTTATCCAGCATCCTTACAGCTCTAATTGGTACATCCAAGTCTTGACTCCAGAGCTGACTCCAAAGCTAGTTCTCTATGCCTGGCTCTAAAATATTCCCCAATTCTGGAATAACCCTCTTTGGAGGGATAGAAGGTAGGAAAGGTTTCAGGCCACAAGCCTTCAGATGGGAACCACTGCCCTGTTTCCAGAGAGACCAAGGAGTCAATTTGCTCTGTGATAGGTTTGTGAGGTCCAAGGGCCTTGTTGATAGTATCTAATGTTATTTGTGGACCTTTTCCAATTGAGCAAATTTCCAAAATGGCACTAAGGTCGTCAGGACACGTTAGCAGGTTTGATTACAGGCTGCCCTAGAGAACTGAGAAAATTAAATTTCTGTATCTACTCTGAGAGTGAGGTTAGGGAAAGGATTTATTCTGTGAAAGGAGAACTGGGTAACTTTAGGTCACTTGGGAGCTTTCTAGTAGCCCCATAAGCATTTTTTATGTGGTTCCAGGAAGGAGGGGCAGCTTCGTAAAGAAAGAACAATTGTACCCCAAAGAGGATTCAGCCTGAACTTAAGCCACATCTGCTCATCCCAGCTGCACCCTGTACTCACCTGGGTTGCACTTGCTCCCCATCTGGGTTGCCCAGTAGGACGGCTGCAGAAGGGGCCACCACCGGCTGTGTGCTTACAGAGAATAAGGGCTTTCCTCTGTGGGTTTTAAAGCTTTCCAAATACATCTGGTCAGATACCAGCAGTCTTCTTGTGTAAGAATTTTTAATAATAGGATCAAAACTGTTTCCTGAATATAGTTTTTTTTTAATCTATAAAGGACTATCATTGGACAATCTGATTTTTAACATTGATGAAAAAGTAGGAAAGTCAGCAGGCGGGGTTATTTCAGAACAAGTGTCCTCATATTTCCTACTTGTAACAAAAGCAGTACAGCCATCAAATGAACAAACCCTACCTTGTTAGAAAAATAAGTCGTTTATTCTGAAATCAGTCATTTATTCCAATTTATAGAGTCTGCCCTAAACTAACAAATGATCTTTAAAATTATTGGTTTTTCTTGACCGATGTAATCCTGTTTCTTTGCCTGATTAACTCTTTTTACCATTCTTGATGTTCTTTGGATCTCATCCATAGGTGACAATGTTTTGACACTGGAAGTTAGTGCAGCAGTGACAGCAAAAAGTAAATTTTCAGTTAAAGGAGCCCCCGGATTGTCTTGTCCATCCTCCTGAAGACACATAGCACCACGTGGCCTGACCCCACTCAGTAGGTAGCATTGTGACAGGGGCTATTGCCACCTCTTCCAGCATCGTGGTGAACATGCTACCTCATCAGATTTGTAATTGGTTCTGTCAGGAGGTCAACAACCCCCACTAACTCTAAACTGAATTTAAATTGAAAACCCAGAATGAGCCTCTTTAAAATGTCTATTGTCTCTGACAGTGGCCTGGGTCATCTTTGTAAAGTCACATATATTTTTTTATCTGTTAGGGGTGCTAGGAGTGGAGTTCATTAGGTATTGCAACTGTATGGCAGTACTGTCACATTCATTCAAATTAACTAAGGACCCATGGCCAAATGATCAGTCCTGGAAGTTTAGTGTCTAATTTGCCTGACATACATCATTATGTAGGTCAGCTGTGAGTGCAACTCCCTCACTTGTTGCAAAATGGAGTAGTGATACCCATCTGACGATCAAATGACTCAATGCCTATAGAGTTCTTAAGCACAAGGCTTTGTGCATAAGTGCTCAATAAATGACACCTGCTATTATTTTACACACTTTGCAGAAATAAGAATGAGGCAATGCATTTTCAAAGCCTGAGTTTATAGACACAAAGTATTTTCTTATGTTCACCCTATACTGAAACAGCTGGTAAGCCCACTCCTTAACTCTCATTCCTCCCACTGTGGGAATGAGTAGAAAGAGGGTATCCAAAAATAGTGAGGCCTCCACTTCAACTCTCAACTTTAAGGTAAGAAAGGTAAGTTTTGGATCTATAAGAATGTATTAATTAAAAATATAATTGTTCCAGAATGGAGTATAGCATCTGTACCTACTAATGGTGCCAGTGTAAATTGGTAAAACATTTGTGAGATAGCAAATTTAGTGGTGAAGAATGTGGGTTATGGGGCCAGATTTCCTGAGTACTCATCTTGGCTGCATTACCTATGAGCTTTGTGCCCTTGGGCAAGTTACTTAAATTCTCTGTGCCACAGTTTCCTCATATTTAAAATGGAAATAGGCTGGGTGTGGTGGCTCACACCTGTAATCCTAGCACCTTGGGAGACTGAGGTGGGAGAATCACTTGAAGCTAGGAGTTTGAGACCAGTCTGAACAACATAGCAAGACCCCGTCTCTATAAAATATAGAAAAATCAGCTGGGCATGGTGGTGCATGCCTATAGTCCCAGCTTGGGAGGCTGAGGCAGGAGGATCACTTGAGCCCAGGAGTTTGAGGTTGCAGCAAGCTATGATGATGCTACTGCCCTCTAGCCTGGGCAACAGAGTAAGACCCTATCAAATAAATAAAATGGAAATAAACAATAATACCTGCATTATAAGATTATGTGAAATATGTATGTTAATACATGTAAAGCACTTAAAATAGTTCACAGCTTAAGTATTCAATCAATAATTATTACTGGAAAATAATTTGACAATAAGGAGATAATAACTTAGATACTATTAATGTCACTTCTGGGAATCTGCACCCTAGAAATAAAACATAAAAAAGTTCCCTTATAGCACAGAAGCTACAAGCACAGACTTTGGAATCAGTCAAGTAAAGGTAAAAAGCATGTTTTAAAATATTCATTTAAAGCAGGATGCCATAAATTCATAAATGATAGTCCAAATTAAATACACAGATGGGTAGGCTTGAGGAAAGCTGTAAACCTTGCATAAGCCCTAAGAGATACATTAAGAAACAGGATGCAGGGCTGACTTTTCCTCAGTTCTGATCAAAGGTGGTAATTCCTACTTTCTTACTTAATCAGTTTGGGCATCCAAGGGTGATATAGCCAGAAAAAGAATCTTCATCTAAGACCAAGAGAAACAAAATTGATAGCAGGGAAGTGATGAAAGGCATCAAGGAAAGTGATAATATAGATAAGAAAATGAGAGAAAATAAATGACAAGATCAGAAGACAGGAATATCTGAAACAAGTCACAAATGCACAGCATGAGCTATCTCAGGTCAGGACTAGAGGTGGGTCATCTTAGGATGTTGGAGGCATGCTATCATGGCTTGCTATTTGATTCAAAGATCTTGCTGAACAGAGATATGGTTTTTGTCTTTTCTGCTGAAAAGGTAGCTTTTTGAGGGAAGGAGTTCTTTTCTGGGTTTTTAAAAATGTTTATTTGTTTTTACTGCTGATAGTATTTAAGGGGAAGAAGCCTATGTATTACTCAGAGTAACATGCTTTACTAAAACAGGCTTCCATTCTAAAGGATTGTTTTTAAAATAAGAAACACCAAATAATATTAAATGTGCTTGATTTGAAAGGACTCTTTATTTGGTTGTATTTGAGGCATACAAAGTTATTTCATAATCACAAAGGGGGTAATTTTAACCAAAGATTCAAAATTGATAGTCTTCTGTTGATGTATAATGTATAGTTATTTATACACACATGCATGTGCTTCTAAAATAAAATGTTACATTTAGATTCAAATGTAACACGTCCAAAATTGAATTGATTGTTTTCTTCCCCAACCGAAAACCTTTTCTCTTCCTGTAAGCCCCATCTTGGGAAATGGCACCAGCTCGGGCACAGTTGCTCAAGCTAAAAGTACGGGTATATCTTGGCTTCATTTCCTTCACTCTTCACATCTAATTAATTCACTCTTTCAACTAACATTTACTAAGTGCCAAGCATTCTGCTAGTCTTTCATGAAGCTTGGAGTTAGAGTGAGAGACCAATAGAACTCAAACGATCTTGCCAGTGAATGAAGAAATTACAGGTGGAGATAAGAGCTCTGAGGAGAAGGAGCATGACTGTGAGAATCACAGAGGACTGTGTGCGGCCCTTGGAATCGTGGAAGGCTCCCTGAGGATGTGACCCTTGTTTGGATTCTACCCTTTTTATGCTGAGGGTTTGAATAAGGAACGAGTAATGGACACAATCCAATGTGCATTTTCAAAGGAATATTGCCAGTCCTATCACTCTACCTCCTAAACACTTCTGGCATCTGTTCACTTTCCACTATCCTCACTGCCATCACTAGCATGTACCACCATCAATTCACTCCTGGGGAAGTTTTCTCCAAAGGGCAACACATCATTAAAAATATCTTGATTATACTTACCCAGCATAATATGTACATGTATGTATTTGACAATAATATATATGCATACTGTCCTATTGTCCTATATGTGCATTAAAAGCAGTCACAAAAAATTAAAAATTCAAATAGAATTTTACATTTTAGATTTGTTGACAATACTTTATTCTACCACCAAAAACATATGCCTAATTATTACTAAAATATTATTGTAGTGGGAAAAATTTGATTCAATGTACTTTATGATTTTTAAAAATCTTAGTTCAGGCCGGGCGTGGTGGCTCACGCCTGTAATCCTAGCACTCTGGGAGGCTGAGGCGGGTGGATCGCTCAAGGTCAGGAGTTCGAAACCAGCCTGAGCGAGACCTCGTCTCTACTAAAAAAATAGAAAGAAATTAATTGGCCAACTAAAAATATATAGAAAAAATTAGCCGGGCATGGTGGCGCATGCCTGTAGTCCCAGCTACTCTGGAGGCTGAGGCAGTAGGATCGCTTGAGCCCGGGAGATTGAGGTTGCTGTGAGCTAGGCTGACGCCATGGCACTCACTCTAGCCTGGGCCACAAAGTGAGACTCTGTCTCAAAAAAAAAAAAAAAATCTTAGTTCAATACTCTGCGATACAGCAATTCACAAGTGTGGTTCCGATTTGGGTTATGTTGATTCTTGGATTTAGGGGCTGTCATAGCTGAAGAGAGACCTCACAGAGACATGGGGGCCTAAAGGAGGCAGTGCCCCATTGGCTGCACTTCCCAGTCCAGCCGTTCTTTTCTCAATCCTATCCACTAATTTACAAAGATTTATTTTTTTCAGTGTTAGTCTTCAGAGGTACACTTAGATGAAGGTCATCGTTAATGCTCATGGGAGTGAACCCAGGAACCCTACTTCATAATTCCGAATTTGTTCTGACAGACTTCTCACAGTTGATTGGATGGCCATTGCTTTACCATACATTGTGGCCAACCAAAGAGCTCTTACTAGGAGCGAAAGTGTCAGCTCTACTTTTTCCTGTGTCCTTATGCTTATCTCATTTTTTAAATCTGAAGTTTATTTAGAGAAATCTTTTAAATCTATTTGCCCATTTGGGAGGACAAGTTAAAACAGATGATATGATTTATAAATCCACTCAACTAAGCACACAGAAATGGCAATACCTTAAGATTTGCTGAAAGGGGACAAATCAATGAAGGCACTATTATGATCCCTCTGTACCTTCTTAAAGACACCTGAGTGCTGTGAGTGACAAGAAGCCATCTGATATGTCGGCTGAGTGAGGGCCACCACCAATCTATTAATCTAAACAAGAGTTCCAATGTTCTCTGACTGCAGTCTGCTTTATAAGTCTTCATGAGTCCTCCATGAGCATCTCCTAACTGGACTCTCTGTATCCACTCTTGGCCACCTAATTTTTCCACTACAGTTTAGAAATCACTTCCTCAGGGGACCATTTCTGAAGCCCAAACTAGATTATATGTTTCCCTACATTAAAATTATTTATTCAGAGACTGTCTTCCTCACCAGTCTTGTTTTCAAGCACCTAGCACATAATAGAAGCTCAATAAATATTTGTTGAGTGAATGAATAAGTAGAATGTCTTTATAGTTAAGTAAAGACATATATTTATTTCTTTTTATATTTCTATATTTCTTTTAAATTTAACTTAAATTTCAGGTCTTTAAAAAGAAAATTTAAAAAAATACAAAATATCAAATTTACATTTAGCTAAGTTCTTGAAGTTTAGTGGTCTATATACACAAATCAAACGAATAGCAATTTTTGGAACTATATTTTTGGAATCTTGTGTGAATAAATTACAATTTTAAAACACCAAGAGTAAGTACCTATTGAATGTCATTTTTAAAAGGGAAAAAGGAACCTCAGCCTGTATTTTAAAAGTAATATATTTAATTGAACAGTTTTCTAGTTTATGCAAATTATCTGGAAAATTCAGAACCCTAGCCACCTAAAAATTAATTACCCTTCCTATAGCAAGTATAGTTTTTGTTTCTAGAATTATCTGGATAAGTGCTGGCATTCTCCAAGGCATGTTCTCAGTATGAAATGAACATTTGTAAATGGAGTCTAATTAAATTTTGTGCTTTAAAAGAAGAATTACAAGTTAATTTGTTCTGTTGTTTCTCCTTGCTCTTCTTATAACTGTTACTATTTAGGAATTATACTGTGTTTCAGACATGAACCATGTAACAGTATCAATTTAATAATGAAGTCAACAATTCTTTCCCTGTATTGTCACTTTGATCAATAAAGAAATGCTCTGATCTTTCTTTCTTATAGAATGCTAGAAAACCATCCTACCACTGGGCATTTGTTCATTTGTTCATTCATCCAATGGATGTATTTCATGTTAATTCCTTTTGTAGCATTCTTTATCTGATTCTCTTCTCTGGAAACTTCCTCCTGAGTTTATTTTTACTTCTATGTTTTCATTTTTTTCTTTACTGACCATAAAATATTCAATCATTAAAAAAAGAAATAAAGGGGGGAGAGGGGAAAAGGGGGCCAGGAGAAAAGAAAGTCAGGAAATTTCCCTGATTGTATATTTCTCTACCTATAGCTCTCATCTTTCTTCTATTTAAGAGCCAGGTTTCTCCAAAGAATAGTAAGTAATATATGTTCCTAAATCTTTACCTCCCATTCACTCTTTAAATACACATATACACTTGCAAAATTAATTTACTCTTACTGTAGAAAACTTGGAAAATGTAGCTAATTTGAAGAATGTAAAGAAGAAAACCA
The DNA here is from genome assembly GCA_008086735.1 of Cheirogaleus medius. Taxonomy (NCBI): domain Eukaryota; kingdom Metazoa; phylum Chordata; class Mammalia; order Primates; family Cheirogaleidae; genus Cheirogaleus; species Cheirogaleus medius. The sequence continues at coordinate 22,928,890 of VBSM01002616.1, read as the reverse complement.
GAACCATGTATGTTTATAGACCATAGTTAAACCACTATTAACATTTAGATCATTTTGTTTATGTGCATGTTGTTTTTTACATTCAAAATTATGTCCAGTTTTGTATTTGCATATGATATTAAATTATGTTGATTTTATTATACCATTAAACATTTTTCAAAAACATAAATTCTAATAACCACAAAATGTTCTATCATATGGGTTTACAGTTCTCATTAATTTCAGATTTTCATTTCTTTGTATATATGTGTAATACTTTGTCCCCATCTCTGATTATTTCCATAAGATCAATTTCTATAAGTAGAATTACAGGGCGAAGTACTTGATACAGGGGTGGGGCACTTCAAGAGGGCTGACTAAAGGCACCTGGCCCTCCACAAAGAAGGACTAAAATAGTAGACAGATAATCACATGTCAAATAGAACGTCTAAGAGAGAACACTAGAACTCAGCAGGGAATGAACAGGGAGGTGACAGGGAATGTATGGAAGGAGAGGAAAGTGAGGCAGCTGGTCTAGCCAGGATTGGCTAGGAGCCAGGAGAGGCTCCCTAGTACAGAGAAAGGGTGAGTGGGAGCTCCCCAGAGGTCCACGTTCCCACTGTGGTCTCCTGTAATCCTAGCCACTGGAGAGGTCCTCAGCCCTCATGGGCTTTGAGACTAATATAGGGAGGTGCCTCCAGTCCATGTGACATTATGGTTTCAGCTAGGGAGTTTGTGCTGAGTCCAACACACCCTCCAAAAACCCAACCAGCTACAGCATGGTACCATTTTGAGAGCCCACTCCCCACCAGACTACTTTCTGCCCTGGGGCCCAATAACTGCTATACCTCCACATACCTGGAGCCCCACTGGCATCTTCCTGAGTCCACCATGAGGGCTACAATGACATGATACCAGCTGGACCTTGTGTTGCAACTAGGTCCCCAGCACTCTAGCCCTGCACCCCAAGGAACAGGTTATACAGTGCACCAGGGTGGCTGACTTCAAGACAAAAATTGCTAAAGCTTGCACTCCCCAGAGCCTGAAAGTTGCCTGCCTGGGACTGCTGCCACTGAGAGCAACATTTCCCCGCCACACACACCAGTAGCAAGACTACTATGCACCTCCCATGGACCAGCCCACCCAAGTATTATCCCAAGGCCTTAGAACAGGCTTGCCCTGGTCACTACCTCTGCCACCCAAGTACACTATGTGGGGTCTGGGGATAGCCCTGCCCTGATCACCACAGGCTGCATCTATGCACATCATTCAAGGGACCTTAGGGCAGGCCCAACCTGCCTAGTACCTGAAAGTGCTGTCCAGGGACCTGGGGATCGACCACCTTGCCTGCCATTTCTGATGCATGTGTTCATTATTAGGGAGCCTAACAACAGGCCTAGATCACCTGTTGCCAACACCCAAGCACACTATCCAGGAGCCTGGAAAATACCCCATCCTGCCAACCACAGCTTGCTCCCATGTGTACCATCAGGGAGCCTGACCCACCCAACACCACTCCTGAGTGGCCTGAGTACACTGTCCAGGGGCCTACAGATTGCCCTGCCCTGCCTGCCACTTCTGATGCATGAATGCACCATTAGGGGGCCTAGCAATAGGTCCAAACTGCCTGATACCAGCACTCAAGCATGATGTCAGGAGGCCTGGGGATTGCCTCCCCCCTCCCACCACTGCAAGCATCTATGCATTCCTCTTGGGAGCCTGAGGATGGACCCATCCAGGCTGCCATCACCACCACTGGCACCCACCTGCATATGCCACCTGGGGACTGGCTCACCCAGTCTGTTGCTGCCACTGCTGGAGCCAGAACCTGTTAACTGGGAACACAAGGGATGGCACACCACTGCCGCTGCCATCATAAACACATTACATACTACCCAAAGGCTGGAGGACTTGCCACCCACACAGCCCACTGCTGCCACTTCTAGCACCTGAGCAAGCCACTTGGAAGCCCAAGAATTGGCCTGCCTGACCAGCTAATACCAGTGTCTGTGTACACTGCCCAGGGGCCCAAGGACAGGCATGTTTGGTCCCTGCCCACCACCACTGGGGCCCAGGGACCAATATGCTTGGCATCCTGATCTTCAGCAAAGCTTCACTACAGCCTCCACTGACAACCACAGGCTAAGCAACTGAGGAAATCACAGACACCATTGATGTTGATCAGAGCTGAAGAAATCATACAGAAACTACATTATTATATGCATCTGGAATCAAAGCTAAAATGCCCCATCCAACCAATGCTATAGGCACATCTACAGCAAAAATCTTTCCCTACAAAAGCCAATCCAAAAAATTAGAAGGAGCAACTGTTATACCAATGTACAGGTATCAGCATAAAAACAAAGGAAACATAAAAAAGCAAATAAACATGACACCTCCAAAGGAACACAATAATTCTCCAGCAACAAATTTCAACAAAAAGAAATCTATAAAATGTCTAAAAAAGAATTCAAAATAATGATATTAAAGAAGCTCAATGAGATACAAAAGAACAGAAATAAACAAATAGATATCATAGAAAAGAACCAAACAGAAATCCTGGAACTGAAGAATCTAATGAAAGAAGTAAAAAATATAATTAAGAACTTCAACAATAGGCTAGATCAAGTAGAAGAAAGAATTTCTGAAATTAGAGACAAGTCTTTTGAAATAACCCAGTTAGCCAAAAAAAAAAAAAGACAAAAGAAAAAAGAGAGAAAGAAAGAAAGAGAAAAGAAAAAGGAAAGAAGGAAAGAAAAAAATAATACAATAGAATGAAGAAAGCATACATGACATACGGGACACCATCAAGTGCCTAAATCTATGAATTTTGGGTGTTCCAGAAGGAGAAGAGATAGGCAAAGGCATAGAAAACTTATTTAACAAAATACTAGCTGAAAACTTCCCAAGTCTTGTAAGGGATACAGACATCCATATACAAGAAGCTCAACTACTGCCAAATAGATCTAACTCAAAAGGTCTTCTCCAAAGTGCATTATGGTCAAACTGCTAAAGGTCAAAGACAAAGAGAGAATTCTAAAAACAGGAAGAGAAAAGCATCAAGTCACAGATAAGGGAACCTCATCAGACTAATAGTAAATACTATACTCAGCAAAACTATCCTTGAAAAATGAAGGAGAATTAAAGTTTTTCCCAGACAAGCAAAAAGTGAGGGCATTCATCACCACTAAACTGCTCTATAAGAAATGCTTAAGGGAGTACTATCTCTGGGAGCAAAGAAATGACAACTGCCATCATAAAAACACACAAAAGTTTAAAACTCACTGGTAGAGGAGAAACCCCAATGAGACAGAGAAAGAACTCAAATGTCATTACTACAGAATACCACCAAAGTGCAATGATAAACAGTAAGAGAGAAATAAAGAAAGAAAGATATACAAAACAACCAGAAAACAATCAACAGACACACATGAGTGCACTGGTATGTACACATACAGCTACACATAGTCCAAGCAGCTATGATCCCTTCTGTAGGAATGGAGACCATCAATGCACTACTCCCCTGCTGGCATCCTTTCCATCTCAGCTCTTTCCCCGGAAAAGGGAGCCAACTTCTGTAACAGAATCTAGGACAAGATGGACTGGTGGAAAGAGTAGCCTGTGGCACATCCAGCTCTGGACAAATCTCCCTTATCAGCTTCTTTGCCTTCCTTGTGCCATTCCCATCCTCCACTGCCACCCCAGGGCCTCTCCTGTGTCGGGTCCCTGGTTTCAGGGAATTTCAGCAATGAGTCCTTGCTGAAGTATGAGCTCTGATTATGATATCTGCTGAACACTTTAGGCATGAAACCTCACAAGGGACATTTTCTGTTTTTAAAGGAGGAAGGGGTAATGCCTGCTTTATTGCCTCTCCCCTTCCAGTCCTCCCCCTTCTTCTCAACACCTGCTCTCGTAATGGTGAGAGCTGGCTGCAGGCAGAGCAGTGGGGGAACTCCAACTCTCTCAGCGGCTCCTCTGGAGGGACTGGGGTCATATGTGCTGGGCTTGCAGGACACAGCCAACATCAGCTGCCTGCTCCCTTACCAGATTATGAGTCAAAGCAGGGCTTCTTATATTTGGTTTAGAAAATGTTATCATCAGACATCTAGTAGATCTCTTTGACTTCTGTCTCACCATAAACTTTGCCAATTTTAGCTAGAGAAAAGGAGAAGCGGGCCAGAGGGCACATTAGAAAGAGGAAGGAGAAAGAGGTTTAAGTGAGGAATTGAACGTCTCAGGTGGCTTGACGAGGTCCCAGAGTTGACTAGACTTGCCAGTGGCCATGCAGGTATCATCTTGAAAGCATCATAGAAATGCAGCAGTCCAAGCTGCAACACTGGAATTTCCTCCATAACATATTTCCCCATATGATCATTTCCTCCACAAAATATTCCTCCATATGATAATTTCTTATCATCACTTCCTTATAAGGGGTCTTCTAGCCTCTTGGGGCTGTTTATTTCAAGATGTGACAGGTGCTCTGGATATGTGAGAGCAGCTTCTCCTGTATTCTCTTTGCAGCCCCCAGCCCCCCACAGCCCAGCGCCTCATCTGTCTTGTCCTCTCTTCCTCTGCATAAGCACTTCTTGTGCCCTCAACCATTCTCTGTGTGCGTTTTCACAATACATCCTGTGCTTTCAATTTTCAGATACGTGATGTGTGCTCACTTTGGCAATTCTATTGTCAGACCAGCTGTCCCAGATTTTATTAGGAGAAGATGTTGCTCTGGACCATCCTACTCCCCTAAAGTCTCTAATTCTAACTCCTGATCTTGTTTTCTTCCTCCCCCTTCAACCCATTACCATTTCCTAAGTACTTTGCACAAGTACCTGTAAAAGTTGCTGACCTATAAGAACTCTGAACATAAAGTGCTAGTGGACACAGAATACAGAAATGACCAGAAAGTGTGGGGAGGGGATACACTCTTTGGCGGAGAGGTACAAGAGAGGAGTGCAGAGTTAGGGTCTAAAGTTAACATCAAAGAGGAAGAGTACATCTTGTCAAATTTATACCGGAAATATCTTAAAACGTTGGATCTTCCTATTCCTTAACAAATATTTGTCTTCTGTAGATTATTTTTGTTTTTCTACCTCTTTATTAGTTAGTATTTTTCTATGGTCTTCAATTAATTCTTCTGTTTCTTCCTTGTGAATGTCTACTCAACCCTTTCTACACAAGAATCAACAGCACTGACATCACCTGGAACCCTGTTAGGTGTGCAGAAGCTCAGGTTCCACCCAAACTTCAGGGCCCACTGCATCACAATCTGCATTTTAACCAGTTCCCTAAGGGATTGCTATGCACACTGAAGTCTAAGAAGCACTATGTCAAAACCATCACTGCCAGCTTGGTCACCTCTGAACTTTGTCAGTTGTTGGGAAAAAATGTTAAAATAATAATGTTTTGTTCCAAAATTCCACCAACGTATACCGATTATTTTATCCTTGATTGATTGCTTTTATCCTTGATTTATCCATACACTGATTTTTTTTTAAGAAAGTGTGTGCATAGTTAAATTCAGGGATGTTCAATGTGGGTGATGAACAAGAATAGAGTACTTCACTGCACTTCTAGGAGAAGGTGAAGATTTAAATCTTTGTCTTACAATAAAAATAAATGGCAATGAGGAAAGGAAGGCGGATGCATGAGCAGAATAAAAAGGGACTTCGGGGCTGGAGCTGAGAAGGCAAGGGATAGAGTTGGAATGGCCATGTTGGACGGCAGTGAGAATGAATTGATAGGCACTAACCCAATACCATGACTGGAGAGCTGAAGTAAGGTGGGGGCAGTTAATAGAATATCTTGTGGACACTTGTACAAAGAAATAGTGTGACTTAAAAAGGATGTTACAATGTTTAAAAGAAGTTGTAAAAGATGGACTGGAACTTTTCCCACCCTCAGTTTTCCCATCTGTAAAATGGAGGATGATGTCTAGTGTGTAGATTGTTGTGAGGAATAAAAACAAAACATGTAACAAGGAGTGTAGATCGAATTTGGCACATGGGAAACACTCAACTGGCAACCGAGGAAACTATAATTATTCTTGCGGGGTCACTGAGAGCATGAAAGCAGAGAAAACATCTAGGCAGCTCCTTCAGAAGAAATAATAATAGCAATATTGATCAAGTGCTCACCATGTGCTGGGCACTATTCTAAAAGTGCTTTGCAGAAAGCAACACATGTGCTCCTCACAACAGCCCCATGAGGTAGGGCAACGTGGATGGGAGCTGGAGGTAGGCACTGTCCTCCCCATTTGTCAGATTGGAGACTGAGGAACAGACACAATAAGTTACTTGCATAAGTTGCTACAGAGTTCAACGCTCAGTGTGACTTCAAATTCTGCATTCTCAATCACTATGCTATTCCACTAGAGGTGTTCCAGTGAAGACAAAGAAGAGATGTGTGATGGGAGAAGGAGAAAAAAAAAGGGAGGAACAAAAACCCACCAGTAAGGGCCGGGCACGGTGGCTCACACCTGTAATCCTAGCACTCTGGGAGGCTGAGGGGGGAGGATTGCTCAAGGTCAGGAGTTCGAAACCAGCCTGAGCAAGAATGAGACCCCGTCTCTACTAAAAATAGAAAGAAATTAATTGGCCAACTAAAAATATATAGAAAAACTTAGCTGGGCATGGTGGCACATGCCTGTAGTCCCAGCTACTAGGGAGGCTGAGGCAGGAGGATCGCTTGAGCCCAGGAGTTTGAGGTTGCTGTGAGCTAGGCTGATGCCACGGCACTCTAGCCCGGGTAACAGACTAAGACTCTGTCTCAAAAAAAAAAAACAAAGAAAAACACCCACCAGTAAGAAGGAGATGACAATGTGTGAGCAAACAGTTCTGGATGAATAGGAAAAGTCCAAGAGAACCGGGAGGAATATGGCAACATAGCCAGAGAGGGAGGTTTGTTTTGTGTGTGGCTTAACATTCTTGAAATGTTTAAGGTTTGATCAAAATTTCTTGGGTCATTTTGGAACTATAAAAAATTATTTTGAAGATTAGGATGGCTTTTGCTTTTTGAACAAAGAACACTCAGAACAGGTCATTCACCTGAAGCCTGTGTGTTCAGTGATTAGTTCTGTACATAGGTAAGCATTTCTCTCAAGTAGCACATATTTAAAGAGCATAAGTGCCTTTTTTTCACATCCCATTTAATTTACACTGGTTTACCTTCCTGCACAGATGGCCTGCTTTTCCTCTTCCTGAGCTTAATTCTCATTGAAGCCATAGAGTGTTAAATGCCCATGAGGATTCCGTGGAGTTAAGGAATAGAGGAAGAGGAGGCAGGTGGTGCTAATATTACAACAAAGCTGCAGGGGAATGGTTTCTAAAGTTATGATATTATGCATAAAACATTAAAAATGTATTTTTGTAGCACAGTTAATAAATGGGAAGATGCAAGTAATGTTAACTGAAAATAAAACAGGAAATTAGTATATACAGTCTGATTTTCAAATGGCAGAATTAAAAAGTGCATATAAATGTATGTTTTTGAAAAAGTATACATATCACAGATTTTTTTAAAGGCCAGGAATTTAAAAAAATGTATTATTAGTGGCTATTCCTGGGTGAAAGGACTCAGAGTGATTTTATGATCTTCTTTAAACTCATTTGCATTTTTCTACACTAAGTATTAATTTTATAATCAGAAAAATTTCATACTTTTAATGAAGAAAAGTGACATTTAGAGTTTCTGCTTTTCCTGTTAGGTATTTAAGTCTAAATTGAAGCTGCACTTTCTGTTGAGGTTTTTTTTGTTTTGTTTTGTTTTTGTCCAGTAGGGGAAGTATTAGTCCCTAAGATTTCTGCAATTGCCATATTATTGGTATGTTTGGGAGAGCCTTAAGTGCAGAGAAGCAAGGTGCCTCATCTTTCACCAGCTGTTAATTGTTCAGCAACAATAAGTAGAAGGGCTGTTTCTATTAAGTGGAAAAGGGAAGTCAGCCTAGAGGAACAGAAAGAGGGGGTGGGGGTGAAGGAGAAATCTTTGGAAGAGACTTCCTCTTCAGCATTTTTCAGTGATGATTATTCAAGGGACTCAGCCAGCTGCAGCGTGCAGCTGTGTTTCCAGCTGTGCCGTGGGGGATCGGATGATGCATATGTCAAGCACCCTAGTGGCCCTTTTCAGGGGCATATAGATTAGTCAATAAATATGGTAGAGCTGTGGCTGCACTGAGCCTTTAGGGAAATAGCTCTCTAGACAACTTTCAGAAAGCTGTAGTTCAACCTTTCAAGCATTGGAAAAATCAAGTGAGCCAATGCACATAGAATTGAAACCTATAAAGACTACTACCGTTTCTCTCCTTAAGCTCTAAAGATTTAAAGCTTAATCACCATTGCTTTCATAAATGTTGTAGACAACATTTTTTTATTGCTTAGCCTATTTTAAAATCGGGAAAACATTACAATGCCATAAGGAATGTTTCAGAGCAAGGAAAAGTATGATCCATTATTTGAGAACCCAACTATTTTCATTTTGAGGCTTAAAATGTGTATGCATCTATTATAAGAATAATTAAACTATATTACAGAAAATTTGGAGAAAAATGATCACCCCTTTAAAATTCCACTAAGACAATCATCATCAATGTTGTGCATTTACTTCCAAGTTTTTTCTAGAGGCAACATCTTTAAAGTTTAAGTTGTAGTGGCTATAATAATTTTTTAATCTAATTTCTTTTTGTTTTTCTGTTTAATATAGTATTAAATAGGACACAGTTTAGGGTAATGGTTAAAAGGTCAGGTTCTGGAGTCAGCTAGGAGCTTCTTTGAGGATTTCTCTTCCTATTTAGTGGAACTGGAATTCAGAAGGAGAGATAGAAAGAGGGCAGGGGACATGAAGGAAGAAGTTTTAAGAGAGCCCTAAATAGGGAAAGTACCCACTTCACAGAGTTATTGCAAGATGGAATAGAATAATATCCATAACATGTCTAATATGTGGTTTGGGACATAGTAAGCATTTAATAAATCATAGCTATTATACCACACATATGTTGTTACATAGACTTTATATTAATTATTTTAATATCAATATAGAATTCCATCAGATGCTATCATATCTTTAATCTATTGTTGGCCTTTAATTTTCTTATACTTTTTCAGTGTTATAAATAATGCAGGACATAGCTTTTCCCACATTTTAGATTATCTTTTGATACTATATAATTTAGTGGAATTACTATGTCAGTGAGCATTTTGATGATTCTTGATAACATTTTGCTATATTGCTTTCCAAATGTGTTCCAATTTACAATATCATCATTTGAAAGTAATAGTTTTACTGTACCATTGCTCGGATTGAATATTAAAGTTAATTCGTGTGTGTGTGTGTACACACATGCATGTGCACGTATTCCTGTGTTTGTGTATGCTCACTAATTTGCTAAGAAGCTAATGACGAGGTAAGAATATGCTTAAGCCAAAGCTAAGTCTCTGATAGGCTGGCATGTGGAATTAGGAAGCACTGCCCCCTAGAGGTCATCAGCATGATCTGGGCCAACTGACTTCCTAACTGTATTAGAAAGTTCCAGAAATTCAATTCCCTTGACTGTTCAGGCTAGATCTCAACTGTATCTCCTCATTTGCCTTGACCCAGGAACTCAGTGGAAATAACCTAGAATTCAGCTCACAAAGAGCACTCATAATGTGTAGAAAGTTTTAATGGTAAAAGAGAGAACTTCCCCTAAGAAAACAAAAAATATTAAACTTCAGGAGAGCCTTTGAGGAAGAATTCTGTTTGAGTAAGGATATATTCTGATAGGGTGGTTCAGGCTCAACAGCGGGGTCTGCCTGCTGTGCAGAGTTGGTGTTCTTCTGTGCTTCTAGAAAGAGAAGGTGGTAATAAAGATGCAGGAGAAGGAGAAGAAATGTATCACGTGGGGAACATCTCTGCTGTGGCATCCTTTCTCTGAAATATCTGGTCAGAAGAAGCAGATATCTACAAACAGCTGAAGAGTGAGGAAAGTCCTAGAGTGGGTGGGACAGACAGCGATCTGTGTGCATCCGAGCAATGGCCATCAGTGGAGCAGAGATGGCTGAAACCACAGGCACTGTGGCAGGGACAGCAATGCTTTAGACACCACTGATTATATGAGAGGCATTGAGCCTGCCTGTTGCTCCTTGCCTTCCTCTTTCTGAATTGCTGCTTCTGATTTACTATGGGCTTGGAAACCAGATACTTAATCTTGTCAGAATGGTGTGTAAAATAACAATAAAAGTCTCTGAATGGAAGATTCTGGGAAGATGGAAGAATAGGAAGCACCAGGAGGGAATCTGTCTCCCCACCCACACAACAATTGCGATGGCAGAATCTGACTGATGTAACTATTTTGGAACTCTGGAGTATATTGAAGGATTGCAACTTCCAGGGGAAGGCTTGGAAAGTATATTGCAGTTAATTTTGGTCCAGTTCAGTTCTTAACACAGTAACAGCCATCCCCACCCCCGGCAGGAAACTGTACACATGTTCCTGTAGCAGCTTGCATACAGCTTGAGGGAGCCATGGTGGGCAAAAAGGACCCTGTTCTCCAAATATCGGGGACCTAATCATTGATTGCTGCTTTTTCTGATCACAGAAGGGTAGACAAAGGGTCAGGCAGCCACTGTTGTTGCACTTCTCGCTATTGTTGCAAATTTCTTCCTCTCTGGCTTCCAGGGTATTTAAACAGCTGGCACCTTCTTTTTCCTTCTTCATTTTTCTCTTTTTCCCCTCTCAGGACCAGCTATTAAAGACTAGAACATTCAAAAGCAACTGCATATACAGGGAAAATTACAAAGTCATAGTTCATGCCAAGTGAAAGGCATGGGCTCAGAAAAAACCTGAGAAGACTTTAACTTTATACTGCAGGCTTCTTGTCAGCACAGAGATAGCCTATAACAATAAAAAACAAAAACAAAAACACAGCAACCCCCAGGGAAGGGAGACAATCTTATTTTCAAAATTACCACATTATTAAATTCAAATGTCTAATTTTCAAATAACAAAACAAAAATAAATAGCAAAGCACAAGGTATGCAAAGAAACAGGAAATTAAGGCTCATTCAAAAGAAAAAAAATGAACCAACAGAAACTGTTCTTGAAAAACACCCAATGGTGGATCTACCAGACAAAGACTTTAAAACAAATATCTAAAAGATGCTTAGAGAACTAAAGGAAGACATGGAGAAAGTAAAAAAACACAATGTATTCACAAAATGGAAATATCAATAAAGAGATAGAAACCTAAAAGGAAACCAAAAAGAAATCCTGGAGCTGAAAAATATAGCTGAAATGAAAATTTCAGTAGAGGGATTCAAAAGCAGATATGAGTAGGCAGAAGAAAAGATCAGAGAACTTGAAGATAAAACAAAGGAAATTATCTAGTTCAAGGGTCAGAAAGAAAACAGACTGAAGAAAAGTGAACAGAGTGTAAGGAACCTGTGGGACACCATCAAACAAACCAACATATGCATTGTAGGGATCCAAGAAGGAGAAGAGAGAAAGAAATGGACCAAGAGTATATTTGAAGAAATAATGGCCAAACGTATACCAAATTTGATGAAAGACACAAATATAAACATCCAAGAAGCTCAATAAGCTTCAAATAAGATAAACTCAAAGATACCCACACCAAGATATATTAGAATCAAACAGTTGATAGAGAAAGACAAAAAGCAACACATTCATTGCATACAAGGGATACTTATTAAGATTATTAGCAGATTTCTCATCAGAAATTTTGGAAGTCAGAAGGCAGTGAACTGATATATTCAAAGTGCTAAAAGGAAAAACCTATCAATTAAAAAATCTATATCGGGTGAAATTGTCCTTCAAAAGTGAGGGAGAGATTAAGATACTTCCAGATAAACAAAAACCAAGAGAATTTATTACCAGTAGACCTGCTCTGCAAGAAATGCTAAAGGGAGTCCTGTGGGTTGAAATGAAAGGACACTAGACAATAACTTAAAGTCATATGAAGAAATAAGGATCTCCATTAAGGCAAATATATGCAGAATTGTAAAAGCTATTATTATTGTAACAACAGTTTGTGACTCTACATTTTGTTTTCTATACAATTTAAGACTCTAGTGCATTTAAAAAAGTATTAGTTTTTGGACACAAAATATATAAAAGTCCCTTTTTATCAGTAATTATTTTAAATATAAATCAATTAAATTCTTTAATCAAAAAACAGAGGTTGGAAGAATGGATTAAAAAACATGATCCAATTATATGCTGTCTATAAGACACCCATTTTTAGATCCAAGGCACAAACAGGTTGAAAGTGAAAGGATGGAAAAAAATATTCCATGTGAGTAGTAACCAAAAGAAAGTAGAGGTGGCTATACAAATATCATACAAAATAGACTTTAAATCAAAAAAGTTTACAAGAGATAAAGAAGGACATTATATGTTGACAAAGGGGTCAATACAGCAAAAATATATAACAAGTATAAATATCTGTGTACCTAATAATAGACTATCAAAATTTATTAAGCAAAAATTTGCAGAATTGAAAGCATAGACAGTTCTACGATAATTATTTGAGACTTTAATATCCCATTCTTGATAAGAGAGAATAACCAGACAGAAGATAAGAAAGGAAATAAAAGATTTAAACAACACAATAAACCAACTAGATTTAACAGACATATTTGAACACTCTACCCAATAACAGAATACATATTCTTCTCATATGTACATGGGACCGTATGTTAGGCAACAAATTAAGTTTTAATAGAATTAAAAAATAGATATCATGCAAAGTATCTACTCCAAACGCAACAGAATGAAGTTAGAAATCAATAAGAAACGGAAAACTGGAAAATTCACAAATTGGTGAAAATTAAACAACACATTCTTAAACAACCAATGGAAAATGGAACAACAACCAATGGAACCAATAACCAATCGAAAAACAACCAATGGAAAATTAAACAATACATTCTTAAACAACCCATGGATCAAGGAAGAAATCACAAAGGAAATTATAAAGTATTAATAATTAGACATAAGTGAAAACGAAAACATACCAAAACATATAAAATGCAGTGAAAGCAATGCTAAGGGGGCAATTATAGCTATAAATGTTTACATTAAAAAACAAGAAAGATCTCAAATCAACAACATAACTTTACAACTTAAGGAACTAGAAAAAGAAAAACAAACTAAACCCAAAGCTAGCAGAAGAAAGGAGATAGCAACAATGAGAGCAAACAAAATAGAGAGCAACAAAATTGTTGGGGGCTGTGGGGGAGAATAAATGTACGTAATATCACTGAATTGCACACTTAAAATGAATAAGATGATAAATTTTATGTTACGTGTATTTTATCACAATTTTTTAAAAAGAGACTGAAAGAGAACCTGAGGAATTATCCTATGAGCAATGTGTGTGAATTTTAGTGCACAGAGTTTATAAAATCTATTTTGACTACTTACGCACCCTTTTTGTTTCTTTCTTGATTCCCAGCTCTATTTTATGGAAAGGAGCTTGCCAAATAGTTAAGTTCTAAATAGGTGAGGGTCTTTGGCAATTGTTTTATAGGGGTTTTTTTGTTTTGTTTTGTTTTTTGCCCTTATCTGGGTTCATAACATTATAAAGCTACTGTAATGGAGTGGATAGAGATTTAGGCTCTGGAGTTAGATCTGAAAAAGTCAGAAAGACCTGGGTTTGAATCTGAGCTTCACGAGTGACTTTATGAAGTTATGCAACCTCGCTAAGCCTCAGTTTATTCATCTGTGAAATGAAGATAATAAGTAACTTTGGGGTCTCTTGTGAAGACTAAAGACAAAATGCATATGTAAGGCTACAGTGCACGGTGTCTGACAGCAGCAAGAGCCAATGCATGTCACTACGAGAGAAGCCCCACAGAACAGTGAGAGGATTCACTCTTTCTCATTCTGCAGGCTGCTGAGTTGACTTTATCAGCATAATACAGATAGCTCACTTTGCAACGGGAAGTGTGAATTACACCCAGAGCATTGTTTTATTGGTTACTAGACAATATCAACAGAATAGGAATTTATCATATATTTTATAAAAGAAAGAATTATTCATCAATTAAACTTAGAATATAGGCAAGCAGAAAATGTCCTTCTTTCACTTGAGTTTTTACCCTGTAGTCACAAACTGGCCTCAGTGAGCATAGGGCTTCTTAGAACAAGGGTAAAATAAAGCCTTTCAAGACCTGCTTGTATGAAACTGGTTTTCTCTAAAATACCTGGAAATCAGATATTCAAGAGAACAACTTTAAAAAAAAATTAATATTTACATTTGAAAATTTTTTTCTCAATTATGTTTTATTTGCCTCTGGATAAAGCCAATATATACACATATACAACATATGTATTCAAAGGTATATGTATATTTATATGTGTGTATGTGTATATATACACACATACATATGTATCCAGATGTATATATGTGTGTATATATTTTTAGTTTACTTATACATTTTTTTCACAGAATAAAAAGAAATGTGTGATTACAAGACAACCTTGGTCAAGCTCACCCTTGATTCTGCATGAGAAAAGTGTGTTTGGGGTTCCAGATCAACCTCCCGTTCACCTCCCTTGCCTTCTCTCTTGCTCATCCAGGCTTAAAGACAGAATGTGAGAGTGTAAATGAGTATAAAGTATTTTTTCCTCAGAAGAAGGCACATGGAGGCAAAAAGCACATGTCAACAACCTATGCAAATGTGTATTTAAAGCATGACTGAGATTGAAAACGTGTCCAGAGACTAGTACACGAATTGTTCGCAGGACCATTGTTCTTAATAGCCAAAAAGTGGAAACAACCCAAATGTCCATCATCCAGACATTATGAATAAATAAAAAAAGTGGAATATGTTTATATTTAGTGTATTTAACTCTGTGACTTTGACCCACTGAATTGTACACTATATAAGTGTGAATTTGTATCGTATGTGGATCATATCTCAATGAAGCTGTTAAAAAAAAGAAAAAGAAAAACACAACTGAGTTCTGAGAAAACAATCCTAATTGTCTTTTCATCGTATCTATAATTTCACCAAAGAAGAATTATAGCCTTTTAATAAATAACCTGAGGGTTATTTGCATGGAGCCAACTTTTTCTGAAAACATCTTTACCTTAGAAATCAGAGTTTTCCAGGGAAAGCAGGAAAATATTAATGACAAATTTTCTCGAACCCTCTTGGAGGATTATGGAAATGTTTGCACTCTATTCACATTTGCCAGTTGAAGCTTCGGAGGCAATGTTTTTTTTCTGAACATTTAAAGCTTCCTAGAGAGGTTGAAGAATGGTTATTATTAAGAGTGATGCCAAAACAGCATTACACATTGGACATGAAGAATTAAAGAGAATGACTAATGAAGTCCGAGCAAAGCCCTTTCTAAATTCTACCTCTGCTCTCTACCAGTGTGTATAAGTCTTGTTTTCCTGTGCCCAATTGGTTTAAGCAACACATCCTTCCAGAAATTGAGAAACTGGCAGACAGTGATAAAAGTCCACTCTAAAAACAAATCTGAGTTTTTTGGTTGTTTTTCCACTTGATCCTCTTTAAGGATTAAAATGAACAATGTCATCAATATGCTAAAGTAAAAGAATAGACTGAAGTGATATGACAAACGTTAAGTTATGCAATGTTCTTAATCCCACAGGTATGGCAACTGATATTTTGGGGTTAGGGATCATTTCTTAATAATCTATTATAAAATTCTTACACAGAAAATATATATCATGTGATTAGATTTAGAGCTTATTTGGATCACACATTTAATTATACTTATTAAGAAAAATAAATTCTAATCTATAAGACAGATCATTAAATAATGGCACAAATCTCCTTAGCCTGCCAACCAGTATTATTATCAGTTATTATCAGAAATGATATGTAATACTTAATGAGCTAATCCATTGCTAGCTCCTCCAAGAACATGACCTCCAGAATAAAATGAAAATTAAGAGAGATAGAGAGACAGAGTCAATCCTTGGCAACTTCCTTGAAGTCAAATGAAATGATTCCTTCCTGGGTCCAGACAGCCCTCTTTCTATCTGGTGTCACCAAAGAATTCCATGCCCAGCAATGCCTGAGGGCTGTAGTGGAAGTGAAGGGCAAAAGGGCCCTAATTTCCAGGGACAGCTGCCTGTCCTTCCTGACTAGAGACATCTGAACCCAGGGATGCCCCCAGAGAGTCTACATGACACATTTGAAAACTTCTGCCTTAGTCTGAAGCCACTCCTGGTGGCCCCGCTTTTGATATAACCCATCCAATGACTAGGCATAGGTGTACTCACTTCTGATACCCTGGAACTCTCCACAGTAGATTTCATTTTTCACAGTGCCACTCCCATATCCTTCTAACATCTGTAGTTCACCAAAGTGATGGATTGTTCTTCCGTACAGCAGCCCTGATTCTCACTACCTCTACTTGGCTTCTCAGGGCATCCTTTTTCTCTCTATGGACTTCATCTCTCCATTATCCCATTTGCATGCAGTTTTGAAGAAATTTTTAAAAGCTCTTTAATAATCACCTGCCATTTGCAGACTGATGGAACATGTTAGCATGGGCTTGGCAGAGTAGCTCTATTCACTGCTAGACATTCCACAGACAGCTGGGCCAGCCTGAGGACTGAGCCAATATGGGATTTGCCAATAAGATACTACTTCTCCCACTGTACATCTGATTCCACATCAATCTCTTTTTCCTTTATGACTTTCCTGAACTTCCCAGTACCCCAATTTCTTCAGCACCTAAACAGTATCTGGAAGACCAAGGGCCACTCATTAGAACATCTAGAAGAATTTCCACTAGTTCAAATAACATAAGGCATAAAATAAATGGCTGAGAATATCAAAATGGGAGATATAACACAGATATTCACTGCATACATCCCAAACTGGAAGACCAAAGTGTAGAAGTCATCAACTTCATCAACTTCCCAAGCCCAGTCTATGTGCAACTACCCTGACTCTAATCCCTGTCTGATGCATTTACTCCACCAAGACCTCTATTCTTAGCATATCCCAGAGCCTGGCCTCAATAATCTGATTGTAGAAACTCAAGTACATTATCAAAAAGATGCTAGTAATAAAAAACATGGCCAATAAAAAGTGTTAGTGAGGATATGAAAAAATTGGAACTGTCATATATTGCTGGTGGAAATGTAAAATGTTGCAGCCATTTTGGAAAACATTTTGGCAGTTCCTCAAAAAATTAAAAGTAGAGTCACCACACAACCTGGAAATTACACTCCTAGGTATTAATAGATATTCCAAAGAATTGAATGCATATGGCACACAAAAAGTTGTGCATGAATGTTCACTACAGCATTATTCATAATAGCCAAAAAGTGAAAACAAGCCAAATGTTTATCAGCTGATGAATGGATGAACAAAATGTAGTATATCCATCCGAGGGATATTATTCAGTCTTAAAAAGGAATGAAGTATGAAGACATGCTACAACATGGATGGACCTTGAAAACATTATGTTAAATGAAAGAAGCCAGTAACAAAAGGCCACATAATTGTATAATTTCATTTACATGAAATTTCCCGAATAGGCAAATTTATAGAGACAGAAACTAAGTTAGTGATTGCCTAGGGCTGGGGAAAGGGAGGAAGGAGAAGTGACCACTAAGGGTATGGGGTTTCTTTTAGAGATGATGAAAATGCTCTAAAATTGGATACTGGTGATGATTGCATAGTATTATGAATATGCTAAAAATCACATCATTTTATACTTTAAAAGAATGAATCTATGGTATGTGAATAACATATTTTTAAAAAAATGCTAGACTCCTAATGATGTGCTGTTCAGCTCTAGCACCTGATTTGCTGAGAAGACTATGGGCCAGAAGAAGAAACAAGGCTTCCCTTCTACCCCAGAAAAGTCTTAGAATGCATCAGTCCACTCATGACCTGATGAACCAGAAAAGTACCAGCCCAGACAGGGAAGGGGTTGCATCCACTTAAAAGTCAGCTGTGGACAGTAGTTCCTATCTCATGTATTTGCCCAAGTCCACCTTCCCCCTTGTTTCCTCAGCCCACCTGTGCTGATTTAGTCCCCATTCACCTCATCCCAACCATAGCCTATTATGTTCTCTTTTCCATCCTGAACCATGATTCTAGAGATTGGCCTTCACCAACGCATCTCCTGGGCTTGCTTTTGGAGTCCAGCTGGGTTTGGCCAATGGGAAGTACCAGAAGATTGATTGGAGGGTAAAAGCAAAGAGGCTGGGATATTTATTCTTCTGATCCCTGCACCCTGCCCTCCATCTCCACCCCCACCTAACTCTTGCCTTCTTGTGATCCAGGCTGTAGCTTCATTCCTCTACAGCCATAGCTCCTATCCAGTGATCCCTCTTCCACATCTCCAGCTTCCACTAGGCTCTACGTTTCCCTCCTTTTGCCCTTTCAGACCAAGAGGTGGTAACTCTCCCTCCTATTGTCTGTTCCAGATGCTTCACTATCCCTTGTCATTTCTTCTCAGTTCTTGCCGGGACAGTGGCTGATACCCTACGCCTTTCTCTAACTCCCTTACTCTAAGGCTTCTTAGGTGAATTCCCAACACCCACTTATGAACTCCTTCTTTATTGTCTAGGGGTAACCACATTGAAGTATGGGGGAATGGGGAAAGGATGACATATTTACAATTCTTTTCTTTTTATTTTATTCTTCAAATATTATTGAGAGATGGCAGCTATCTGGAACAGAGTGCAGGGCTCTCTATATCCTGGGTCTTAGCATCTTAGAGAGATGATACAGAAAGGAGCTCATTAGGCAGCTTGACTGTGCACCAATGGAATTTTTAAGAGTGGCCTGGTACCCAAGTTGCCCTGAAGCATTTAAGATTTCAGCTTTTACAAACATATAAAAAAATGCTCATCATCTCTTATCATCAGAGAAATGCAAATCAA
>VBSM01002616.1:22870522-22906378 GCA_008086735.1 Cheirogaleus medius | reverse complement strand
AAAAAAAAAGTAAAGCAAAAACATATTAGCTTAGGCCTACACAGGGTCATAATCATCACTATCACTGTCTTCTACCTCCACATCTTGTCCCACTGGAAGGCCTTCAGGAGCAGTCACATGCATGGAGCCGTCATCTCCTATGATAACAATGCTTTTTCTGGAACACCTCCTAAAGGACCTGCCTGAGGTTGTTGTATAGTTGACTTATTTTTTTTAATAAGTAGAAGTACAATCTAAAATAATGATTAAAAAGTATAGTAAGTACACAAACCAGTAAAATAGTCACTGGTTTATTATCGCCATCGAGTATTCTGTAATTGCACATGCTAGACTTTTATATGACTGGCAGGACAGTAGGTTTCTTTACACCAGCATCCCACAAACATGTGAATAACATGTTGCACTAGAATATTATGACAGCTACAGTGTCACCAAGTGATAGGATTTTACAACTTCATTATAATCTTATGGGACCACCGTCATGTATGTGGTCTGTTGTTGGCTGAAACGTCATAATGGAGTGCATGACAATACTAAAAAACAGTGAATTGTAATCTTTAAATGGATGAATTGTATTGTTTACAAATTATATCTCAAAAAATAAGCTTGAATAAAAAAAGAAATATGTCTGGAAAAGAACTGTGGATGTGGCTATTGGCACATGGAACTGACTGGAATCAGATGAGATTACTGGATTTTTGAGATAGTTAAACTGCTAAAGGGACCACACTAGCCTAGAAAAAGAGAAACTGACTGCTCAGAATTTAAATCAAGCCTTGGCCCCAACCTTCTAGGAGTGGGAAGTGGGCTAAGAAATCTTCTTAAGCCCTCAGGAAGACACATAGGCTAATTCCCACTTCTGATGAGGCTAAAAAGGATATCAGAAAAAGAAGAATCCTACAGAGGGTTCATTCAAGGGCTATGGAGGTATGTGGATTGAGGAATCCCTTCACCAGGGGCAGAATTGGAGCCTGATGAAGGAACTTACCCCATCTGAAGATAGGAAGTCCTCCTAAGGTTGCCCAGCAGGAGTTTAGAATTGCTACAGACCCTGACTTCTGAGTGGAAGTCTTGAGGGCATGTCCCATCTGTGATCCACTAGTGTATATTAGGAACCGATAATTTGTCTTTTTAGTTCACGGGATTTGGAACAAAAGATGTCACATCCAGACCTTATGTAGACACAATGGGGTATCACTCCCAGATGTAGAGACCACTGCCTATCTCCCAGAGATGCTAGACTTTAAGTTTGATGCTGTAGAGAAGACTTTTGGGTTGTCTCCGTCAGCATGAGTGTATTTTGAATGCAGGTGGGAGAGGGAACTAAATATTTGATGACTGAAGGATGGACTGTGATGTCATCAGTGATTTTCAAGAGACATTCTGATTCTCCCTGCTTCTAGCCACATGTTGGGATCACAGTTCTCTGCCACCTTGTAGAAAATGATGTGACTTATTTTGACCAATGAAATATGGGTGGAAGAGATGCATGTACTTCCCAGCAGAAGTTTTAAGAACCAGTGTACAATTCACCTTATTCTCTTCTGCTAAGCATGTGCTGAGATGCAGCTTCAGTAAGCTGGAGTCCACCCTATTGACACATATTGGACAGATACCATGAAGGAGAAAGAAACCTTAGTTGTGTTAAGCCACCAAGATTTGGGGTGTTTTGTTCCCACAGCATAACCTATTCTCTCTTGATGTACATAATAAGATCAAATGCCTTAGGGTAAGCAAAGCACATGCTGCCAGTGGTACCATATATTATTACCTAGATATCAATAATTAAGCCATTCCAAGAGAGGTTATTTTTTTCTTTCATTTTGTTCCAACACAAAGTCATCCAGGCTTCTCTTTAAGCAGAACTAGTACAGAGAAGGGCATTCATACACATAAAATTATTCATATGCATACATAAAAAGACTCATTAACCTTTGATTCACTAATCTTTGATTCCTTGTTCTTCCATATGACCGACTTAGGGCAGTTCAGAAATGCTCTCTCCATTTGCACCAATGCCTGTAGAATTCATTGTACATCATAATTTTGAAAGTGAAGACAGGGCTTGAAGCATTGATTTAATTATTTATCATTTACTTCTGGAGATTAATTCATACTTTTTATTCAATAAATATTTATTGAGCATGTAATACAGGCTGCTCCAGAGATCTTTCTAAATATGAATCTATTCTTGTCGGCCTCCTTTTAAAAACTCTTTTGATGATGTTCCAAGTAATGCGGCAAGATGTGTTTTATTAGTAGCACAGGATTTTGCAGTTTGCAACCCAGTTATAAAAGTATATGCAAAGTTTAATGTATTTGGGTTGTTCTTGGAAAAGGATACATAACGCATGAGATTATCAGCTCAAACACTTCCATGTGCAACCTCTCCAGCCCCTCTTGCTGAGTTAGCTACCCTTCTTTCATACTCCCTTAGACCCTACGTGTCCCTCTATTGAAGTTTCCACAAACTGAACCACTTGATAACTGATGGTCCACTTATCTGTTGGCCTCACCAGCATTTGAGTTTTTTAAAGACACTATATCTTTGTATTCCCGGCTCCTGGCAAATACTAAGCAATCAATAAATAATAATGACAACAACTATAACTTATTGAAGGCTTACCATGTTTCAGTGCTCAGCTAAATGCTTCACACAATCTCATTTAACCCTGATATATCATTTTTAGGTCCTTTTAACCCAAATAATGGCTGAATGAGCCTCCTCAAGTTTTCAGGCTTTTGAGATCTTTCTGTCTTTTAGTATGCAAGTCAAAATAGCTTAAGCCCTTGTCATAAATACTATCTTCCCCAAGATTTCTGCACATTTTCAAGATTTTATCCTTTTTATAGTCTCTTTTTTGCTTTTATTTTTCTGTTCCTTCCGAATTATTATTATTATTTTTTTTGAGACAGAGTCTCACTCTTGTTGCCCTGGCTAGAGTGCCGTGCCATCAGCCTAGCTCACAGCAACCTCAAACTCCTAGGCTCAAGCAATCCTCCTGCCTCAGCCTCCCGAGTAGCTGGGACTACAGACATATACCACCATGCCTGGCTAATTTTTTCTATATATTTTTAGTTGGCCAATTAATTTCTTTCTATTTTTAATAGAGACGGGGTCTCGCTCTTGCTCAGGCTGGTCTCGAACTTGTGAGCTCAAACGATCCGCCCACCTCGGCCTCCCAGAGTGCTGGGATTACAGGCGTGAGCCACCGCACCCGGCCCCTTCTGAATTCTTGACCTCACTTGGGTCTTTTCTCCTGCTTGTGCCATCTCTCAACCCTGTATCAAACTGGAACACAGGCCTTTTCTTTAACTTCACCAAGCATCACCAGCATGAGGCAGTTGAAGGGGCTAGATTTCTGCGCAAGTCTAGAGGGAAACAAAGTAGCATGTTGCATTGCAGCATAGAAAATAATATAAAATTGAGCATGAACCTGAGTATCTCTGAAAGAATTCATAAGAAACTAGTAACAGTAGTTGCCTCTGAAGAAGCAAACTGGAAGGGTGCAGGCTTATGAGTGGAAGGTGGGCTTTTAATTTATACCATGAGCTTATGTTGCCTTTTCAAGAAAACTAAATAAAATACAATTTATAAAAATGTTTTTAAAATGATTATTAAACTTTGCTTTGCTTCTAAGTCCCTTGGCCATTCTTATACTCTGAACATTTGCTCTTGCTGTGTCTTGTAGTATCTCAGCTTTCTGCCTTGTAACTGGACCTCTCCTTCCCTCCTGCTCCCTCTGCTCTCAACCTTTTGTTCTCCACATTCCCCCTCTTTTTTGGCTCTCCCTTCATTTCACCTTCTTCTTCCAGTTTTCCAAATTATGCCCAGTAGGGGAGAGGAAGGGGAGCTTTGTCTTTCATGTCCAAAGAGGCCACCCATCTTCTCCATGAATTATGCCATCAAGTCTAGGAAGCTGTAGTTAGTTCTTATTTTAAATCATACCTACTAGGTGGCTGCAGTAAAAATAAAAAGAAAGAAAGAAAAATGGAAAACAAGTGTTGGCGAGGAGGTGGAGAAATTAAAACCTTGTGCATTGCTGGTAGAAATGCAAAATGATGCAACCGCTGTGGAAGACAGTTTAGCAGTTTCTCAAAAGGGTAAACATAGAATTACCATATGACTCAGCAATTCTACTCCTACGTACATATACAAAAGAATTGAAAACAGGGACTCAAACAGATATTTGTATACCAATATTCATAGCAGCATTATTCACAATAGTTGAAAGGTGGAAACAACCCAAGTGTCCATCAACAGATGAATAAACAAATTACGGTATACACATATGATGGAATATTATTCAGTCATAAAAAGGAATGGAATTTTGAAATATGTTACAACATGGATGGACCTGGAAAAGATTATGCTTAGTGAAATAAGTCAGACACAGAATAACAAATATTATATGATTCCATTTATATGAGGTACCTAGAATAGGCAAATTTATAGAGACAGAAAGTACAATAGAGGTTACCCAGGGGCTGAGGGGAACGGGGAGGAGGAATTACTCTTTAATGGTACAGTGTTTTTGTTGAGGATGGTGAAAAACTTTTGGGTATGGATAGTGGTGATAGTGACACAACATTGTGAATGTATTTAATGCCACTGAATTGCACACTTATGAATGATTATAAAATGGTAAATATTATGTTTTATATATTTTACTACAATATTCCCCCCTGCCAAATACCATGCTTTTTCTACCTGCTATGTACTATTTCTCCTATTACTGAGGTATAAACTCAGGCTTAAGAAAATAATATTCTCAAGGTTGCACAGCTAGGTTAGTATTATGATTCAAATCCAGGTATGGATTCAAACCTTCTCTCTTAATCCTATGCTACACTAAAATATTATTCTCCCCTTTACCGTGCCGCTTTAGCATAGCACTTCTAATTTTAAGTTGTAGTTAACTGTTTTTCCCCTAGCTTAATTGCGAACTTCTTAAAGGAGGAAAAAGTCTCTCCATCTTTGGATGCCTGAAGTTTATCTCAGGGTCTAACATGTAGAGTCATCGGAAGGCATGACTAAGGGTTGAGCCAAGACCCAGATGACAACCTGGTCTGGAATGGGGCTGGAATGGATTTCGTCTAGTAACTCAGCTAGTATTAACATAGCACCTGTTCCTGGCACTGTTAGTGCTGGGGTGCAGGGACTAGCAGCACACAGTGTCCAACCTCAGGCAGCTTTGGTCTAGTGTGTCAGGTGGATAGTGAGACAGAGTCTTAGAGAACAGTCACACAGGGCTTTGGTTAGAGCACCGGGTCCAGCGGAAACCCAGGAAGTAAAACACAGGCGAGGAGTTAGGGGAGGCTTGAATTGAAGGGTGTGGTGCTTGATTTGAGTCTTGATAAAAAGTAGCAGCAGCAGAAGAGCAGGAAACGGTGTTCCAGGCAGAAGACAAAGCATGTACGGAGGCATGGAAGTTTAAGAGTGGGGTGGGTTCTGGGAACTGCACATAATTCCTTGTGGTTGGGACGTGGAGTAGGTAAGGGGTGAGAGATGTGCTATGATACAGAACTGGGGAGACGGGAAAAGTCCGAGTCATGAAGGGCAATGAAGATTTGAGGCTTTATGCTGGTAGGGACACGAAGCCATGTTGGGTTTTAAGAGAACCGATGCAATCACATTTGTTCTATGGAAAAATCAGTCTGACTGCAGTATGGGAAATAGGTTGGAGGGGGGAAAGCCTGGAGGACAAGTGTAGATTGCAGAAATACCAGGGGCCTGAAACTGTTTGAAAAGGGCTTCAAACCAAGGGCTACAGGAAGGGCTCTGCCACTCAGGGGATATGGCACAGATGCCAGAAACGGATTCGGGAAGCTGTAGTGGTCAAAGACAGAGTTCAGGAGCCAGGCTGAGTAGGAAGGCAGAAGTGGATTCCAACATGGGATGTAGATTCCAGGACAAGATCCTTGGAGAACATGAAGAGCCTTCACCATGATAGAGGAAACCTTGAGGCAGCAAGACATGCTGCCTTATGACAAGGGACAGCACCAGAGGAAGTCAACCATTTGAGCCTGAGATCTTTTCTAATGTACCGTTCTGTGCCTAGTCTCCTGACCTATTCTGTACCCAAAAGTACTCTTTTTCTTCTCCCATTGAACTACGTTGAGATGTTGAGGATCATTGATTCAACAATTATTCAGCATCCTAAATGAACCCGTCACTTTGATAAAGCCCTTGGGACACAGAGACCAATAATTGGGATTGGAAATCACGTGTCTGATTCATAGCCCAGGCTGGGGAGAGCTGATGTTCAGGGTGCTGTGGGATTATGTAGGCACCTCATCATACCAAGCAAGCTAAAGAAGGGGTGAATAAAACATATTAATATTTATTGATATATATTAGATCAAACTATATGAAATTCCCAGTTTTGTAGGCAAAAAAAGATAAAAAATTGGCAATTTCCTATGGTTCGGACTGTGTAAAAGTCACTTTTTTATGGACTTCAGAAGTACATAATTGAAATAATCAGTCTAGTTCCTGGCAAAGTCATCAACCATCCATGTGGGTTCTCTTTTGTCTGTCTATCAATTTCTCTGTCTTTCTTGTATGAACACCAGAGAGTTAGAACATTGAAAGTAACTTGCATCTGCCTATGTGCTCTCCCACCACACACCTTCTCCCCAAACTAACCACTATCTTGAATGTTATGTATATCATTCCCTTGCTTCTTCTGTAATTATTGTATCAAATATATATGTGCTAATAAAGACATTTCATTTTAGTTGTTTTGAACTTTATAAAAAGGATATGATGCTAGGTCTATGTGGTATTCTGGGACTTGCTTTTTCATTCAAGTTTTTATTGCAGTAATGAACTGTAGTTCGTCCATTTTCAGTGCTGTATAATATTCCATTGTGTGATCTACACAGTGAAAGGTACTTTCTTGGTTACTTCATTTAATATCCAAAACATCCCTGAAAATGGATGTTTAATATTTATCCTTAGTTTTAAAGTGAATGGGTTAGTAGCATGGGATCAGGCGCGGATGTTGAGTCTCCCCCTCCCCGTTTCTAGGCAAGTTACTTGAGGCTTAACCTACAAGCCTTCCTTTCTTCTTTGGTAAAATGTGGATTTAAAAAAGTAACTGTCTCAGGGGATTGTAGTAATTACCCTCAGTACAGTACCCGGCACATGGTAAGCACTAAATCATGTGAGTTATGTTAAATTTTATGTTAAAAAAATTTGTTATGTTAAAAGTGAGACAACTGAGGCAAGGACGGGTTAAGAAACTTGCTGGATAACACACAGCTGGTAATGGCAAACCAGAACTTGAACCCATCTCTGCACAACTACAAGGTCATTCCCTTTCCCTGAGACTGGGAGAACTTTCCAGAAACAGTATGACCTAGTGACAGGATGGAGCAATCACTGGCATGCTTGATTATTAACTCTTCTGCCAGAAATATTACAGCCAAATCTGTGATCGCTTGTTGGGGGTCATAGTCTTTTAGGTGTATCATTGTTTGTATGTGGTTTTTTAAAGAAGAAAGAATGCTTATTTAAAATATAATTCATTAGTCTCTCCCCCATAAGAAAGAAGAAATATTCTCTTGCTTCGTTGCCTTCAATACAGGCCGTAAATACTAAACCTTTTTTGGGGGAGCAGTTTATGAGAGAAGAATGTTTCCAAATTTATGAGGCTCTCATGAGTTTTGAGAAGAGATTTTCATATTCTACATATTTCCTTCTTTGGATCTTTCTATTTAGAGATCGGTTTAAAAATATAATTCCTCTATCTGAAGCAGAAGGGTTGTGAACCATGAGTTTCACGTCTCTTGAGACTTTCAGTCACTTTAAAGGGAAATACAAAGAAAACGAAAGGAAATAAAAAAGAAATACAGCTTATTTTTGGCTTGGAACATAAAATGATTTCATGATAAGATATAATAAATTGGAGGCACTGGAATAAAATGTATCATTTACCAAAACTTAAGGGGCACATTTCCTCCTAAGAAAAATAAATAGTTGCTTGTTGGAATTGTATCCTTAAAATAGGCATCCTTGATGTTTTTGGTTCCTTGCATTGCACTATTGATTGGATACCTCTCTTTAAAAAATGATATTGGTGTGTGATTTTGCTACATTTTTTGGTAATAATATATCATAATTTTGAAAGTTTAAGTTTTACATTTAGGATCCATGAATAATTCCACAAATCCCTGAGAAACAGATAATTCAGAGGATTGGTTTAGGATCACTTGTCAAACACAATGAAAGAACTTCAGAACTATTTCTAATTTAAGGTCACCACATTCTTCTTTAAGGTATCTTTTCCTTCCTATTTAAAAAGACTATGATTTCTTTCAGCAATCCAAAGGCAATTCTCAGTAATGGCATTGTTGTTGACTAGGGAGCAGGAGATGGATTATTCACTTTGATTTCTTCACCTGCTCTGCCTTAGAGATACCTGGAAGGACTTGAGTATCAGCAACACAGTCACATTCAAGGAGACTTAGCCTCCATGTGACCCTTGTGTCAATCTTGAGGTTATTGGGTTGTACTGAGATAAAGATGATTGGGTTGTAGACGGGAGGCTAAGACCACCATCCTGTCAAGAAGGACAGAGGCTGTTCTCAGAAAATGGGGACTCAGTCAGTAGCTGAGCTTCAGGCTGGCAGGAATCTTGTCACCTTGGGGCCTTGTTCTCCCGAAAGAAGTTAGAGCCATGTTTTTCAAACCATGTTCTGTAGTGCCCTGGGTTAAAGCAGCATCACAAGGGCCACTGTGGATGAATGGAGGGGACGAAGCAGGTGGAAGGAGGTTGGGAGATTGAGCTCTCAGGCTCTAGACCTCACCCATGACCCTGTTTCAACCAGCACAGCTCTGCTTTTATTTACTTTGTAGATTGGGCTCCACTGCAGATATTTTTAGTATAATCAGATGAAAAAGTTTCCTTTACCAGAACTGCTTTCGGGGAAAGTACTGTAAATAGTTAGAAAGAATACTTAGAGAAGTCATTTACAGAGGGTGGGAGTAGGAGTGAGATCTTCAAGAGCATAATGGAAATAAAAATAGACGGCCAGTAAACTGTCATCTCAGGAAGGTATGTCCTGATGATTTCAAGGCTTTTGTTTTTCTAAGAATAGGCAGGTTTGAAGGCAGAGCTGAACTACTCATGAGAAAAGGGGACAGGCTGTGTATGGTATGGGAGGAAGGGCAGACAGAGAGAATCTCTGGTTCACAACACAGCCAGAGGTACTCGGGAGAAGACATGTTAAATGGGATTTTTATAAAGTTGCACGCAGTAGGGTGTGCCATGTAAAACTCTCTTTTGCCACTTAACCCTCCTGAGCCCCAGCATTATATAGTAAAAGTTGCTCAACAATGCTTTGGGGCTTTCACTGAGAATAGGTTCTTCCTGGAGAAGCCAAGAGACACTGAGATTTATAAACTGAATGGTGTAGAGAAAAAAGAGAACACACATGTTTCATTTGCTGATTCACCAGGAGTCCCAAGACTCAATAGCAGGTAAAACATACTGCTACGATTTATTACAGAAAAGGATACAGAACAGAAGCAACAGGAAAAAGATATGCAACAGTGGAGTCTAGAGAGGTCCAGCACAAGAGGACAAGACCTTCCTTGTCCAAGGCCACACAAGAGTGCTCGCTTTCTAGCAGTGAACTATAGGGACATGTGTGGAATGGTTCTGCCTAGGGAAGCCCAAATGAGTCTCAGGGTCCAAGGCTTTTATGGGGTGGGGGTTGGTTACAAAGGCATATCCTGCTGTGCAAACATCCATGGCCACCAAAAATCAGGACCCTGACAATAAAACCAAGTGCACATCATTAATCTTAGTGTTTGTGCAAAGCAACCTGACAAACCAGTACAGCATGGTCCATTGCTGCAGGTGAATATAACAAAATCAACAGTCACTAACGTAAAGAACATTCTAAGAGCCACATGCCCAGGAGTTGGCCAAGGTTCCCTTGAAGACATAAGGAGTAAGCAACCAGACTGGCTTCCTTCTTGCAATATGTGAGGGACAACCAAATCTGGCTAGGATTCGAAAACAGGATTTTGCCACTGCAAAATCATTTATGTAGTAGAGGTTAAAGATGGCTTCTGTCACCTGGAGGCAGATTATGGGCTGGCTAGGAAAGCCATCCTGTTGTAGGCCTCTGATTGTAGGCGAGGACACTATATCTTTTAAGTCAAAATGTCTCATTTCATGGTACATGACGCATTTCTTTTGCAAGTATTTAGCTTAAAAGTTTGAGCCTCACTTCAACTATATGAAAAAAAGGGTATACTTATTCATTCGACAATTATATCGAATACCTATGTACAATTATATTGAGTGCCTATGTGCCACTTGCTACTGAGTGTTGGAGATAAATTCATGAAAAGGCAGATATCTGTTTCTATGAAGCTTGTAACTCTTATGGGGTGAAGTTAGAAAAAACATTGACCGAAGAAACTATAATCCATTGTGTTGGGGCAAAGTCACAAAAGAAGGCTGGTGTCCTGCATGGAAGTCCAGAAAAAGAAAATCCAAAGAAAATGAGTTTATCAATATCTAAGGGCTGTTTTTAGTGGACATTTTTTTGGGTACCTTCCTAGCTAGGGTTACCAAGCATTCCAGTTTGCCTGAGACAAAAGGATGCAGGACTTTCAGTGCTACAGGACAGTTGGTGACCCTATTTCTAGCTCATGACCATTGCTGCCCTCCTCTGAGAACTGTTCTCTCAACCACAGGGGTGGGTCTTGGCATCTGTGTTTGTACTGTGTCACTCTGCCCACCCAACTGCATTTGAGTAGATCAGGGTGGATGCTTCACCTATTACTGACCAATTAGTTTATCTTGAGAAATCGAGCAGAAGAAATTGGAAGCTCAGAATCTAGTTGCACAGCTCTATCATGAAGTTTCATACACTTCTGTCATTGAGATCTCTAGAACAAATCTAGTTTTTGACTTTTGGAAGACTGCTTAATTTTTAATTCTCTGAGGCATTCCAAGCTCCTTCTAACAAGTTATCTCCATCTACCATTTTTGTTTACACTAATTTAAATGGATACTTTATTGCTAGGAACTTAAGCTAACTCTCCAGGTAAAATTATTTCCAAGTCAAGACAAATAGCTCTGGTTCTTTATTTAGAAATGTTTCTAGAATATTCCTCAGGCTAAGTGGAAATCTTTTGGGACTAGCTGGCTCCCTGGTTAACATACCATTTTTTTTTTATCTTGAGTGGATCTTACCCACCAAATATACTTGTAATTTTAGATTAATAGCCATTCTCATTCATTTTTTAAATAACTTAATTCCAAGTGTATGGATTCTGTTAGAAACTGACACATAACCCCACCCTCTTTCCCATGGGTATGTTAGTTGCACACGATAGATGTTCAATTAAAGCTTGTCAGCAAATACCTGAAAATTCCACAACAGTCCTTCATTCTTCAATTTAGATTTGTTGCAAATTCCGCACCTCCTAATCACAAATAATTCTTTCTCATGTGACCATTTCTGGTAATAGCCTATTAGTTTCTTGGAGAAGTTTCATGCCTTTGGAACCACTGCAGAGCACACCTGCTGTCCTGAGGTATCTTTCCTTCTGTTTCAGCTTTGGTTATTTCGCTTTAACAGCCCCAACCTTTGCAGGCTACCAGTAGGCCACACCCGAACTATCCTGTGTCTCTTAGTAACCCTCCCCACTCCTGGTGTCACTCAGGTAAACCATGCTGTTACATGATACACATGCATCAGCTCATCCATTAATTCCTCTTATTTCCTGTGACCAGTTCACCAAAGCTGAACTAATTCAACTTTTTTCCAGGTCTGTAATGCTCTTAATCGTAACTGTGCATCAGAATCACCTGAGTAGCTTTTGGAACCCAAAACCAGACCTTGGGCTACACCGCAGCCAGACCTAGGCCATCAGACTACGGAGGCACATGCTTTAGAAAGCTGCATTTAAAAAAAGCTGTCCAGTTGGTTCTGACGCACGATTGGCCTATTTATTTCCATCAGAACGGCTGAGTCTGGGTCCTTGAGAAGTCTTTAAGCATCTTCTCCCAACTCTCCAAGACTTTTCATTCCTTCTCACTTTTGTAACCTTAGAATCTTTAGGAACTTCAAGTAAAATAAACTTGTTTTTCTGATTTTTTTTCTTGATCGTCATAATCACTAACATACGGATACCTACTAAGTGCAAGGTACTATACTTATAACACAAACTTACTTTAGATATTGCTTACCCACATTACCTCAAAGAAAACAATGCTACTCAGGATTAAGCATGTATTTATTTTAGTTCAGTTAAAACAAACATACATTGTTTCATTGAAACGGTGTAGCACTCTTTGCCAACAAGCCATACTAGAATTGTTGGCCTCTAACAGTACATTGGGGATATTTACACTATATACACAAAGTTAACACACCCAGGTTCTTAAAGGTCTTTCATTACATTAGATCACATTTGATTTCATTACACTAGATCACATTTTGATAACTACTGCATTTTGAAAATTTAGACCTTATTTAAAATTTAAATAAGAGATCTAAACTTGCACCAAGTTTTCATGAAAAAATTTGATGTTCAGTTTATTGCAAGTACAACTTAAACAAATATTTTGTTTTTAGTGTTTGTGCACATAATTGGTCAATTTTTTTTAATATTCAATTCTCTGTACAGGTACTTTTGAGACAATTCTTATAGATACATAATGTGAATTCATCAAAATGCAGTTAAGAAACTTACAGGAATATATATACACTTGAACCCAAGACCCAAACGTGACATTATATACAATTTATTTACAAATACATATGGACAGACAATATATGTACATAGATTATCATAAATATTGAAAAATAGGTTAGCTTTAATGGATTAATGCTGTTCTATAAATAACATTACAGTTATAACTGAAACATCCACGGAAGACAGTAATGCAAAATGAGGTGACAAGACAGTGGTTTTAATACTGAAGACTGCTCATTAATGGGAATTGACTGTTCAGGAACCTCAAGGCAGACAAGGCAGCTCCAAGAAAATCATGCACTGGAATTTACCCCTAGGCAGTTGATTTTGAACCTCAAACTCCGGAGGATTGGAGGAGCTTCCCCATATTGACTTGCTGTGAGAAGAGGATTCTTCTTTTTTTTCCATTCCTTCCTGGTTGCCACAGTATTTTCTCTCATAGCAAAAAAAAAAAGTCTGTGGAAAACAAGTCTTTACTTGGTATTCCCTGGCAGGTCTTAGGTACAAAGTCAGCAACTCTTTCCAGGAACTCAAGCAGAAGTGCCAATTCTTGGTCTGAACTAGAGGTGAGGTTCTGGATTCAAATGGAGAGCCCAAAGCCCAATTAAATGAAAGCAGTGCTGTAGAAATCTGTCTTCTCACTGCCTTTCTATTTTGAGATGGTCCCCAACTATTTCATCTTCGCAGAAACAAACAAAAATGGACCATTGGTTTCACTCAATGTAGCACTACAAGACGTCTTCCAGTTCTATAAGGGTCTTTAATTACGTATGTATCTTTTCTGTAAATTTAGTCACATATAATACAAGAATGTGTAACAAAAACCATGTCTGCCACATATCTGGCCCTTACCTGAAACTTAAAATGTTTAGTTTAAGAGAAAACCTTAGAGCCAGATGACCAATTGATGATTCCATTATTTGCTTCCCCTCAACCACTTAATGGAATTATGTATATTAGATCTTAGACATTATGCCTGATGAGCAAAGTACCACATTATTTAATAATATAGTCACCATACACTGTAACGTACGATAAATGTGCTCTTAAAGCCAAGTTTCAAAGTAATGTTTTCACTTCTAACTGGGATTGAAATGTAAGAGTTGACATGCAGTTGGACCAAAACAACTACTTACACTCAGGTTGCACTGTTTTCCCTAGCTAACCATTTGTTGGATGTAAACAAATAATTCTACGTTGTACAAGAATGAGATGACAATCCAATGCAAGTAAGTTTTTTAAAAACTTCCTGCACAAGAAACCCAGTGGCCTATACAAAGAGAACTTATATCATACCCAACATTGGTGTAACTTGTGGATTAGACCTCTACTGTAGACAAACATGAACAAAACTAAGCCATACACTGTCAAGTAATTCACACTTCCAGTAGATGAGCATTTTGAAAAGTTGTACTCTCTGGATAGAATAGTTTTGGCCTATTGCCATCAAATGCCCATTTTCCACTGCTGGAAGCAATGTCCAAAAAGGGCTGGCCCAAAAAAAGATCCAGAGTTGTCAATACAACTCTGGAGACAGATGCAACTGAATAAACCCTGTTTTACCCAATTGTACTATTTGGTACCTCAAAATTAGTTATTTTATTTCCCACAGAAATATCTGCATTAGCTTCCATTCTAGTAAGTTGAAGACATAAACATTTCAGTCTAAATAAACCAAATTATTTGGGGACAGAGAAGAAAAGTGATGAACAAAGTTCATCTGATTTGGTATCGCAACAACCAATTACCCTTTAAGTAATGGTGAAGTTTAAATGATAAAACTATGCTCCTAATTCATGGTATAATTTTTCATTATGTCATTTTCTCTAAAAATTATTTTGGGTAAAAAAGTATTTGGCTTATTATGCCTACAAAAAGGCAAATCATTTCATAATACTAATATTCATTTTTAAATACCAATGAAATTGTTTTACGGAACTTATTGACAAGTGTTTCTGGATAAAGTTCAAAAAAAGTAATTTCTTAAAAGTCAAATAGTGCTTCTGAGGTCTTTAAGTATTTTTGGTACAAAAAATAATAGTGTTTTTCTCAATGGTTATTTCAATACTTTGCTGTAAATTAAGAAGAATTGTTTTTCACATCGAATGGTTCCATTAGGCACATTCAAGTAAAATCATAAAATATCCAAGTTAAACAATGACACAGCCAAACATGTGGCTTCATAAAAGTTAAGAGTTCGTCCATTCTCTGGAATGGAATAAAATTGTCACTTCCCTTAACCCGAGACTCGTGGTTTTGTTGTTCATATCCATTTCTAACATACAGATATAAGTTTCTTAAAAAAAAAACTTTTTAAAAAAAGAGTTCACTTATTCTGCACTCAGAAGAACCAGCGAGGAATCTGCACTTCAAAAGGAAGTGAAACTGAAAACATTAGGTGAAATTTCATAGTAGTTGAGTTGACTCAACACTGGCATCAGATGGACTGAGTGAGTGGTACAGGTTAATGGCCGCCTCCGGCGGGAGCATTGTGTATCCAATCCAAAACAATCAAGGTCATGCTTCCGATCATCACCACTATGCCACTCAACAGGAATAACAGAGCCTGCAACGAACACACAGAGAAAACCAGTCAGTGAGCATCACAGCATACATGCTAAATATTCCTTTTTCTACTTTTTCAAATGGCTCATGATTACTGAAGTTACCTCTATTATATAATGTTTTACAGAGCTAAAATTACACCTTGCTAAATATAAACTGTTTTAAG
Source organism: Cheirogaleus medius (assembly GCA_008086735.1). Taxonomy (NCBI): domain Eukaryota; kingdom Metazoa; phylum Chordata; class Mammalia; order Primates; family Cheirogaleidae; genus Cheirogaleus; species Cheirogaleus medius. The sequence goes on along the minus strand of VBSM01002616.1, from coordinate 22,890,920 downwards.
CAATCAAGTCAGCTATAGTACAAAGTAACTATACCTTTGAAGCTTTCTGAACTTTCAATTCATTCCTTTGTCTCAAATGAAAAGGGAATTTTCTTGCTGAATAAAATACTTCATATAGAGCTGGACTTTTTTTGGGGCAAATTTTTACAGCAAAAATTAAGCTGCATGATCAAACCCAAGTCGTCCTAAAATGCGGCCGAGCCAAAGCCAGAACTCTTTCTAAGAGACACTGAGTAAGTTTACTCCCAACCCTACCCTTCAATTACTGCCACTATGTAATTTTGAGTAAACCAAGATGACAGTTGTTGGTTTATAAACAATTCTAGGACTTTAATCGGACCAGAACGGTGGTGGAAAATAATGACCGAAAAGCAATCTTTTTCCTAAATACCACCACCAGGATTCTGGTACCAGAATCACATCATTTGTGGTTAGCACATCATACTCTTTGTAATCAGCTGTTACTATACTTTAGAGTAAGTACATAACAGTGAACACTATGGAGCGAAGGTCCTCTATGGTTTTGCTTTGAAGATAGCCTTATTCAACTAAACAGCCCATCTTTTTCTTTTATATACTCAATACCCATTTTACTGCCCATCACACAGTAGGCAGTCCAAGAAAAACTGGCTGAATAAATGTTGAGACCTGGGTCAGCATCTTATCCTGCTCATCATCTGTACTCCCATCTCCAAAATATCTTACAACTTTCTTGCAATTAACTTCAGTATTTATTTAGATGACAAGCTACCTTTCACCTCCCCACCCCAAAACTTCCATCTGTGAAGTATTGTTTACTAGGAACTTAGCAGTGAAACTACATCGAGTGACAGCTAAGAGGCTAAAATTTAAATCAGTTGGGAGAATTTTTGATATTACTAGTCATAATCTTTCACTTACCCCAATCTTTTGTACAGATTTCATAGGTTCTTTCTTCACTAACTTGATATAGAAGGCAGATGGAAGAATAAAAATCAACATAGCAGCTGCAGATGCACCTGAAAAGAACATTTACCGTTTCTTGAGAATTCAATGAATCACTTGTCGTTAATTTTTCAAACCTTAAAATCCTTGGTATTTCAATCAACTTTGATACTTTCTAAAACTTACCAATGAAACCAAAGATATCCCTAATAGTTGGGACAAAGATGACAAGCATATTGGTAAATGACAAGATAGCCACTGTAATGAGACTATGACGCCACCAACTGAAATCTTTTGAGGCACACAACAAGTGAGTTACGGAACTCCGGATCTGCACAAAAATAAAATAAAATGGTAAATTTTTAAAATCCAGCTTTAATTAATGAAAAGAAGGCCCAAGTAATAGGGACTAGATCAAAAACAGCAACAATTTCTAAAGTAAAATCCTCTGCTACTGTTTTTCTGAACATCTGAACACAAAGATCATCCTGTATCTTCAATTACAGTAAAAATGCCCCAGGATGTTTTGAAAATAAACAATTTATTTTTAAAAGACCCCTTCAAAACCATCACCAACTTGGTTTTGCTCTACTGGTGTTTCCCTTTTCCTAGATGATGGAAATCTCACAGATCTTCACATTTAAAAACTCATTTCTAGGCCGGGTGAAGTGGCTCAAACCTGTAATCCTAGCACTCTGGGAGGCCGAAGCAGGAGGATCGCTCAAGGTCAGGAGTTCGAAACCAGCCTGAGCAAGAGCGAGACCCCGTCTCTACTAAAAATAAAAAGAAATTAATTGGCCAACTAAAAACATATAGAGAAAAAATTAGCCGGGCATGGTGGCGCATGCCTGTAGTCCCAGCTACTCGGGAGGCTGAGGCAGAAAGATCGCTTGAGCCAGGAGTTTGAGGTTGCTGTGAGCTAGGCTGATGGCACGGCACTCTAGCCTGGGTAACAGAGTGAGACTCTGCCTCAAAAAAAAAAACCAAAAAACCCCCTCATTTCTACTGAAAGCAGAGCAGGTGATTACTTACCGGGAAAATAACTACTGGTACTGTCAGAGTGACAGCCACTAACACAGCCAAACGGACAATGAGAAGAAGGATATCCATTCCCACGACAGCAGAGTAGGTATGAAGCAATTCTGACTCAACATGTTCTAAGGGGAAAGACCAAAAAAGCTTTCAGTGTGCTATTTTTTCTGGTGATCGGTAGAAAATTTTTCAGTGAAATTTGCACCAGTTATTAGCTACTCACAAAATGATTCTAAACTAAGAGGCTAATAAGATTAGTTTGGAATTATGGCTAATGCAATTAAAACAACATTGAAGGAAAATTTTTCTAAATGCCACATAGAGATTTAGCCACATGACTCCCATTAAAAACAACAGGAGCTAAACAGCTAAATCCCATGGTTTGGCTCACAGTTTGTGTGTGTGTAATACAGTGTGAAAGTGATGAGAAAGGGGACAGGCAAGATGAATTTAGAGGCAAGAACATCATATACACATGCCATCAGATGACCAATGGTATGTTTTTGAACCTGGATTCTAGAAGTTACTGATCAAATACAATGCAGGGAATTCTAAGCTCTAAATTTAATTTCTCATCACAAATGTGAATCATATCATAACAGACTGAATTTTTAAAGTAATAGAACTCTATATAGAAAAGTAGTTTTTTTTTTGTTTTGCTGGTGGGGTACACTAGGCATTATTTACCGTAAAATGTCAGGTATCCAAAGAGGGCAGCAAGCAGATACATGAGATACATGGCAAAAAATGAAATCTTGGACACATTCATCATTCTTCGACGGCTGCGGCTATGTATTCAAAAGAAAATTCAAATATGTATTTTAGCAATAGTTACAGCAGTACTCTTAATATTTCTCCAACAAATCTATATAAAAATAAAGTACTCACCCTTTCAGCTCTTCATAGATGGGAAGAATAGCAGGATGACAGACAAATGAAAAGGTCAGAATTGGCACAGCATAGACAGTCTGGAAAAAAGTGAGGATCTATTTAATATCTTAATATAACAAATTCATGTGCTGTCATAGTTCTATAGCTTACATTTTATGTAAAATCGTAGAATCAAAGTCTAAAATAGTATCCCTTGCATAAATAGCTTCCATTTTTCTAATCTGTTCAAGTATAACCAATACCCTAACTTCTGAATGTGTCGATTAATACTATATGATTACTTCATTTCTCAATCTATTTTAAGATAGAACCAGAACTTTTTCACAGTCTTCAAAAATTCACTAAGTACATGCTTTCTAAAAAGCACCTCTTCTCCCTTCTCCCTTTACCCTTGGGAGTTATTTTAAAATCTCCAGTGAATGGTTGCCCTCTTTTCTTCTCAAAAATCTTCCTTTGAGAAAATAAACATTATATTTAGTTACCTGTGAGTTGAAAATAAAATAGTGTGGTCTGCAAGAATCATCTTCAGTCATGTTAAATGCCAAATCAGATGCCAAAGACATTGGCTGTGTTAAGGTGTCGTTTATTGTTTCATTAATTATCAAAGCAGCTTCCACAGGACAAGGAATCTGAAATTTCTTGCAAATCACCTGAAAATATATTATTTTGCATTTGTTAAAACTGAATAACACAACAGGGCTCATAAAAAACCATTTTCTTAAAAAAAAAAAAAAAATACCTACCACAAGCAGAAAGAACATCATACACAACAAGGAAAGGCCACTGGTATATCCCAAATATCCTAAAAGGGGGGAAATATTGGTATTAGTTTAATAAAATGGATTTAGGGCAAATATATTTTCTCCACTGAATAACTCACTCAATTCTGCTGGGAAGAGTTGAGGCACTAAACTCTTCTAGCATAAAGTGTGGGTACAGTATTAAATGTCTAATTCTTAAACACTAAGATATGGAATGATTTAAATATACTTATAACCAAAATAATAAAAACCATCATTTGTACTATTACTTACAAAGCACAAGATATTATGTCAATGAAATATTTTGGCTCCCTGGTAGCAATCCTGCCAGGATTTTGAAAGCACTATAGGGTCTTGCAAGCTGCAACTGGTCAAGCTATGTTTTTAGGGCTTTTTATCTCTTATTAATTTCCATTAAGAGAAAACCAACTAGCTGGTGAAAGGCTCATTTCAATTCTCTTTAGAGAGGGGTTTGCTCACCTAAATTTCTCAGCATCGACAAAGGAAGAATGAGCACCAATGACACCAACAGGACCAAATAGTCACCATTCAGATACCACAATCTAAATTAAAGAAAAGGGAAACATGGTCAAAACAAGTCACAAATATCCTCAGAATAATATATGCATGTTCTAACAGGACTCATTTTATAGAAATATGAAAACAAACCAAAAAAAGACATATTTGGAAAAAGTATCCCTTGTTCAAGACAGGAATAACTTTTCAACTTTATGTGCTAGATGAATATTCACTCAGGTTAGAAATGGGGTATGAAACAGTGTAACTTTTGTCCCACTGTTTGCTCTGGGAAGGCTGCCAGCTGATTCGTAACACAAAATGCTTCTTAAAGGGTTGATACTAACATAGAGAACAAAGCTGCTTTGTAAAGACAGTAATCTTATCTTTAAGCACTTTCAGAAAAATTGTACACCAACACTGTTATAGCTTTAGCATGCAATTTCTGATCCTGGAAACAAGGAAATTTTAAAACAAGGGTTTTTTTCCCCAGACATTTGTTAGCAAATATATTTACTAAATATGTCAACAAGGAAATTTTTTTCAGCCTTAGATAAAATGCACAGGCAAAAAATACAAAACTCAATCCCCTAAACCAGGACTTATTCCAGGTTTCCAGAGTATGCTGTGACACTTTGAACTACCTTTACTCCAAAAATAGTCGAAAGATCCCTTTTGAACTTAACAGAAAATATTATGTATGTTCCCTGAGAGTTCTAGCACTGCCTTTTCCTTTAGGTAATCATGAATTAGACCCTCTTTTAAATTACTATTTTCAAATACTAACTGCCCCATAAATTATATTCTATTCACTTCGGCAACCAAGAGTCCACAGAAAACTAATACTTAAAGAACAGCTTATTAAATTAAACTTCTAAAGCCATGCCAGAGATAACCACACCTCTCTATTCTGAGATGATGAACTGCATGCAAGTTGGGAAGTAAATTATCCCTCTTCCTATGTTTGCTTTAGATAAAACCTGTTAGTCCACTGGGATGAATAATTGTGCTAGAAGAATAAGGTTTCTACAACATGGCCATACATTTTTTGGCACAGGTTGAGTATCTCTCATCTAAAATGCTTTGGACCAGAAGTGTTTCAGATTTTAGTATATTTACATATACATAAAAAGATATCTTGGGGGCGGGACCTAAGTCTAAACACGAAACTCATTTGTTTTATATACACCTTAAACACATAGCCCGAAGGTAATTTTATACAATATTTTTAATAATTCTGTGCACTTGTCACATGAGGTCAGGTGTGTAATTTCCACTTGTGGCATCATGTTGGCACTCAAAAAGTTTCAGATTTTGAAGCATTTTGGATTAAGGATGCTCAACCTATATTCTGCATTAAACAGTTGTTTTAAAAATGTCAAACTTACAAAAGTTGGACGGGGATTAATTTTTAATATAATTCAAAGATTTAGTTGTAACTTAGGTTGGTTATATATTAAATAGCTATAATTTCTTAAGTGTGAATGTAAAAAGAAAAAGCAAGTTCTAGAAAACCTGTTTTCACACATAAGTTAGAAATGAGATATCCAGAATTATAGGGCTAGAGCTACCTTCTGGCCTTTCATTCTCAAAAGTTCAAATCAGTTTATGGGGGACTTCGTAGTCAGTTTCAACAGGCATAAGTTATAGATGATTTATTGGTAATGATTTTGTATCCAACTTTGATAAAAAGTAGCTAACCATTTTATACTATAATTGTTTCTTATGAGTAACCTTACTTAGCACCTACCCAGTTGTATCTTCAATGTTCATTAATGCCTTGATCACCAAAGGTAACTCATATTTCACTATGAAGAGGTAGCTTGACATAGCTGGAGGAAAACAAAATTATACCATTACAAGTGCAAAATGTGGCAATGTGACACTGAAACTCACGTGTCACCACTCTGTGCTACAAAATGAGCAATAAGCCTACCCAACTGTCTTTTAAAAAATTCTTACCTCCAATGTTCTGCATTGTAATTGATCCAGAGGCTGCAAGCTTTCCAACCAATCCAAATGCCTTATGTCCCAATTGTTCATATAATAAAGACCCTACAATTGAAGAACACAAGAGCATGAAGCAAGTATTTTATAAGAGATAGAAAATCACAATAGGTATAAAATGTTTTAGAAAAATCTCAAGAATGTTAACGTACCTCCTTCATTGGCAGTCTTCAAAAGGAGATGAACAGAATACAGGGAAAATATTGATACAAATGTCAAGAGAATTCTGATGAGAAAAGGAAAAAGGCACATGGTTATAAATCAGCACAGCTCTACCCAAAGACAATGCTTTTTGGTTGTTTAAATAACATTATATACGAACTTGTCCTATTTATGCCAAAATGCCCCCAAGAACTGTCAGTTTCTCTCCTGCTAGCTGGAGTGTCAACATTGTTTCTCACCTGGCACTAAAAACTTGCATCATCTCAGGTGATAATTCTATGGTATTAGGAACAAGGACGTACCCACTGAGCCAAGCGTGAGACGCTAGGAAGCCCAGCTACCTAGTGGTGGAATTACGAGACTTGTATTTTGATGGTGGCAACAGAATTAGTTGTATGCTTGCCACTTCTCTGCGTTTTAATAGTTTCCATTATCTGTAAAATGTCGGTAATACCCGCCACTAAACCCAGCCCACAAGGTTCTTGTGAAACTCGACTAAGATTAGGCTCAGGAAAGGTCTTGAGACCACATGCACTGTACAGATAAGGAGAGGAATGGAAAGGGGGAAACGATACTAACATTTTAAGTGTCAAGCACTACAAGCTTTACTAAGAAGCAGGCACAAATCAGAGAACTAACCACTGTGATGATATACTACATCGCACCCCGTGGTAAGGAATACAGGCCCAGCATTGTCCAAAATTAAACAATGCCTGTACTAGAACAAGTAGGCTATTAGCGCAACTGTCTGTCTCCTCCCTTAACCCCTTCTCTTGGATTGAGCAGGAAAAAACAAAATTAGAATAACAGAAAGGTACTAAAGGGAACCTAATGTCATCTAGTTTTCCTTTAGGGTAGGGGTTCTCTCTGCCATACCCTCTCTCTCTCTCTTTTTCTTCCAGCTTCACTTTCCTTCTACTTTCCAAGACAGCCAAGAGAGAGTGTACTTTTATTCCCTGGAGTAAAGAACCAGGGAAACTCACAGAAAATCCCCACAAGGAAGGAGACAGTCATATGTACTTTGATTCCATATGGGCAAATTAGCACCAAGAAAGGTACTGGCAAAGAAACTGATGTCTATTAGTTAAATAGAGTAAGTGACATTAAGCTATCATTCTAATGCCAGAAGTTTTATGGGGTCTAGATTGAGGTGGTGTATCAGCCTCCCCTCTAATTGGAAAAAAAGTTGTTGGTTTAATTAAAAACAATTAAACCAAATTAAGTACTCCCATGTCTTACACTGAAATGAGAACGAGGGATAAATGGACTTTATAACCTTTGAGGTCACTTTCAATCTCAAGATTCAATCTACTTAAAAAGGTCAGCTATGGAGTGAAGTGGACTGTGGCAGCCATGTGGCTTGTGGCCCATTTACCTGTATACCTCTAAACATAATGAAAATACTGATGAATAAAAACTCACTTTAGCAATATTGATATTGTTCAGCCATTTATTAAAACAGTTAATTAAAAACATAAGCACCTATTAAAGTATAAGTAATTCCAAAAGTACAAGGGTAACATCAGAATTTTGCTTTCACTTATGAAACAAGAGGTACCATTTTATCTCATTTGAATTCTGTACTACAACCACATTGGTTGTGTTTTAATTAAAACTGCCTCCAGTTTTTATACTAAGAGCTAGGAAGGGTTTCAAACATTCAACAGTGATGCCATTCAAGTTCCCTACTAAAAACTTTGAAATTCTAGGATTCTTCCTATGTAAATTCTTGGTTCTTCACCTTAGTAAGAGGTCTCAAAAAGCCTCATTCTAATGAAACAAGCCAGACTGAATTCTAGCTTCTACACTCAAAGCCAGGCTTAACCTCAGTGTGGAATTTCACAAAGCAGAGCTTTGCAAAGGTCTGCTTTTCTTTTCATGAACATTCTACCATGCTGGAGAAAAATAACTTGAGTAGAAGGCACCAGTCAGCTAACTAAAACGCATCTGTCACAAAGGGACAATTCCACGCTATGTATGTGTGGCTTCTTCATCTGCGCAATAAAGGTATTAAGTTACACGATCCTACATAGATATCGCCCTAGCTAAGAGTCCACAGGTGCTTAAACTGAATGGTTATGACACAAACATCATTGAAAAATACATGCCCAAACCTCCATGTATTTTTGTTTTGTGCATTTTTCCTGAAAATAAGGTCATAAGACATATTTTTCCATCATATTTTCCAAGGGTCATTACCCCATAATGTTAAGAACCACTGTTCTAAAGGCTTCTTCTGTACCCCCAAAATCCTATTCAGGTATTTATGCTGGAAAGCACAGGAGTAACTAATTCTAAGTGTGCAATTAGAGGGTTTTGGGTATTTATTAAAATATTCCCCTTTTTTTTTTGCCATAGCACATGGCAATCACACAGATGTGGGGAAAAAACCAAACATTAAAAAAAAGCCCATATGGATTGCTTTTCAGTATCTAGAAAATTATGACTCACTTGTCTTAAGCATGTTCCAGGCTAGGTAAATACCACCACACCTTATATATTTATAATAATTTTATTTTCCTTATGTACAGAAGGGGCCACAGGTCCTTGGAGAGACTTCATCAATTTACCAAACTGATTTGAAGGCACTATGCTTATTGACATTTTTAGCTTCTGATTTGGCCAGAATAAAATTTATAGGTATCCTAGATTAATCAATAGTTCTTTTTAAATATCCACCATCTGTTACAACTTTGTTTTCATTGTTCCCATTGACTTAAAAGATTTCTGGCTTAATTTGTCAGTTTTAAGTGTTACCCTATTTTTTTTCTATCTGATTGGCTTTCTTGATATTGTGCAGCATGTAGTAAAATAAAGAGATTTTAGGGTTTCTTGTACTTTTATTTTTAAGCAAATGATTTTTAAGTTAACTACTTCAATTGTAAATTCAGTTCCTGGAGCCAAAATACGTTTTATCATCATATTAACTGCCCTGCATGGCAGACTCACTACTTACACATACTTACATAAAAAGAGCAATTCCAGTATTAGCCATGGCATAAGAAAGCCCAAGGATTCCACTGCCCACAATCGCATTGCTCAGATTAAATACTGACATTCCAAAGGAAGTAGTACCTGGATGCTACATAGAGGGAAAAGGATAACCAAACATATAACAATAATTAAATGGAGAAAACCAGCTTTGGGCAAGTCAGATTTGAAATCTAAAAGTAAAACTATTCTTTTACTCCATAAAGCCACAGATACACAATTTATTATTTTCAACTTACAAAGTCTGTTTCATACTTCTTCTTCCCCAAATTCGATTCAAGTAAAAAGTTCTGGTTTTCAGGATCTACATCTGCATAATGGCTGCAAAAAATATATCCATATGTAATTGTAAATTGGATTGAAATATATATAATTACATACCAGGTTGCTTTCACATAAAATAGCACAGTAATTCTGTTACACCTTTCCTTAAACGTATAAACATTAACTAGGAGTCGACTTTCACACGATACTGTCATTACAAGAAGACAACCGGATACTCCTTTAGAGATTACACACTCTCTCCAAATGCTACAGTAAATTAAAGCAACAAAAGCAGAGACCTAGGTAACCCCCCCCCAGCGCCCCCCCTCCGCACAAGTCATTTTTTAAAAAGTGCACACAATTTCTCCCACCTTTTCAGAGCAGCTTGCTTGGTGGGGTAGGAGTAGTTGAAGTCGCTGTTGGAACTGTAGCTGCTGCTGTCCTCATCCGGAGAAATGTTGAACCTTCCCATTTCGGATTTCTTCATGCTGAGCACTGGGAGGAATGGGGCGCAGCTCGCAGCGCCGGGCTCCTTTTGTCCTTGGCGGTGCACCGACCCGCGCGGCCGCCTGCGAAGGTAGAGGCGGCGCGTCAGGACTGCAGCGCCCGCCCGCCGCGGTCACGTGACGCCGCCGGGCGGCGCAGCGCGGCTGATTCATCCCCGGCCAGGCGAGTGGAAAAGTACCAGCCGCGCGCGAGGGGCGGGGGCGCGCCGAGGGGCGGAAAAGTACAGACGGCGGAGCCGCCGAGAACAAAGATGATCCCACCGCGGCCCCTTCTCCAGCGGGTTTTAGGATTTCACCCTCTCCATTGTCCCGAGCCTGGGCGGAGGGGGCGAGAGGGGCTCTGTTTTGCTTTCCCAAAGCCGCTCTGACCGTGCAGGGGCACGCAGGGCGCACGGCCCCCGTTTCCAGCGCTGGGAAGAGCGGGGCCGCGTAACCTCGCACTGCCCCGAGCCCCCAGAGGGGGAAATGCCTCTGCGGCAGATCGCACTCCCCGAAGGACGCGGAAAGTGCTGACAGTACCCCGCTTCTCTCGAAAAGGGGCGAAAGCCCGCCCGGCGGCGAGGGTTTGTTTACACACGCACGCCCGCGCCCTCGCGCACCCCCGTCCACGCCATTTGGCCCGCGAGTGCCCGGCCTGGCCCGCCCCTCCTATGCCCGGAAAGGAAACTGATGCAATATCGATCCTCGGTTGTCAAACGTTCTCGACCCTTCTTCCCTAATCTTGGCCTTTGCTATAACAAGGGCCCGAGCCCACTTCTGCCTCCCCCAGATTCCTAGTCCCCAGAACTTAATAATTTTTTTATTAATGCAAATCAGTCACAAGACTTGCCGCAGCAGAGCCGCGGGCCGGGCTGGCTCCCCTCCCCCTAACAGGAAGATGCGGCTCCGCACCGGGCGGGCACACGGCCCTCGCCCCGCGTCCCGCCCCGCCGCCCCGAGGGGCGACCCCCTAGCGGCTAGCCAGGGTCTGCTAGCCAGGGTCGAAGGCTGGTCGGGCCAACAAAGCGCCCGCCCCGAAAGGAAACTGCCCCCGCAGCTGCCTTCCCGCTGCGGCCCCTCCCGAGCACCCCTCCCCCACTGCCACCCGGGCCCCGCGCCCTTTGCACAGACGTCCCCCGCACGCGTTACCTCGGTGGTCTCCGCTCCTGTATCCGGGAAACCTCACGCACACGTCTTCAGTGGCTCTTTATCAGTCAAATAAAAATCGTAAAAAAACAAACCAAAAAAACCCCAAATCCAACAATAGGCAAGAAATAGAATTTTAATTAAAAAAGGAAATGGCAAATTGCCGCCCCAATCCTCCGGCGTCCGCTGTGTCAAGGGAAAGGTGCAAGTGTGTGCGGGAACGCGTGGTCGGGCTGCAGGTGGCGGTGCGGGAAAAACGCTCCGGTGCGGCAGCGTCGCGCGGCTCTGGAGCAGCCCCGCGAGCAGCGGGTTATAGCGGCACCCGGGCTGGCGCGTCAGTGGGCGGGGCCGGGCGCCAGGGTGCCTTCCCTTTGTGTATCAACACCACCTGGGCTCCGCCCCCGGCCCGCCCCGCGCGAGGCCCCGCCTCCCCTTCCTCTCCCCTCTCCCCCCGCAAAGGCCCGGCGCCCCGCCGCCCTCCCCCCGCCAGCGGGCGCCCCCCACCCTCCGGCTGAGCCAAACCCCACTCGCTCTAGCTTCCCGGACAGTCTTGAACGACCCCCCGGATACTCCCCTGTGCCTATTAATTTCAGCCCCACTTGGTGCCCAACACATGAGATTGTCTTTAAGGAGCCATCTCCTTCGAATTTTCTTCCGTACGGGTCACCAGCAGTCCTTGCTTTGGGGGGGGACACATCAAGGCCTTTTGGGGACACATGCCGCCCACCAAGCCCTTTCCTGATTGTTGTTTTTGTGATTTACGTTGGGGTTTTCGCTCGCCAACGTGGGCCAAGGCAGCAGCGTTGTCCTGATGGTCGGTTTCTGTTCTCGTTCTTTCTTCTCCACCTAGACCAGCTTTCACTCTTCAACACTAGCCTGATTAGGTCGGTTGGCAGCTCCGTTTCGGGATATCTTTTTTGTATGGAGGTGGAAAACCCTACTAGGGGAAAAGCCACATGGTGTCCAGCAAGCCAGACCCCTTGAAAGGAGGCCCCGGTTGGGGGGCCCAGCGCTTCTGAGGCCGTTTGGCAGTCCCCAGTTTTCCCTTCGCTGACACATCGTTTCACTTATTCCACCACCACTCCTCAGCACAGGCGCTGCCTTTCTTGGAATGCTGGCCTGGGATGCTTTCTACCGAGCCTGGTCCTTTCCTTTAGCGGTGATGTGGTCTTGCTGTGCCATGCAACTAGGGGGCCCCTTTGCTGTGGAATACTTAGTGCTGCGGGAAAGGCAAGAGTCCTTCCCTTGCTGGAAACAAAGACCCCTTAGGAGAAAAAAATGTTAGTGGAATGAATGAATAAACAAAAGAGTTTGACCTACTGCTCTCCTCCTTTTGGAGACGTGGGAGAGATTGGGCAGGGCATAGAGGAAAGGGTTGGGTGTGATCACAGTTTTTGCTTTCAATGTTTTCCCGAGGAAATCTGTACAACTGCTTATTTCCGTGGCACGTGAAGCTTCAGCTGCCCTCGCCTGCACCATTGTTCGTGATTGACAAGGGAGGGCCAGATTTCCCCTTTACACTCGTGTGTTCCCCACCCCAAACCTTCTACTCTGGTCAGACCAGTCTCACTTAAACAATAGTCTTTCTTGCTTTCGTGCCCAATCTCCCCTCACCTTGCTCAAATGCCACCATCACTCAAGGCTTAGTCATTGAGCCTCCGGAAAGCCTCGCACCGTACGCCTTAATCCCTCCCTTCTCAGGCTGCTTTTTGCAGGTACTATTTTCTAAACCATATGGTGCAGGATCTTCAGAAACCTGTGCTGTCTTGCACTCGAAATTGTTCAAGTCTTTCTGTAGTATTGTCTACCCAAGGAGATTGTGAACTCCCCGAGGGCAGGTTTGGAAGTTGATGCACAATCAGGGCTGAAAAAAAACTTGGTTATCTTCTTTTCTCAGACATTGCCAAGTAACACCAATCAACTCTTCTTGTCAGAACAATCTTCCTAGTGGTGGGTTAGAGAAGAGTTCCAGGAAGTTTCTTTATATCGGGTTTCAACTGATAAAAATCAAAAGGTCTTAAACCACTTTTTCATTCCAGGTGTATCTCCAGCCATTCTTCTGCCAGTAAGAGGTGCTAAGGAAGCCCTCAGGGTTGGTAGTTATGGCTTTTGTCCTCTGGACTTTTTGGTGGTTTGTATTGCAACACATATTTAGGAGAAGCACAATACCTGTAAAATTGAGGGTGTGTATGTGTAGGTGTGTGTGTGTGTGTGTGTGTTGGGAGGATATGTAATCTTGATCTGATCTCTGTATGATCAGAACTTGAACAGTAAATGACAGAAAAGGAGGAGAGGGGTTAAAAATTCCATTTTTCTATTGACTTTTTAATTCTTCTTTTCAAGGGGCAATCTGCAGCACATCTGCTAACTCAAGTGGCTTCCAACTGAGACCTGATGTGCTTTGGGCTATTGTTAATTTTGCTTTGGGCTAGAATTTGTGGGATATGGTGTCCTCACCCAATTCTGGGAAACTATTTCACCAAATGTCTGTTGGTCAGAGTGCTATGACTGTTTAATTGCTAATCTAATGTTCTAGAAGAGCAGCATTTTTCAAACTGCAAAATGGGACCAAGTGGTGGATAGTGATGAATTCAGCAAAATACTACCAGCTTTTTATTTTCTTTAATGCAATAGAACAGAATAGCACACACACAAAAAAAGACTCAGTATGCCACATATAGTAATACTAAGTATTATTCTGTAAATCTTCTGATTATCTATAAATATGTGTGTATTCTAAGTTGTGATATAAAATGTATTTCTTGCTGTAGGTTAGGAGGAGTCAAAGAATTTAAAGCTATTGAAAGCAAACCTTATAGCCTATCCCAACACAGAAAAACAGTCATAAATATCAGTTGTCAAGTCTGGATTTTTAGGAATGCATTGTCAACTTAGGTTGTTAGAAGTTTTTAGTGAGGGAAGATAACAATCTTCTGTACAATTGTTTGACCATTATTTCCTGATAAAATGAGTGGTTTTGTTTCCTGCAGGCTGTAACTAGTTAACCCTCTCAACTTGTTAAAAAACTGGTATTTAGGATGACCCTCACAAGTCTATTTCTCCAACACTTTAATTTGCCAAAAGTGGGCTTAAACATTAAACGTTAAATTTGCTTCTCTCTACCCTCCATTCCCAAAGGAATAGTTTAATTCTCAGGTAGGCTTCCAGGGCTTTCTTTGGTCTGGCACAGCCTGTATTTCCACTCTTATCTCCCATTATTCCTTGTGGAAAGCAGCTTCTGAGATGACCCCCAATAAATCCCACCTCCTAATATTCATGCCTATTTGTAATCCCCTCTCCTTGAATAGGGGCTAGGCCTAGTGATGCAATTCTATTTGGCAAAAATGATGGCACATCCCTTCTGAGATTAGGTTACAAAAAGACTGTGGCTTCCATCTTCTCTGTTGCTCACATTCTCCCTCATTTGCTTTGGGGGAAACCAGCTACCATGTTATGAACTGTCCCATGGAGAGGCCCACGTGGCAAGGAACTGATGTCTCTGGCAACAACCAGGCCAGACCTGAGGCCTGCCAACAGTCACATGAGTAAGCCTGGAAGCAGATCCTGCCTGGTTGAACCTTGAAATGACTGTAATCCCAGCTAATACCTTTGCCAGAGGACCAGGTAAGCCTAGCCTGGATTCCTGACCCACAGAGATAATAAATATTTGTCATTTTAAGCCACTAAGTTTTGGCACAGTTTATTATTTAGCAATAGATAACTAATACATTCCCCTTCATATATCCAATGCTTTTGCCAAAATGCATGTCTCAGTGTTCTCAGTGTAAGCCATTTTCCATTTAAACCATTCCTACTACTTGGAATATTCTTCATACCTACTTTTCTCTGCCATTACTATATAGCTAAATTCTATCTCTCCTCTGAGGCCCAGCTGAGATATCACAACTTGCATTAGCTCTTCTTTGTTTAATGATCCCATTTGAAAGTGATCTCACTCTACTTTCAACTTATTGCTTTATAAATATCTTGTTGTGACACTTCTTTTTGTGTTGTCTATATACTAAATTTTTATGTTAGTGTCTTTTAGTGATTAGTTTCTGGCTAATCACTGAACACTGAGCCTAAACTTTTTACTTTCTTTGTAAAAAGAAGGTACTTTTTGAGTATATGGATGAGTTAAATATTTATTCTCTTTATAGTACTGATCACCACCTGAAATTATGTTAAATATATTTATTTATTTACTTGTTTATTGTTTATCTCCTTTGCTAGAGTAAGCCCCCAAGGGCAGGGATTGAATCTATTTTGGTCACTGCTAGCTCCAGCACCTAGAACAGTGTCTGACAATACATTTGTGCTGAATGAATAAATGCAGAGGTAAATAGCTTTCAGTTTCTCTAGAACCAGGAGAAACCTATTGTCTAATGTGCCTAAGGGGCATCTATACTTTACTGGCTAAAGTAGAACTCTTGATTTCCCTATCACAATTGTTCCTCTTCTAATCTTTCCAATTTAGAATAACACCAGCATTTATAGGGGAGATCAGGCCCCAAAACAAGGAGCTATCTTGAGTCCTCTTTTTCCTCAAATATCCAATCCATCAGCAAGTCTCTATGGGTCTGCCTCCAAATGTTCAGAATTCTGTCACTTCTCACTGTCTGCACTGTTCTGGCCCTAGCATGCCTGTCACCTATGTCCTGGATCACAGCCTGACTCATGTCTGGGCTTCCATTCTTGCTGCCCACAGTCTGTTCTCCACTCATTAGTCACTTAGCATTCTTGGTTATCAGCTTGAAGAAACATAGTATATATAGGGTTTGGTAATATTCGCAGTTTCTAGGCATGCACTGGAGGTCTTGGAATGTATCCCCAGTGGATGAGGGACTACTGGATCTCTGTGTGGCTGCCATCTCATCATTTAGGTCTCCCCTTAGACATCTGCCTCAAAAAAAAAAATCTTCTTTTACTAAAAGTAGCCCCTTACACTCAAATTCCATTCTCCCATTGTCTTCTTTTACTTTTTATTGCATTTTTTCATAATACAAAAACATTGTTTATTTGTTTATGATCTGACCCTTTCTTCATCCTGCCTCCCAAATCCCTGTGTGCAATATTAATTTCCTGAGGAAAAGACTTTTGTTTGGCTCATCATTAAATGAATCTTCAGTGCCTAGAACAGTGCCTGATACATAGAAAGAGTTCAATAATTGTTTGTTGAATTAATACATTTAACTTTATTACTTTGTGCCTAGCACAAAATAAACTCTGAATAAATGTTTGTTGTAATGGCTTGATGGTGGAAAAGGACAGTTTTTTCCCTCAGACCCAGTGTTCTGTAAGCCACAAGCATGACGATGAATTCCAAGACTTGCTTTCTAATGGCTTTGTTTTACCTAATTAAATGATCCTTTGCTATGTATACAGCCTGACTCCCTTGTTCCAGGACAGTGTTATTCAAAACTCAAGTAAGAACACTGGCATTATGGAGAGAGAGAGAAATTATTTTTCCTCCTCTCCATCTCCCTTCAAGCCACACCCTTTTCCTTACTCTAATGATTTCTATATTTTCTTTTGAATTAAACTGAATTGTATTTTTTAAACTAACTATAATAATAAAAATTGTATATATTTATCATGTACAGCATGATGTTTTGAAATATGTATTCACTGTGGAATGGTTAAATACAGCTAATTACCACATATATTACCTCACATACTCATTTTTTTTTGGTAAGAACACTTAAAATCTACTCTCTTAGCAATTTTCAAAATACAATACATTGTTATCAACTATAGTCACCATGTTGTACAACATCTCTTGAACTTACTCCTCCTAACTGAAAGTTTGTATCCTTTGACCAACATCTCCTCAAGCCCCTCCTACAACCCCTGGTAACCACCATTCTACTCTCTGCTTCTATGAGTTCTACTGTTTTAGATTCTGCATATAAATGAGATCATATGATATGTATCTTTCTGTGCCTGACTTATTTCACTTAGCATAATGACCTCCAGGTTCATCCATGTTGTTGTATTCCATATTTTCTTTCTTTCTTTCTTATTTTTTTTGAGACAGAGTCTCACTCTGTTGCCCAGGCTAGAGTGCCATGGTGTCAGCCTAGCTCACAGCAACCTCAAACTCCTGGGCTCAAGCAATCCTTCTGCCTCAGCATCTTGAGTAGCTAGGACTACAGGCATGCGCCACCATGCCCGGCTAATTTTTTCTATATATTTTTAGTTGGCCAATTAATTTATTTCTATTTTTAGTAGAGACAGGGTCTCACTCTTGCTCAGCCTGGTCTCAAACTCTTGACCTTGAGTGATCCACCCACCTTGGCCTTCCAGAGTGCTAGGATTACAGGTGTGAGCCATTGCGCCCAGCCTTGAGCCACTGTGCCCGGCCTCCGTATTGTCTTAATATTAATCTCCCCAAATCACTTAGCAAATTCTTCTATTAACTCCTTTTTTTTCTCTGTATCATTTTGTATATTTTATTCTTGGGATCATGTTTAGAAGGTGCTCAGTAAATGAAAGGTTGTTTTTAATCTTTGTAAGATAGCTCCCAAACCTAAAGCAACAGTATTGACTCCTTAGCACTTTGCTGACTTTGGCATGTTTTTCTGGTTTTGAAGGGTACTCTATTAGATACCAATTACTGTGTAACAAATTATTCCAAAACTTAGTATCTGAAAACAACAGTAATTTATCTATCAAAGTTCCTAGGAATCAGGAACTTAAGAGCAGCTCAGTTGGGTGTTCTGGCTTGGAGACTTTTATAAGGTTGCTGTCATCTGTCAGGGGACTATAGTCATCTGATGGCTTGACTGGAGCTGGAAGATCTGCTTCGAAGGTGACTCATTCACATATTGGCAAGTTGGTGCTGGCCAGGTTCCTCTCCAAGAAGGCATCTCCACAAGCCTGACTGAGCATACTCATGACATGGCAGCAGGTTTGTAGCAGAGCAAGTGATCCCAAAGACCAAGGCAGAAGCTGCAATCCCTTTGTGAACTAGACTTTGGAAGTCACACTTTATCACTTATGCCATATTCTGTTAGTCACAAAGGCAAGCCTTGATTCAACATAGAAGTGTACACAAAGGTGCCATCCTGGAGGCTGGCTACCATAGAAAGGTTGTCAGCAGCAGGACACTTTCTATTGTAATAAACACAATATACAATTAAAAGTTGCTTAAATAATCACACTTACTAACTCGCATAAAAGGAACTCTGTAGACAGAGCAGTTCTGGGGTTAATTCTTGCTGTTAATAATCACCTCCAAGACTAAGAGCTCATCATCTTTTCAATCTGACATCTTCAAGGAGATGCTAGTCTCCTTGACTGGCAACATGTGGCCTTCAATGGCAGACAGGACCACATCCATTGAAAAAGTGAGGAATGTTACTTCTGTGAGTCAATTTCATTATGAGAGCTAACATTTCCTGGAAGTGCTGTTGTTGATGTCTTAGCTCCTACTGGCCATGATTGGGGAGCATATTAATAGTAATGCCTAAAAAATACATTATATTGTGAATCCATATATTTGCAAGCATCAGTGTTTTGTAAACACACGCCTCATTTTTCAGAAAGAAAAAGAAAATTATGGTTCCCACATTAACTCAACCTTAAAATTATATTTAGAAATATTTAGATAGTTTTACAGATATTTTAATATAAACGTATTCAATTCTGTCAAGAGTAAGGAACTTTCCAGGGAACTATTATCTGTACTCTATTTGTCTCATCTTCTCCACAAATAAAAGAAGGGAAGGAATGGCTGACCAATGACCTTTTTGTGATACTTATCTGTTGGCCTTTTTATGTGACCCTGGAATGGTCCTTTTTGCTAGGTGTAGTATTATATACTAATGAATGAAGAAAATAGCAGCAGAGAGATGAAGGATTTATTGACTATGGTCCTTTCACTAGGTAAACTGACACCTGCTAATTAGCAATAAGAGGCTTGGAAAGTGAATTGTGAAAGCAAAATCACAAATGTGAGTTTTCATATACATGCTTACAGGTTATTCAGAATGTGCCAAGGTTATAGCAAGAATCAAGAATTAAGCAAGAAAACAAGGTGTGTGTATTCTTAGTAAAGAAAAGATTTATATGTTTTATTGAATAGTATACTATGCTCCATTGTTTTGAATAATTAAAAATTTCAGATTCTTATGGTTTTCCAATAGGATGATTTAAAAAGCCCATCTTCTAGTCTAAAGAGAAATGACAGCGACCGAATGAAAGTGTTCGGCTCCACTCATAGGCCACAGTGGACCTACATTGCTGGCTTTCAGTCAGTTTTCAGATCTTTCTTTGCCCAGGGCTAAAAAATTAAAATAAGGATTTATTAAAATTAACATACTTGCAATTCTAATTCTGGTTCTTAGATGGAAAGCATTTCATGTATGGGCTTGGTTCTGAGGTCTTTACTTAAGTAAAGCTCTCACTGTTTTGGTTGAAATCTTTGGCACTTTGTGTCTGATTAAGACGCCTGCATTAGGTGCCAAGCAGCCTCACCTTGGGACACCTGGCACTAATGCCACTTTTCAACCTCCCTCCTCATTGAGCGATTCCCACCCGAACCAACCAGTTGCTGAAAGTTAAATGTGTTTGTTTTTTTGAAGTGGACCACGCACACGACACACCCCTTTTGAGTGAAATAATTTCGTTGTGTAGCCATTTGTCACCCTTGCATAGATGAGGTCAACAAACTCCTCAAAGTTGCTGTCTCAGGAATAAATTTTGTTCGTGGTTAGGAAAACTAAGTGGGGAATGTTATAGGATAGGGAAAACAGTTTGTGTATTTTCCTGGTGGTTAAGCGGGGGTGGGTGAAATACAATTGGGCCATGTAGGTGCTTTGTTTAAACGACGACGCAGTAACTCTAAGGGAGAAGACAAGACGCCCATCTGAGTCGTCTTCTCCCTTTGTCCTACATTTCACCCTGGAGGTGTGGGGGACCCGCACAATGCGGATCTGAGGTGGCGGGGCTGGCGCACGGCGCCCCAGAGGCGAAGGCGGAGGCGCCAGGACGCCGCTCCTCGCCTCTCAGGATGCCAGCCGGCTACACGCAAGGTCGGGGGCAAGGCCGCGCAGTGGCTCCGCGCTGCGAGGAGGGGCGCGAAGGAAGCGAGGGCTGGCGGCCCCAGGGCGCGCGGCGCCAGCCTTGGGGGCTGCAGCGGGCGGGGTGTGCGCAGCGCGGCTCCCGCGGGAGAAAGGAACCTCCGCAGTGTCTGGCCGCCCGGCCGGAAGGCGGGGG
>VBSM01002616.1:22843792-22870422 GCA_008086735.1 Cheirogaleus medius | reverse complement strand
AGGGAGGAAGGAGGAGAGAGGCGGGGGGGAGGGGAGAGGTAGGGGAGGGTGAGGAGGGAGGAAGGAAAGGAGGGGACTGGAAGGAGGATGTGAGGGAGAGGGGAGAAGGTGCGCAGCGAGGAGGAGGAGGCGTGAGGAGAGACGTGGAGGTGCCGAGGCACGAGCAGGTAGCTGGGCCCCACAAGGCCCCCTCCCGTCTCGCCCGGGCAAGCTGGGAGGCTGCCAGGTGCGCGCCAGCCATGCTCGCCTGCGTCGTGGAAAACCTAGAGAGCCCTAAGACGTCAGGGCTGATCCTGGGGTGCTTTGAGGAAAGCCGCACGGGGGCCTCCAGGCCTCGCGGAGTGTTCGCGAACGCGCTGGCCAGTGTAGGGATGCCCCTCTTGGGAGACTGCAGTCTGGGGAACGATCACGCCCTGTTGGCATCTGTCCGTGCTTGTGTACGTGGCTCCTGACGTGGAGAACTGTAGCTGTGGAAAGCGTGCACACGAGGGCGGGACGAAGGGGTGCAGCCCTGGCCCATTATCTGTGTCCTGGAAGTCCCGAAGGCACTAGTAGTTGTCTGATTAAAGCACCAGATCCAGGAGGAAATTCATGAGGCTTCAGTGAACGTGGGATTTGGCGTGCAGCTGGTTCCAGATGGTTCCCCATTGAGACTTTTGGAAATCGGCATACCAAAGATTTCCTCTTATCCTTCCGCTGTGTTGAATAGACATTACACAGACACCCCGCCCATGACTCGACTCTTATAAAGAAACATTTATTACAAAAATACTGCAACCGTTTCATGTCTCGTGTCCTTTTAGGTTCTTTCTAGTAATTGCGAACTTTCCCTCTCAAGTCATCCCATCAAAGTTTTGTAAACAAATGAAAAAAGTACTAGCCTGAACCAGAAAGTTAAGATCTGTGTGTACCAACTGCCTTTCCTAGGAAGACAGCGTTTGTGGGCTTGTTCTGTTCGGGTTTCCTCACAGCCTTTCCTGGAGGCCTTTTTTCCTCTCTCATTTGCACCTTGAGGCAAAGGTCAGCGTGGAGAAGGCTGCTGAAGTTGCTGGAGGCCCCTTATTTTCCACATTTGTTTTAACTTCTTCAGAACTGTGAGAACTGTGTGTATTGTTTTATTATCAGTTTCTGTAATTAGCATTATTGTAATTCATAAGAATAGCTAATCCTCATATAGTGTTTAGGGTAGGCACTATTTTAAGGTCTTTATACATATGTACATAAGCCAAGCTTGGTGGTTCATGTCTGTAATCTCAGCACTTTGGGAGGCCAAGGCACAGCAGGAGGATCTCTTGAGGTCAGGAGTTGGAGAATGGCTTGGAAAACTGAGACCAGTCTCTAAAAGAAAAAAGAAAAAAAAAAAGTTAGGCACGTGGTGGTGCCGGCCTGTAGTCTCAGCTACTCGAGAGGCTAAGCCAGGAGGATTGTCTGAGTCTGGGAGTTGGAGGTTGCAGTGAGCTGTGATTGTGCCACTGTACTCCATTCTGGGTGGTAGAGTGAGACCCTGACCCTAAAAAAAAAAAAAAGTACTTATTCTTATCCCGTGATCCACCTTTTGGATGAGGACATTGAGGCATGGAGAAGCTAGATAACTTGCCCAAGGCCATTCAGCCCTTAAGTAGTGGAGCTGGAATTTGAACCCAGACTGTCAGGTAAATCCCAGGCTATGGTCACTATGCTATAGGAATTCTCTATTAATAAGTTTAATTGTATTGAAATAGAAGCTTACATCTTGGTGGGATTTTTTTCTTGCTTTTATTTATTTAGCCATCCTGAAGTTTATTTTGGAGAGATGTTTACATGTAGTTCGGGTAGAAACCCACACACTATTTTAAAAAGGCACTCTTAATGAAGAAATCGTGCATTCTAAGGTAGTTTTACATTTTTCTTACATGGAAGATTATTGAAATCTTTGACCTAAGAACTTATTTTTCTCAGGAGAAATGTTTGTCTTCATACACCTTTTAGCCCCTAGCATATGGTGAATCCTCAAAATGACAATGAGGCTCTTCAGTGGTCAATGTTTGATAAATATATATTGATGGAAATGTACTCAAGAAGTGAACACCCTTGAAAGGGTCGATGACATAATGCCAAGTGAAAAGGAAATTTCCAAAAGCAACATACATATTGGATAGATTCAATAGCAAGAAACTACTGGGGTTTTTTGTTTTTGTTTTTGTTTTCTTTTTGGAACCTTCTTTTCTGCACTTGAAACCTTCCCTGACTAGCAAAGATTGGGTTTGAAGCCTCTTCTGTGTGTTCGTGTGGAACCCAGGGTCTACCCCTATGGTGGTGCTGACCACACTGTATTTTCATGGCCTGTACACCTACCTAGCTGTACTTCTCGGGAGAGTAAGCACCCTGGAGGGTAGACATTCTGTCCTGCTCCACAGTGTGTACACAGGGCTCAGTACAGTTGTTTGTCCTAGAGTTACGGGAGTTATGGAGTTAAGCAATACTTGTTAATGGGATGAGTTTACCTGATTGGTCAGCCTTGTCTTGTTAGGATGTACTGAACTGGAGTTTAACAGAAACTGTGAGACCAATGTACCCATCAAGAACTAGTCTCTGTTCAGTCTTGGTCCATGCTGAACAACACCTCCCTACCCCCAATTCCCTCCTTTCTCACATTTCCTTGTGTTCTTTGTATATATATCTCTTTACAACTAGATACAAACTGCCAGAGGTCAGGGATACAGTATATATTTTATTTGAGTCTGTGGGACCCCATTGTCTCACACAGTGTTTTGCACATAATAATTTTTTGATGTTTATTAAGTAAAAACAAAAACAACCTCCAGTTAGCTGACTTTACTTCAGCATCCAATTAATGGTCAGAGGTTTAATTATCTATAGACTTACTCTTACCCTCACAATTTGGGGTCTTTAGAATGATAGAATCATAGGATTTTTTCTTATTGCCGAAAGAGACCTTATAGCTACTCTGTCTAATATGTAACCATTAGCCATGTGGCTATTTAAATGAATTAAAATTATATAAAATTAAATAGGGAGTTCTTCAATAGCATTAGGTATATTTTAAGTGCTCAGTAGCTACATGTAACTAGTGGCTACTAAAATAGCATTGGCATAGATATTTCCATTATTGCAAAAAGTATTATTGGACAGAGCTGACAGGTTACAAAAAATAGGTAAAAGAATAAGTTTTATTAGCTTAAATGTATCACTATTACTAAAAAATATTTCAGATTGCTTAGCAGTGGCATCCTTACATACAAAGAATATCACATTCATATTTCAAATGTCTGTTATTTCATATAGGATAAAAATTTCTTAACAGTTACGTTTAAATCAATGCACATTTAAACATATTCAGGAGCACTGATGTTTCAAAAGTTTCAAAAGGAATCCTTTTTGTGTTCCCTTAAAGTGAATATTCACCCCCATTGATCCTTTGTCTTATTTTTTTTAATGTTTAAAAGTACTGTAATCAACTTGAGTCACTGCACAAGTTTGACATTCATTAGATTTGGCTGTGCTTTTTAAGCTCGCATGATTGAGAAACTAAAATACTCAGTAATGTTGGTAAAGGACAAATGCCAGATAGTTTTGGACAGACCAAATATATATTTAATGACATCACATATGCAATACAGACAGTTCTCAATTTACAAACACTCTATTCAGAAGCAGCCCTAAGGTTAAATATAAAACATACTGGGTATACCTTCTTTAAAACCCTTCTTAGAACAGTACCACGAAGGTATCCATTGTATAAACAAATTAGTAAATAAAAAAAATAAAAATAAGTGTTGGAATTCATAGGAAATGCATAGCTTAAGTTGTGGAGGCAATAAAGAGGCTGTGAAAAACTCTGGGGGAGTTAGAGGAGGTTATTTCCGCAGTAGGGCAGATTTGCTTAAGTGGTAACCCCCTGACAAAAATAGTCTAGTTCCACCTCCTCTCTCGATGCCCCGCCTCTCTGTCTCCCCACTCCTCCAATCTTTTAAAATTTTCCAGTTTCATTTGTACTCCAGTTTCAGTTCTGTGAGTTCAAAGTTTTGTGACTTTGGTCAAGTATGCTAGCTTCTCTGAGCCTCAGTTTCCTAAACTGTAAAACAGGAATAACAACATGCTGAGTGCCAAGAATTAAAGAAAAATGTATGTGAACGTGAATTCCCATTTTGAATTCACATTCAAAATTTATGTGAAATTATGTGAATATGTAGATTAGACAACTAGTTTTAGTAACTAATATAACTGTAATGTATTAAGATTATAAATATTTATAAAACTCCAAGAGTTCCCTGGAAGATTAAATGGCCATCGGTTATGTGCACACGATGGGAATCTGGCCCATCAAATTTTTAAAGCAGGTTGGTGGCCTGAGGTTCTTTGCTAGATGGGGGAAAGGATTCTCTGGGAGGTCAGAGAGAGAGAGAGAGAGAGAGAGAGTTGAAAAAGGAGATGGAAGGCTGTGAAAGAACATAGTTCAACTTGGAAGGAGTTGGGCAAATATCACCTTTTCCTTTAAGGAATGCATGCCATTGCTTGCATTTTCTCTCTGCTTCCTTCTTCTGTTTCATTGATTACTCCTAAGGCTAAAGTTTCTACTTTATGTTCTAATTCATCTGACATAGCGTGTTTTTAAAAAACTTAGCGTTACTTACTTTGGTTTTCCAGTCTTCTTTTGCTGATGGAGCTTCTGTGAAGGTCATATTCAAAGTACAGCTGGGTGCTGCAGCGCAGGGGTGGGAGCCAGGGCTGCTATGCCGTTAGCCCCTGGAGCAGCGATGCCCATCACAGCACATCATAGCTACAGGCTGGCAGGCTGGTTTAAGACAGAGGCAGCAGTAGTTAGAACAGACCAAATCAGTCCACACCAAGCAAAAACATACAAAGATGAGAGAGAGAGAGAGAGAATAGGTAGTGGAAGTGGGTGAAGAACACCAGAGAATGATGGGTGACATTGATAGTTCTAAGCACGGTACATTTATCAGCTCATTTAAGCCTCATGGTGACCCTATGAGGTGAGTACTATTATCCTTATTATCCCCAACTGAGGCTCAGAACAACTGTGAGACTGAGCAACTGTACCCAATGTCACACAACTCCTAAGTGATAGAAGTGAGGTTTGAATTCAGGCAGCTGGCTCTGGAATTTGTTCCCTTATCCACTACACTACAGTTCCCAAACTTTATGGTCTCAGAACTCCACCTGCACTCTTAAAAATTGTTGAGGACCGCAAAGAGTTTTGTGCAGGTGGGTTGTATCTATTGATATTTACCATGTTACCAATTAAGACTGAGAAATCTAAAAAGTTAATTTAAAAAATAATACTAAGCTCATGATATGCTAACTTAAGTCACATTTTAAAATGAAAATAGCTCTATTTCTCAAAATAAAAAAGTTTGAGAATCACATTAAAGAATGAAGAATCAAAGAATTACATCATTTTACATTTTTGCAAATTTCTGCACTATACTACTTTTGGCGTGACAGTGGTAAAGAAGAAAGGAAATGAGAGAGACTAAAGGGTATAGTGGTGGAAACTCAAGGCCTGTCTCAGTGAGCGCCCCATGTGGCCTTAATGAGGAAGAAATGATAACTAAAGAATCCTCTCTGAAGAGTGTAGGGCAGCATCTGGATTTTCATGCCTAGTTTTATCCTCAGTAGGTTGTCTGGATTCATTCTTTCTCTCTCTTTCTCTCTCTGCATCTACATACACACACGTACAAGGACTGTCCGGAAAGTATCCAGCCATGTGATATGAAAAATAGAGACATTTATTGAAAAAGATATAAGAAACATTGCTCAGAGGACAATGGCTCCTTAGTCTTCTTCAAAGTAGACACCTTGGGACCTCACACAGTTCTCCCACCGTCTCTTAACCTAAATCGTACACATTCCACATTCTCAGGTGCTTTGCTTGTTGCAGGCCTTCCAGAATATGGATCACTTTCAACAAATTCTCGCCCATCTTTGAAGCATTTGTGCCACACTTATTTGTGCTGCACTCATTGTCCCCGAAAGCCTTCTGAATCATCCAAATAGTTTCCAGGGAGGAATGTTCAAGCTTAATGCAAAATTCGTTGCAGATTTGTTGCTCTACTTGCTCAGTCATTTTGAATGTGATGGCCACACAGTACACATGCTCACTCAACAGCATCTAGAGCCGCACTGACTAGTACACTGAGGTCACCGTTCACACATGTGCATTACAGTCCACTCCTTGGCTGCCAGATTACGTCTATGTCGTGCAAACCATTCTCGTTATATTAACAATGTCTGGACACTTCCAAACAGACCTCATATATATATTTGAGGTTCAGTAAAAAACTTTGAGTCATAAGATAGATTCTAAATTGGAAGGGGTTTTAGAGATTATCTGGCTAACTTTCTATATTATGAATGGATGCATCTGAGGCCAGACAAGAAAATAACTTATTGCTAGTTGAACTGCTAGTTAGTGGCAGGACTGGGGGTAAAACTGGGTCTCCTTCATTCCACTCATGTCATATCATGGAAATTGTTAAATCTAATTATTCATCCATTAGAGAAATCTATTCCCACTGGAAAACTTGTGAATTGACAACCATAAAATTTGTGGTAAATTCACATTCTTCATCAATGCCCTTGTGAAATTGCCCCTCTCCTCCCCAAATAGCCTCTTCCAAAAAGTCTTGGTCTGTTTGCTGTTTTGTTAGGATTTATTACAACTTCTTGCTTATTGCCTTTTGTTTCACAAGCAGTGATGAAGAGAATATGGGCTTGGTATTGGGAAGAGAGTAAGAATATGAGAACCAGCAGTGTTGTGACATTTGAGAACTCTGATTGGTCAGTCCCTGTTATCTGCAGGATCTGCCTTTCTTAAGGATGAGCATATTTTGGTACATAGGTTTCCAAGACAAGCACATTCCTGCCAACGTGATCCCTGGACAAGCTGTTCTGGAATTTGA
Organism: Cheirogaleus medius; assembly: GCA_008086735.1. Lineage (NCBI taxonomy): Eukaryota > Metazoa > Chordata > Mammalia > Primates > Cheirogaleidae > Cheirogaleus > Cheirogaleus medius. The sequence goes on along the minus strand of VBSM01002616.1, from coordinate 22,863,499 downwards.
ACTTGCTACTGAAAGAGGGTTAAGTCCAGGACACACGCACAATTCAGTGGGGGGCGAGCCATAGTTGGCTATGTTAGCACCTCATTATACAACAGTTCTAGGATAAAGTGCTTCCAGATGTGCTCTCAGCAAGTACCTAGTACTTATGTTTTTAACCCATTAGGCTAAAATCTACTTTTGGAAATTTGGGGAAGCCAGAAGTTAATTAGTCATTTCTAGTTACTTTATGAAGTTGATTCTAGGTTGAATATAATTCATAGTATGTTTAAATTTAGAGGATACTGATTATAACCATATAACACACACACACACACATATACACAGATACATACATACATGGATTCTCTCTTGCTCTCGCCATCACACATGCACACACACACATGTTTGACAAAGATTCATTCATCAATGAAGTTCATTTGGAGTACTGGTTTAATGATCATTAAGTTCCTTTGTCCTGGGAATTTCATTTAGGAAAGTTAGGAGAACATGTATCTACAAAGTAATATTACAGTTTCTTTCCTCTAATTGATCAAGCTGCAATGATAATCATTGTGATTCTAAAGAGTAAACTTTATGGGTAAATCCTAGTCCCCCCCCCCTGCCTTTTTTTAAAAAGCAAGATTTGAAATTTTTCACTTTATAAGCTTTGTAACCTAAACATAAGCTTTTTGAAAAAGAGTTGAAGACAAAAGGTGATGAATGCCTTCTCTGATAATTCAGATTATTATTAAGAATATGGAATTTTTGCATCACTTGGCCCTGGAAGGTGAGGAGCTCAGGGTGGACATTTCATTTTGCTTTCAAATATGTCAGATTTGTCTGCAGCAGTGTTTTCTGATGAATACAATGGAGACCTTCTTAGCTGGTCTTTACTTACTTTAGTTGAGAATATTGCGTCCAAGTATGATATTTTGCTATGATATTAAAATAGATTTTTAAAAATTTAGGTATTCTATTTGCCTTCAAGAACCACAGCATTTATTTGCCAAAGGCTGTAACCTAGGGCATTATTCAGTGGATGGGAATGTTGGAAAACATATTCTTCAGAGTAATCTGTTTTGTTGCAACTGAGGTAGCACCTATAGCAAAGCAGTCTACATATATGATGGACTCTGGATCCAGACTGCGTAGCTTGATTTCTGGTTCTGTTTATCACTAGCTGTGTGCTTCAGTTTCACAAATGTAAGATGAGTAATAACTTGTGAAGATTTAATGAGTCTGCACTTGTAAAGAAAGCACTTAGAATCATGCCTGGCATGAGTTAATCACCATGCAAATGTTAGCTTAAATAAACAAAAGAATCTCAAATGTTGTCTTTGCCATGTCAGAGATGCTGACATCCAGTGACAACTTAAGCAGCATATAACTAGTTAAAAGAAAAATGATCTTTGGGATTAATCCTCTCTTGTGAAAAGTCTTCCAGTGCTTCCATCCAGCTGGAGCTAAAGCTGGAGGACAAGAAGGTGAGGAGAGTGTAGCAGAGTATGCATGCCATTGATTAAAGACTCAGGCCTGGGCCTTGTTCCATAACAATTTGTTTATATTATTTTCAATTATATTATAATTGGAGATAAACACCCTTGGTGTTACCCATCAGCAGGAGATGGACTATAGTCTACGTGTGGATTGACAAGCATTTGTAGTTTAACAATGTGAAGGGCTGTCTTTGGGGGAAATTAAAAAGTTGTGATTTTCCTATGTCATTGAGAGAGTCACTACTAAGCCAGCCAAGCTGGGCCCACTCGTCTGTACAACAGTTTTTGTGACAGTTAGCCTTGCACTACTGCAGCCTTTCGGACTCATGGAACCTTTCACTTAGAATGCCTCTTGCTCGGGCGGACACAGCTCCATCCCAGGGTGCAGGGCTTGATAAGTGGAGTGCAGGCTGGATTTCATTCCTCACTGCCCTTTCCACCAGGGCTTGGTGCAGTACACAGACTGCTCATTGAATACGGTAGCAGTGAAGACAAGTCTTTGAATTTTATGTCCTAAGATTTAGCTCAGGAGATATATTGTTCATTCTGTTCAGTCTTAGTTTACTTAAATAGTTGGATCAGGGGAAGAAATGGTTCGGTATTTTTTTGTCATAGAATCCAATGGTTGATTGCAAATTACTACTTAAGATAATCCACAAACATCTTGCTGACAGTCCAAGACTGTTTTTTATCAGAGGTTTTATTAAGCCACTTAATTTAGGGTTAAGGTCCTGCTGAATTTTAGAGGAGTCTAAAAACAAGGAGAAAGGCACCAGAATATCAGATCCTTTTGGCTATAAATCATATTTCTGCAATGCCATTGCTACTTTTTTTTGGACATGCTCTTACAATTTAAGATGATACATTTTATTTCCAATGGTTTACAAGCAATAACTGAAAGACAGAGTGCTGGGAAAAGGCCCTGGCTGAAAACCAGTCAGAGTCTATTGCCATAGAATCATGTCGGTAGTGGCCTCATGAGATTTGTGGGTTTTGGCCTGTCTTGTTTCTCATCCAATATTTCTCTTCGGTATTATCACAGTTAAATTCCTCACTGGACATGCAATAGATTAAAAGCACATTAAAGTTTGGACTTCAACCAAACATAGCAAAAAAGTCTTGATTCCCTGACATTACCTACCCTGATTCTTCTATTATAGTTTCAGTGGTCCTGAACTTTGGAAGTTGTAGATCAGGTATTAAATAATAACTCTACTAGTCCCCACAAAGAGAATGCCACCTGTAAGAAGGCACTAAGAAGTTTTATTGCTTCAAGTATATTTATTGTCATTCTTAGGGAGAATCCAAATAACTTCTGTTGTTCTGTTCATATTTCTTTTTGCTTAGAAATCTTTCATTTCCATTTCTATATCCTTCCCTGAGTCTTTTCCAATATAAAATGAGTAGGAACTCTGCTTTTTAGCTTATTCATGGTATACAAATAGCTCTAGAAACATATAGCTCTAGTTGTTTTGATTATCAAAGTTTTATCTAATAATAAGTAACACACACTCAACACATTGCAGTTTCTAAAGCACTTTTCAAATGGATTACACATTTAATCATCATGATCTGTTGATAGAAAACTAAACAAGTGAAAAGACAAGTGAGTGAGAAAGAGGTTTAAACATATACGATTTTGTATACACAGGTTATATAAAGAATCCCTATAAATCAATGGGAAACAGACAATCCAATAGAAAAATGGGTAAAGGATATATGAACAGGCAGTGAACAGAAAAAAACCCCTGAATGGCCCATTATGTGAACATAGTGATCAGGGAAATGCAAAATCAAAACCATCAGAAAGTGGATTTTATATTCACCAGAGACCAAGTATTGGAGAGGATGTAGAGTAAAGAGAAATCTTGCACACTGCTCATGGGAGAATTTCACTGGCACTACCACTTTGGAAGACAAATAAAATCTAGTACATAGATTTTGAGCCTATCACATTACCTGCACCTATACTGCTGGGTCTAATCCCTACAGAAACTCTCACAGCACCTGCCACAGTTCCTAGGGCCAAGTAAGAGCTCAGCAAATAGATGTTAAAAGAAGAAAGGAAGGAAGGAAGGAAGGAAGGAAGGAAGGAAGGAAGGAGTGAAGGAAGGATGGAAAGAAAGATATTGGTATCATAGGCTTCTTTTTGCTTTGTTCTGGGTATTGTGGGACTGCTTATTTCATGCCAGTGTGGTCCCAAACCACCCTAAAGATTTGTTAACTCCAGTGGAACTTTGGGGATCTCAGATGATTAGCCTTTGCATCTCAAATTCTACTGCAAACAGAAGTAAGGATTTTCATAACCAATGAATGAAATACATTCTGTAAGTGTATTTCCTTACAGAATTCAAAATGAGACTTCTTTAAATAGTAAGCTCTAATTGCATACTTAAAATGAATCTAATTAATGTGTAAAATGAGATGTATCGATATATTATGGGTAGCATAAAATATTAGTTATTACTGGATCTTTATAATTCTGTTGGCAAAGAAAGATGAGACCTAATGCCCTGAAAAGATTAAATATCTTTTTAGGGCATATGAGTAATCAAAAAATATTTCACTGGTTTGCGAAGACATGGGTATTCTTTTTAAATAGTAAATATTCATATGCACTAAACCATTTTTAAAATAACATATATTCCCTAGAGCATAGAAAACATGGCAGCTCTTCCCGTAGCTGGTAGAATGTGTGGTTACCCTGGCAACAACATCTTAGTTCCTGCTTCCAAGTACCACCTGGTGATTTCAAGTCTAACAGCTATACAACATCTACATTTCCATTGAGGAAATAAAATGCATGCATGCATCATCTCATGGAGAATTTAAGAAGAAATGAGCTTGCAAATTTGGGGGAGGAGGGAAAGAAATAATATTGCATACCAGCAGAGCCAATTGAGGTTTAAAATCCCTAACTGCAGTCTTGGAAGCATGCCCAAAGCAGCCAAGACCACCACATTAGGATTGTAGGATCATGAAGCAGATTTCCCATCAGAGCTATAGTGTTCACATAGGCTCAGTAGCCTAAGAACATTTTTTTATCCGTTACTCAAAATGTATACTTTTAAGTGGAAATTGACACTTTCCATCCTAACAGGCATTTAAACAAAATGATTGTGCCTCCATCATTGTGCAAGGTAGAGAAATGTGAAGAAAACAGTGTCCTCAGTTTCATGCTTGTTTCTCAGTGCTCCTAATTTTACCCAACATTTTGGGAACTTCCTTAGATCTAGTCATATTAAAAAAGCCAAATCCTGCAATTATTTCCAATAGAGTAAGTTTTGTGGAAACTTCTGAATTACGTAGTTGATTGCTGCGGGGAGGAGTAGCATTGCTGGGCTGTAGGGGAACAATGAACTAGGAAAAAATTTCCTGTCCTCTTGGAAAAAAAAGAAAAGACTATGAACACCCAGTTTAAGGTATATATTTAAAGTTTTTACTTTCCTTTTCTCCTCCTCCTCCTCCTCCTCCTCCTCCTCCTCCTCCTCCTCCTCCTCCTCCTCCTCCTCCTTCTCCTCCTCTTTCTTCTTCTTCATGTATATTACTAAAAGTTTAAAACTAGAAAAAATATATAGGAACAAGAGAAAAATCACTGAAGATGCTAACATTGTTAATATACTGGAACATTTCCTTTAGTCTTGCTTATGCATTTTTTTCATGTTTATGCTACATTTTAGAAGAGCTACTTAAGTTATCTAGCCACATCGCAATTGATTTTCTTAATACTAATTATGATCTTTATTGTCTTAAAGGAGTACTTTAATTCTGCTATGGCATGTTGTGTTTCCTTGCATTTTTTTTCTTATTCCAGTGGCTTTTTCTTTCCTCCTTTCATCTTACAGTGGTCCCCAACCTTTTTGGCACCTGGGACCGGTTTCATGGAAGACAATTTTTTCACAGACGGCATGGGGTTGGGAGGCAGGGAGGTGGGATGGGGAGGCAGAACTCAGGCAATGATGTATGGCCCTGTTTCCTAACAGGCCACAGACTGGTACCAGGCCATGGTCCCGGGGTTGGGGACTGTATTAAAACTTAGCCTATTCATTCTTGAATTTCCTTCATCCTATTTCATAGAAATTGTGTTTTCATACATCTCTGTTTAGGACACCAAACAAATGTTATTCAAAACTTTCTTTGGTATTGGACAACCAATGTCTCCCTCTTTGAACCAAACACTGAAGGCTGGTTATGTGCACAGTCTCTGTTCAGTTTCCAGGGCTTAGGATTCTCTCACTCCATCACTCCATAAATACCTGAACCCCTACTATGTGCCAGATGGGTGCTGGGGATATGGCAGTGAACAAACCCAGCTTATATAAAGCAAGTAAACCTGTAATCTCAGAATGTAGATTATAATATGAAGCTCCTGGTAAGGGACATAGGAGCCCAGGGAGGCAGTTACTTGATATTGGGTGCCAGGGAAAGCCCCACAGACTGATAAGGTAATATTTGAGCTCATAGAATTGAGGGAGTGCTGTGGTTATCGGGAGGAAGAGCATTCCTAGAAGAAGAATCAAAGAAAGCCTTTTGAGCCATTCTAAGCCTTTGGCTTTTATTCCGAGTGAGATGGGACACCATTCTCAGGTTGTGAACAGTGTGATGTCCCAGATACCGAGTGAATCAAGTATTTTAGGAAAGAGGGAGTGATCAAGTGTACCTAGTGCTGCTGACAGGGTGAGGAAGAGGAAGGCGAGAACTGACTCTCGGATGTAGCCCTGCGGAGGTCAGTGGTGACTTCTACAGGAACTATTTTGATGAAGTCATGAGGGTGAAAGCTGTTTGAAATGGATTCCAGAAGGAGTAGGAGGAGCTGGACTAGAGGCAGAGGAGAGGCTACTCTTTAGAGGAATTTTACTATAAAAAGGAAGAGAAATGGGGTGATAGCTGGAGGAGGGACCAAGATAGATTTCTTTTTCTTTTAAATGGAAGAAATTATGATAGCACATTTGTGTGTTGGGAATGATCCAGTAGAAAATAGCAACGTGATGATGCAAGAGTGAGCGGATGATTGCTGGGGCAGCAAATGGCAGGCTGGGTCTTAGAGAGGAGCCTGAGCTGTCCAGCCATGGCTGTAGGAGGGAGGCTGGGTGTTAGGGCACAGAGACACGTACCTGGGTGGAAGCACAGACATCCGCCCAGGTGGCTCAGCTGGTAGGTGAAGGTGCAGTCTGCTGTTCTTGTGCCCTGTGCACCAGTGCACCGTGTGAAAGGCCAGCCCTCTGCCTCGCCCCTATGGGCACACACAGACACGCACTCTTCCCAGGCCTGTTCTTGTCCTCACCACTTTCTTTTGGTAAAGTAAGCATTGCATTTATGTCCATTCTGCAGTTTAAGAAACCTGGGGCTCATACCGGTTTGGTCATTAACATAAGGTCGCACACTGATGAATGATAGAACAGGGAACTGAACCCAGACGTTATGACTGTTTCTGGGTTCTTCCATACTGTTACCAGGTTGGACCAAGGAGTCAAGGAAGGGATATTTTACTTCCGAAGCCTCTGAAATTCAATGTCTACACTGGAACCCCTCCTACCTTGGGGATGACTGTGTGAATGCACAGTCCATTCAGGTGTGCATGGGTGCCTTTACCAGATGGAGGGAAGCTCCAGGTGTGTGCAAGGTGCAGGCGGCCTCATTGCCCCATATGCTCAAGTAGGGGCTTAGAGCATAAGGGAGCCTCCTCCTCTTGCCACAGCCTTTGAGGGACTGCCCTCTGACGGCACTTTCCTGCCTGCTCATCCTCCGACTACCTTCAAGTTAACACTCCACTTTCCCCTTTTGCTCTTTAGATATGGGGAGAAGCAGGGTTTATGTGCTCATTCAATTGTCCCTAACCAGAGACTTTGAACTTGAAAGAGAGTCATTCTAGGACCTCTGGTCTAACCCTCTCCGTATCCACTCCACTTTCTTCAGTTGTCTATGTTGGTATCTCAGGCATCATCTACCATCTACTTCTGGAACTCTCTACCCTCAAAACAGGAAAACACACATGTGTGCCCACACACACACACACAACTGCTTTGTTCTCTTTTAGAAGGAGCTCTCAGATTAAAGGTGTGAAGTTTAGCCTGAAAAAAACTCTCCCTGCTACTTTAAGGGTTGTTATTGCAATCATTATGGGGGCCACTGGAGGTAGCTTTGGCATTCATCGGGCAGTTACTCTATTCTGATGCATTTCTCTCAAAATATGCTACTTTATCTTAGGTGAGCTGTACATTCCAAGTGGCAGATGTTTTCTATTATGGATACGTAGTGTGTATTAAGTCTCCGTAGACTATCATTTCATGTCATGGTTAATCGGTCCAAATTCCTAATTATAATGAGGTGTTATTAAAAAGATCCAGAGGTATAGATGGATGAAAAGAGTATTTCAAGTACTGAAATAGGACTTATTTAACCAAGGAGTATATTTAGATGACACTTAAACATGCCTTAAAAATTAAAGTTTAGGTTAAAAAGTATTTAGAAAAAAATGAAGTTTTAGAGTGTTTGAGTATGTTGTATACATAAAATATTTTCAGAGCTGTAACACGGATGCTCCCATGGCTCAGAAGCACACCTACTAGAAAACACCTCAAAACGAGAGATGTTTCATTCTGTCCCCTCCCAGAAAGTTTTGCAGGGGTTCTCACTCGGATTCGCTGCCATTTGCAACCTCCTGTCCCGAAGGCCCCCTTCCTTTCTGGAAATGCTCAGGCATGGGTGTGAGGAGAGTCAGTGATTTGGAAGAGAACGAGATGATGACTTTATTAACATTTCCATATATGTTGATTGTGTGCGTGGGGGTGGGGGTGGAGTGGAGGATTAGGCAAAAGCTAGAATTAGTCATATGAATTATGGGCTTGTTTGGATCCTGGGCCGCTCCTGCCCCAATCAGTGCCAGTAAATCCTGCAGACAGCTTCAACACCGCTCTGTTTCTATCCCACTCATATAAAATCCCATGCCAAGGTACAAACCACAATCCTCCCTTTCTTGGTTTTTCATGCAAAAACTATTTTAGAATAAATTTAAATGTCGAAACTTCAAGAACTTTGAACAGAGGAGGCTTCAGCTCATTCAGTTCACAGTATAGCTAAAAAATAAAAAATAAAAAATTCTGATGAAAGTACTCAAATTTTAGAGGCCTATATTTTTCACTGAATTTAAGTTCCAGAGAAACAAAATTGAGATGTTGGAGGAATAGGATAAAAGGAGAAACATTGAGAAAAGCATAAATGCTTTTGCATGCTCAGGAGAAGCCCAGAGGCCCCATGTGTGAATAACACTGCAATGGCTGCTTTATGCAGTATGTAAATAAACACAGTCCCCACGCCATTTAAAATATTAACATTGACCTAAACAGGCTTAGGCATAAAATGCCAGTCCAGACAGACATTTATGAATATACACATGGAACACATTGCAGGAAGAACTTGGTGCCTTTTTCCAAATATTTATTATGTACACATTTCAGATTAAATACACATTCGGTGTTCGGTCTGAGCAATTGAAAACATTTTTAATCAGTCCTAGACAACAGAAAAACTTCCTGCATGAATTCTAGAAGGTGTATTCTTCATTTAACAGATGTTTATTGATAATAGAAGGCAGGAAGCTATATGACATGTCTCTAGCTTCAAAGAGGTTAAGATGTGGTAGAAATATTTAGGAGAGTTTGGTTATCAGGGAATTTAAGAGAACTTTCATATAGCTACATAAGAAAATGATAAAACCATAAAGAGGAAAGAGGAGGCCAGAGTTGTGATTCCAAAATGACAAACTGAAAAAGAATGTTCAAGAAATCTAGAAAAGTCTTGAGATAGAAATATGACGGCCACAGTGGCTTGTGCTTGTAATCCCACACTTTGGGAGGAGGAGGCAGGAGGATCGCTTGAGGGCAGGAGTTTGAGACAAGCCTGGGCAACATAGCAAGACCTTGTCTATACAAAAAATAAGAAAGATTAGCCAGATGTGGTGGTGCACACCTATAGTCCCAGCTACTCGGAAGCTAAGGCAGGAGGATCGTCTGAGCCCAGGAGTTTGAGGCTTCAGTGTGCTATGATCGTGCCACTGCACTGGGCAACAGAGTAAGACCTTGTTTCTAAAAATATAAAAAAAAAATTAATTAAAAAATGAAATAATCCAAGAACAATATTGTACATTAAACAACGCAGTGTCTCCTAAGTTATGGAATGTGTTCCAATGGACTCCTTTGAGAATCTGATGAAAGTTATAGGCCCAGAAATATTTGTTTATCCTCAAACTTTTGAATAAAATATCAGGGATTTGGTATCTGAATCCATGGGCTTTGTATTTCAAACCTTGTACAGTTACATTTACCATGATTAGTATGTTATAACTTTATATTTCTATTCCTGTCTCCTCCACTAGAATGTAAGCACTTCTAGGACAGGATTGCATTATGGTTTATCTTTCATCCAAACCCCTTTCTGTTTAGCATTGTGCCCGATGCATAGAAGGTAGTAAAAATGTTGGTAGCCTACTTGCCTGCCTGCCTCAGTGTTCAGGTGTTGGTTTAAGGCAAGATCTTCCAAATGTCAGTTATTCGAGTATCACCCTCACAATTTTTGCCACACCTGTTTACTTCCTGTATTATTACACAAGATAATGATTTTTGGTGATAGACAGCATTAAATATTATCAAATTTCAGAGTGAGCATGTTATTTCTGTTCCATTTTCTTTCAGCTCAGCTTGTACCCAAGGAGAGCGTACCAGTGTAGTTCTGGTATATGGTTAATACCTCTCTGACATTCCGGAATCTTCTTTTGGAACTAAGAGAAAGGCTACCGCAGGCAGCAGTATCTGGCTAGAAATGAATAACGTCGCTTTGTTTCTTCTTTCATTGTGTTTAGTTTTATGGCTAGTGATACTAATTTCCTATTTATGGAAGTGACAAAAATTTTCTTCTAACATAGACTTAAGTAAAAACTAAACAGTAGATTTACAGAAAAGCAGCACACCAGTAACCTACTGCTGTGTAACGAATACCCCCAAAACACAGTGGTTTAAAACACAATGATTTACTAGGATTCTGTGGGTTGGCCGGACTCAGCTAGGCAATTCTTCTTCCCTACATGATGTCTGCTGGGGTCTTTCCTGTGGCTTGAGAGTTTGGCCGGGGCTGGAAAGACCAAGATAATTTTACTCGTTGCTGTGGTCTGAATGTCGGTGTCCTCTAAAATTCATATTTTGGAACCTAAGACCCCATGTGATAGTATTAAGAGGTGGGATCTTTAGGAGGTGATTAGGTCATGAGGGCTCTGTCCTCATGAATGGTATTAGTGTCCTTATAAAAGAGGCTTGAGGGAAGCTGTTTGCCCCTCCTGCATGTGAGGATGCAGCAAGAAGTCACCATCTATGAAGCAGAGCCAGCCCTCACCAGACACCGAATCTGCTGGCACCCTGATCTAGGACTTCCCAGCCTCTGGAACTGTGAGAAATAAATTTCTCATGTTATTAATAAATTACTCAGTCTATTTTATTACAGCAGCCTGAATGGACTAAGATACTCATTTATTTGGCAACCCAGCTGGGGTGGCCAGAGTAGCTGCAGCTGGCCAAGTCTCTCTCTCCCCTTGTTGTCTCTTATCACTTGGTAGTCTGGCCTAGGCTTTTTTTTTTTTTTTTTAAACCATCATGGCTGGATCCCAAGAGAAAAACTGCAAAGTCTCTTAAGGACTAGACCTGGAAGTCACAAAGCATCACTCCTGCCACATTTTATTGGTCAGAGCAAGTGACACAACAAGTCCAGATTCAAGGGGAGAGAAATAGACGCCACATCATTTTGGGAGGTGAATGGCACTTGTGTTCAGGGATGGGAGGAATCTTCGGTGAAGATTTTACATACAATCTACACAAATGGTGAGTAAATAAAAGGACAGGTTGTAGCAGATATGGCAAAAATTGTGAGGGTATTATTCAAATGACTGATGTTTGGATGATGCTGTATTAACCTAACACCTAAATATCTTAGTAGACAGTTGATGTTTTTTAGTGCCTGTACACAGTAAGTACGATGCTATATGTAATGAGGTTTAAAAACACATGATACAAACTTATCTTAGGACTTCCTACATTCTAGCGAGGGAGGCAGGTATGCACATAAGCATAACACAATAACCATCATGCATGTACAGTAAAGGGTTTAAAATATAGAGTGCTGACATTTTCTATAAAAGTTTGAGTACTTATGGATTTTCTTGGGCCATGATTTTTAACAAATCTCAAAAGAGTGTGAAACCCTAAAAAGACCTAAAAGGCCTGAGGAGTGCAATGACATGAAGCCCAGAAATCAAAGCTATTAACTGTAGTGGCAAGGAAAAGGCTTCACAGAAGTGGTAACCTTTATAGGTGGGAAAGAGGGTTGATCGAGGAGAAAGAATTGGTGTAAGTTGGAAGCTGGTTAGATGTGGGGAGGTGAGTTGGGCATAGGGGAAGGAAGGGGAAATGGTGGAGGAGGACAGGAATGTGGGGGATTGGAGACAGGGGGAGCAGGGAGAAGTTAATTCAACGATGACTGGATTTTGGGAGAAAATATGGGAGGAAGAATGTGTTTTCTGGGAACATCTTTCCAGAATTCAGTTTCATACAAGCTGTAATTGAGGTGCCCATGTGATACACCAATACTCAATTGGAAATGCAGGTCTGGAACTTGATTTTCTTGTGACAGGCACCTTCATAGAAACTGGATATAAAACTGCGACTATCCTAAGAGAACTTACATTCTAGTCCGGATGGCAGGGGATACAGGGGGAGAGACAATTTGTGTGTAGAAAAAGTTAATACAAATTTTACCTACTGTTCAATGCCAAGAATAAAATAGATCTAATTCATAGAATAGAGGAGGCTGGGGCAGCTGCTTTATCTAGAGTAGTATGGAAACTGAAGGCAGCTTTGTGAAATATAACTCCTGGCTGGGAAGGAGGCTGACCCTCTTTTAGATTGATAAGGTAGGACAATTATACTAGCAAGAGATTAACCTTTGCAATCTAAGGTGGTGTCCCCCAGAGACCAGATCATTGTGAGGAACTCTTCTCCTACCACCTCCACCCGAAGACATCTGAATCTTCCCTATCTAGTAGAAGAACCATATGGAGAAGACGATGAGTAGGAACAAAAAAATGCATTCTGGTGGCCAGGCCCCCAGATGAGTGGAAACTTCAGGGAGAGAGGAACTAGAGAGAGGAGGAGAGAATGTATGGAAGAGAATGGCAGGGAGTAAGTCACTCACTGCCCACTGATGGGATGGACATATGTGGCTCCTAAAATTGAGCCCCCGCTCAGCTAGTTAGTACCTAGGAATGAGTTAACTAGTCTGGGGATGCCACTCTCAATTCCTGACCATACTTTGGATGTTGTGCAGGATGGATTGCATCACTGTATGGAGGGATTACATCATGAACTTGAACTGATTGTACAATGTCCTGGGTTTTGGGTGTGCCGATTTGAGGTAGTGGTAGGACACAATCTTCCCTCACCACCCACTCACACATGTCTGGACCCCTCTGGTGAGAAGATAGGGTGAGAACAGAGTTGCCTCTGGACCAATCTAGCACTGGGGAGACTTTGTCCTCTGACTATTCAACTCCACACATACCGAAGTAAGGGTATGATCAATTTTTAGGGAAATTGTATGTTAGAATCTTATTCTGATCTTCCAGTTACTCCTTTCTGAACATATCTGCCCCCAGCCCCCATGAAGATTTACTTTACAGCTTTAAGTAAATCAGTCTATTTCAGTAATTCTGACCGCATTTGCTTGGGTTAGTGCCAGGATGTCCCTCTCGATTTAAAGTGAACAAGGATAAATTAGTTTATAATATGTGTTGAAATTAGAGAATTCCATAAAATAAAACCTTCAGTAATTGACACACATCATCATTTTAGAGCTTGTAACGGTGTCGAATATTGTGCGGGCAACAAAGAATTTAAATGATTGGATCTATTATCTTTTTTTAAAACCTTAGGAAAATATTATTTCAAAACCACAGCCTTTTAGCGTTACCAGATACCGTGGGCAGAAGAGGCGAACGACGTTGTAGTCTACTTGCTGCAGCTCTAGACTTCTTTCTGAGGGAAGAGGTTTGGTTTGGGGATTTTTTTTAGACTGTTATTTTTCTGCCATTTACTGTTGTCACCCTGATTCAATCTATAAGCTGGGGTGTTATTCAAAATACAAATGTTATCAGAGAAGAATTAATTCATTAAACGCAGGCTCTCGGTAGGACTCCACAGCACTAACAACATACGCAGGAGAGAAGAGTCAGAGAAGATTCAGGATTGGTGTTACGGTGCTGCTGTTTTCCTTTATCTCGCTGTGTATGACCTTGACTATTTCAATCATGACATCAATCCATGGAATAAAGTCACCAACATGTTTATGATTCTAAGTCACATTCGGTAGTTATTAATACAATAGAGGTGTCAAGGACACTTTCCATACAGTGCCTCCTGTCAAGAGAAAATGCCAACCTTCTGGCAAAGTGCCAGAGCACTGGCAATGGGCTTTGTTAAGTCCAACCCCTAGCACAGACTCTTACAGTGGGGATGTGAACTAGTCACCCCAAACTTAGTATAAAGGAAGAAAAGATAACAGTGTTGGGGTCCCTTGTGTTGGCAACAGAGAATACTACTACTACTGACAGTAATAATAATACACACGATGGTTGGCAGTTACCTGGTATTACCACGTTCCAGGGACTGCTCTAAGAACCTTCCGTGCATTAATTAGTTTTAGTCCTCACAACAGCCATCGGTGTCATTACTAAGCTTCTTTTACACAGGAGGAAACTGAGGCCCAAAGAGATCATACATTGGCAGTTTAGAAGCTGGAATAGGAGTTGGTACTGACAGGTGAATGATACCGAGAGTGAAAGGGAGGAAGATATGATTTTTCTGTAAGGTGAGAAAAATCACCTGGGAAAAAGCGGCTCCAACTGTGAAGCCACTGTTAACCCGGAGGAGGGCTGATGCCAACTTCCGGGCCCCAGGCCTTGCTGCTGCCGGGCCAGGCCCTGTTGCTACGTCAAGGGGCCCATGACTAGGACAGGGGATCTTTGGGACTGCTCCTGAGACTCTTCTCATCTACAGCCTTGCAGCCCAGAATTACAGAATGTTTGAGCTGGAAGGATGCCTAGGGATACACTGAATTCCCCATTTTATGGGGAGGGCCCTGCAGCAGCACATAATGCTGGGTTACAGGGACTATTTTTTGGTCCTGGAGACCTTTTCAAAGGGGGGAGGGCATGGCTAACTGAGCAGGCATCTGGAGCCCCATTTATTTGTACCTCCTGTCCTTGACAGACAGGAATCACAGGATGAAAGTTAAGATAAAAGGAGAGCGATACTAGCAAATCTTACGGAGAAACATGTGAACAGGAAGGAGACTTTCAGGCAGGAGTTATTTAGAGCTCTGTGGGGACTGTATGGATCTGAGTTTATAGGTAGGGAACATTGGAGAACTGTGGAGTTTCAGTTGCTTTAATGTTCTTAGTAGATGCCCAAGAGGATTCATTATTTTAGTTTTCATAATGATGCTATTAGGAAAAGTCAGAAACATAAAAATATCTCATTTCCTCACAAATTCTTGCTGGCACCTCTTCAAGAATGCTGCGACCCTGGACGTTCCTTGGTGCTCCACGTTTTGGACATGGGCTCATGACTCTTATGTGAACGCTTTGGAGTGGACTGGGGCTCCTCTCGGCCGTGGTGGAGAGAAGGCACTTTCCACTACTGCTCCATTTGACCTCAGCCCTCTCGTTCCTGTGCCCGGGATTCATTCCCTTTGCCACCTCCTAATTATGCCTCTGGGTAATTTATGGTAAGGGTGACATTTCTCTCCTGACAGGCAGTATTATAGTATAAACTGTCCTTGTCACTCTTTACTGCTTTTCATAACTACAAAATCTCTTACAAGATGTCTGGAGCTTCATAAACATATGTTTATGGCACTATTTTATCTGTCCAGAAACAAGTCAAGTTCACAGACAATGTGCCAGAGGAAGGAAGACAGTGAATACACTATTATAAATAGATGTGTAGCATGAAAATGACCCTTTTAGACATGGGGATATTAGTTGGCAATAAGGAAGGAAGTGATGAAATGTAATAATAATTTTATTTTGTTTAGGAAAGCCTCCAGGTGTATACCAAATGTTTGCTATTTTTTTTAAATTTGATTGGCATCTTAGAACGTCAGAGGTTTAAACGTTTATCATAGTTATTTCATTGCAATGAAAAGTGAATTAAGAGATAAGAATGGAGCAAAAGTACAGTTTGAATAGTCAAAAGTTAGTATATGATACATTATTTTAACTTGGAAAATCTAAGTGAAACATGTAAGAACAGTATGTACCTTACATTTTGTCATTCTGAATTTTTAAAAACATAACCGTGGGGGACCACTTCAGGTGGGACTGAATCCCGTTGCCCTTTTTTCTTGATCTCTCATTCATCCTCAACAGATATTTTAATGATGCAGTATTTAAAAGGTATATCAGTTTTGTTATTAGGTGCTCAAAAGTGTCCCCAAGGCTATGATTTAGACTTGCCAATATATGGGTTGATGATCTGTGCTTATTGATGACCCCTGAACTCCCAACATCTGGGGAGACAGAAAAGCAATAAAGTCAGTATCACCCTCAACTGCAATAGCATCAAGAGTAATGACAATAGCATTAATTGATGTGTCCATAGACATTAACGTTAACCTTTTCAATACCTTGTTTAGGCAGGTATTCTTACAATAGCATAAAAGGTCAGACCTTGGGTAAGTTAACTCCTCTCAGAACTGCAATTTCTTCATCTGTAAAGGGGGATTATACTTGTGATAATTATAATTAATACCACCTTAATTTCCGAAGATTAAGTGAATAACGCATGTAAAGCCTTTGCACAGTGCCTGGTTTATGATTATTATCTATTATACTCATCATCCTTGTTCCCATTTTTCAGATGAGGAAGCTCAGCTTGGTGATTCTTAAAGCTGGGAAAAGGAAAGCAGGTATCAAGCAGGCAGTTCCTGACTCCAAAACCCCTGCTGGTGGGTGACATCTACCCCCTCTTTGCATTAGGGAATACTACTTTCTGGGGAAGGACGGTGTGGGAGTGAGGTTTAGCTTTTGGGCCAAGAATCTAACTCTAACTTCGGGAAGAGGTACTGAGGACATGGGGAAAAGCAGATATTTATAGTTGGGGCTCAGGGGCCTCAGATGCTGCCTCTGATTGGTGCTTGTCTCCCTCTGCATTCTTGCCCCCTCCTAGGAAAATGTTTAATTGGGGCATCTACCCAGGCCCAGTTTCTCTGAACTCAATTCCCTGCATAACAAAAAGAAATGAAGGAGGGTAATGTACCACTGATATATCCACCACCCCACTTCTATGTTGCATAGACCTGGATGCTTAGCATGTCTGCGGAACCCTAGTCAATTCGCACAGCTTCATTTGTGACATCTCTCAGAAAAGGCAAAATAAGCAGTATTCTCAAATAAAAGGCACCGCAGGCAGAAACATAACCCTTATAAGTAGTTACTCCAGTCTTCTATCTATTCAGTTCCTTTTGGGCTAAAGAATAAGCATTTGTACTGTGCAACTCCCCACCCTCTGCAAAAATTTGGGAGGAGAAATGCTTTTTGAGGTTGAAGATTTCTTTGCATGACGTCCAGTAAATCTTAATTTGCACTCTTATTTTGCTAAGGGCTCTTAGAAAAAAATTTCTCTGCACTACAATCTCCTGGTAGGGATTAGGGAAATCATCTCCTCATTGGTATTTAATTGCTTTTCCCTCTGTGTCCCCACCTGCTGGATTTGCCCTTGCATTAGATTTGGTTGCTTGCATGTTAGTTTCCCTCCATTGGAGTGTGGGCTTCTTGCGGGCAAAGATGAAGGCATCCTCTTCTCCACTTGCACTACATCTAGTACAGGGCTCTACTCAGTAAATATCAGAGCACTTAGACAAGTCAATCGCTATACACGAATTTAGACTGAATCTTTTTGCTGCCACTTCCTGACAAATGAGTGAAAAGGAGAAAGGAACTCATAATCTTGACTCCAGGAGACAGAAGTAATTTAACCAACTTGGGTGTCTTTGGCAGTCTTTGACTGACACTGGCAGGTGGAAAGGGAGAGAAAAGGGTAAAGTAGAAGAAAAATACAGAAAGGAACTGAAGATAAAAAAGAGGGGACTAGGATAGGGAATATGTTTTACATCACCAATTATTCTTCCTAGTTTTCAGCCCTTGTCTTAGACCAGTGTGCTCTGCCATTACCCCAGCTACAGACATCTTCATTGGTTTGTTTTTTTTTTTAAAGCTTAAAGATAATGGATTTTATTAGGCTCTCAAATCAGAAAGAAATGGGGTCAAAACTATTTAGGCAGTGAAAAGTGTATCACTAATTTTCTTCCTTTAGCCAGATCAAGAGTTCCAGTGTTAGCATGAGTGGGTGATGGTAAATTTGAATATCTGATCTTCCAGGCCAGTACCAGAGGTTATTGGGAGAGGAATTGCAGGAAGTAGGATCAGTTGTATAATTAGGGGTCATTATGCAACAGGTCATACATCAGTTTGGGGGGATTATACATATTTTATCCAGAGTGAGGCTGGGGTAGACCTAGTACTGCAAAGGTAAATATAAATTTCCCAGTTGATTTCAAGGGGTCAAGGCCTTGCCTGAGCACTGCTTTGAAAGAAATTATTTTCCATTTTCTGTTTTCATAAACCTCTTTTTCTTCTTTTATTCTCCTCTGATTTCTTCCTGGACTAATAAAAAGAAAGAAGGAGAACAGGAAAAAAGGAATACTTGGTCTTTAAAAGGATAAGCAATTTCCTAAAGGCAGGCCACAAAGTGTTAGCCCTAGGTTCTTTCACTCTAGAAAGAAAACAGTCCTCAAACTTACTTTTGCCATTCATGATACTTTTAGCAATACCGTTATTTAAATTTAATTGTTTCTACCAATTATCATGACTTAAATAAAGAAGCTGCACTGGGTCTCTTTGCTGTACCAGAATAACTTTATTTCATAGAGTTCTGCAGAATTGGATGAGGTCCATGTGTTTCCTTTCTAGAGACATCTCCGAAGAGAAAAGAAGGTGTGTGAAAAGAGAGAAGGAAAACTAATGAACAGTGAGTAAACTTAAGAGGAAACATTTTTTTTTTTGAAAAGCAGAACAGTAACTGCAATTGATAGGTTTGATTTTTGCTTTAATGGAGAGTACATGAGCTGCTTCTTCTCCCCAACGAGTAGTACTATTCACGCGGCTTGTTCTGCACACAAGGTGAGGGGCCGCTCTAGTTCGCTGCCAGCATTGCAGTGTTGACTCCATTCTTGGACGCGGGAACACAGTGATGCAGCATTCCACTCCTGTTGCCAGTGTGATCCATCTGTGGCACTTTCTGTCATTCAGTTTCCAATTTGCTTGAAATAGTTTTATTTATTCTAAAGTAAGATGGCGCTATGTTGGCAGTGACAGGATCTGCAGCTCCATCATCACAGAAAATGCTGTTAGTGTAGAATTAGAGGATAAAAAGCTGACAGGTGGAAATCAGATAAAACCAGTGGCATGCACAGATGGCAGTGCAGGAATCTTAACTTTATTCACATCAGGTGTGCTTTGTATTTCCAGAATCTTGCTAATGTGCTGCAAAGCTACGATGAGCAAGGCTCCTTTTATCCACATTCATGGGAGAGGCCATCCTAGAATTTCATTTTGGTCTGGTTTCAGCATTTTTTTCACCCTTTCATATTATCTGTTACCCAATTTTCTAAAGAGTAACACAGTAGGTAATAAAGTTCAGTGAACTGATCCAGAGTTTATAGTTCAGCTCATGTTTATTGCCTCTCCTTACTCTGTTTCCACACTGGGGTTATATAGATGATAAAACCTAGTTCCTGACCTCCCTCACCAAGGTCATAGTTTAGCCAAGAGAGGCAAAGACTGAAAGAAACGTCAGCTCAGGTTGAAACATTGTGCTTCATAATATTTCTGGTAAGAACAAATCAAGTGCTGGATTTCCTGAACAGTCCTAATAATCCATTTTGGTGAGAAAAAGGGAGATGGAAAGCCACAAGACTAAGTACACAAGAGTGAGGGAAGGGGAAATTTGGTAGAGGATGTTGTGTTAGAATTATAGGAGAGTGAGGCTGGGTGTGGTGGCTCACGCCTGTAATCGTAGTTCTCTGGGAGGCTGAGGCAGGAGGATTGCTTGAGGTCAGGAGTTCAAGACCAGCC
>VBSM01002616.1:22726126-22834325 GCA_008086735.1 Cheirogaleus medius | reverse complement strand
GCCTCCCAGAGTGCTAGGATTACAGGCGTGAGCCACCGCGCCCGGCCTGATTTGAAAATTTATGTCCACACAAAAACCTGCACAAGAATGTAGCAGCTTTAGTCATAATCGCCAGAAATTAGAAGCAACCAAGATGTCCTTCATAAAGTGAATGGATAAACAATCTGTGGTATATCCATAGAATGGAATATTATTCAGCAATAAAAAAATGAGCTCTTAAGCCATGAAAAAACACGGAGGGACCTTAAGTGCATATCGCATATTGCTAAGTGAAAGAATAGCATATTGCTCGTCTGAAATGCTATCCACTGTATAACTCCAATTGTATGACATGCTGGGAAGGGCAAACCCATGGAGACAGTAAAATACCAGTGGTTGCCAGGGTTTGGGGGGAAGTTAGGGAGAGATAAATAAGTGGAACACAGAGGATTTTTAGGGCAGTGAAACTATTCTATATGATGCTGTAATGGTGGATACACGACACTATACATCTTGAAAACCCACAGAAGAAAGGCTGGGTACAGTGGCTCATGCCTGTAATCCAAGCACTCCGGGAGGCCGAGGCAGGTGGATCATTTGAGCTCAGGAGTTGGAGACCAGCCTGAGCAAGAGCGAGACCCCGTCTCTACTAAAAATAGAAAAAATTATCCGGGCATGGTGGCACATGCCTGTAGTCCCAGCTACTTGGGAGGCTGAGGCAGTAGGATCGCTTGAGCCCAGGAGTTTGAGGTTGCTGTAGCTAGGCTGACGCCATGGCACTCTAGCCTAGGCAAGAGAGCGAGACTCTGTCTCATAAAAAAAACAAAGAAAGAAAGAATCCTAAGGTACATGTTAGTTAATAACGATATATCAGCATTAGTTCATCAATTGTATCGAATGTACCACACCAAAGCAAGATGTTAATAATAGGGGAAATTGGGGGTGGGCAATTTGGGAGTATATGGCAAATCTCTCCATTTTCTATTCAATGTTTCTGTAGTCCTTAAAATGCTCTAATAAATAAAATCTAATAGTTAAAACAAAAAAGGCAGACTATAAAGAACATATATGTATGAACTTCTTTTTGTAATGTGTGTGTATGTGTTTATGTAGGTGGACATATGTAGGCATAAATTTGGGAGGATTATATCAAAATATTAACAGTCATATCTTCCAGTGGTGGGAATGTGATTTTCACTTTTTAATTGATTTCTTTTTGTACTGTCTAAATAGTCTATAGTTGTTTTTATAATCAGAAATAAAGTATTTTCATTTCAAAAGCAAAAATATAATATGGCAAAAACTGAAAAAGAGAAACCCAAGAACAAAAATAAAAGTAAACAAAAGCAAGGTAATAATCCTGCCATCTAAAGATACTATTAACATTTTAGTGTAAATCTTTTCAGGCTATTTACAATGAAATATGTAATTTGTGAAATATATATAAATATTCACATTACATATGATTTTATAACAATCACACTATATATAATTTAGTTCCCTTTGTATTTAGCTACTTTACTACTATTAACAGTTTACCGTGTTAGAATCCTTTGGATGCATCATTTAAAAAATGTTGCATAGTATTCCATCCTAGATATTCTATCACTTATTGCATATTTAGAGTTTTTTCCTAAATATTTTGATGTTGTAAACACTGTGGTGGACATCTTATTTAGCTTGTTATTTATTTAGCTTATTATTTCAGGACCTAGGTATCTCCAAGGTGGTTCACAGGAATCATTTCAGATAGTGGCAAACATCAACGGGTAAGTGAGTCCTCAAGATGGGAAGGGATATTAAGAAACTTCAGTCTCATCTCTGTTTGCATGGTAGCATTGCAACTCACCAGTTTGGAACCAAGTTTTCTTCCTAGCCTTAAATTTTTACAAATGTTCATGATGCCTTTATGAAAAAGTCTCAAAAAGGAAATCTGTACTTATAAACATATACTTTAGAAGTGGATATTCATTTTACAAAAGAATATAATGTATAGTTCAATTAAGATGCCAAGTTATTTTAGAATGATTGTACTTCATTCCTGAAAGGAGGAAAAAAAGGAAAACAAAGAATGATTGTAGTTAACTTTTTTTGGGGTGAGGGGAAGAGGGGAACCAAACATCCTTTGGAGAATGTCATGAAAACTATGGTCTCTCCACCCAGAAAAATGCCCATGTGCAGATATACTCATATTTTTGCATAAGTGTCAAACACAATGGTCCATCTGTGGATCTGAGGTTAAGGCCACTACTGTAGTGTTTGAATGTGACATAGGACTTCATTCCAGTGTTTCAAACAAAAATCACTTCCTATTTATATAATATTATAAAATCCTTTACTGTGCATAGTTTCATTCAAGCATCCCAACTTCCTGAAATAATAATGGATATAATATTTATCTCAGTTTTAATAACAGAAAATAAAGGCTTAGAGACAGATTAAATTATTTGTTCAAGGTCTCTGTGTCTAAAGAGTTTGTACCAGAATTCAAGTCATATTCCTCTGACTTTAAGTTTAATTTTATGTCTACTTTATGATGATGGATGACTCTACTCTTTGGGCTTTGGATCCTCCAGGGTAGAATAAAAAAGTGTTTAGCTGGGCCTTTGTGGTCTCAGATTCTGGTACCTGTATCACTGTAGCATCATATTATAGTCTTTACAGAATAGTTACAAAATCAATGTTAGTTGCTAATATTTAAACTTCATTTGCACAAAATTCTGATGTTGTCAAATATTAGCATTACTTATCTACGCAACTCTGTGTGAAGATAAGATTTTGATAACTCTCTGGTTATTTTGATCAAGGCAGGTACCTGGTAATTGATGTGGGAAGGCATTTTTATATCTGAATTATTGGACAGTGAAATTATGGAAAATTAAACATAGTAGCAAACATTAGATGTGCGTATTTGAAGACAGATTTTTTCATAGCTTTACTACTGAGTTATATTTTTCTTGTCAAGTATTAGAAACATTAAAGGTAACTGGAGAGGAAAAATGTCACAGAGAACAATTCCCTTAGGATGAGTTTAAGAAGTTCATGTTGTATATAATGTGCCTTTTATTAGGAAGTTATCAGTGACACCATTTATACTTCCAGTAAAGCAAAACAAGTCTTTTTAATACATTTGACCTCTTTGAGTTACTCAGTGATGTCAGAGAGGGCATCTCTGATGAATGTTTATTCATATCTTTTCAAAGTACACAAAATTCTCTGTTACTGAAGGGATTGTTCCTCAAAAAACCAAGGCTTAAGGGTACCCCTTTTATAAGATATTTTGACCATTGTGGATTGGGGATTAACCCAATGTATAACCAGAGATTGATCTGGAGAAGGGGAAGAGGGGACTAGAACATGGATGGGACAGAAGTAGAGGAGGGAATGTGTGGGAATTAGGGCATTAGTGTGTTGGAAGGATACGAATGTGACTCCTTGCCAGGTCTGTGCTAAGTGCTCTACATACATATCTTCTTCTTCTTCTTAACAAGCCTATGAGGTGGCAGATGTTATTATCCACACTGTAGAAATGAGGAAACTGGGTCAGAGAGGTTTAAGTAAATGACCTCAAATCACATAGCCAATAAATTGCAGAGTCGGGATTCAAACTCAGGAACATTTGGAGACCCCAAGCTTGTGTTCTTTACCATGATGCGTATGACCATCTAAACAATGCCCATGTTACAGTAATTTCTCCCAATTTGATTTTTGGTTAACTGCCCAGAATTTTTTTCAACACAAGTGACACATGTTCCAGTTTATTTTTATTCAAAGATAAGAATATATAAAGAGATGTAGGTCCTTTTATGGTTTGGTGAAGTTTATTTTGTCTTTAGTCCTTGTTGTGCATCAGAAATACTTTATTAGTTAAAAACAAGCTCATTAATTTCTGTGTAGAATCTTAAAAAACGCATGCTGTGTCAATTTCTAGTTTTTCCTTTGGAGTGTAGTAATTTGCATTTGTCCCTGGTCCTGTGCTTTGGGCAGCAGCTGGAAACTTCCAGTAATAAACATCAATGAACTGCTGCATATGATTTTGTATATTACATGGGAGAAAAAAGTGAATCTGAGAGATTCCAGCTGGAGTCTCATGTCCCTCTGGGGAAAGACCTAGCAGTCTGAAGGTGTGTAAAGATGACACTCTGCTACTATGAGTTTACTTGGCAATTGCTGGCAAAAAGCACAGGAAGGGCCAGATGCGGTGGCTCACTCCTGTGATCCTAGCACTCTGGGAGGCCGAGGTGGGAGGATGGCTTGAGGTCAGGAGTTGGAGACCAGCCTGAGCAAGAGCAAGACCCATCTCCACTAAAAATAGAAGAATTAGCCTGGTGGTGGCACATATGTAGTCCCAGCTACTTGGAAGGCTGAGGCAGGAGGATCGCTTGAGCCCAGGAGCTGGAGGTTGCAGTGAGCTACAATGATACTAAAGCACTCTACTCAGGGCAATAGAGTGAGACTCTGTCTCAAAAATAAAATAAAATAAAATATATAAAATAAATAAAAATAAAAAATTAAATTTTAAAAAAAGCACAGGAAGAACATGATAGCAGGATTGAGCAGTTTTTCTCCTATAAGAGAAAAAAATTTCACAAGATTAGAAATTTCATGGAGGTACCCCCATATATAATAACCATTTATTCATCAGATACTTGTAGGGTAGTGGACGCTGGAAATACAATGATGAATTAGTCATTGTTCCTGCTCTCAAGGAACCCACAGACCAGAGGGGAAGACAATAAATATATAAATAAACTCCAGTACAAGGTGTCAAGAGCCATAGTCACAGGGCCTCATGTGAGCACCTAGGAGAGGTGCTTGGCTCCACTGCAGGTGTCAGAGGAAATGTTCCAGAAGAGGGAACATCTATTCTGAGCCAAACTGGCTACATAATCTGTGGAGTCCTGTGCAAAATGAAAACGCGGCTCAGTTGTTCAAAACCTATTAAAGCATTTCAAGATGGTAACAGCAGAGCAGATCAAATACAGGCACTTCTAATTGAATTTCCTTCCACTTGGACTGTAACACCCACAATGTGAAAACTCCAAACTATTGTTTAACAAAATGAACCCAGTCTGGCCATTTATACCATGTGTTTCTTTTAAAGTGTTATTGTTATATAACTAAAATCTGTGGGTCTGAAAAAATATATTTAAATCAATTTGGTGTGGCCATAACAATTTTGGCAGAACCATAGGATATTAAAATGGATCATGAATATTTATTATTTATTGTGTTTCCCTGTGAGAAGGACAGTTTCTGGGAACTTCAGGGAATATTTATATACTTTCTCCAGCAGCCTGTGCCTCTGAAAGAAATAATTTATCTGAATGATTCAAAGCAAGTGTTAGTATGTTTGTCGGAAACTAAAACAGAAGCCCTACCTGTTGATGACAAAAAGCAGAGGACACGGTATCTGTGGACTGCTGTGCTATTGTCCACAATCACTCACTACAGCCCTGAAGAGTTTTATACATGCTTGCCTGTAGCCATACGATTTACAGTGACTCTCTGCGGAAGGATTCTGTCTATCCTCCCACTGACACCAGGCTGGCTGTGTGACTTGCTCTGGCTAATGGAGTGAGAGGAAGCGATGTATGCCATGTCTGGGCTGAAGTTCTGGGCAAACACTTTAAGGACCTTTGCAGTTTGGCACTCTTTCTCCCCTGCCATGAATCCAGCATGTCCCCTACTGGAGCTTCTCCTTCAGGTTGGATCCTGAATGCAGAAGCCACGTGGAGCAGAGCCGCGCCAACACAGGAAATGGGGATGAGAAATAAACATTTGTTGATGAAAAGCAACTGAGATTTTTGGGATTGTTAATGGCCATAACCTGGTGATAGCTGGCTATCATAGTGCTTAATTGACGATTCACAAGTACAGTATTTGTCTAAAGAACAGTCTGTGATCCCACTCCTCTGGGGAGTGACATTGCCCTAATAATGATGATTATATATAGATTCTTCCAAAGGCAGATACACTGTGAATTCTGCTGATGGTTATCCAGTCTGCTGGGAAATCAAGCTGAATCTTAGAGGCAGGAGCAGGGTCTAATGTCCAAACCCCTGCTCTCACTTCTCTGCCTGGCCCGGCCCAGTGCTTACTGCATGCTTGATCTTGGACAAATTGCTCAGCCTCAATTTCCTCATCTGTAAAGTGAGAATAGGACTATTCATAATGTTAGGAAAGAGTCACTTTCTTCCTATTTCTTTTATATCAATGCCTCTTTCCCATTCAGTTTTTTCCTCCTCTGATTCAATTAGCTTTTTTTTTTTTTTTGGACTTTGTCTATCGTTTATAATATAAAAGAAATAGGACATATGGAGATTAATGTTGAGCTTCTCTTTGTTTCTCTCCAAGTCTCTATTCCCTTACCTCGCTCTCTAATGGCAACTACTACCTCCTATTTGGTACGTTCTTTATTTTTATATCTAAATTTAGTGTATTACCTCTTACCCTTAAAGGCAGTATTCTTTAATAAACAGAGCACTGGACTTAAATTCTGGAGAACTATGTTCAAATTGCAGGTCCATTACTTGGTAGGTGTGTGATTTCTGACAAGTCACTCAACCTCTGTGAGCTGTTTCTCTTCTGTGAAAGGAGACAGTGCCAGCTTTAAGGCTTCATGATCTCAAATTCATGAGTCTGTGGCTCGTGAGCAGGAGGGATCTCCCTTTCCTATACATCTCCCCCTCAGTATTTTTTCAGGCTGGGAAAGAGTTTGCCTCTGATGTATCTCTGCCCCTGAGGGTGAAGGGGGCTCAGAGTGACTTTAAAGGCTGCTCACTAAAGGTAGGAACACCAGGGAATTATCATTTTCTTTTTCTTCTGCGGTCTGGATAAGTGTAGCTGTAATAGAGTATAGTTCAGGAGGGCAAAACCACTTTGGAGAAGCCTTGAAAGTGATTCAATTTCAAGTCACAAGATCAATTATGTGAGGCTCTAGAATGACTGATACTGAGTATTACAGCAGATTCATGGCACAGGTTCAGAAGGTGATTCAGGATGTCTCTTTCCTTGGACATTAAAGCTCATTACCTGAAAATTACTCAGCCTTGGCCCTTGGGGAAATCTTAAATGCCCAGCCCAAATGGCATAATCCTATTTGAAATACTAAGATCTCATGATAACCAACAATGTCGAAAGAGAAAGGGCACTTGTCTAGGTCATACCTCACCCATTTGATAATTTCCAACAGAGAACAAATCTCTGGATAACTCTATACAGGTCATACAAGGGGTATATGGATTTCTGACTGTGTGCCTACAGTAAATTATCTCAAGAAAAGTAGGCAGCAGGTAGACACAGGGCAATACTCTCTCAGTCTTATGCTCCTTCCTAAAAACAGTCTGATGGAATGAACTTCATTTGATGATCATTTCTATTCTTGCCTGCAAATTGGGAATATTAAATCCTACCTCACAGGAGTGTGACCCAGGTAGCATGAAATAACTAGACAAAGGCCTCACGTGGTGTTTGGCATAAGTAAGTGTGGAGTGGATGTCAGCTTTCCCCAGACGCTTTGCTCATCACATACCTATGTGACGTCTGCTAGGGGCCAGACTCTGAGCCTTACGAACCGTAGGAGGGGATGTGTGAACTTGCCCTCAACAAGCATGTGGTCTAGAAAGGAAGATGACGTGTGTAAATAGACAACTCGTGGTGGGGTTGGAGGGAAGCCAAGAAATTAGCACCTTTTTCATGGCCAAGTTGGGGACTTTAGGAGGTTGAGAGAGAGACCCAGGAGTTGGTGGATTCTGGAGAATGTGGAATGGATCTGTTAGCCCAAGGGACTTGTGAGTCCTTCAGTCAGGCAATGAGGGGACATCCCTAGTTGCAGCCGTTGGCCTGCTGATGGTGGGCAGAATGGGTGCTGCAGGCTGATCCACAGAAGGTGGGCAGAGTGGGGACATTCCCGTCATGGAGCCTCTCCACGTGGAAGCATGAGGCGGGGAAAGGAAAAGGAAAAAACCCTAATAAAGTCTGTTTTCAATTTAAATTAAAGGGCTACCAATAACTGACATCAACACTAACGCCTCATTGCTGGTGGGTTTATTTGGTTCCCAAACCCTGGCTCTGTGTCAGAATCACCTGTGGGGGTTTAAAAAGTTACAGCTACCTGGTCCCACCTGTTGGAGATTCTAAATTGGAATAGATTCAGTTGCAGATTTGCCTAACTTTTAGTGAGTGCCTACTGTATGCTAGGAACTACACTAGCCCAATTTCATATATGTTTTCTCAGGTGAGGAAGTCAGGCCACAAATGTAGTAGGATTAACAAAGGCATTGTGAGTTAGTGAGAATGTTTAGGGACTGCGATTTAATAAATGTTTCTCTGCATATGATTTCCAATGCTGATAAGGACATGGCGATGCCGCAGCACATATGTATTCCTGGAGACACTGAAAATTTTACAACTCTTTGAACATGAATTTGGAAATGTACCTTAAGAACCAGATCTATGGAAATGTACTTACCATGTCACTCATTAATTCAATTTCTGGGAATTATCTTAAGGAAATACTGTTTTAAAGTAACACATTGTAGGTAAGAAGAGAATGATTACTATATTTTTAAAATGTAGCAATATCTGGAAATTACATAAATATTAATCATTAAGGAAATGGTAGGTAAATTATTGCATAATGACTTAATTCAATGTTAGACAGTTAAAAGGAATCATTATAAAGCCTTTGCAGGAACAAATAAAGTGCTTGTGACGAAACTCAGAAGCAAAAATATGTGGCAGGATACTGTATAAAAGTTATCCGCTAATGCTGGAAGGAAGTGTGAAAACAGAAGCTTTGTGTGTTGTAGTAGAATTCTGAGCATGTTTTCCTTTGTGGATGTGGTGGATGGACATCATCCGGTTTCCCCAGCGTCCCTTCCCAGCCCATATGGACCCGAAAGGAAAAGAAACCTTTCACCTCTGGCCAATGATCTGGGATGCTGTTTGCCTGGAGTTGTTGGTGGCCTTGCCCTTTCTTCCTCTGCCCAGTGGAGGAAACTTGTCTGCAGTGAGAGATATTAATAAATATAAACTGGAGAGATAGACCAGGAGTCAGAGGGGTGGACAGATGTATAGAGAAAGGGGTAAATAGATGGACAGACCCACCTGAAGACACCTTTAAGTCCCCGAGACAAACCTCTAAATTTGTCATTTATGTAAACCTACAAAATTCCTTTCTCATTCTAGTTAACCTTATGCTAGTTTGTTTGCAGTGAAAGAATTCTGACAATAGAAGTGATTTAATTTTTAGAAGATTTTATTCCATGTTGGAAGCTGCCAATTTTGTTGTTTGTTTGTTTTTCAATGATCTTTCCTTACTCTCTGAAGTACTAGAACATTTTGTACTTGTGTGTAAATATTGCATTTGTGAATCATTTCCCATTAAATTACTGATAGAATTTTGGTCCCTATTGAACTGTCATTTCCTCTCATGTCTCTTTCTTAGCTTTTCCTGCAACATTAGCCACATTAACTGTTTTCCCACATCCTGCTCTGACAATAGCCACCCTGCGAATGCTTTGGAAAAGATGATCTGAACCACAATGTGAATTCATATCTGTACAAGGCAGGAATGTATAGGGAATTCTGAAATCAATCAATAAACATTAATTGAGCACCTACTATAGGATGCTACTTTTATTTCCATTGGGGCTACAATGAAAATAAAAATAGAGCCTCTGTCCTTAACACTCTTATCTCTACGGGTGCCTATGTGCGTTCACTAGAGGAACAGGGAGGCCTAGTTTGGGAGTTTATTTAGCACTTATTTTTTATTTAATACCTCTGCACAGGCACAACAGGATAACAAGCAACATGTATTGACTTTTTACTCTGTGTCACACCTGTGCACATTATATTATTTTCCCTATTTTATCAGATAAGGAAACTGAGATTTAATGCAGATATTTAATATCTTCAAGATTACAGAGTTAATAGGTGACAGAAGTAGATTTAACCCGAGGCAGTCTGGCTCCTTACCATTGGATAATGCTGTTTACACAATATTGTAAGAAATCTACTCAGAAATGCTGCATCTGGCACATAAATCAATTTTTAAAAATTTTTTGAAAAAAAATTATTAAATTAAATGTTGGTGGTGAGGTATATAGATATCTGGCCAGGATGAGATGATGGGAGATATTCCCTTTTCAACTTGTACTTTGAGCCACAGAAGAAAAATGTTCTGGAAAAATTCATTCATTCATTCGACAGAATTTTCAGCATACTATTTGCTACTAAGCAAATTTTGTAGAAAGCCCTCAGTTTGGTAAGGGTAGATGGAGTAGAAGCAAATACTTAAAACATGACCTAGCATGGTAAGTCCTGTAATAAAGGATTAGGAAGGAACTTCAAGAGCATTAAGAGGTCAAGGGCCGGGAAGGAGGAGGAAATGTCATGAGATGGTTGACAAATAAGCTGGGCATTGAAATGTGAGGAGGAATGCTTCATTGGTCCCAGGCCGGGCCAGGCGGGGATAGGGGCAGTGGTGTAGGAAAGGACTTCTAGGGGAGGATTTGCTTCTAAGCTCAGTCAAGGGTGTCCTGAGAACCGCAAGTGGCTCCAAGTGCAGGACTGGAAAGACAGGTTGTGCAAACCAAGGGAAAGCCTTTGGACTCTGGGAGGCCAGGGCTATATAAACTCTTTCAACTGCATACACATAGCGGTAAAAATAACTTGAGCTTGTGCTCTTCAGATATGTAGTTATTTAATTATTTATATGGGTATGTATTTATTTATACACATGTACTATCGGCTTAGTTCATTATATTTCTTATGAAATATACAGAGGTGAGATGAAATAGACAATATTTAAAGATACACCTTTACTTTTGCTCTCACAAAAAATTTTCTGAAACATTAGAATGAGCAATGTGTTTGAAAATGTATATATAGTTTTGAAAACTTTAATACTTTGTGATAGGGTAATTTAAAGGATTGATTCTAAGTGTAGTTTATTTTGATTTCTAGTTTTAAACATATCAAGATATTTCACAAAGAGATAAAAGTTCTAATGGAAGAAGTGTTTGGTGGCAGGGTTAACTGAATCTTGATGCTATTTGTTTGCGATCTCAAGCACTGTACTCAGGTTTTTCTTGAAATTTAGTTAATAACTTTCCATCTTTCCTGATGTCATCTAGTCATTCTTGTAAACTCTTTGGAAGGTGTTGTATTTTTATATAATATTTTTAGCAGCTAGTTCAAACTCAGAGATAGTCTTCATCTGGAATATTTTTAAATGGGCTGGGAAATTTTGTTTCTAATCTTTTTCAGACCAAGTCTTGCTCTGTCACCTGGGCTAGAGTGCTGTGGCATCATCGTAGCTCACAGCAACTTCAAACTTCTGGGCTCAAGCGATCCTCCTGCCTCAGCCTCCCGAGTAGCTGGGACTACAGGCTGTTTTGAATGAGACATATTCACATTATTTTCAGTTATCAATGATGGGGAAACATTTCCCCAATTATATGAGTTGAAAAATTATCCCCCAAATTAGTATCTCAAAACCAGACATTTATTATCTCATAGTTTCTGTGGGTCAGGGTTCCAGGAGTGGCTTGGTGTCTTATTTCGGCTGAGTGTCTCACAAAGCTGCAGTCCAGGTGTTGGCCAGGCTTCCACACGGGG
Organism: Cheirogaleus medius; assembly: GCA_008086735.1. Classification (NCBI taxonomy): domain Eukaryota; kingdom Metazoa; phylum Chordata; class Mammalia; order Primates; family Cheirogaleidae; genus Cheirogaleus; species Cheirogaleus medius. The sequence continues at coordinate 22,822,718 of VBSM01002616.1, read as the reverse complement.
CAGGCTCTGCTTCCAGCTTCACTCACGTGCCGGTGCCAGGCCTCTGGTCCTCACGGGCTGTTGGTCAGAGGCAGTAGTTCCTTGACTTGGGCTTCTCCATAAAAGGAGAGTAAAAGAGAGTAAATAAGATGGCATTCTTTTTGTAATATAATCTCCAAAGTAACCTTTTCCACATCCTATTTGTTAGAGAGTCACTAGGTCCAGCCCGTACTCAGGGGGAGGGCATCACACAAAGGCACGGACACCAGGAAGAGGGAGGCAGTGGGCGCAACCTCCGAGCAGCCCACCACACCCATTTGCAAAACAGCAAATGAATTTAGAAAAGCAGTTACTTTCTCATTGACCGTTAAAATGTCATCTTTACCTTGAAGAGACAAACATATTAAGCATATTTATTTTTCTGAAAACATCTACATAATCCTGGCAACCACTAGGCCTTGCAGGAAAGAAAGGTCAAACAACTTGGGAGCCTTGTCTTTTGTAAAAGAAAATGTGTAAGTCATCTTTTGGTTAGAGAACTCTTGTCGGTATTTGGACATATTAATAAAATAACTAGCCAACTAGTATGGGGTATAAACTTTTTCATCTAACTGAAAAGAATTGCAAAGAATCTACTTTATAAAGGGCTTCATTTTATACAATTAAAATGGCATCCTCTAAAATGGCATCGATGACATCCTCTAGCATGTAAAATGCAATTCACACCAGTATCCCGAAACGCGTGAGGATGCCACTTTCTTTCTGTCGTGGTCAACATTGCTTTGGTTTTGTCTAGGTTGAGCTATATCTCCTGATCTGTCTCTTGTCTTGCTTTACATGACAGTCGCATTTCTGTAATGCTCCTTTCCATATTTAACTTTCTTATTTAACTCCCCCCTTGGGCGTTGCTCTGAGCGTCCAATTCAGCTGAAAACATCACATCTCCAAGGCAGTGTTGCTCAGGGACTCTCAGGCTGTGGTTGCCATTTTCCTGGGGTTCAGATAAAAAGAGGAGTTGGGTGCTGGAGGTGACCCCCTTGAAGGAAAGAAAAGCAGCAGCTCCGTTTCAACAAGGGCCTCTTTCAGTCTTCGCACGGCCTCATGTTTCCTGAGGCCCAGACCTGCTAACCAGTCCAGAAACAACAACGTGAGCACAACTGGCCTTTCCCTGCTGCTTCTGCAGAGGCTGATGTTATTCCTATGGCCCAGCCAGGGCACCCTCCCGAGGAACACGGAGCCAGTGTGCTGTGGGGGTTGAGGCTGGTGTCGAAGTGGGCTGGTTCCTGTCCAGCCACAGTCATTCCCGCTGGAAGCGAGCCGGGCTGGAGGCGGGCAGGGAGAGGCCCATTGTGCAGCATCTGTCTTGCTGAGTGGCAAGTGTTTGCGGGACACTGTGGATTGTTCCTATGAGATTATCTTGACTAGTAAGATTTCTTTTGGCTATCCGTGGCAGTGAAGTGAGACCTCATGTTGCAATGACTTCCACTCTGAGTTTAAATCCCCATAGCATAACTCCTGGCACGTGAATGGAGGTGTGTGGGGGAACCCAAAGAAATCTGACCTGCGTCTGATCACCGCTTCTTAGGAAACGGAGAAAAGAGGCTCTAAACTAGCATCAGAGTCTGGTTTCAATCTTGTGCGGTGACTTTTGGCATTTATTTACCAGATACTTAATTTTTCATTTGAATAACTGTTGTAGAGGTCTACAAACATAGTTTCTTTCCCTCTTTCCTTCCTTCCTGCTTTCCCTCCCTCCCTCTCTTTCTTTCTAAAATTGGAGGTATAGGCTTAAGAAATTCTTCGTGTAACTATGGCTGATTCTTGAGCAAGACTCCACACCGCGGTTGTAAGGAGTTAGGTAGGGCTGGACTGTGGTCTCCTCTCACTGACTTATTAATTAAGAGAAAATTGCTTCTCTTCTCCAAGCCGACTTTCTCATCTGTGGCGATGTCTGCTTTGTCACAGGGTGGGATTCCTTAATCAGCAAGGGTTGGAAATGATGAGTAAAGCACTAGAATAGTGCCTGTCACATGAAATGAGCTTGCTAGATGAGAATTATTATTTCGCTAAATAAATTGTCACCCATGTGGCCTGCTGGGACTTTGTAGAGGGGCGAATCAAGGTTTCTTGAAAGGGATACGTGTGTGAGTCTCATGACCTGAGTAAGATGCATGACCGGCTTAGTCAACAAGTATTTATAAAAGTATCCACTGACAACATGACGCTGTTGTATTAGACATCGTTGTACAAAAATAAAAAATATAAACTTTCTAGTCATTCAAAACTTGCAATCATATGTGACAAGACATGGTAACAAAAGCATTTAGAAAAATTTGATTTTAAAAAATATAGGTATTTCTATAGTTCTCTAGGTCCTCTTCTTTTGCTTTTTAATAGTTTTTTTTAAAAAAAGTCCTGTCATTATCCCTTGATGTCTCCACCTTTCAGTGATCTATATGAGGCCAATAATTCCCTTCTAGATTTTTGAGACTATGTGTTTGGCTTTGGTTTTTGGGCATTCCCATTCCCATTTGTGATAACGGTGAGCAGATAGCTGATTCATTCCCTGATTAACACAGTCAAATGTGTATCAGGGAGAGAGGGTGACATAATTCACATCTGCCTTCTAATCGGATTTATTTAGCACCCTGGTTCCCTTTGACTGTGTGGCTGCCACAGTGTTCTGGAGGAATTTGCAAATCCCCTCTGTTTTGCTCTCTGCTCCCAGGGGGTTACTTTCCCTGTTATCTCCTGGCATTCCTGCTTTGCTGTCTCTTGTCAACTCTGAAGTCTTCTCTCTGCTCCTTGTCCACTGCCCTTCAGAACTCTTGCCTTGAAGCCTTTCCAAACAGGTGCTGTCTAGCTTCATTCCTGTCGGCCGTTCTTGCTAAGCCTTGTGTCTTACAGATGTTCTCCCTGCTGAGCACCGACGTGCATGTCTTTATATAGCCCTGCCTGCCTTTGTGTTTCCACGTTCATCACTTGGTGTTTACCAGTGTTTATTCTCTCTCTTCCAGGAGAGCTTGTGAGGATAGGGATCCCATGTTGCTTTTCATGTAATGCCCCACCTTGCTGTGGATTAAATGAATTATAGATATAATAGAGAGAAGGTGTATCTGGGAAAACTCTCATATCACTTCTGCTTTTTGTGTTTTAGCTTAGCAATTTTCATCTTAGTCTGATAGCTTTACTGTTAAACCAAAAACTTATTAGGCAAAGGTTTGGAATTATGTCTTGCAGGAATGTGTACAAGTTTGGACTGGTGGATGACTCACTAACTCTAAGGAATTTAATAAAGTCAGCCTAAGAAACTGAGAGAGAGAAGAGAGAGAGATTGAGAGAGAGAGATATTGAGAGTTAAGTCCTGCTGCAGACGGACTAGGTGAGGCACTGCAAGGCCCCTTGTAACTCACCTGTAACTCTTCCTCTTCATGAGGTACAGATGGCAGGAAGGCGAGTACTGTGAGGCCATCTAACAGGAGAATGATGGAAAAGGGACTTAAGTACTTCTCCCACTATCAGCCCCAATTCGGTCAGCAGAAGTGGTAATTGCTACCATTATTGAGCCCATGACTATGTTCAGATGCCGTGCTATTTTTTTTTTTTTAAAGATACACTATCTCATTTAATCCACCTCTGAGTATTTTCCACAGTTTCATACATGAGAACACACAAGCCCAAGGTCACTCAGTTAGTGAAGGGTAGAGTCAGGCTGTGTGACCAATCTTAAAGCCTGTGCTAAGGCTTGTCCTCACCTACTAAACTGTTCATTTTGACTTTTGGTCTTTTTTTCTTCATTTGGAGGGAAGGAAGGGACCTCACGTTTTTAGCAGAAGAGCATTTGCTTTGTATCCAGGGCTTAGCATGGTAGGTAGGTTCCTGGTACATTTTTGCTGAATGAGCTAGTGCGTCCAGGCCACTTGCTCTGTGATGCAGCGTGGAACCGAGCAGCTCAGCGTCTGGGGAGGGCCATGTTGAGGAGGTAGGAAGGAGGCCGAGGTCCTTAGTCTTTCTCTCTGGTCTTGGGCAAATTGCAAACATTCTATGGGCCTCAGAGTGTTCCCTGTAAAACATAAGGGAGCCGGGGAACAGTGTAATCTCTCCAGTGCCTGATTCTTGTGACGTGTCGGGAAGAGGCCACTAGATCCCCTTGAACATGTGTGTGTCACAGTAAAAGGAGTGGGATTCCATGCCTGGGATTCAGGAATTCTGCTCTCTCTTTTTACCTCAGAAACCTGTATTTGTGATTTATGATAACCACTTCTATTTCCTGTGCCAAGGAAGAGGAATCAATACCTGCTTCCTTCCTTGCTTGCTTCTTGTCATGATCTCAAAGTTCATAGAAGACAAAAATTTCGTAATAATATAAGACTTAATGATTATAAAAAAGACCATAAATATCATCTAATGAAAACCAAGCTGTAACATCTTCTTCCATGAGAGAAAGGCTGAATTGTGGTGGCACTTAATGTTCTGGTTTAACTATAGATTTTTTTTGAGACAGAGTCTCATTCTGTTGTCCGGGCTAGAGTGCCATGGCGTCAGCCTAGCTCACAGCAACCTCAAACTCCTGGGCTCAGGCGATCCTTCTGCCTCAGCCTCCCTAGTAGCTGGGACTACAGGTCCCATGCGCCACAATGCACGGCTAATTTATATATATATATACTTTTAGTTGTCCAGCTAATTTCTTTCTATTTTTTTAGTAGAGATGGGGTCTTGCTCTTTCTCAGGTTGGTCTCGAACTCCTGAGCTCAAACAATGCTCCTGCCTCAGCTTCCCAGAGTGCTAGGATTACAAGCGTGAGCTTCCACACCCGGCCTAGATGTTTTAATATCATGTAAATATCAGTGCTTATTGCAGTTGAAGAAAGGTATCAAGAAAATCACAGATTATTCAGACATAGACTTATATGCTACACAATTACCCCAAGTCTATATTTTAACTGAATTCACTGACAATTCCTAAATTGAAATGCCTTTCAATCACAGAATTACTCTTGTTCTATAAAGTGAATTATTTTTAGTGAGTGCCTAGATTTCAGAGAGAGATATATGAATATTGTTAACATCATGTAGGCCCTTATAAAGAGCTGACTAAACAAATTGGGAGTTGAACTTGATGGCCTTGATCATCTCACGCTTTTTCTCTCAAATTCCAGAAACAGAATTGTCTTTAGGGAGTGACAGGAAAGTTTGAACATGAGTGACCAGGGGAAATGTTGATTAATGACACCTTCCAGGTACAGGAGGAGAGAGACTGTCTGTCAAGTACCACATTCCTTGTTCTCTAGAACACATCAAGCAGGTTTTCTGAGGGAGAAAGCAGGCAGAGAGCCATGGCGTTAGTGACACAAGGCCACACAGATAGCAAGTGGCAAAGATGAAATAAAACCCCAGGTCCTTTGAGCTTCTCTTTAAGCACCTGCTGACTCTACCACACCCTGACATCGTTTCCCGTTTCTATGAGAGCTGACACCTGTTTCTTTGATTTGCAAGGTTAAGATAGAGGAAAACTGATAGAACTCCATCCGTTGCTTAAATAGTTATTAATTAAGCAGGGCCCTCACTGCATCCACTGATGAGAGATGGTAGGGAGAGGGGTGATGCTTTTGAGAAGTTGAGTGGGATGAAAAACTGTGCTGGAGACATTGGTTTCTGGCATCATATTCAGGAATATAGCAATTAATTTACAAATGGGCGATGGCAAGGTGTCCTGGAGGGCTGGGATGAGAGGACTTAAGGGAAGGGTCTTCCAAGAATGGCAGAGAAGGATTTTGTCTCCTCTCAGAGCTGCTCATTTGGCTGAAGCTTTTTTCTTTCCGAAGAATTTTAGAATTAGAAAGCCTCATAACAACTATCACCTCCAGGTGTCTACTTTAGAGATCTATGGAGTCTATTCTTTCCCTTCTCTCTTAGCTTTAACATGTCCAGAAGTTTTCAGATCAGACCTGCATTCTCTCTGCTGCACTGTAAGCTTAGTCCCTCTCCAGCTACTGTTTAAACTGATCGCTCACCCAACACCGGTTAACCCCAAGAGAGATCTCTGGACAGAGGTAGCTGTTGGAACACCCTCTTTTGGCCTCGTCGTATTCATGATCCCTCTTGCAGGGTAGTGGTTATCTTGGTCCCTCCTACAATTGGAGAGACCACTCAGCTGCCACTGTCACTCAGCTCTCAGTGGTCACTTTTGTCATCAACCAAATATTAAAACAGGTGGAACCTGCCACCAGTAATATGACCCATGGTGGAAAGAAAGTGACCCAGTCCTGGCAGCTCAAGTCAGGTTGAAGAGTTGACTGTGGGAATCCAAATGCCTCCTTGTGGTTTTTGCTGCAAAGGGCCTTTGAAAGGCTTCATTCCTGAAGAAGGTGCAATTGCAGTGTCATAAATGTGACCAGTTCAGTGCAACTGGACATACCTGCCACACGTCTGCAGTCTCCTCACACAAAGCCACCTCGTCTCCAGCAACTACAAGAGCAGTCCCAACAACTCAGGGGAGAGTTCAGATGGAGGGTTTGCTCCAAGGCTCGAACACACAGCTCAGGGGCAGAGTGGGAGTTTCCAGCAAAGCTAATAAGGAAAGAAGTTTATTATGAAACACGTATGTTTCTTATCTTTTCTTACCCAATTTCATTTACTGACTTGTTAACAGTAATTTACACATTACCTACGGAATGTCAAAATACATGCATAGTTCTTTCAGCCGGGATTCCTTTTCTCCCAAGTCTTGGAGCTACTGCTGGGTCAGGTTAACCCAACCTCGAAAAATCTTGGAGTTTGCCCAGGTAGCCAGTCCTTCCTGCCCAGCTGTCCACTGTGACTTTTTAAATTTATGCAAAAGAAATCAATGTAGTGAGAAAAAACTCTACTGTACTAAGAGAAGACATGACTTCGAAGTCAAGTTTCATAAGCTAGTAATTACGTGATTTTTATCAACTTTAGGCAAGTAGATTCATCTCCTAGTACATCCGTTTTTAATTTTGTATTATAACGATAAGATGCTAGGCATGTGCCTATGTACAAAGATGCTACAAAAATGAATAAACTAATGCATGCCAAGCTCCAAGAATTCCTTTGAAGTAAATCTTACATAAAGTCAGCAAATTGAGGTTATTGTTATAATGATGTAAGTGGATATAAGTGCTCACCAAAGCTTAACTACATAAACATAGGGAAGTGGAAGAGAGGTGTTTTTGTGCTAAAAAGAATAAGTGACCAACACCCCTCCCTTTTTTTTTTCTTATTTTCAGAGTGTGTATGCATTAACATTTTTTAATTGCCCAATTCCTTCTTGTGAAGGTTTTGCTAAAACTTGTAAGTTTAGACTATCTGGTAAAAAACATATCCTCTTATTGATGTTTTAAAACATTTAAATATTTTGACCTAAATGCTAAAGAACAAAGTCAATTGTTTAACCAAAAAGGCAGAATGTAAATATTTATTTAGCTTAGGTATTCAGACATCTATTTTCATAATCACAATACTTCCTTGCAAAGAGTTGTAATGTGTCTCTTTGAAAAGCGTGGGAAATTGAGGATGAAATAAAAACTTGACCATAGACTGACTTCCTCAATTTTGAATGAGAGCTCAATGAGATTCTCTTATAATTGGATGACGACTTTGTTTTTTATGTGACTTTGTACTACTTATTTTTGGAAAATATTAATTGCCTTTTAATAAAGACACGGTTTGCAGTGAATTAAGTGAAATACTGAAATCTAATCTTGGAAAATAAAACAATACATGCTTTACGTTTTATTCCTTTTGGATTCATTATTCCCGGGTTCTGCAAATCATTTTAAATTTCATAATTTTGTTTACCAGTCATTCACTTTCTTGTTTGAACTTTTGACTATTTATTCCTTCATTTGGCTGCCCATTTATTTATTCATACAGTTATCATCAAATATTTGATGCCCTAATAAGGTGCCAGTCACTGTTCTAGGTACAGTTATAAAGACACAGATTTTCATTTAAGCATATTTCTTTTACATTTGCCAAACCAATTTGTTTTAAAGCACAACCCAAACGCTAGGAAGACACTGATAGCGTTAGTAGGATGATATGTGAATGTCTATCATGCAGGTTTTTGACCCTGCTGGGGAAGGCAGGTCGGGGACAATAGTGACAATGACAACAGTTTCCACTAGCAGTACCCTGCCTTGTGCCAGGCACCATACCAAGTGTTTTCACCCATAAAGTAGTTTAATCCTCACAATAACTATCCATGTTCTCATTTTAGAGAGGAGGAAACTGAGGCAGAAAACCTCACTTTTAAGTAATGGTAAGTTACAGAGCTTAATAAATACTGGAGCCAGAAGAACAATATTACAAATCTCACAGTATTTTTGTGAGGATTAAAGTAGAAAAGTCAAGCAAAGTGCATACATCTCAATAACCATTAGGGGGGAAAAACAGACCATAGAATAATTGCCTTTGTAATTGCACCACGTGGCTCATTTAAAATGTGGTCTCTGGGTGGATTTAAGTCCGCCACCTACTAGTGGTGTGATCTTTGGAAAGTTGTTTTACTTCCCTGTGTCTCAGGTTCCTCCTCTGAGGGGAGAGATTATGAAAATTGAATGAAATATTAATAATAAATACAAGTAATTTAGGTTATGTCTGGCACATGATAAATACTGCATAAATATTAGCTATTATTACTTTGCTGTCACTGTATTTCCACTCTTCCCCATGAGAGAGAGGAAGACTGGTGAAACAGCAGATTAAATTAAATTAAATATTTGATCGAAACGAAGTCAGTAATGTGAACCTCATGTAACTGAAACATATTTTTGAAATTGATAAATTTCCTATATTATACAAATTATTGCAGCATCCAAATTATTTAATACCAAGAAGAAATTTATCCTAGAAGAATAGAATAGGCTAGAGAATAACTGATTCTTTGCAATTCAATTTGCATTTAGTGAGCATCTGTGTGTCGGGCACAGTGTCCAGCACTACAGAGGAAACGCAGGTACGGTTCTTGCAGCCGAAAGTGTGCAAGTCATACCCAGAAGAAAGATTACCTAGCAAAACAAGACAGGATGTGGAAAGTGATTCAGTCATTGCCTGAAAGGGCGAGGCAATGTGTATGGAGTCTTCAGGAAAGTTCCACGTATATGATGGGAATACTTTGAGCTGCAAAGAAATGAGAAGTACCTAGAGGAGGTGAATAAACCTGTAGTAATTCAGAGTTGCGGTAACTTAGGAGACAGGTTTGACAGAGCGTCAAGAAAGTTGACATCATTTCAATTCTTTAACATCTCTGAGCTTAGGTTTTATTTTTTGAGATACACAGCCTAGCAGGGGTGGGGAACTTGTGGCCTCAAGGCCACATGTGGCCCCCCAGATCCCCAAGTGCAGCCCCTTGACCCAAATCCAAACTTCACACACCAAACCCTAAAAGGATTTGTTCTGTGAAGTTCGGATTCAGTCAAAAGGCCGCACTCAAGGACTCAAGGATCCAGAAGGCCATGTGTGGCCCCAGGCTTCCTACCTCTGGCTGGGGAAAAAAAAAAAAAGCATGAGCTTTGGGTTCAGACTGGGTTCACATCTCATTCCTGCTCTATTAGCTGTGTGACCATATCAATATCTTTAACCTTCCTGAGCCTCAGTTTCCTCATCTGTAAAATGAGTATAATTCTCGCACCACCTAAGCAGTTAACTGTGAGGCTCTAGTCTATGAGACAGAGAGGGACATGGCAGTTCCTCACAGGTCACAAAGAACTCTGTGAGTGTAGGGATTTTGCAGCAGTGTCTGTTTTTAAAGGTCTAACCTGCTGCTAGGGCTCCCTACTTGAAAAACATGTGTAGCCTGAATAGTACACAGAGCAACCTTTTCCTTGTTGAGCACTCCCCCGACCCCCACCCCATTCAACATTTCTGTGTTCTTGGTAATTCTTTTGTAAACCACTTCCTTTTGTTGAAATCTTGAACTAGCCTTGATATAGAAACTGGCTGTTGAGGTGAGTTTATTAAAACCAGCACCTGGTCTTTGGAGACTGGTGGTCCAGTCTGTCTGGTTCTTTGTCATGGATTATAGCTTCCTCTTGCCACCTACTGCCATCAGAAAAACCCATCCTTAAGTACGTTTAATTGACTGTATCTTGATGTTCGGTAATTCTAGCTTGCGAAATAAGCCCTCCTAAATATATCATGTGATGACTCCTCCAGCTCGCTCTGCTTTCCCTTTCTCACATCTTGGGTTATTTGGAGACGTTTATATTTACCTAATGCCCCAGCAGCCCCGGAGGAAAGCAGGCTGCCACGAGGCTCCGAGGCTCCGTGCACGCTGTCTGCATCCATCCCGCAGGAGGGATGGGGTTCGCTTCCCTCTGGTTTTCACGCAAGCCACTGGTTGGTTGACTCACCCACATCCCTTCCTTTCTGATGCTCTCATTTGAGTCACTTCTGCTGCTGGTAGCCAAATGCTGTCAGCTTTATTTGCCATGTTTTTTTCTTGCTCTTTGGAAAGTCTAATAACTTACCCCTTCCCTGTAACCTAGAAAAAGTAAAAACTGATATAAAACTGATCTTCAGGTTCTATGACTGTAGATTTAATCAGTACAAATAGTATTTTTCCATGTGGCTGGGGGATGGAGGAGGAGGGAAGAAGCTGTTATTATAAAACTGTAGTTACTATATGTTTAAAAACAGAGGAATAATTTTCATCTTTTTCCTATTCTTTGAAGCAATATGTATCATACTTCAGGGCTAAAACAGACCTCTCTTCCTCTCTTAATATACAAATCCTTAGTCCACACTTCTCTTTTCTTTTACAGGACACTTTATACCCAAAAGCGGAGGTTGAATTGGCCAGGATAGGTTAGGCAACCTTTGCTGTTGGGGGAAGATATTGATGAAGGATCCTCTCCCCCTCCCCCCTCTACCTCCTCTTCTTTTCCTCTGCTCTCCATCCCTTCCCTCTCCTTCCTCTTCCTCCCCTTTAAGAGATTTGCAAAGCTCTTTGAACTCCTTCTCCCTGGGATTACCCTGGCCTCTGGGATGAATTTGGCGCCCTTCTGCCTTGCAGGCCTTCATTAACGCTCCTTTCAGCCTCAGACGGTGTAGTCTGAAGCTCAAGGTCTCGCTTTGAGCAGTCAGGCAGCTGTGAGCACCATGTTTTGGTGTGTTTGCACCAGCTTCCTGTTGCAGAGTTTGGGAGCGAATTTAGTAACTGCCAGAACCGAAACACTTCCCCTTACTCTCTACATCAAAGAGACCTTACGATGTTACCTGAAATCTGCGTGAGGTTCAGGAGTAAGGCAAAAGCACTGTATTTGAAGGGGGCCACGGTGAACAGGGAAAGGATGTCAGCTTCACAGCTGGACCTGCTCACACAATTTCTTTTAGCTTCAGTTTCCTCCTACAGAAGATGAGGACATACTATCTCCCTTGCACGGTTGTTATTTAATCAGAGCAGGCAATGAGATAATTTAAATGAAGTGTCAGGTACTTGGGGGCACTCAGTATGTGGTAGCCATTTCTCTTATGGAGAATATATTCTGTTTCGTATACATGTTGTGGACTATGTCTTCTAAAGTTTGTTTTTTGACTTACAGTCATGGATTCACATTTCTAGTATGACCTCTATACTCTGGTTAGGTGTTCATGCCTACTTTTGCCAGTAGAGTGGGAGCTTCTGGAGCAAAGGGAGGCATAGTGTGCTCGCTCATCCATGTACAGTGTACTGTGCTAGGGAGACATAGGGGGCAGGGCCTGAGAGCGCAGGCTCGAGCAAGGCTGCTCCTAAGTTAGTAGCTGTGTAACCTTGGGCAAGTTACTCAGCCTCTCTGTGCTTCAGTTTCCTCATCTGTAGAATAGGAATAATACTGTATACTGCTTTATAGAGAGGTTGTTAAGAATTAAATAAAAAAAATTCACAGATATTTGTAAATGGCTTAGGACAGTGCCTGGCTCAGGGTATGCCATTACTATTTGCAACATGCATCAGAGTCACCACATGGTGAATGTTCCCTAAATGCAGACTTGCAGATGAGTGGGCAGTGGAGCCTTCCTCTGTCCCCTTCCTCCACAAGGACCCCAAATAAAGTGTGAACTGCACATGCTGATAAGAGATAAAGAGAATCGGGTAGAATTTAAGTTCCTGTTTATGGGGGAATATTCCTCTTCTGCAGGACCTTCTATTTCCCTCTCATCTGGTATTTGCAGGGTTCATGTCTGTATCTATTTTAGTGGTCAGTTCTGTGGGGACAGGACTATGTCCAACTTGTTGAATGCTATATCTGTAACTCCTAGCCTCTGGCATAATAGATTCTAAAAACATGTTTAATAAATGATACGTGGAACACTAGAAAGTGCTATTGGATGCAAAGTTTCCAAGAGACGTTATTCTTGCACTTAGTAAGGTCACCATACTGGGCCAGGAAAGGGGCAAGGATACATGAGAACACAACTTTAGTGGGAACATACCGTAACTTTACAACTACAGGAAAAAACAAATATGCAGGGCCATAACGCCTGATTTAGAAAATAGTCCCCTTATATAAAGTGTTAACCCCAAACCTCGGTGTTCAGTTTAGGGTAGAATTTGGGAACAGAAATTGAATGGGAGATTCAGCACGTAAGAACCACACAATCAGGACTGACTAAATATTGTGAATTCTTCTCAAAGCAAACTTTTATAATAGCTGTTTCTTGCCTATTAATTGATGGTCTGGAGTCTAAAGGAAACAAGCCCAGGAAGATTATACCATCGTATTTTTAGAAGTACTTAAGTGACCTTTAGCCACTCTAACAACTCCTTGAGAGTTATGGCAATGTCCAGGATGTTTTGTGTCTTTGTCGGGCATATGATATATGACTGCCTGCCTGGCCCAGTGTCTTTTAAGGAATTCTGCAGATCAAGTGTCAGGCCGTGGCAGGAGACTTGTTCTAAAACAATCATCAGCCAGGTTGAAACAACATTAAAAATATTTCTAAGCTTGCTAAGAGCGTTTTTCATGGCACCTCACACCAAAGTTCTTTTCCTTTGCGTCCTGAGTTGTTTTCATGGAGGCAACTCCCCCATACGATACATGACACCTGATAGTGGATGTCATGTCAGGTTAAGTGGTCTATCTGTAAGCCTTTCTAACTTAGCAGTAATTTTTTATTTTTTAAATCCTCGTAGATCTTTGACTGTATACTCATGAGGTCTTTTATATCCCAAAGAATTGCTATCTCGGATAAATTGTGAAGTGTGGTACAAATGAAGACATGTACATCAAGTATTAAAACATGCTGGGACTTTGGAGCTGTTGTGAGACCTTATACAGACTATATATAGTTTCATAATTTTGACAAATGACATGAAATTTTATCCTTATACATGAAACTCCCGATTCTTGTTTTTCTTTTTCAACTGGAGGAAACTAGAAAAAGAAAGACTATTTTTGCTTTGGGATCGGATTTATTTTAGGCATATTTGTTGATTTTTGGATGTGTTACAAGCCCCTGTGGGGAGAGGGAAGGTTTGGAGTCAGGAGGACCAAGTTTTTGATCTGGCTTTTGGCACCAACTAAGCAGATAAACTGGGGCAAGTCTCTTAACTTTCTGGCTGTCAGTTACTTATCTAAAAAGTAGGAATAACTTTATCTATCTTATAGGGTAGTGTCCAGCACATGCTGGGTAACAATAATTTTTAAATCTGCTTTTTAAAATACCTATCTGTAGAAAGAAATCTGGGCTTCAGCCAGAAAACCTGAGTCTTGGTTCTGTTACCTCTTAACTACTTTTTAACTACTTAACTCAGAAACAGAAATTTAGACCTGATGAGTGGATAAGGAAAATGTGGTCTATCTATCTATCTATCCATCCATCCATCCACACACAGCATGGAGTACTACTCAGCCATAAAAAGGAATGAAATAATGTCTTTTGCAGCAACTTGTATGGAACTGGAGACCATTATCCTAAGTGAAGTATCTCAGGAATGGAAAAACAAATACCACATGTTCTCACTTGTAAGTGGAAGCTAAATCAGAGATATATATGGTCATAAACTGGTGTGCTGGACATCAAAAACTAAGCAGAGGGAAGGTGGGAGGGAGTTGAGGAATAAAAATCTACCTATCAGGTACAATGTACACTATTCTGGTGACAGGTACACTGAGAACCCTGACTTGAGCATGACACAATTCATCCATGTAACAAAGAAAAAAGAAAAAGAGACTTAGACCTGAAAGGATGTGGGGCAGGGCGGGGGATTGTCCAGTCCAGCCTCCTTGACTTACAAATGGCAAAACTGAGGCCCAGAAAAATGAAGGGCTTTGCCTAAGGCCACGCAGCAAGTAGTGACTGGGCACCGAACAGAAACCGGGAGTTGGGTTGCCTGGTCCCAGGCTTTTTCAGCCATGCTGCCCTGACTTTAGGTAAAGAGCTACATAGATTTATTACGATATAATCATTTTCGTTTTCAGTATCAACCTAATGTGATATTCTGTGGCCAGAAAAGCTTCTTTAGAACAAAAGAAAAAAAATAGCAACTATGACTATTTGATCAGAAGAAAATGATAGAGCAGAGAGCTGTCGAGTTCAGATCTTGCTCAGAAAACTGAGGCTCAGGGAGGTGAATACCAGCCTGGACTGACACATGGACACGCAGTGCCAGAACCCCTGATGATCCGTCTTTCCCCTCATATCACAGCTGACTTATTTTAATGGGAAAATAGGAAGGCACTTCTTTGAGGAAAGATCACATGTATTGTACATGGTTTGAAACCTTCACAGTGGCTGGTTCAGTGCTTAGCACCCCATTAGCTTCTCTAAATGCCTTCTAAATTGTATGAACAATAAAAATCTATTACCTGAATTTTCAGTATAGGGTATTGATGGGATTTACAAACTGAATGCACCTGTGCAATGAGCACCCTGATCCATGCACAGAACATTGCCAGTGTTCCAGAAGCCTCCTAAGTGCCCCCAGGAAGGTACTCTCATCCTCACTTCTAATAGCATAGATGAGCTTGCTTCTGCTGTTACACATTTTGTACAAATGGAATAATATAGTAGGTACTCATTTGCATCTGACTTCTTTTGGAGAATATTCTGATATTGGTTTGGGTGCACAGGAAATACGATACCAAATTGGGGGGCACTCAGTGGAGGGAAACAAAGGGAAAATAAAAAAGTCTTTTGCATATGAAGCTTCATTTTAATGATGGAAAGCTGGTATCAATATAGCAGCTGATTAGTAAGAGCGTGTAGGTGTAATTAGGTTGAAACTTGTCCTGGTTGCCAAGATTTTTGTATCTTAAATGATTCACTACGTTTTATATAAAATTATAATTTTTAGTTAGGCCAATTGACGTAAATAATACAAAATTGAGGACAGTGAAAAGTAAATCCTTTCCCTTGTGTACTTTCCTATGAATTTTTTAAAGTAAATTTTTGTTTTCAATAGTATGTTCAGAAAAGAATAACACATTTTCTAAAAATATAATGCAAATAAATAGAAACTCTTGAATAAAGATTCCAGATAATTCTGTCTTGGTTATCTTTGTATTCCTACTGTCTAACTAAATGTCTGGCACATTGTAGGCATTTAATAAATGATGACTGCTACATTAAATGAATGATTAAGTAAGTAAAGTGAGATGACAAAGACATTACAACTTATTCTGGAGAGCACATACCATCCAAGTAAGGGGCAATACTAGGAGCCTTAACACCTTTTGCAGGTGATGGAAGACAGTTTGGGAAGTAGTTTTAGGATTTGGAGACAGGCAGTTGGAATCCTTCAATTCTCACGGTGGAAGAGATTGCTCATTATCTCATAGGATCCCTTTTTTCCTTCTCCTTTTAGTAATGGAATCCCTGAGTATTAGCGAGGCACGTGGCTATGTGGTTATAACAATACAATATTTCACAACATCCTTTGGCACTATAATACTAAGTTCTTGCCAGTGGGAAGTGACCAGAAATGATGTGGGCATCTTCTGGATCTTACTTTTAAAAAACAATTTCTGTTGGCTGGGAAATGATAACAATACAACAGCTAAAGAGAGCCCAGAAATGAGTCACATATTGGTAGTTGACTCTCCCTGCTCACATCTGCACTGTTAGGTGAGAGAGCAACACACTTTTGTGTTACGAAGACATTATATTTTGGGGTGGAGGGATCTTTTCTTTAAGAGGACTTCAGCATGTATACTGATTAATATAGAAATTTGTAACAGAAGTGGGGTGTTAAAATACAAAAAGCTAAATTTTGTTTTATTGAACAGCAACAGGCAGCGGGGGACATAGGCACAATATTTTAGCTAGGAACATTGGTAACATTTGTTATTCTGTGGCATATCATTGGCTAAAATCGTTACCTACCGTAAATTGGAAGACACGCCATGTGCCTACTGACCTTTAGCTTGAGAAGAAAAAAACTCAGAATATAGGTATGTATATTGGCTAATCTTTACTGCTTTTAACAATGAATTATAAGAGGAAAGGAAAGTCACGTTATTATTAGCCCATAAGCAGAGGTAGGAATATTGCTCTGATAGGGGAGGTTCTTTTTACTCATGGTTTGCAATCTAGTGTGATTAGGTGCTTGAAAGAGTCTGCTATGCAGAGTTGGAAAATCTGTGTGTATCCCCAAACAGCAGTAGATGAGTTTGATGATGGAGGTCCTTCTCATGCGCCTTCTGTTAAAAATGTTCTCTTTGGCCAGACAATGGAAGCCAGTTCAGGACCCTAGCTGCAAGGAGATCTGGGAAGTGTAGATCTTTGCAACCTTTCCAATGAGAATGAATGGAAACCGAGGAAACAAATCCATGGTTCCGGCACTCAGTTACCTCATCTCTAAAATGGAGATGGCATGTTACCCACCTCAAAGGGTTATTGGAAGAATGAGATGAGATTTAATAACTGTGAAGCACATATGTATGTTTGGCACATATTAAAAACTCACAAAATTATAGCTACTATATGATAATATCATTTAGTTACTTAAAATATCACACCTGTTTGCCACGTTCTTGTTTCTTTCACCAAAATGATTGGTTGGTTAGGAACTGATAAGTTTGATAGGCATGGCCTTTTCTGTTTAATAATATAAGAGTATAATAAAAAAGTAGCAACTTCTCTACCATTATAAAAGCTACCACCCAAACATAAATTTTCTTTAGTGAATGCTCAAGAAAGTGAGAACACTCATGGTTTGACAATAGGGTAAGGAACTAGGCTGGAGAAGGCAGTACAACCATTTGTACTGTCTTTGAGAGTCAGCATTCTATTTTGGAGCAATGGAAGTCTATGGAAGGATTTTAAGCTGTGTGAGGCAATATCAGACTTGCCTTTCAGGAAGGCTCTCTGGTGGAACGGAGATGGCAGCAGAAGAGGGTTAGAGGAGGGATGGTTAGTGGGCAGTTGCCATAATTTAGCTGAGTATAATTTAGGCAGCAGCTTAGAGCACGGGGGTAGTAGCTCTGGGAGGGGAGACAAGCAGGTTGGGGCTTGGTGACTGCTACCTCAGAAGCCTGTCAGGGACACTTTGGGATAATAAAATAAATTTATGTTTCTCAGTTAACATGTACTGTATGTCTGTAGGTGCCTTTGGATACTTATTACCTGGTATGAATTAAAAGCCTGATTCTGATTCATGTAATTAAATGAGAGGAAAGGAAGATGATGTCATCTCTTGTTGGTTTAGAACTATGAGGGAAGCAAATATTATGTAAGGTTTTCTATGAACTGCACCCCAGCAGTTATTTAATAGCTGAATGTGAAAGGCTTTCAAAGCTTAATTATGCTGAATTGTTACATATTAGGGACCAAAATGTTGGTAAATTGCTTTGTGTTACATGACTGGGCATTTTAATGACAGACATTTTACTCAGGCTACCCTAACAAGATGCTTTGCACAGGAAGGCCTTGCATGGAAGCACAGACAATGGTCTGGCTGCATGGGCTGCGGATAATCTTGCTAGATTCCTGTTTCATCAATCCCTTTGGATCTTCAGTGAAGGATAACAACACTACGATAGTATTCCTATGGCTTCTTTTAAAAGCAGTAGGTTATAAATATAAAGTATGCCTTTTTTTTTTTTTTTTAAATCAATGATGCCCGAAATAATTATAGGACATTGCAAAACTACAAGGATAGATATCAGGTCAAGTGAAAAGAAGCCGTTCATTTCTCTAGCAAAGAATTCCCGTCAGCTCTGCTCCCACGTCACTGGTGGCGAATGTTGGTGTTGCCCGTATCATTACAGGTAAAAAGGTCAGGCACATTCCAACTTCCTTTAGTATTTCCTGTTCGGTCTAAAAATACACTGGGAGAAAGTTGGCTGAGTTCAAAGGGTAGGAGAAATCTATTTCATGCTGCGGAGCAGAGGTTGGACTTTGTAACAGTGGAATATTAAAAGAAATGAAATCGTTTAAACAACTCCAAACTGTTTGATTCAATTAAAAGGTAGTTATTGGATCTGGTGCCTATTAAGACGTTCCTGGTTCTTTTTTTTCTACTCTGATAATCTGAGTTAGTTTCCATCTTCCCAATAATAGTTCTTGAATCTAGTGATAAAAGTACCACTCAGAATAAGCATGGTTCTCTAAAAGAGTATCTTTGAACTGTTACCAAAACTTCTGTTTTAGGAATTAAAACAGAAGTTCCTAAACAGAAGAGTCTGTGAGTTTTGCTAATAATTTTGCCAATTTCATTTATTTAATGTATATTTACTGAATGTCTACTATGTGTGGGACTCTCTTGTGCAGTCAAAATTTTTCAAGTACATACTCTACTGAGGACAAATAATCTTGAATCCTCATAGTCCTCATGTTAAAGGTGGGGAAACTGACTGCTATCCAAGCAGGGAAAAATGAGTTACCTCTTGATGACAGGGGGGTCACCTGACCAGTTCCACGGATGAGCCAGATGAGTTGTTTCCCAACCTACCCGTCTTCATCAGTCATGTTCGTGTCACATGCAATTACATGACTTGGCTTAATGCAAAATAGCTGCAACACATAAAATGTTATTTTAAATAGGTATTCTTAAATAATATGACAATATTCTTATGCTTTACTGAGTCCTTAAAAAGATGTAAGTTTAGATTAGATTCTTTAAAAGAATACACAAAGAAACAGGAGATACAGTGAAAAATAAAGCAAGCTTATTTCTAAAAATTTTTCAACTTTTTGTTTATTAATAACTAACAGTTTATTAAAAATTTTAAGGAACCTATCTCCAGCTTTAAAATCACAGAAAGAAGATAAGAAAAGAAAAAACAAGTAGGAAAATTTAGAAGTCCGATACTGAGTTGCGTAAATTGTATGCTAAATGGCAGTCAACTTTTCTTTCTTTAGGCTTGATATTCACAACCAAAATCCTTAAATGTCAGCTTTCTAGTTCAATATTTTCCTCCAGATTTATACTTTTTCTTTTCAGTTACAAAGGAATTCATGTCCATCCTCATAATTTAAAAAACACTTCTCATAATATAAGGTATATGGAATAGAAAACACCAGATTACCACCCCACACCTCTTTCTACTAATTCCAGCTGGGAAGTATTCACCGTTCATAGTTTGGTGGATGCCTTTCCAGATGCTCTTCTCCGAATCTGCAAGTAATTCTATTGCTAAAATGCTACTGCTTTTTGAGAAGAGAGCACTGCACAGCCCCGTCCCACTTTAGTGAGAAAGACCCTGAAGATGGAAGAAAAGTAGAAGGTAAAAGTAAATTCATATTGGATTAAATACAATCTCCTCTGAACACCTTTGTTTTCAGGATTAGATTTAGAGTTTTCTTGTAGTCTGCTATGGACTGAATTGTGTCTCTCCAAAATTCATATATTGAAACCTTAACCCCTAATGAAACTTTATTTGGAGACAGGGCTTATAATGTAATAATTAAGGTTAAATGAGGTTATAAGGGTGGGGCCCTGATAGGATAGGATTAATATCCTTATAAGGAGAGACGCCAGAGTGCATGTGTGTTTTCTCTCTGTGCCTGCACAAGGAAGAGGTCATGTGAGTGCACAGCAAGATGGCGGCTGCCTACACTCCAGGAAGAGGGGCTTCACTGGAAACTGACCCTGCTGGCACTCTGACCTCAGACTTCCAGCCTCCAGAACTGTGAGAAAATAAATGTCTGTTGTTTAAGTCATCAAATCCATGGTATGTTTTGTTATGGCAGCCTGAGCTGACTAATATTGTTTCTCTCTGGTGGCAGGACATTTAGAGGGAGCCTCTGTGAGCCCTGGCTTTCCTCCATGAGCAGGTAGGGTAGGAAAGTGACACACACCAGCTGAGTGCTGTTTAGACAGATGTAGACCAGACAGTGCATGAAAGGGGGAAGAAGACTGGTCCCAGAGGGAGAACACCAAGACTAATAGGCAAGTGTAGTAGAAATCGACACTGTTAGGAAACAGTCATCTGAAGTTTTTTACCAAAGAGACCTTCTCCTTTCTGGGGACTATTGCCAACATGACCAGGATCCTCTTTCTTCTTGACTTGTCATGACAGAGCCAGTGCATCTTTCCAGAACCAAATGGCCCCAGTCGACTTAATAATATCTTCATACTTTAAGAAGAAAAAAATCTGTTTACCCAAGTCCTCTGCCTGCTCAATCCCCAGAGGACTGTTCTCCACTGGGAAAGAGATGGGAAGTCCCCCAAGCCAAAGAAGGGAAGCCTTTTCTATGGCATGCCCGCCCTGCAAGGATGCAGTGGGGACAGCAGGATGAGCCACATCCAGACAGTGTCATTGAAACCAGAAGAATGGGAAGCCCTTATATTTTCAGTTATTCTTTTGAGATTTTCACACTTAAAAAAAGATTTAAGGCTGAGCATAGTGTCTCACACCTGTAATCCCAGACTTTGGGAGGCCGAGGCTGAGGCAGAAAGATCATTTGAGGCCAGGAGATGGAGACCAGCCTGGTAAATGTAGTGAGACCACATCTCCACAACAACAACAATAAAAACCACCTAGGCCTAGTGGCACACTCCTGTAGCCTGTAGTCCCAACTACTTGGGAGGTTGAGGTGAGAGGATTGTTGGAGCTCAGGAGTTCCAGGCTGCAGTGAGCTATGATCTCTGATAGCACCACTACACTGTAGCCCTCTAACCTGGGTGACAGAGCAAGACCCTGTCTCCAAAAAAGCAAAGCAAAGCAAAGCAAACAAAAAAAGATTTAAAAAGATATTTCTATAGACAATTAAAACTCTACCCCCAGTTTAAAAGGTAGTCTAATGGAACAAAAATGACAATACAGAATGATGTCTTCTTTGGTTATATGGGAACTCCAATTAATTTCCAGGCAAGACAAGTTAGTTTCTATGTTATTTGTAAGAAGAAAAATGATCATTTTAATGAGGTTTATAAGTAAATTAGCATACTTACCTTTGATAAATATTCACTTTTATCCAATAATCTTTTATATTTTATTCCATTGTCTTTTTCTATGTAAGTTCATCTTTTGTTTTTCATTAATTTGCAAATGTTTTTGTATTTTTTTGCTTATTAAACAACTGGGTTTTATCTGTTCTAGAATTTAATGTTTTCTCATGTGTTTATTTACATTTTTGTTAATGTTATTTCATTTACTTTTATATTTCACTTTGGATAGTTTTTTTTTTGTTATTTCCCTCACATGAGATTTAATGGATGTTTAATTTAATTCTAGTTTCATTTTTATTCCTAATAACAAAGACACAGTAGTTCTAAAAAAAAGCCTAATGAATAAAATATGTCATTTGGATAATGTTTTAACTCTTCTAAATGCCTTTCTATCTGTCTTCTCATTTGATCTTCAGATTAACCCCTGAAGTTGGAGTTTATAATTACTATTTATCTCCACTTGTCAGATGAAGAAACCAAGGGCCCAACAATTTAATTGAATAACTTGTTTAAGATTTAATAACTAATAAGCAACAAAGTAAGTCTTATGACAAATTTCAAAACTAAAATACTGCAATAATAATGCAGACAGTCTACCTTGGGAAGATTGGCTAAAATTATAATGGGGATACCTTTTAATTTAAAGGTGCCCTTCTTCAGGTGCAAGTCTTTGCCATGGTCATTCACATGCTAAAAATTTCCACATGTCCATCTCTGCTCTGATTTCTCCTCTGAGCTCCAGGCTCATATATTCAAGTGCTACCGGATGCTCCTCTTGCCTCACAGGCATCATAAATGGAATGCAGAGTTACTCATTACAGTAAGTGGCAATTTGACTCTTCCAGTTGCTTGGGATAAAAATCTTGGTGTTATCATTGCCTCCTCTCTTTCTAACATGCCCTACATCACATATTGGCTCAGAGTAGGTGGTAGAGGGAACCTAGGGAGCTGGAGAGAGGTGGGAAAATAGGATATACTTTGTGTTAGAGCTAATGGGGCTTGTTGGTGGATTGGATGTGGGATTGAGGGCAAGAAGGGAGAATATCAACTTTTAGGTTAGAGCAACATGGTAATGGATGATTCATTGGAAAGATTTGAGACCGTGTATGTGAATATATGTTCATAGAGTATATTATAGATAATATTTATTTTAACAAAATAATAATTAGTATCTGTGTTTTTGCAGTTCTAGACATTAATGTCTCTTACGAAATTTGAAAAAAATTGTTGGATGTTAGTTTCCATTAGATTTATTTCTCTAGATATGAAGGTTAGTTAAAATAGAATCTAGCTAACTGTTTACGTTTAGATTTTACATTCAGTGACTGCTTGACTTCCTTGCTTTGTCTTAGCTCAAATTCATACTTGTATATTAACTGAACAACTTAATGGAAAATTTGTCAAACAATATGGATTAACCATTTAAACATTTCAGATTTGCATTCCAAGATTCCATTCCAAGATTCCATTCCAAGATTTGCACTTCTCACTAAGCTCTGTCCCTGTTAAGAGGGAGTGGGGAGTGAATGCACACCTGTTTATGTTAGAGTCTGAGAATAGTGTGGTTCATTGTGCACCTGGAAAAAAAGGTGTTAATTATGTTCACTGTTTTATATGAAGGATTTCAAGAAAAGGAGCAAAAATTGACATGATCTACTGAAGAACCCTCAGAAAAGGCTGTGGAAGAATTCCCTTGCATGGCACTTCTCCTGACTCTTCTGACCTGAACCGTGGATATGGTCACCACGGCTCATAGACATGGGAAGATCACTGAGAGTAGAAGTGTGGTTCTGAGGAACTTGGCATTGGGTCCTGAGCTTGTTTAATGATTTGACTTAATAATGCTATGATTTATGTTTGTTTCAATGCTTGGGTCAGGGGGTCTCTCGACATCTCTGAAGACCAAAGTCATCTCTGTGGAGAGCTATCCAGCACATGTGACAGCACCCAAGTGTTCTTAAGAACAGGTGGATGTGTGTGCTCTGTATTGATTTTTTATGGAATCGAGGGTGTATAATCAGCCATACTCTTTCAATCTTTGGCTCTTTTGCCGAATTCTTAACTAAATTTGTAATATATATTAACAGCAATGGAAGGGTGAACTGACCAGGAGGGTTATTGTACACTGTTCGTGTTGTCAAGGTAGACAGCACAATCCATTTTCCTGATGGTTTTTGCACAATCTTTCCTGGAGCCTCAGAGATGGGCAATGAAATGTTATGTACGCCTTTGTGCCTGGTTGTTAATCTGGATGTTTTGGATGGGTACCAAGTAAAGTAAGAAGGGGGACCATTAATTCATTGTGAGAGAAGGGGAGGTGGTAAAATCACATCTCAGCTTCCCATCCACAGTGATTCATTGGGAGCATTCTTCCCAGTGCTTTGGTCCTATAAGCAAACTAATCAAATTTAAGTCTCATGAAGATTTCCATCCATCAGTAAAAGATTTATTAATTTCTTGCCAAATGTTCCAAGTTACAAACTACCTTTATTATTCTTATGTCACCATTCAAATAGAACACCGTATAATACATCGAGTTTCTCTACTTGATCCAATTTATGTGAAAATTTAACAAAATACTAATATAAACAAATGAAACTGAGCATAAAAACTTTTATGAGATTCCACGTGATATTTCTTTGGATTTGGGCATGATCTCTTGTAGGACACTTTACCTATTTTGGAGGAAGCCATAATTTCGTCTTTTCATGTACACAGTGCCCAATTTCAGAGTCTCTTTTGCCTGTGAATTGAGAGTGTTAGATGGGATCACGGGAAACCCTAGGTCCTGGTTTTCTGGCTCCTTTGTAGCTTCCATGCATCTCTGACATTCTTACTCCCAGGCAATGACTCACTAACAGTCACCAAACAATCAGGGGCAAAGACTGAAGTTTCTCCTTCTCCAAAGTCAGGGAGAAAGTCAGTCAACAAACAACTACTGAGCACCCACCAAGTATTGTGCTCAACCAAGAGACAAAGACGCTAATAATCATGATGGCATGGAATCAACTGCTGTTTTTACGAGGTTACCTGGATGGTGGCAAGGGAGACAGAATGAGCAGAGGATTTGCACATAATTGATATTTTCAGTTAGATTAGTTTGGGATTCAGCATCCCAAATCTGGAGTAAGGGAGCAGGCAGGCCTCTGCCTGCTTTATTAAGGTCTTTGGTAGAACGTTAACACGGGGCCTGTGGGAGGGGCAGCAGAAGGGGGAACCACACAGAAAAGGAAAAGAGAAAATCATGCCTCCAAAGTATGTATATGATTGCAGAAGTTTACATTTTTATAAAATTGTCTATATATGCAGAGCAGATATGTTTAAAAAAGATGAATGATTATTAGAACTGAAATGACTTTAGCAATCATTGGACTTAAAGGTTCTCTAACTTTGGTGTCCATCAGTGGTGTCCTGGGAGTTAGGACAATAAATATACGAATGAACAGATCCTGCCCCAATGGCCAAGACACCTGATCCCAAATCACTCCAGGTGATTCCAAATATACTGAGGTCTGAGAACCACCTATTTGTCTAGTTTTCTTACTTTGCAGAGGAGGAAACTGGCACGCAGAGGGGTTAACACACTCACCCAAGGTCATATCAATTCCCTCCCCAGTTTAATCTTTATTGGCTGTACGCCCAGGCAGGAAAAAAAATGCATCCACTTTGGTAAGTGTCCAGAGATAATTTTTTTTTTATGATGGAAAAGAAAGGAAAAGTAGTATACAAGCAAATTAGGAAAAAAATTACTGCATATATATTTGTGAATATAGTTGCATATGGTATTCTATAGCTATGAAATTTTGTGATAGATGAAGCTGTATTTCCTATTTTCTTATTTTTGCCTACGAGTTTTCAAAGATATTTATTTTATGAGCTGTTCACACCAGGGCTTATAGGTGTCAGGCACAGTAAACTGAAATGTCACCATAATCTTAATGTAGGTAGGTAGGCCAGGCTTATTTTTTTAGATGAGGAAACAGAGAGAAGAAGCATCCTATCTAAAAAAATAAGATAAATTATTAGAATTATGATAGAAATGGAACATTCCTGACACACACGTTAGTGCTGGGTGCTGGGTTGACTGCCTCATTTTTCACACAAGATCTAGAGTCTAAGGTACAGAATTTTATCAAAATGAGTTTGGATCTTAGTTCATTGACCTACCCACATTCTACTCTTTTCTCTCTGGCAATGATTAACACTAGTGTTTAATGTACATTCTAAAGTATGTTCTTTTCAACTCTTTTACCAAATAGAACTTCCCTTTTTTGCAATGAGTCAGCTCTCCGGGTGTTTGCAGGCTAGGGAATTGCTTCCCCCGTGGTGGAGATACGGAGCCCAGCTGCCAGGGTAAACAGCCACTTCCTAATGTAACTGCTCAAAAATGCTGGAGGAAAAAAATGTAAGAAAAGAAATTGCTTCCTTGTCTTATAAGCAGTCAACTGTGTTTTACAACAGTATACCGGCACTCCAAATCATTCATCAACTTGAGTAACTACAGTTGGATTTCACTGTTAGGTTTACTTGGGAAGCACATTAATCCTTCTCTTCTATGTAATGTGCCAGATTTCTTTGATGACAAACAGTTCACAAGAGATCTAAATACGGTCTTAGGAGAGAGGTTTTCATCTGACTCGGATTTAACTCAGCGGCCATTTTGGCCTTCTTAAGTGGGGCCAGAGGAAATGCTCTTCTAGTTTGACTTAGGAAAACTTGGAGATTTTTTCTTTGATTGTTTTAATTTTTCTGATGGTATCATTACAAATTATTTAAAAAATAACATTTAATTAAGACTGGAACTAAGCCAGAGTCACATAATCACAGCCTGCAAGGAATCTCCTGGGCTCATACATACTTGAATTGTTCTATTTCTCTTACTAGGAACAGGGGTGCAGTTGCCACCGCACATGTGTGTTTTCTGTGCTCAAAAGAATGTTAAATTCTAATGTTCAGCCAGAATTCATATTTGGAGAAAAATTTTTAGAGGTGATTTCCACTGGTCATTGATCAGCCTTCATATAGTTTTATAGTGGTATGTTAAGTGAGCTTTATATCTATGTGAGTTGGTGGTATCCTATTTAGTTTGCCGAATATTGATATTTTTAACATGTTAACATCTGTTAAAAATTCAACATGTCCACATAGAGTATGTTGAATGGCATATATCCTTTCTTCATTTATTTTCCAGCCATCTAATTCCTTTCCCAATTGCTATTACCAGTTTCTTATATGTAATTCTAGAGATATTAACATGTTACATATTTATAAACAAATGCATATTTACACATATATATGTGTATATGTATATTTTTTCATACAGGTGATGGCATACTGTATACACTGTTCTGAACCACAGTATTTTACCCATAACCATATCTTAGGGGTAATCTCATTTCAATACGTAATAACATTGTCTCAATCTTCCTATCTGTGGGGCACTTAGGTTGTTTTCAATCTTTTGCTATTACAAAGATGCATTTTCACCTGTGGGAATACATTTATGGGATAAATGCACAGCAGTCAATTTCTGGTCCCAACAGTATGTGTACTTTAAATGTTAGTGATTATTGTAAAATTGCAAGAGGTTATGCTAATTTATATCCCCACCAGCAATTCAAGAATGTGCCTGTTTCTACAAACACTTGCCAACATAATGTTCTTAAATATTTTGATCTTTGTCAATCTGATTGTTGAATGATAGTTTCTCATTGTAGCTTAAATTTACATCTTTTAAAAATTATGAATAGAATAGTGCCTCTTCATACATCTAAATCATTTGTTTTTCCTTTACTGTGAACTCTTTTTATCCTTTGCTCTTTACGAGTTTTATTCTTGTTGATTTTTAAAAGCTCTTTATTTAGTGAGGAAATTAACCCTTAGAATGCCATGTAAAGTACAATTTCTTTTGATTTTGCCTGTGGTGTTTTGAGATATACTGAAACTTTTATTTTTTATGTAGTTGAATCCATTCAATCTTTGCTTTTATAGCTTCTGATTTTTATGAAAACATTTAGAAAGGGCTTCTCTACTTCTTCAAGGTTATTAAAAAAATCCTACCATATTTTTTTTTCTCCTGGTACTTTTATGGTCTTATTGCTCTCTTTTAAATCTTGATACATCTGGATTTTTGGGGGTGTGTGGCATGAGGCAGAGAGGCAACATTTCCCTCCAGATGGCCGTGAGGGCCTTTCCACACACTCACTGAGCTCTATGTTTTGGTCAGTCTTGATCCAGGCAGATGTGGCTACAGAGCAGAAGAAGATGTGACCATGCCTTGTAAAGCTACACTGGACTCTGGAGGGCACAAGGTAACATGTGTTCCATTGCCAGTGTGTCTGCAAAAAAGAAACTGGGGGGCTCTGCAGAGGAGAGGTGAAGAGCCTTATGTTAAGAGGAGACTACTGACTCACTGGAAGGGAGCAGGGGTGAGTGGCTGAAAGGGTGGTGGTATAAATGGAACAGTCAAGCATTTCAGGTAAAGAGAAACAGCAAGAACTTGTTAGCATTGAGAATGGAATTCATTTCACCATTTTGTACCACTGTTACATCACTACACAGTGATGGAGGGCATTTTTAAAACTTGATTTAGGACAACTTTTAACAGGCTTTTGAGAGCTTATGTTTATCCAACTTCACATAAACCTCATAATACTATACTAAGAGCATCTTATATACCTATCAATGCAAGATTGGGAACTTTCAATGAACGCAGAAGGCTCAAAGGAGGGTGCAAAAAAGGTACGACTTTGCTTTAGATTTTATGCACTTGAGGGTCTGATAAGTCCCACATAAAATGACTATGTTTATTATATTTTTCCTTTGCTCTCTGCTGGATGTTTGTTTCTTTCAGCTTTAAGTGCTCACAGGGGGATGAGGTCAGGTTCTTAATTAATAAAGGCCTGATGTGTTAAACAGCTCAATTAGAATGAGAGATTTTCCAGTTGTTTCCAGGACGTATGCTGACTGGTGTCACTAAAAGTTCACGGGCTCCACCTTCAACTGGACCCTCTGTGCTGTCCCTTACTCCTGTGTCCCCAGCCAGCGTTCCCCTCCCTTCTCACCTGACTGCAGGACGCGTCTGTCAGCATTTTGTATTTCTGTTCCTTCAGTGCACTGAGATGGAGGGATGTTTCGGCTTTCTGAATTAGGAGAACCGTGAACGGGCTTTTGAGGGGTTATGCACATCTGAATGTAAATAAAGCCTTGTTTATTTTTCAAACATGGAGGCGATTCTACACCTTTCCTACTCTGTTCTTTCACAGCACAAGATCTCTCATTTTTTTCCCAGAGGAAGAAAGAGGCCACTGGAGAGGAGCTGCGGCAATGTCGTCCTGCCCTACAGCCTTCCGGTTTGTCTCTGGGCCTTTATTAGTATCTTTCCTCCCTCTCCTCCTTGCTAAACACGACAGGGCATCCTTCCCTCTATCCAAGGCCAATAATTGCCCATCTCTTACCTGGATTTCCTCACCCTCTATCTTCTCAAGAACTCTGCTCTTTTAACTATCCTCTCTCTTTATCTCAACCTCTCCCTTCACGTGAGTACAGAACCGTGCTTGGACCGTCCTATCTGAAAAGTAAATACACAGAAGCTCTGCCTCGACTCTACCTTCTTCCTCCCATGCACAGCCAGGCTTCTTGGAGGTTGTCTACATCCACTTCCCACCTACCGTCAGCCTTCAGTGTTCTGCTGCTTCCTTGAAATGATTCTTGCCAAAGTCTTTAACAAAATTTACTATGTTTACTGAAATTCTCAGGCTATTTTCCTTGGAGTTTGGACTGTTCCGCAGCGTCGACCTCTCCCTCCTTCCTGACATGCTACCCTCCCTTTCTGCGATTCCCTTGCTGGCTGCTCCTCTGCGTCTCCAGGACTTCCTCCTTTGCCCACCTTCCCATACTGGGTTTCCTCGGGCGCCCTCAGAGCTTCTCATCTCTTCCGACACTCTGCGAGCAGACCGTGCCCCGTGGTTCAAGAGCAACTCATCTGTAGTTAATGTCGTCACGTCTAGAGCCAGCCACGCCCAGATCTTACTCTCCATTCCTGCCACTTAAGCCTCCTGCTCTTAGTTTTAGTTTTCTCATCTTTAAAATGGGAAAAATAATTCTTACCTCACAAGGCTGTATGTAGTTGGGAGTAAATTTCATTAAATCAATTAAGTTTTATAAAATCATTTCATTTACTTATCCATTCAACAAAAACATTTTAGCCCATATTATATTATAGGTACTATATATAAACTTTTTTTATTGTGCTGCACAATAAATGATACAATTTATAATGCCACCTGGGACACACATACACATAAGTTTTCATTAAGAAATTCTTGCTCTCCCTATGTTTAATGTGATAAACTCTGTTATTTTCTCTTCCTTTTCATTAAAACTTATATTGGTTACAATCCACTAAATTTCCCAATCTGATGGACCATGGTCTACAGTTTGGAAATCATTTTTATAGACTCTGGGGCTATAGAAGTTTCTCACATGGAACATTCTTCCTAGGATGGAGCTGTCTATTAGAACTTTCTGCAATGATGGAAACGTTTTAAATCTGTGCTGCCCAATATGACAGCCACTAGTCACATGTGACTAAGTCCTTGAAACATGGCTAGTGCAACTGAGGAACTAAATTCTAATATTTTATTTAATTCTAAGTACTTTAAATTTACAAAACCATATGTGGTTAGTGGGTACCGTATTGGACAGTGCAATTCTAGAATGTGGGTGACAAGAAAAAAGTAAATGAATAGAAGAATAAGATAATTTCTGATAGTGACAAGGGCGATGCCAATGCTAAGTACAATGGGGTGATTGAGGTGTCTTTGGGAAGAGTTTATGTTGGATGGTCAGAGAACACCTGTCTGCAGAGGTAACGTCTACGTTGACATCTGAATGACAAGAAGTCAGGCATTCGGCCATCCCAGGGAAGAGAGTTCCTGGTAGAGAGTGCAGCAGATGCAAAGATGTTAGAGACAGAAATTTGCTTGGTATATTTGAGGAACAGAAGTCCCATGTGGTTGCATCATTGTGGCAGTTAGGAAGTATTATAATGATGGTGTTGACAAGAAAAGCTTTGGGCCTGATTTGGGCCCTGATTTGATTCACCTTATTGCTGAATATTTCCACCTGAGAGCCCTGTAGGCATTTCAAACTCAGCTTATCCCATACTGGACATTCAAAAGTTGTTCCTCTCCTGTGTTTCGTGTCTCAGTGAGTGGTACTACCATTTAACCTGATGCTCATCTTCTTTCCCTTCCTCTCCCTCTCTTTCTCACACTACCTTCCTATCAATTGCCAAATCCTGCCACTGTCCCTTCTAAATATCTCCATTGGTCTGGGATATTTCCTTAATTTACAAACTCATAATGGTTTCTTTGCCTAATCTATTTTTCACACTGCAAGCAGAGTGATCATTCTAAAACACAAATACAACCAAGCCACTCTTTGGCTTAAATCTTACCATGTTCCCAATGGCTCTCAGGTTAGAGTACAAACTCTTTAACAAGGACTTACAAGAACCTTTCTTACCCATTATGTACCTTGCTCAAACCTGATTTCTGCAATTTGAGAATGCCATGCTCTCTATTCTTTGGGCATCTGCAAATAGTGTTTCTTCTGCATAGGATTTTCTTTGCTCCATCCCTGTCAAGCTTTGGATGACATCCTTGGTACATAGCTTAAGCATCATTTCCTCCAAGAAGCCTTCCTGACTCCCTGGACCATGTTTGATAGTTCGTTCTAGGTGCTCTCAGTGCGCTCTGAACTCTCCTCCTTGTAGCACTTATTATGCGACACCATAATTGCCTCTTTACAAATCTGTTGACTACACGAGGGTAGGGATTAGTCTACCATGTTCATTGTTGCATTGCCAGCATCCAACACAATGCCTGTCATTAAGCAGATGCCCAATCAATATTTTTTATGGATGAGTTAAAAAGAAATAACTTTGATTCAGATATTATTATTGACAATGAATTATTAGCTATTGATTCATATTAATAGCTAGTATGAGCATGCTAGCATGCTTAATATTCTACTCTATCTCCTTTATCCTCATAACTACCTACTAAAAGTTACTATTGTTATCCTCATATTACAAATTAAAAATGAAGCCCCTGAGAGTTTAGAATAAGTTGCTCAAAGTTACACAACTGGTAAGTGACACAGTCAAAATAAGCTGTGATCACCCAAATGAAAAATCCATTCTTTTAATTCCTATACCAGATAGGATGAGCTTTCTGCATTTCTTTGTTCTACTAGAGACCTCACAGAAGGTGTGTAACCAAAGACAGGTGTTGCTAGCCAGAGTCATCCTGAGCTGAGCCATTATCCATACACTTGACCAAGCCAGCTTCTGCGTGCTGGGCCTGAAGTGGAGCTCAAGACTAAGCTATTTCCTTCGGTTTGTTTGGATATATCTCAAAAGGTTTTTATAAGAGTAAGCCTCCTACGAAGTGCTGACCGAATGCTTCAGGAGTGGTCTCTTGTGTACGTGAGGGGCATAGATTGATGGTGTCCACCAAGAGAGGAAAGTCAGGAGACTGGGAATTAAAGTGTTGATCATACTCTGGCAGAATGCATTTTGCATTTTCTTTGTGATTACTAATCCATTTGGGGAGTGGCCTTGTTTTTCATAATATTTCAGGAACTACCACAGAAAATTGTGATCCTGGGATTTACATTATCATTATAGCTCAGTGGAAATCCTGATAGACTATTGTTTTGGGACCTTTTGGGGATTCATAATCCAGTGATTTGATGTGACTTTGGGGATTTTGATTATACCATTTTGACCTGTGCCCGTCACCTCTCTGATGGGTTGAACAGTTAAATAGAGTGTCTTCCTCTTGTAAAACTCCAGGCACTTGCCAGATTTCATCTAGCTTATTCTTCACTGCATCCGTCTTGAGCAAGGGAGTGGCAATTATTTGCTCTTTCATAGTGGGCCAGAGAAGTTAATTGGGTCACCTCAGTGAAGCATCCAGGTTACAGTAGCTCAACATCATGGGCTTATGCTTCTGAGTCAGACTGTTTTATCTTACTGGAGATTAAATGCACATTTTATATTTAAGGGTTCACAATGCTTCCATGTATGTTCGTTCATTCATTCATCTATTTATTCATTCAACAACTGTGGAGAGCCTACTATATGCCAGGCACTGGGGACATGGTGGGAAATAAGACAGCCATGCCGTCAAGGAACTGATGTTCTTATTGAGGACAGGGAATGGACAAAATCATGTAAACATATTTGAATTTTTCATTTCAAATAGTAATATTCTATGGATAAAATAAAATCTGAGTAACAGGATAGAGGGTGCCTGGGATGGATAAAGAAAGGATCATCAAAAGGCTCCCGTGTGATGGCATCGTGTGAGCCAATAGCAGAAGCATGAAAAAATCTGGGGAAGGGTACTCCAGCAAGAGGGAACAGCAAGTGCAAAGGCCCTGAGGCTAGAATGAGATTGGCACATTTAAGGAAAAGGAATGCTGAATCTTATGGACCATGGTTCAGAGGGATGTGTTAGAGAGTCTTAAGCAAAGGAGTGAAAGGGATCTCATCTTTGTGATAACAAGATCTCTTTGCGTGCCAACGCAGAGGTATACTGAGGAAGGCAAAGGATAAAACAGGGAGAACAGGAAGAGCTTATTGTAGTGGTTCAGTGGGACATGATTTTCGTTTTTGAGTACTTATTATGGATCAGACACTGTAAGTGCTTTCCATACATGTTTCTTAATACTCACAAAATCCTGTAATATAATTACTATCTTCATTTGTCAGATAAAGAAACTATTAATAGAAGGCTCAGAAGTTTAAATATCTCATCCAAGGCCACTCAATCTATGGGACAGAACAGGGATTTAGTTTCAAAGCCTGTACTGTTAATGTTCTTTTCTAGCCCTTGTATATCTCAACGGTCTGCTGGGGTGTTCCCCACAGATGTCCCCCCAGACACTTTCAATTGGTATATCCAAAGCCAAACTCACTCTCCTTTTCTCCAAACCAACTTTTCCTCTCGGTTCCTCAGTTATATTAATAGCATCACCCAGATTCAATAATCTAGGCTAGAAACTTTAGTGTCTGCTTAACTATGTCTTTACACTGTGTTTTCCTTTATTAATCTGCATTAAATCTGTTGTGCCATTTTATCCACATAAACTGTTACATAACCCATTTCCATTCCTACCATCATTGCCTTGATTCAGGCATGAATTGAACCATTCCAGTAGCCTCCTGTTAGTTGTCCAATTCCAGCCAGTGTCTACCCTTTGCAATCTGTATTCATCCTGCCTCTAAGATTAGTTCTTGTCCTAAACCCAGGTTACATTAGCCCTGTCCTTTTCCAAAGTTATTCCCCATTGGTCCCCATTGCTCTTGGAAGGAAGTTCATTCTCTTCAGTGTGGCAGTCAATTTACCAGTATTGGGGAGTTTATTTGTTGCTCAGAAGATTGCTTGTTATTGTAGCAATGACTTATTTATTTTTGCAGCTGATAATTCTCACCGCATATAACCACCAGTCATGTGAAGAGGAAGGTTAGGAACATGCAGTCCAGCAATTCCTGACTGAGCTGTTTAGAAGTGCAGCATGAACTGTGCTCACCAATGGGTGAGACACAGCATTCGAGGGCCAAAAAGGTGTTTCCATAGCCTCCTGGTAGAGCTTGTTGACCCACCAGCTCTGGGAAGCCACCCAGCTGGATACATTTTTGTTGGATTGAATTGCATGGAAGGACCCGAGCTCTAAGGCAGATAAAGTCTAAATTAGCCACAAATTCTCTTAACCTTTTAATGGCACTCCAGAAAGAAAAGGTGGCTAATTTTTATGGACAGGGATCATTTGATTTTAAAAGTAAATGGAAATTTCTCGACAGAAGGAAATGCTCGTTCAGTGGGAGGTTTCTCCTAATAACCCTATATTCAGTGTTGTTTATGGACAACAGGTCCCTGTAGGGCGAAACATTGAATAAATAGAGAGCTAAGAAACAGGGGAACTATATGGTTATTTTCTGAGTTGAAATTGCAGGTCTGTAATTTAGGGATTCAAATCTGGCTGTTAGCACCCAGCCAGCATTCTGTCTGTAAGCACTTGTAGTCACGGGGCCTAGCCCTACTAAGGATTCCTTAAATGTATGGTGTTTTTGTCAAAGATGTTCTCTGATCTACTAGCTAATCAGAAAAAAAAATGAATAAAAGTTATTTTGTTCTATCATTTCTCATTAAAGAAAATAAAAATTTTGTCAGTGATGCCAAAGGGGATAAATGAAATTTATTTCTGCTAGTTTTAAGAACTATGCTAGAAGTTGTTTCTGGTTTTATTTTGTAGAACAAGTAATTGTTTTTAAAGGTAAGGTAGGAAAGACCCATATTTTCCATATTCAATGTTAAGTTAGAGTATAATATTTAATATCTATACTAGAAGTGAATTGTGATTTTCCACAATATTTTAAGCATAATATATGTTTACTTGACAATCTTGTACTGTGCAAACAATGCTGTAACAACAATAACGGAAAGCAAGCAAAAAAAAAAAAAAAAGAAAGAAAAATGTCTCTAATCTCACCATTGTAAAAATCAGCTGTTTTAATGTTTCCTTTCAAATTACTGTCAATATGTTATCTAATTTTCATATAGTTACAATCTTAGCATAGACATGACATTACAATCAGTTTTTTGCTGCTAATGTTACATAAGCCTTTTTTCCCAGCCACTTCACATTTTTAAACCCTAATGCACTTTTGTAATGAAATTGCTAGACAATAATGGATTTCTTCAAAAAGGTTCACTAAGTTCTGGAAGTGAAAGGTTTTCATTGCTATTCTCAATGTTACCATATTGTGGTTAATCGTACTTTTACTGTTTCGACTAAGACTACAGTCTGCCAGGGGCCAAACAGAGCTCCTAAGATAAACAGTCATAGGACATATCACCCTCTGTGAGTGCTAAGAAGACTTCAATTCTCCTTACCCCTTCTAAAAAGAGTGCAAAACACATTGCATTTTACCCATAAGGCATTAAAGCTACTGCTCAATTTAATGACCAGCAAAGGGAATGTACCTAGGGCCTTTTGAATGGTTGGCTACCTTTCCTAGGGACTCAATAAAAGAAAGGCCATCGATAATGTTAGTGTAAATCTTCATGACAACACAGGAACTTACTGTGCATGCACAATCTCCCCAAAGCTCCCAAGTGGTTCCACTGAGGGGAAGAGCATTTGGTTATTAGAAGCAAAGGGAGATATTAATCAAAGGGTTTACGTGCTGTAGTAAAGGCAATCTATAAAGAGTTATAGGGATTTTTCATCTGCTTTTCCTTATATTTGTTGAGGATTATGTTGGAATTTCCCATGGATTTAGCATTTGTGCATTAGCAGACACCAAGAGAATTAGAAAACATCACCTAGAATAAAACAGGAGCTGACTCAGAGGTTCTCTTTGGAAGGGACCGGGAGAGAGGGTGACATGGTGGGAAGGGGGGATGCAGACCATGTGCCCTGCCTCAGGGGCTTCACATGTCAATTTGTGGTCGGAAGACTGGAAGGTCACCTCTAGGCAAGGGCTCCAGTTAGACATCTGTGTATGTATGTACAACACAGATAAGACGGGTCGAAGGGAGGAAGGCAGAGGGCTCCCTCTCAATGTTTCTCATTTGGCATAGCAGATGACCTTCCAGAATGTCTGTTCTGTATGTTCCTCTTACCAGGACAACGTGTTCTAGGGGTTATTTAATGTGCTAATATTCATAAGCTTTGTCAATTACAAGATTATCATCACTGGCATCATCATCATATTCATCAGCCTCAACATGGGTGATCAAATGTCCTTGGTCGATGAGGCCTGTGCGAATGTTAATTTTACCCCAGACTCATCTGGTTTCTAAAAAATGAATATTGCTAATAACAATTTACTTGCATTCATAGATGAGATGACAAACTGCTAATATGGCCCCCACTAAAGCAAGGGTAAAATCGCCAAATGACAAAATATTGGGCTGTTGCTTAAACAAGCTGGATGTGCTAACCCGCACATACTCTAACCACAGCTGGGCTACCCCTGTTTACTCATTTGTTCATTCATTCATTCATTGAACAGATACTGATTATCTACTCTGTATCAGACACTGTGCTAGGTGCTGGGCTTTCTGCGCGAGCAAAGCAGGCAAAGTCCTCCTCTCAAGGAGCCTCCAACCTGGAGGAGACAGGTATAACCCAGAAACCTTGTGAATAAGGGCAGAGTTAAATCTGTGATGTGGACAACAGAGGAGACTGAGGGTGCAGACAAGGGCTCCGGCCTGGTCAGGGATGGCTTCTCCAACTCACAGTTGGAAAGAAGAACAACAAATAATAGCGGACATTGACCAAGTGGTTATTATGTACCAGGCCGAGATTCTAGTGCTTTGTACAAATGATTTCTGTGTGGTATGGACCCGGGTTAACATATAGGTGAGAAACTTAGGCTTAGAGACAGTATGTAACTTGTTGAGGATCACCCAGTGGGTGAGTAGAGGAGTGGGGATTGGAATTCAGTTTGATTCCAAAGCCTGGGGTCCTAACCACCCTGATCTACTGTCTCCTATCCTCCTTAAAGTAGAAGTTAAGCAGGTGAGGAGATGGCGGGAAGGGAGTACTGGGCAGGTGGAACAGCATGTGTAGAGTTCAGAGGTGGAAGAAAACTGGAAGTGTAAAAGAAGTGCAGGGAGGGCAGAGTGGCTGGAGCCTGTGGGTGGGGAGAGTGTCGGGTGGGGCAGGGAGATGGACAGGGACAGGCCACATGGGGCCGGGACAGTCCGGCCAGACTGTGGCCCTGCCCAGGAGGAGGGCACTGGAGGGCTCTAAGCAGAGGTGGACATGATCAGACTTGAGTTTTGAAAAGGTCATTCTAG
Source organism: Cheirogaleus medius (assembly GCA_008086735.1). Taxonomy (NCBI): domain Eukaryota; kingdom Metazoa; phylum Chordata; class Mammalia; order Primates; family Cheirogaleidae; genus Cheirogaleus; species Cheirogaleus medius. The sequence goes on along the minus strand of VBSM01002616.1, from coordinate 22,785,519 downwards.
CTGTAGTGTAGAGCTTAGAAAGGGGCAAAGAAAGATTCGGGGAGACAAATTAAAATCTTTTGGTGGGTGTGGGGTTTAGAGCAATAGAGGTGCAGAGGTAAGTCTTCATTTTCTGACTATGGCAATTTGATAGATAATGATACCGTTTGTCGAGACGGGAACAGCAGGGGATGACATTGGAGGAAAGGGTCCTGAATTTGATTTGGGCAGGTTGCATGTGAGGTGCCTTGCAGACATCCAGGTGGAGTTGTTTAGTAGACAGTTTTATATATATAGCTCCGCAGCTCAGGAAGAGGTTAGGGCAGGAGATAGACATTTGTGAGTCATCCCAGGAGAGGTGGTAATTGCGCCCATGCGCATGGGCGAGCAGGTCTAGGGAGAGAGTCTTTGTGTTTTCACTACCTGCTCCCATGCTTTCTTCTTTTGAACTTGCTTCTCAGGAGCATGTGCCCTTCGCTCTGCCACGCTAACACCTTTAACTGCAACCCTGATGCCTTTGTCCTGTTCCCCTTCAATCCTTCCCTCTTCACTTGCATCCTCATTCCACCTCCCCCCATCAAACCTCCAAAAGTCGACCTCCTTGCCGTCTGCCCGCTCTTTGCTATTTTGAGTGCCGACCTTTCATTGTCAGCCCCACTAAAGTTTCTTTCTCCAAGGCAGCCACTAGATCCAGTGGCTCATCTCTTCTCAGGCTACACCTCCCTGGCTGCTCCTTAGCATCTGACCGCTGCTCCCTCCTTCTCTAAACATTCCCCTTCTCTGGTTCCCACGCATTCTTTTCTCAGTTCTCCTTTCCTCTTCATGCGCGTCGCCTCTCTTTCTACTTCTCCCCTGTAAAGGTGAGTGTCCCAGGAATGTTTTCTTCTTCCCACTTCTATACCTCTGCCAGCTTCCTAAGCTATCTTGTTCAATCGCACGGCCTTAACAGCCACTCCCATGCAGATGGCGTCACAAAGTGTATCTTTCTTGCCGGGATCTGAATGTCCAAGTGCTGGCTGAACACCTCCCCTCTGCATCCCGACCGATGCCCTCTCAAACTCAGCACGGCCCGGATCACACATTTTCTTTTCCTCTCAAGCAAGTCAATATCCTACATTGTTGATTTTAATTGAGCCTCTCTTTTTTCATTCTCTTTAAATCTCTTTAGTGCTACCATATTTTCTCTCATATTTCCGATTACCTCCTGCCTGGGTCCTTTGCACTTGTCTTCTAACCAGTCTTTCTTCCTTATTTTGTCTTGCTCCGAAGGGATCCTATGTATTTGCTCTAATTGAATTGTATACTCAACCCAGATAATATCACTCCTCAGCCCCAAATCTTTAATAATCCTCTATTGTCACTGAATTAAGTCCTGACTCTTAACCTAGTTTTAAGAACCCTCTTCACCTAGTGCTCACACAGGCTCCCACCTTTATCTCCTGAGACCACCTAACACCTATCTGATGAGCCAACCGTGTCAGCCTCTCCTCCAGACTGTTACACTCGAAGGCAGGCGTCTGTGTCTCAAACCTTTGTTATCACCTATACTTCACCACCTGGAACATAGTAGATGCTCACTAAAATTTTGTTGTGTGCATGGAAAATTATTTACTAGTTCCTATAAATGTCCAATGATTCTCAGTCCTTGTCCTTGCTTATGGTATGCTTCCAACTTGGAGGGGGCCTCCTCTTTTTGTCATAGAAGTAGGATGATACATGCAAAGATGCCATTTTAAATTGTGAATTTATATATGTATTTTTTTTTTTACCAGTTTACAAAAAATCTACTTCAGCGCTCCTTTCCAATGCCACTTCCGGCATGAAACCACTTCCTGTTTCCTTGATTTAAGAACCATCCCTTTTTGGAAACTTCAGAGTATCTATCTCTCTTTCCTTTTTTTTTTTTTTTTTAATTACTTTAAGTATAACAGTGGGATGCAAGAAAATATCAAGAGATATATGGTCCCTAATCTTATAACTAGGTTGTTTTGATTATTAGGTATACTTCTGTTATAAAACTTTTGATTCTAAACAGTAATTCAAAGACTTGCCATCCCCCTTGGTCCCTCACAATCCCTTCCTGGCTATCACTCACTCGATTTAACATTTTGGAAACTGGGGCTGTGTCTCACTCACATTTAGGTCCCCGGAGCACCTAGCCCAATGGCTGGACCATGGAAGTTTCTCTATATTTGTGGACCTGAATTAAGTGAAACGATGTATGTGGCTGCCAGTACCTTCCATCCCTAGTGAAAAATGAGTCAAAGATTCAGACCTGTGTTTGTTGTGCTTTCAATAGCCAGAGAAAAAGCAACAATGCTCCTCTCATAGAATTGGCAAGAGGAACAATGCCACCATATGGACCACAGTGAGTAGCTGTCTCTGCCATTCAGTTTGGAGAATAAATGAAATGAAGCCATTATGAGTGCGGAAACATACGTGCTATGCAAACACAGGCATGTTTCTGTGGAGCTAATCTGTGTGATCCTTTCCTTTATAACCCGCTGGCTCTGCTGGAGCCCAGTTACAGACCAAGCCCGTGGCAGGCACTTCAAATGCATCATGGCCTTGCTTCTACCGCAGGGGCCAGTAAGTCAGTTACATAAAATTACACTTTGTTTTCAGAAACCTGTATTTGTGATTTGAAGTCAGTCACTCCTCACTCAGTTGATGGAGTGGGGTGTAATTCTCAGATCTTCCTAATTATCCCCATGGAAACAAATAAGATGTTATTCTCTCTAGAACATGATTCTTGCCCTCCTTTTTTTTTTTTTTTTTTTTTTTTATAAACTGGATAATGGCCAAAATCTTAGGATGAAAAAATAGCCCTGATGAAAGTGTTCTGGACAACTCTTCCAGAGCAGCCACTGGATTACGGGAAAAACATTTATGGGGAGCGGGGTCTAATTCGGCCATCAAAACAGCTCCTGTTTCTATCTGGGAACTTTGTTTTCCCATGGAAGTCCTTAAAAGGGCTGCACCACTTCAGTTCTGCACAGGTTCCCAGACATTGACTTGGGGGTTGTAAGTAGGTGGAGAGCTTTCAGTGTCTGACAGAGAGCTGAGCTGGGCATTGCTAGGGGCTGACCTGGCTTAGGGCGATGCCATACAGCAGGCACGTGGTGATCAAGTGCACGCGGACCATGGAGGTCACTCCTACCCTGAGTCGGGTTTCATTTGAGTCCGGAGATTCAAGTGTGAGGATCATCTCTAAGTGGGAAGCAGGGTATATTATTTCTTTGTCCCCAGGATGTTCCTTGGTAAAATGGGAATAACAATTCCTGGGCCCAGCCTATTTCACCAAGTTGTTACATTTATCAAATCAGAAATGAGGGGAAAAAGGCTAAAACTGTTATCACAGCATTTTGAGATGCTGAGAATATTATAGAAATACAGCATGCCCTTACGCTTGCATTTCATTTTGAAAGAAGTAATTCCCATTTCTATTTATTAAGTGCCCCCAAAGATTAATGAGAGATGTTCAGATGAGTGTGTATGTGAACTTATAGCCTTACACCATTGCAGAATAGTGAAACAATTCCAAGATGTTCTTCTTGGGTTTGAAATCTTTGCCTAAACATGATTATGCAATGTTTTGAGAGTCAGTTCCAAGATCTCTTGAATTGCTTATGAGACATTTTGTTTATTAAATAATTTTCTGAAATATACTAGGTTTTAGTGACTCATGGAGTCATGCAAACATATGCATGACATTTAAAATTATAGAATTAGAGGGAAAGAGATCATCTAGTATACCCTATGTTTTACAGGAAAGGAAACTGGGTTCCAGGAAGTCTAAGTGACTTGCCCAGAGCCATATGAAGTGTCCATGGGAAAGCTGGGGCTAGAATCCAAACCTCCAACTCCCAGCTCACTGTGTCTTCTTTCAGATACATTTTCCATGAATATTCTGATAACATGTTTTATTTCCATGGTCAATGCTAAATCCTAGGAAGAAGGCAAGAATGACTTTTTCCCCTCTAGTGATTTCAAGATAATAGAAATATGTTATAATTGTGTTGCATTGTGCTTTTAAAGAAAGTATGAGTCTCTGTAAAATCTATAACTGAGAAATGCTTTCAAGTACATTTAATCTTTACAACAATTCAGGTGAAGATTGTTACTTACACCAGATATGGAAACTACCAAGTGAGAAGAAGTGGCTTTGTCAAGGTTTCTAAAAATCAAAACGGAAATTCAAAGAAGGTTGGGTTTTTGATTCTATTCTTGGAGTTTTTTTAATGCAACATGAGAATTGATACTTAAGTGTTTTTAAAAATGAGTGACTTTTAGTCATGGAGATAAGACTCCATGTCCCTGTTCCTCTCCTTTGTTCGGCTCTAGCTAAAGCTAGGCTCTGCTTTAGCTAGTGTATCCTTAAAAGCTGACATTCATGTCATTCTGACATGCCAGTCCACAGTGGATTGAGTTTTTCAGTTCATCAACAATACCTCACTTACTTGAGAAAGGATTGCCTGAATTATCAAGGGTCGTGATGGTAATAATGATAATAAACAATTGACTTTATCAAATATTTATTGTTTCCAGATTCTGTTCTAGGTGCTTTACAAGTATCAAGTGATTTGATTTTCCCAACAAGCCTATGAAGTAGGCACCATTATTATGCCAATTTTATAGATGATGAAACTGAGGCACAGAGAAGGTTAAGTAATTTGCTCCAGGTAATACAGCTAGCAAATGGCCAATCAGTAATAGTTACATTTTTGTTTTTCTTATTAAAAATGTTTACATTGATCATTTTCATGTAATAAGTCTAGTCCTTCAGCTCTTTGTCTTTGGGCAAAGATCCTCTCTTCTTTGAACCTCGGTTTCTCAACTCTAAAACAATTGGATTCGACCCAGTTGATCTTGAGGGTTTGCTCTAGTTCTACACATCTAGCGATCCACCCTGTCCTCTCACGTCCTATCCTATGCTGTGGACCTAGGCTGTCCTGCCACACTCTGTTCTACCTCTTCTCACCCCACTTTGCCTGATTCCTAGAGATAAACAAGAGTATCACACACCATTACCATTTTTATTTATATATAAACATAAGACGGGCTCACCTTTCAAACATTTTAACTTGGGGAAAAGTAAAGAAACTAAATTACCGCTCCTGCTCTTCTCCCTTCTCCTTCCCACATTACTTTTTAAAATATTTGCTTTAGTAAAGCCTTTCATCAAAGGCAGTACAAAGTCCTCCACTAAGGAATATGAGGTCCAAAATCCTACAGTTCTTTCCTTTATCCCAACATGTTTGTACAGATGAAACCAGGTTAAAATGAACACGAGGGCAACCCGAGATGGGGAAAGAGGATGGTGACCTCACCAAATAAACGTCAAGTCTTGCGTACAAGCATCTGCAGAAGACGTCAGCCTCAGCACTTCGCATGCTGCTGTTGGAGGGTGCTCTGGGTGCGTTGCATGTGCTGCGTTTGAATTTGGGGCCCCATTCAAGACCAGCTAGTGCAGGGCCACCCTCCTTACCACTGCCAAAGTGTGAGGCCCCAGAAATTCTCCCCATTTGTCATTTGAGATGTTCAGCTGTGAGTTCAATAGTGCGCTTCGGTGTACTTCAGAACCGAATTGTCACAAATTATAACTTCCTTGACTCAGAAACCAACAGTTAAACATGCTGAAATTTGTACTTTTTTAATATGTGAAAGCATTTTACAAGGTACATTTACCAAGCCTTGCAAAAAACCCAAGAGTTGGGATAAAAGAAAAGTTCAAACCCTAAAGAGTAGATTCATGCTTAAAGAAAGAGAAATAATTGTTTACATGTGTATTTGACATTCCAACCAGAAGGGGTTAAATCCCTGCTTGAGTGGATGCGTTTTCTTCCTTATGAAATAAGCACTAAAGTATGTCCATTTCATCATTTTCCTCACACACCTAGCTCTCCCTTTATGATGCCTTGTCTCCACTTGCCTGCAGACTGATCTCTCCATAGTTTGCTTCTGACTCTGAATAACGATGATCACTCATGATGAGAGAGTATTGGTTAATGAGATGGTTGCGAGATGTTGAGAAAGTTTTGTTTTGTTTATAAGCCATGCCTAACTCTTTTATAACGTAACTTTTATCTTTGGACTGAGAACATTGATCTCACTTCTTTTTTTTTTTTCCCCAGTGTTTTGATTTGCGAGTTGATGGTTACTATTTAAGGACTTAATTTTTCAATCATGGAGAGTTGGGTGGAACATGGGGACACAGGAATTGGGTGACCGATGGACACTTTTCCCTGCTATTCTGTAAGTGTCTTCTATAACTCTATTATGGAGAGGGGTGGCAAACTGTCTCCTGGAAGACAGAGAGATTTATCCTCATATCCTATGATTAGCTTACCTTTGTGGGAAGCACATAAAGCTGACATGCATCTCAATACCAATGCTAACATCTTTTCTACCTTCTTTTCATACATGATTTTTGTGAATCAGAACTAGATTCTGTTAAATGGGAAGGGATTTGTGTGTCTTTTGAGCTTGGCACCTGCCCGACAGAAGAGCCTGCTAAGGGAAAATCATCATGACCTTCACCTGGGTTCTAGTTCAGTCCCTAACCCAGAGGCAAAGGTAATTACTTTATGTATAATCATCACTTTAGTTTTCTGCTCCACAGTATTTACAGTTAGAGGAAAACCAATCCTGAAAATTTGTACATGCTTTCTATAAAGGATGTAGCACAAATGTCAACAAAGTGTCCTTTTAAGTCAATATTTGCTAAGCAAGGCACAGAGTGTTCCTAGTATTATGGTATATAAGGCTTCACAAACTAATAATAACATTGAATTTGTTACACACTTATATACCAGTGCTATGAAGCCTAGCAGAAAAAAACCCAGGTCTACATTTTAGTAAAATCCAATTCACACATGCTCTGATAGGCAAAAAATTGTGTACTTACATAGATCATGGAGTTTTCTGCTCTGTCTCTTGAAGGGGAAAAAGCAGCTTCAAATATTTTATTGGAAAATGAAATTGCTTCTTTATTGGATTCCCTTCAAATGAAACTGAATAGATGAATAATGTATATGTCTTGTGCCAATTAAAAAAAAAGAAAGTCCTGTGATTTGTACAGCTGTGACTGAGAGGAGTCAATTGACACTTGAAGGCAAAGAAGATGGAAAATGAAAGGATAAAGGGGTGGAAAATTCCACAGCTCCAAATCCCAGTGCTTTCTCAAGGACAAGATTGTTACTTGAGAAGCCTCTGTTGAATTTTTGGCATTCTTGCATTATCTCACTTTGAAGATGGAATGTAAACTATGGTTTGCCGGCCAGTATCACTGTTCTCTGAGGGAGACTCAATTATATTTGCTGGAACTCTTTGGTAACACCAACTTCCCTAAATTTAAGTGAATAGTTAAATGTTTCAAAAAGCCTCGGACATTAATGGTCTCCTTTAGTGGAAAGAAAGCAGCCTCATCTTTGGGAAGTCCATGGCAAATTTCCTTTCATGGGACTCTCACCATTAACCCAGAAAGAGACCCACTCTTATCTACAAAGGCTTTGATGAGAGTTTTAGCTACCAGTATATTCTCCTGTTAATCGTATGGAGTATATTGTTAAAAGTTCATTTGCTATAGAAGTCAGGAAGACTGCCTATAGGTGGGTTTATGGAGGCCATAGAAGATTAGGGTGCTGGTGGTGAAGATGTCTTCCTTTGGTCTTCTGCTGTGGGCAGAACAGTTTTGTGGACGATTTGGGTGCCACTGATAACACACAAGCTTTGTGAGTTTAAAGTTAACTTTTGCTATTTTCTGCTGCTTAGTACAATTTGATAATTTTTTAAGCATCTGAAGCATTTTTTAATCAAAACTGAAATTACCAAAGGAAACCTCTGATAAAACTTAATCTCTTCTTACTTGCATATTCGTTAAAAAGAAATAGAGGGAAGGTTTTGGTGGAGGTTTGTTTTTAAAATAAAATATGCCCTCAAACATCTGGGATTCAAATTTCTCTTCTTGTGTTTGTACTAATAGATAACAGATACTGAAAGTTAAACATTGGTTGTTAGTCATCTTACTTCAACTAACGAGGGGTTTTGATGTATGATGCAAAAAGGTCAGTGTTAAGGACACTTACTATTAGCATAAATAGCATTAGAGTATAAATAACAGCATATATGGTATAATAATAAATCAATAGAAACGTATACTCGAATTTAGAAACATTTCTTGTTGGCTCACCATCGTGACTTTCAGTGCCTGCTTTAAATTATAAAATTGAATTTTCTTATGTATATGATACACAGTCATGTGCTGCATAACCATGTTTTGATCAGTGATGGGCTACATCAACAATAGCAGTCCCAGAAGATTATAATGGAGCTGAGAAATTCCTATTGCCTAGTGACAACATCACCATCATAAAGTAGTGCAATGCATTACTCACGTGTTTGTGGTGATGTGGGTGTAAACAAGCCTACTGCACTGCCAATCACATAAAAGTATAACAGCACAATTATGTATAGCACATAATACTTGCTAATGATAATAAACAGCTATGTTACTGGTTTATGTATTTACTATACTATACGTTTTATCATTATTTTAGAACATTCTCTTTCTACTTATTGAATTTAAAAAGTTAACTGTAAAATAGCCTCAGGCAGGTCCTTCAGGAGGTATTCCAGAAGAAGGCATTGTTACCGTAGGAGATGACAGCTCCACGTGTGTTATTGCCCCTGAACACCTTCCAGTGGGACAAGATGTGGAGGTGGAAGACAGTGACATTGATGATCCTGACCCTGTGTAGGCCTAGGTTAATGTGTATGTTTGTGTCTTAGTTTTTAACAAAAAAATTTAAAAAGTTAAACAAACTTTAAAACTTGAAAAAAGCTTATAGAATAGGGATATAAATAAAAAATATTTTCATAGAGCTATATAATGTCTTTGTATTTTGAACTCAGTGTAATTACAAAAGAGCAAAAAAGTAAAAAATATTAAGATGTTTATAAAGTACAAAGGTACAGCAAAACTAAGGGCAATTTATTATTGAAGAAAGAAAACTATTTTAAAATCTATTTAGTGTAGCCTAAGTGTACAGTGTTTATAAAGACTACAGTTGTGTACAGTAATGTCCTAGGCCTGCACATTCACTCACTCACTCACTCACTGACTCACTGACTCACCCAGGGCAACTTCCAGTTCTGCAAGTTCCGTTCAAGGTAAGTGCTCTCTGTAGGTGTATCTTTTAAAAACCTTTCATATCATATTTTTACTGTACCTTTCTATGTTTAGATATGTTTAGACAGAAAAATACTTACCATTGTGTTACAAGTGCCTACAGTATTTACTAAAGTAACGTGCTGTACAGATTTGTAGCCCAGAAGCCACAGGCTCTACCCTATAGCCTAGGTGTGTAGTGGGCTACACCATCTAGGTTTGTGTGAGTACATTCTGCCATGTTCCCACGACGATGACATTGCCTAATGACGCATTTCTGAGAGCATATCCTAGTCATTAAGTGACGCGTGACTGTTTTTCTCCTCTCAATACAGAAAGGATTCTGAAAAGGTCAGCATTCAAAACACACCTGGCCATTGCTGGAAGAACCTGATGAACCTGAGGACTAGTCTTTTCACTTAGGACTGGATCATAAGTTAGAGATGTTACATATAGGATGGCTCTACTGTCATGAAAGATCCTGTAGCTGTTTCAAACCACTTTCTTCTTTTAGAGCTGTGTTAGATCCCATAGCATGGACTCTAACCAGAGCATCAACGTGGGACCTCAGGGTGTGTGCCATTTTCTTTAAAAATGTGGAAAAGGGTTTTCTTACAAAGTTGTCTCTTCTTGAAGTTTAGACTTTTAACAACAATGCAATCAAATTATTTCCCTTTTATCTTATTGGGCATTCTATAACTCATGGAATAAAATGTCCTTTATAATAGGGCGCATAGCCTTTGAGACATTTGAACCAATAAGGAATATATAATATTGACAATTTCCAGTAACACTGCTGCTTTGTTAGGTAGGGAGGTTCTTTTGGTGGGAAGTCATAGAAAGTGACTTAAAAAATAGGGAATTTATTAAAATGACCCTGAAGACTCATAGGATCTAAGAAAGAGTTGAACAGGTAGGCATGGGGCAGAAGAGGCACCGTGGAAATTTAAAGACCATGTTAAATGATTCAGTTCTAGGGGTGCTGAGTCTTTTAAAACCAGATTCCCAATTCTTCTGGGAGAAAGAGTTTTGGGGCAGTGTCGGTGAGTGTCCACCTTGGATCAAAGAGCTATGGTGAGAGGGGCACTGTCAGGTAGCATATATCACAGTGGGCACAGCTCCAAGAGGAAGAAAGGATGTGACTTACTGTAGGTGGGCAGCCACCATGAGAGATGTTGAATTTAGAAATTATAACTTCTAAGTCTTACCCAAAATGTTTATATATATATATATATATATATACACACACACAGACATAATAAAAAATCAAGTGGTTTATCATACACTTGGTAGCTACAGTTAGCATAGTTGTAGGGAGAAATTATTGCAATACTGGTTAAGTAGTTTCAAGAACTATCATCTTCACTAGCATAACCAAGTCCTCTTGTTAGAAGCTTACCATAAGACTGTTGGAATAAAAATGTAATGAATGAGAAACAGCATATCCTGTAACTCATATTTAGTAAGTAAACACATATGCAAGTTAAAATGCCCTGCCACACCAAAATCCCACTCTGTGTATGTCCTTTGCTTCATTTCCAGGGACTTGAGAGTCCTTGTTAATTTATTCTTTGATTTGATTCATCTTTTATTTTCAATTTTATTTTTTTCCATTTTAAATTTTTTTCTTCAGTCAGCACCAGGATTCAATTTTATTTTATTGGGGTAAGAACACTCAATGTGGAAACTACCCTCTTAACAAATGTTTAGATATATAATACATTATTGTTGACTATAGGTACGATGTTGTACAGCAGATCTCTAGAGCTTATTCATCTTGCTTGACTGAAATTTCATGCCCATTGATTAGTGACTTTCCATTTCCCACGCCTCCTAGCCCCTGACGCCACCATTCCACTTGCTGATTCTTTGAATTTGACTAGTAATATTTTAGATACTTCATATAAGTGGAAACTTGCAGTGTTTATCTTTCTGTGACTGGCTTATTTCATTTAATGTATTATAATATCCTTGAGGTTTATCCATGTTGTGTATTGCATAATTTCCTTCTTTTTACTGGCTGAATAGTATTCCATTGTATGTATGTGCCACATTTTCTTTATCCATTCATCTGTCAATAAACATTTAGGTTGTTTCCACATCTTGGCTATTGTGAATAGTGTTGCAGTGAACAACAGGAGTGCAAATATTTCTGTAAGATCCTGATTTCAATTATTTTGGATAAATACCCAGAAGTGGGATTGCTGAATTGTATGATAGTTCTCTTTTTAATTTTTTTAGGAACTTCCATATTGTTTCCATAATGGCTGTACTAATTTTATATCCCCACCAACAGTGTACAAGGGTTCCAATTTCTCCACATGCTCACTAACACTTGTTATCTTTCATCTTTTTGATAATAGCCATTCTAATAATTCTAACATATCAGTGTGGTTTTAATTTGCATATCCCTGATGATTAGTGACTTTGAGCAATTTTAAAATAAATGTGTTATTTGTATGTCTTCTTCAGACAAATGTCTATTCAAGTCCTCATCCCATTTTATAATCAGGTTATTAGGGGTTTTTTTTGTTACTATTGAGTTGTAGGAGTTCTTTATATATTTTGGATATTGAACCCTTATGAGATGTATGGTTTGAAATATATTCTCTCAGTCCATAGATTATCTCTTTACTTTGTTGATTTCTTGCGTGTAGAAGCTTTTTAATTTGATATAATCCCTTTTGTCTATTTTTTGCTTTTTTTGCCTGTACTTTTGAGGTCATATCCAAAAAAATCATTGTCAAGATCAATGTCATAGAACTTTCTCCATATGTTTTTTTCTAGTAGTTTTACAGTTTCAGGTTTTACTTTTATTTATATCTTTAATCCATTTTGAGTTAATTTTTGTATATGGTGTGAGGTGAACATTTAATTTCATTTTCCTTCATGTGGATACCATTTGTTGCAAAGACTGTCTTTTCCCCATTGTATGTGCTTGCATCTGTGTCAAAAGTTAATTGAGTGTAAATGTGTGTATTTATTTCTGGGCTCTCTATTCTGTACCATTTGTCTATATGTCTGTTTTTATGCCTGTGCCATGTCGTTTTGATTACTATAGCTTTGTAGTAGATATTAAAATTCAACATTGTGATGCCTTATCTTTTGTTAGTTTTGCTCAAGATTGCTCTGGCTATTCAGGGTCTTTTGTGGTTCTCTATCAATTTTAGGACTATTTATTCTATTTCTCTGAAAAAATGCCATTGGAATTTTGATAGTGATTGCATTGAATCTGTAGATCACTTTGTTTAGTATGGACAATTTAACAATCTTAATTCTTCCAACCCATGAAAATAGAACATTTTTCCATTTTTTTGTATTTATTTGTTTCATCAATATTTTATATTTTTCAGTATATAGATCTTTCATCTTGGTTAAATTTATTTCTAAGTATTTTATTTTTTGGTTGTTATTGTAAATAGGAATGTTTTTCTTGATTTTCTTTTCAGCTAGTTCATTGTTAGTGTATAGAAATGCTACTGATTTTTATATGTTGATTTTATATCCTGAAACTTTACTGAATTTGCTCATTAGTTCTAACAGTTTATTATTAATAAGGGAGTCTGTAGGGTTTTCTCTATATAAGATGATGTCATCTATAAACAGAGACAATTTAACTTCTTCCTTTCTGATTTGAATGCCTTTTATTTATTTTTCTTTTCTAATTGCTCTGGCTACAACTTTCAGTACTATGTTGAATAGAAATGGTGAATAGAATATCCTTGCTCCTGGTCTTCCAGGGAAAACTTTCAACTTTACACTGTTGAGTGTGATGGTAATTATAGATTTATCACAGAATTTCCTTCCTTTTTTAGGCTGAATGATAAGAAGGAACTTACTTCTATTATTTTGCTATTGTTTTCTATATGTTTTATAGTTTTTTTCCTCCCTCATTACTTGCATTACTAATTTCTTTTGTATTTAGTTGATTTTTTTATGGTGAAACATTTAAGTTCTTTTCCTTTTATGTATGTTCTATATCTTTTGTAGTTACTATGGAAATTAAATTTAATATCTTAAGGTTATATACTCTAATTTAGATTCGTAATGGCTTAATATCAATTACATACAAAACTGTTGCTGTTTTATGTCTCTTGCTCCACTTTTTTCAGTTCCTGATGTTCTAAAATTACATCTGCATATATTGTAAGTCCAAAAACACAAATAATTTTAAAAAGGTATTAGCCTTCTATATTACGTAGAAAACAAAATGTAGAGTTACAAATTAAAGTTACAATAATACTTAGGGCTAATGATTGCTTTAAAAAATTTATTAGTCTCTTAAATCATGTAGAAAAAAACTGGAGTTACAAACCATTGTTGTAATAATGTTTGCTTTTCATAATTGCACATGTGTTTACATTTTCTGAGATCTTTATTTCTTCATATAGCTTCAAGTTACTGTCAAGTGACCTTTCATTTCAACCTGAAGGATCTTCTTTAGCATTTATTGCAGGACAGTTCTAGTGGTAACAAACTCCCTTAGCTTTTGTTTATCTCAGAATGTCTTAATTTCTCCCTCACTTTTGAAGAACAGTATTACGATATATAGGATTCTTGCTTGACAGGTCTTTTTCTTTTAACATTTTGAATATATCAGCATACTGCATCTGGTCTCCAAAATTTCTGATGAGAAATCTGCTTATAATCTTATTGAGGATCCCTGTACGTGATGAGTCACTTCTCTCTTGCTGCTTTTAAGATTCTCTCTTTGTCTTTCAACAGTTTGTTACAATGTGTTTCCGTATGGGTGTCTTTGAAATAATTCTAATTTTGAAGTTTGTTGAGCTTCTTGGATGTTTATACTCATAACTTTCATCAAATTTGAGATTTTTTTGGTCATTATTTTTTCAAATATTATCTCTCTTTTTCTCCCTTTTTTGTCCTTTAAGACTCCCACAGTGCATAAATTGGTTGGTTTGATGGTCTCCCCCAGGTCCCTTAGGCTCTGTTCACGTTTTTCAACCTTTTTTCTTTCTATTTCTCATACTTGATAATTTCCATTATCCTATCTTCAAGTTTGCATGTTCTTTATTCTGTCTGTTCAAATTTGCCTTTGAATCTCTTTAGTGAAGTTTTCATTTCAGTTATTATACTTCTCAGTTTCAGAATTTCTGTTTGTTTTGTATTTTTTGATATTTCCATTTTGTTTATATATTGTTTTCTTGACTTTCTTCATGTCTTTCTTTAGTTCTTTGAGCATCTTTATGACTGTAGATCCACCATCAGGTCTTCTTTTAGTGATAGTTTATTTTGGTTCTTTTAAAAATGAATTTGTCATACTCTCTTATTTCTTTTATGTCTTGTGATTTGTTGTTAAAAGCTGCACATTTAAAACTAATAATGTGGTAATCAGGAAATAAGATTCTCCTCTTTCTCAGGGGTTTGCTGTTTTATTGTTGTTGTTTTCATTGTTGTAGGCTGTCTCTATGATGAAGATCATCCTGAAGCACAAACTTAAGGCATTCTTAGGTTTTTTTAAGCCTGTGCATCCTAATTTCCTCAATGTATATGGTTGCTTTTGAATGTCCTAGTGTTTAAGGTCTGACTTTGAAAAGGGGAAAAAAGAAAAATCAAAGGAAAAATGAAGAGATGTTGGCTATTTAAATATCCCAGAAGTCACTTCAGCCAGAGGGGGAGGGATTTGCAACAATGGGGGGAGATGCAACAATGAGGGGAAGTGCAACAATGGCCACAATCTCTTTGTCTACACCTCTATTATCAGAAGCAGCAAACAGAAATCAGAACACAGATACTAGATATTTGGAGGACAGGGTCCTTTTTGCCCACTATGGCTTCCACAGGCTGTGTGCAGGTTATTCCAGGATCATGTGCATGGCTACCTACTAAGGATGGAGGGTGATGGTGGGCAGCTGTTACTGTGCTAAGAGCTGAAATTGATTGAAATTGAGCCCATCTACTATCCACAGCTTCCACTGGAATTTATAAGCCTTCAATAGACTTCAGAGTTCCAAAAGAGTTATATCTGATAGAATCTCCAATAGAATTGTTATATAGATAGAGAGACAGATTCCTAGTGTTTCCTACTCCACCATCTTCCCAGAATCCTTCTGCTTTCCTTCAGTGTTGAAGGTGAGTTTTTCAAGTATAGTATTTTTGCCTGGCATGTTTTTTTTCTTTCAGCACTTTGAATATATCATCTCATTCCCTTCTGACCTACAAGGTTTCTGCTAAAAAAAAAACCCCACCAAAAGCACTGATAGTCTTATAGATTCCCTTGTATGTGACAAGTCACTTTTCACTTGCTGCTTTCAAAATTCTCTTTGTCTTTGACTTTTGACAGTTTAATTATAATCTCTTTGTGTGGATTTCTTTGTGTTTATCTTATTTGGTGTCTTTTGGGCTTCTTGGATCTGGATGTCCATTTTCTTCCCCAGATTTAGTACATTGTCAGCCATTATTTCTTTGAATAAGCTTTCTTGTCCTTTCTCTCTGCTCCTTCTAGAATATCCATAATGTGTACATTAGCCCACTTGCTGGAGCTCCATAAGCCCCTTAAGTTCCTTTTTTCTTTTTCATTTTTTTCTTTTTTGCTTCTCTGAATGAATACTTTTAGTGACCTCTGTTCAAGTTCATGGATCTTTTCTTCTGTTTGATCTAGTCTGCTGTAGAACCTCTCCAGTGAATTTTTCATTTCAGCTATTGTGTTCTTTTATTTCTATTTGGCATATTAAAAATATTTTCTATCTCTTTGTTGAAATTCTTACTTTGTTCATGCATCTTTTTTGACCTTATTGAGCATCTTTATGAGAGTTATATTAAATTCTGTCATATAAGTCATACAACTCCAGTTCATTAGGATCAGTCTCTAGAGATTTATCTAATTCCTTTGTTTGGAATATCTTTGTCCAATTCTTAAATTTCCTTAACTCTTTGTGTTGGCCAGAATGTATAAAATTCCAGAGGCAATAGAGAGCTTTTTTCATTTGGAGAACTGCAAATTATAACATTAGGGATTATGGAAAATAAGGTGGGGAGTGTCATCGTGTGAAGTTAGAGAGATAAGCAGAGATCAGGTAATGAAAGTACAGTGATTCATGTGGAGGACTTTACATTGAAAGTAATGGGGTCCCATTAAAGTGTTTCAAATGGAGGATACATAATCAGATTTTTGAATTATAAAAATGACTATAGAGACTGGACTAGAGCAGGTAAAATTGAAGGTGGGAACACTAGTTAGGAGAATAACAGTGATCGAAAAAAAGAGGGCAATGAACTGAGCAAAAGTAGTGCTAGCAGTGATAGAAAGAAGGGATGAATACAAGAGGTCAACAGGGTGTGTTGTTTGATGGGAAATGGAGAGTAAAGAATGGAGTGGAGGATGGAACCATGGATAAGGTGGCTAGTCACTGAGAATGGGGAGATCAGCATGGGGTAGAAACAGTGAGTTCTGTCTATGGCATGGTATACTTTAAACACCCATGTGACAGCCAGGTAGAGGTGTCCAGCCATCATTACAGGTTTGGTGGTCAGGAGAAGGATCTGGGATAGAGATGTGTATTTGGGATTCAATGAGAGTGGCGAGGAATGCTCTTAGAAAAGCATTAAAGAGAGATATTATTTCCCTCAGTTTTTTTTGTTCATGCCCATAAATGGTAATGCCATAAAGATAAAGTGTCTTCATAGTTTCCTTAGGAGAAGGGTTTTGGAAGGTTCTGATATTGGCATCTTTGAGACCAGTCACTGGTGAGACTGAAGCAAACCTAAATCACCCAGGAAACCCTTCCTTTTCCAAGGCAAATTTCTGGTGATGTGAAGGCAAAGACGAGATATATATGTGTGTGTGTGTGTATATATATATATATATCCTTGCTGTATACTATGTATGTGCAAATGAATTAATAGTAGAAATTATCCCTAGTGTGCACCCTTTCCATCCACAAACTTGGTTTATTATTATTATTGTTATTACTTGGACACACTACTTCTATTCCTAAAGGCTGGAGCAGGCATAGCTGGAACACTAATTAAGTGTCTCATATTGGCCTAAGCTCCTGTGCTGTCTTATGGAATCACTAATGTCAGAGATTACATTTTATATTCATCTCTGTGGACTCAGTTCCTTGACCAGGGCCTGACAAATGGAAGGTGCTCAGGAAGTATTCATTGATTGTATTGAGATTCATTGACACAAGAAGAAGAAAAGACCTTCCTATTCTAAGGATTCCTTCTTATTTCTTAAAATGATGTGAGGATGTCCAGTAGGGTGGATTGGAGGTAAGACTCAGATCTTCTTGAAGCTCATATTTTTTGGGTTATGGAGAATTTAAAAGTTCTCCAGCACTTGGGTCCCATAATTGTGTAAAAGATCCCTAAATTTCTATCAACAAATATTCACCCTTAATTCTTGTTTGATGTCTTTCTTATGGTAAATTAATTTCAGAAGTTATTACTTAGAGGTTATAGCCAGGGGAGGAAGTAGCTATATTAATGGCTGTATCAGTTAGGATTCTTCTAGTTGTAGATAATAGACTATCTAACCCAAAATTAGGCCAGGCTTTAAATGGAGATCAATGATGTAGCATTGGAGAGTTTGTCTCATCAATTTTGTTTCCATTTCCTTGGGGTTGATTCCATCCTCAGGCAGGTCTTTCTCTCATGGTTGCAAGATGGTTACTAAAAACTATAAAGCCTCCCAAGCTGAGATCTTGTAGAAAAAATTGAGAGTCTTTGGTGTGGCATTCCTCACTAAAGTCTTATTGGCTCTGATTGGGTCATCTGACCATCCATAAAACTATCATTCTGCTTAATAAAATGGAAAATACTGATTAGATCAGACCTGGTCTTATACTCTACTCTGAGGCCAAAGTACACGGGCTGGTTTGAAGGAAGGGGTTGCTTCTCCAGGGGGACCAGGCGAAGGGGGAATGACTGCCAAGTGGCAAGAACAACTGATGGCATGTAATGAATTTTCCCTTTGGTGCCCATGGCAAGCACTGATAGTCAATTATAACCCTTTTTCTCACCGGAGCTGCATGTGGCTTCAACAACTTTGTCAGTGCAGGGCTCTAGTGAGCCACTAACAATCCGTCAGAGTTGGCAGGCAGGGTGAACACTTTATGTCATCACTGGCCTAGAAGCAGAAAATACCTGTAAATCCTCAAAGGAAGATGTGCATTTCCTCACCAGTAAATCAAGGAAGAGACAGACTAAAAGAATTCTATAGTAAGACTAAAATTGATCATTGATGAGCATTTTTAGTTAACCCCTGCCCCTTGTGTGTGTGTGTGTGTGTGTGTGTTTGAGTTTATTAGGAAATATTTTGTTTATAGGTTTTGAGAAACTCTCTGGAGCTGTGGAACAGTGATAAGTTTGTTTTTTTCAGGGTGGCCATTAAAAATGTTGGGGAACATTCTGTGATTTCAGTGGCACAATGTGGTCAAATAACTCCTTGTTTTTCTACCGAAAAAAAAAAAAAAAAAGCAAAACATAAACAAATGAAATCAGATTTAGACAGATTGGTTTTCCTTGGGGACCCAGTGGTCAGAATCGCAGGAATTCTGAGCATAAGCCCTGACTCTGCGTTCCTGGCACCCCAGGGCTAGCATGTCGATAGCCCCCCTGTGTGACCATGAGGGTCCCAGAAGGCCCTACCCTCCTTCGCCATCATCCTAAATGCTTCCAGCTCTGGCTCACTGAGGCCGGAAATTCCAGAAGTAAACATTCACTTTTGTGATTTTAAAGCTTTGCTTCCTTGGTCTCCTTTTAAAATGCCTTTAGAAGGGCCCTGTGAAGAACAGACCATTAAGTTCTACTGGCTCTTTACAATTCTGGCTTTTCCTTTGAAAGCAGGTTTTATTATATGGGAAGTGGGAAAAATGTTGGGGGGTTGGGGTGCCAGAAAGGGATAAAAGTGTCCAGAAAGAGGAGGCTGAGAAAGCCGAAAACAAATGTTTCTTCTCACTTTGTTGTGGGGCCTTAGCTGCAGCCTCGGGAATGCAACTTGAGAACCTCCATACTTCACTGTGTTCATTCTGTCCGTCCCTCCCATGTTAATTCAACGGATATTTATTGAGCACCTATTATGTCCAAAGCACTTAGGAGAATACAAAGAAGTAGTTTCTGATTGAGGAATCTTAATTATCTAATCACATATGGTGGGAAAATAGCCCTATCACCCTATTTTGCATAGTGTTTCAAAAATTTTCAAGTTAATGATCCTGAAATTGCTCTATAATCATTTGTACCCTCCAGTCTAGAAAAGTATGTTATTTTCTGTCACAAAGTGTTATGGTTTCTTAATATTCTTTTCAGGTTTCACAAGTAAGTCAACATGACAACACTGAAACATTTTACCTTGTCAATTCTGGAGTATTAATATATTTATGCAGTGTTCTCAGTAATCTCTAACTGACTTTCCCCTTCTCTTTCCTCTTTTCTCTCTCTCCTTCTTTTTTTTTTTTTTTTTTTTTTGAGACAGAGCCTCACTCTGTCACCTGTGCTAGAGAACTAGAGTGCAGTGGTGTCATCATAGCTCACAGCAACCTCAAATTCCTGGGCTCAAGCAATCCTCCTGCCTTAGCCTCCTGGGTAGCGGGGACTACAGGCTTGTGCTACCACACTCAGCTAATTTTTCTATTTTTTGTGGAGATGAGGTCTCACTGTGTTCCTCAGACTTGTCTTGAACTCCTGACCTCAAGTGATCCTCCTGCCTGAGCTTCCCAAGGTGCTAGGATTATAGAGGTGAGTCACCTAGCTGGCCCTCTCCTCTTCTTTTATCTTTCTCTTTTGAACTTTCTCTCCTCTTTTCTCTTCTCCCTCTCACCTCTTCTCCACACCCCTTTTCTCTTTGTTCTTGTCTATAACCATCTCTCTGCCTCGCTTTCTCTCTATAACCTCTCTTTTCTCTTTTCTCCTCCTTTTCGCCCTCTCTTTAATTCTACCTTTTTTTCTGTCTTCTCCTCCTCCTCTGCTTCACCCCATTCTTTCTCCCTTGTCTCTCTTCTCCTTTGGAGCTGGATCTCATTTGCTCCCATGGCACAAGACTTCTATGCGGTAAGGAAAAGCTCACCCTTGACCCCACAGAGGTGGAAGAGAACTGCACTCCGTGAGTATCCATCTATAAATTACTTCCATTAGGCAGCTCAGGTTATGTCTACCTTACTGGGCTGGTCACGGAGGCCAGGGGGGTGAGCACCGTGAAGAAGGCTCCCTCGGCTGGGGGCTCACCCTGGCAGGCCACAGTTACTGTGATTGGCAGTTCCATTAGAGCTGGCTGGAGATAGGGAGGGTGGCTTCCCCCAGAAAGTGGGAGCATTATTATCAGAAGAAATTGGGGAAGGGACACTGAATAGGAAAAAAACAAAACAAAAACAAAATAATATCTATCTTCCCCCTCTTCATGTCTAGAAGACAATTCATACATCATAGGAACTATCTTAGTGTCTTAAGTAACTTTTTCTGCACAAAATTCACCGAAGACAAGCTAAAGGCCATGCATATTTATTTTCCTGCTGTCCTAAGTCATTATCTTGTATTGAACATGGTAGCTAACATGTTCTTTAGTATCTAATGACATATACGCCGATATAAAGAACAGGCTGTTATACTACAAAAAAGTAGCTTGTGAAAGCATTCAGAGATTACTGGAATAAATAATTAAAAGATCTATTCAATTCAGGTCAACAAATAATGAGTGTATATTTTGTCTTAGAATCACCAGATTCAATTATAAATATATTAGGGAAAACATAATGAAATGAATAACTGATATGCATTTGAAAAGGTAGGGATCCGCTGAAATATACCTGCAGCATCAGTACTTCAACTTGGGGCAATGGTGATGGAAAGTACGGGGCGACCCCAGCGGAGGGGACGAGTTCTGCACACTCTCAGTGTCTGGAGGAGGAGGTCGTGCCCCGTGGGCACCACTGCGCATGCTTCCTCCCAGCCTTTCAGATGTGGATGGTAATAAGACCTCGCCCTCTCATAGTTCTCATACCATCGTTCAGCCAATGGCATGCCTTCCCGTGCACTGTCTCACTCGGATCCACATGACTGCCCTGTGAGGTGGATGGGGGTTGGCATTTTTCCTAGCTGACAAAGGAAGTGCAGGGAGGTGAAGTGGCCTGTCCAGTGTCACACAGGCCACCTGAGAGAGCTAGGGCTCCAACTGAGCTTTTCTAAGTGCAGGATAGGAACATTCCCCACTGCATCACCACAAAGCTCTCTTTCTCCGAAGAGGAGCGATGGAAGCCCCTGTCCTCCTTCCTGGGGTGCCCTGTCTCCCTGGCCTGCACTGCAGTGGTCTTCCCTGAGCTCTCCTTCTCTGGCCTCTGATCTTCCCTGGCTTTCCACATGCAGGCATCCTCTAAGGCAACGGGGCCCCAAGTTCATTAAATGTCGCAATTGGGGAACTTTCATGCCCCTCCCAATCCTGCCCACTCACCTCCTCTAACACTCACACAGAGTCCTGGTCCCAACCCCTTTGTGACTTTGGCTAACTTTCTGACACTGCTGCAGGTTAGGATCTCCAGAAATCAGACCCTGAGACACAGTTAGGATTGCAGTGGGTTTGTTGAGGAGTGACTGTGGTGAAAGGAGAAGAAGGAGAAGCAGGATTGGGCACCGGGAGCCGTCAAACTGCGTGCGGCCATGACAAAGTCCCTGCGAGCCAATGCAGAGTTCTGGAGCAAAGATAGCCTATCAGAGGACTACTCATGGGGTGGAAACTGCCAATCTTGCGCACTTACTGCCTTGCTCGGTTATTGTCTGAGGGCCTCCTGAGAAGAGTGGGACCTTGGCTTGGAAGGTGGAGAGGCCAAGAGCTGGGGCTATCTGCTCACCACAGTCCTTGCAGCCGGGCAATGATTCCTTTCTCAAAGGTGGTCTGAGCGGCACTTCTCTATCCATGCCACGGGCATCTCTCAGTATGTTGACTTGTGTTGGTTATTTAATTGTTTCATGTCTTTAGGTCTTACCTCGGTAACTAGAGTATAACCTTATTAAGAATTGAAGCCATTTTAAGAAAAATCCTTTCTTCAAACCAGCACAGTAGGTTTCCTATCAGATGACTGACTGTATTGGGAACCAAATAACTGGGTGCCTCTGGAATAAAAAGGATGATAGCCTTCCAAACACTCATCGCTGAGAGATAAATATTACCACCCTCTCTTGGAGAAACTTGACAGGTTGGAACAAATGATAAACATGGGCTTTGTTTAAAATTTAACCAAGCTGCAAACTTTTTGGTCTGTTATACTGCAAATATTTAGTGTGCTGGTGGAAACGAATTCTTGACGTTTATACTTTGGGAGATGCGTAAGTTTCGGCTGGTCACAAGTCTTAGATTTAGATTTGATGGACTAAGAGGCACAGCCTTACAAAAGAAGCCAGCCGTCTGTTCTTGGGTGATAAGCTGGTCAAGATATAGGACTTCTTTGCCTTTCCACTGGGGCTACTGTGGAACTACCCCCGAGCACTCCTGCGGTGCTCCAAAGCTCGGGGAATAAATCTAGCGACTGACCAATATCATCAGAAATATGTCCCACAGAAGGAGAGGGGAACTGGGGCAGTTGTGAACCCGGCCAGATACTTTGTATCATCCTTGTGCAGCATTTCCACATGTTCAATCTTCCCGTCATTATTTAGAAGAAAGAGCTAAAGCAATCACTCCTACTCATTTCATTTTGACAGTGCAGAAGCTTTAAAACTCATCTCCCTAGTGGCAAAATATGCTTGATAAACAAAGAGAACTTTCCTTGAAAAAAGCAGGTTTTTAGTGCACAAACAGCTGTATTCCATTTTTGGCATAGAAGGGGAAAAACTAAAATGACTAATCTCACTAAGTATTACAATAAAAATGATGACGAAACCTTAAGTATATACTTCACATCTTTAGTAGCCCTGTAATTACAGCTCAGTTAAACACACACACGCGCACACACACACATCCCAACTTCTAGAGCACAGTTAATTACCATGTGCCTTCATCATCGCCTTCCTCCCCACACATATGCACTGATCCCCCAATATCAGTCATTTATCTGTCCTGGAAAGGTAAATGTGTTTTTGCATAAAACATCTTTATTTAATGCCATTTCTATGATCCCAGAAGATACTCTTGATGAATAATTAATAGTAGTTGATCAGAATTGGGGTTTGACCACCTTAGTAAATATTATGCTGCCATTTATACTTCCTTAAAGCATCAATCTGCATTTATTTTTATCTTTTCCTGCACAAATGAACAAGTTTTGTAGGTTGTATATCAATGAAACAGAAACAATGAACATCATCTCCAGGATATTATTCTAGAAAAGCTTTATTTTAAAAGATGTTTAAGGTTACCAAGGGATAAAGTAAAGAAAATTAAAAAAATCAAGTTGATCTCTCTATTACTTAATACATTTGGGAATCGTTCCTCAAAAGGTCATCAGTGCTATAGGTAAGTTTACAATCATAACTGCCTTTCCTGACATGTTTTCATTTTCACATTTCTTTTCAAAAGCCTGCAGTGAGCAGGGGTGGGGGAGGGGGTTGTACACATCTGATCTCCTTTGAGACCCACTGGTGAGACAATAGGTGTTGTAACCAGTGTCTTTGGTGGCCTCCATATTTCTCAGTCCAATCTCAGACATCCCTGTTGGTTTATAGCATTGGAATGTTGGCCATTCCCAGGACAGCCTCTGGAGGCCTATAACCACACTCTTCAGGTAGCAGTAACGTGGCTGCATCCTGCCTATCAGATTATACAAAAGACAACATCGTGGGGATGGATAGGAGCACAGACTTGGAGTCATACCACCTAGACTTAGATGCTGCGCCTGCTACTTAGAAAGTGTGTGATGTTGGGTAATTTGTCCTAAACTCTCTAAGTCTCAGCTTTCTTACATGTACAGTAGGTATAATAATAGTACATCACAGGGTTGCTCTGAGAAGAAATGACATATGTGTGAAGCTCTTAGCACACTGCGTGGCACACAGAAAGTGTTCAGAAAGTGAGAGCTATGTTTATTATTTAGACAAACTGACAGGAGACTCAAAACTATAATGTAGCATGTCCAGAAAAATTTTTAGACAGAGGAATCTATTTAGGGGAAAACTATGCTTTAGTCAAGATTCTTTGGTTGCAAAGAAACAAAATCTTGCTTGAACTAGCTGCAGTCAGAAGAGGACTAAATCAAAGTTTATAGAAGAATCTCGCAGGACAAAGATGACAGGTAGAGTCAGGTTCACAGAGTAGAGCTGGGAGCTAGGAGCCATGGTTGGGTTAACTCTATTTCTTTAATGTCCACATGACCTTCTGTCTCTGCTTCTGTCCCTACTTCTGCTCCTCCTCCTCTGTCTTGACCGAATTCCTCGGCTTACTTATCTTGCATGTGGCTCTGGTGGCTTCCCAGACACTACTGATAGCAACTGTCTTACATGGATCTTGATACACAATTTGTGGGAGAAAGTTGGATTAGCCCAGCTCGTCTGTTTGAGCTGGACCACACAAGTCATAGGCAATTGTCCAGCCAAAGGATTGGGTCCTTTTTGGTCATCTGTTCACACATCATGCAATCAGCCATGGCCCATGCAGTTAGGGTCATATGGGAGGTCAGAGTTGCCTCTTTCAGGCTCATGGGCAGAGTAGATTTTCTAGAAAAGAGTAGGGATATCTAGCTTGGCTCCAAAAGACTTGGCTCCAATCCTAGCAGCTTTGTGAATTTAGCGCTAACAGCAAGGGCTCAAACACAGAGAAGCAGGAAAGTCCTAAAAACTGGCAGTCCCTCACCCCCTCCCTAAATGTAGCTGCCATCAAGGTGGTTGCTCAGCAAAGAAGTATGTCTCCATCCATGCCTCTCAGGGCAGCAGGTCAGAATGGGAAGGACCATACAAGACTTTTCCATGCCGAGGAAAGAACAAGCAAAGACTTGGGACGGGAATGGGAGGAGGCTAGGGCTGGGAGGTAATTGAGGTGGGCAAGGATACTGAATCAGTGTTGTTGAGGAACTGTGATTCCTCACAGGGGTCACAGGAAAGCAGGCAGGGGAGAGGTCCTTTGGGCTCAGGGAAACGGCTGATCCAGTAGAGAGAAGAGTTTCTACATTTCTCTGGCCCAGTGCCCCAGGGGCCTGGTTTTTCTCTCTGCTCTGGCAAAGGAGGTGGCCATTTGCTTGACAGAGTTGCTTACCGCAGGCTGCCTGTGTGTCTCGTCCTCCCTGGGGACACCGAGTTCTCTAGACAACCGGACCGAGGCGATGCATTGGCAAGGAGGGGGATTTCCCAGGTCTGCAACTCCTGAGACAAAGAAGTTCTTCACATTCTCCCCAAGGAGGATGGTCTGCAGTCAGTGGCTACAGTTAAAGAAGTCTGATGCTGTGGAGATATCTGGAATGGGGCTTAGCCTTTGAAGTAACTGAAAGAGAACCTTAAGTCCTCACTCCCAGTTTTGCCAAAAGCTTCTATATTTTTACTTTGGTCAATGGAGGTGGTAGCTTGATTATGGCAAAGTCTCCCAGTCTCGTTTCATTGTAATTGCCTTGTAGCAAATAATGTGACCCTTGGGTCAAGTGGATGGGAAGGGAGCTGCTTTTTGTCCCTGGGGAGTAACCAAATGGTCTTGCCTAAGAGAAATACCGTGTTTCCCCAAAAGTAAGACCTACTCATAAAATAAGCCCTAACAGGATTTCTAAGCATTTGCGCAATATAAGCCCTACCCCGAAAATAAGACCTAGTGATGGGCGTGGCTACGCAGCGTATCTGCACAACCCATGCATTTCGTTGCTGAGCGGTAAAGACGAGCAGCCCTTCTCATCTGCCCCATGAGAGCTCTGTTACTCGACATGAGAGATTGGGGCCAATGGTTCTAAAGGAAATAGAGTCTCAAGAAATTCAGGATGGAATTTGGGGTTTGGAGAGTTATGATGATGTTCCAGAAGAAGACGACTTAACTATATTTGAATAAATGTAGATTGTTGTACCGTACTTTAAAAAATAACACATCCCCTGAAAATAAGCCCTAGGGTGTCTTCTTGAGGAAAAATAAATATAAGACCCTGTCTTATTTTCGGGGAAACACGGTAGCAATTCGGATTATAAATCTCGTGCCCCTGGGGTGATGGTCAGGAACATGGTGAGGGGAAGTCTAGGGAAAGGGATCGTCAGCAGGTTGAAGCAATGATAATTAAAGTAACAACAATAACAGGTGCCATTTATTTATTACTAACTAGATGGCACTCTGTATACATTTATTTCTCTCCAAATCCTGCAAAGTAGCTATTGAAATATGCATAGTACAGATGAGAGCTCAGAGAGATTAAATACCTTGCCCAAATTCAGACAGTGGCCAAACTGGAGTCTGACCCCAACTCTGTCTGATGCCAATGTCCATGGAAGTTCTACCACTTGCTGATTCTCCAGATCTTCACCCTACAAATAGTAAAGAGAGTACAAACAATAAAAAAAGGAAAGGAGTCTCACTTAGAGGTCTAGATGGAGAGAAAGAAAGATGATGAGATACCAAGTCAGCCAGAATAGGAAGACAAAGGTGCAGGATGGGCAGCCATAGTCAGGGATTGGACACGGCACAGACTCACTGAATGAAAAGTTTAGGTCTTCTGGGTTATCTGGGTAGAGGGGATTTGGGATCTCTCTGCTAGGGAAAAAAATAAAGCTTGGTTGGAGGGTGCTGAGAAAAGGAGGAAAAAAATCCATTTACAATATGCTGAAATAAAAAATTAAAAAAAAATCCATTTACTTTATCCAGGGTTGCCTTAATTTCAAAACAGTTGAAAATGAGCATTCTATAGAGTCCAAGAAGAAAAATGAGCAAGAAGCAGAATGTCCCTGGGCATTTTTGCCAAAACTAAGAAGCAGTATACTTGTCTTTACCAACATTCAAGTAACTAGAAGTATTCTGAATTGGGACTAAACTTCAAAAAGCTCTGAGTAGGCACAGAGGTGTAATGCCACATGCAACAGCTGACAAGCCACCTCCCTACCCGTCCTGGGCCCCTCCCCCTGCTCTATCCCTCCCTGGAGCAGCAATGCTAACAGCTGATCTATCGAGACAGGCAACTGTAATGTGACATGCCCGGGCCTAATCTGTGTATGGACTTCTGAAAAGTGAGCTCTTCTCTTTGGGACACTTAACCTTTTCATTTGAAAAATTATACTGTATTGAGAAATATTTCCTAGAGACATCTCTGTAGTCTGTTCATTAAGTGGGAAAAGCCCCAAATTTCCCTGTCCATTTTTATGAGGATTTCCCCACAATAAAGTTCTCCCCATTAGGAAGGCATTAAGTGAGGAAGAGCTTAGGGACTGATATTTTCATCATAAAGAGTAATGTCTTATTTCTAAGAATGTCAGCAAAATCCTAAACACTTTGCATTATTTTTAATGACAAGACAGCATCTACATATGATCACAACCCCTCCAACTGTATGAATTGTTATGCAATGTGCCACTTTCCTTTGTGACTCCAGGGATGAGTTTATTGAGACATGGAGCAGTGTAAGATGATGAGCCATCATTTCCTGTGCTGTATTCTAGAAAAACTATTCCCGAGAGAAATTCTTTGAAGACAGGGTATGATAGTTAAATAAATTTGGGGACTGTTACATAGAAAAAGATCATCTCTTGGAGGTTCTTTTCTACTGAGTCTAGACCAGGTCTCAGAATTCTTTCAACATTGTACTCTAGTAAGCTCTACTTAGTTGACTGGTTTTAGTGAAGAACTGAAACCCGTCCCAGCTACTTGGGAGGCTAAGGTGGGAGGATCACTTGAGCCTAGGAGTTCAAGGCTGCAGTGAGCTATGATCATGCCATTCCAACCTGGGTAACAGAGTAAGACCCTGTTGAAACCTATTTTACATTCCTTTTGTACTCTGGTCTAGTAAGTTTAGAAGAACTTAAAACTGGGATGAGGCCAAGACTAGGGGCTGCTCAGTGGCTTAGGACAACAGTGGAGCTCTGAAAGAGAGTGCCAGCCCTTTTGTCTGAAGGCAGAAAGTCTTGAGTGGAAGAGTGTACTATTTGCCAGTGAATTTTCAATAGCAGAAGTTTGGTTTTGATAATGGGTTAACAAAGTACCCTTAGGTGTTCATGGGCACAGAGATAGCTCAGCTTCTTAGCAAAATCAGTTGACCAGGAGACAGGCAGATGGCCCAGGGGGTGGTATTGGTACAGAATGCAATGTATGAATACAGCTTTGCTCCAAGAATAGTAGGAGACACTGCCAGACCGACACACTAAAGAAGAAAAATCACTTGATCACATTAATAGATGCAGAAAGAACATTTGACGAAAGCCAACACCCATTCATGATAAAAGCTTCCATAAAACTAGGAATAGGGGGGAACTTCTTCAGGCTGATAAAGAATATCTACAAGACACCCTACAGCTAATTTAATACTTAATGCTGAGGAACTTGAAGCTTTCCTAGTAGGACCAGGAACAA
This sequence comes from Cheirogaleus medius, assembly GCA_008086735.1. Taxonomy (NCBI): domain Eukaryota; kingdom Metazoa; phylum Chordata; class Mammalia; order Primates; family Cheirogaleidae; genus Cheirogaleus; species Cheirogaleus medius. The sequence continues at coordinate 22,756,963 of VBSM01002616.1, read as the reverse complement.
GGCAAAGATGTTTCTTCTCACCACTACTTTTCATCATCATATTGGAAGTCCTAGCTAATGCAATAAGAGAAGAAAAGGAAAGAGGTACTGATTGGGAAGGAAGAAATAAAACTGTCTGTGCTTGCAGATGACATGATCACCTATGTAGGAAATCTGAAAGAATTAACAAAAATCTCTTGGAACTGATGAGCAGTTATAGCAAAGTTGCAGGATACAAAGTTAATATACAAAATTAAATTGCTTTCCAATAAACTAGCAATGAACAGGTAGAATTTGAAATTAAAAGCACAATGCCATTTACATTGGCACCCAAGAAAATGAAATATTTAAGTATAAGTCTAACAAAATATGTACAAGAACTATATGAGGAAAGATATAAAACTCTGAAAGAAATCACAGAACTAAATAAGTGGAGAGATAGTCCATGTTCATATAGAGACCCCAGAAAGACCAACATAATGCAGTCAACTGATCTTTGACAAAGGAACAAAGGCAATAAAGTGGAGCAACAGTAGTCTTTTCAACAAATGATGTCAGAACTACGGTCATGTCATCTACATGCAAAAAAAAAAAAAAGAATTTAGGCACAGACCTTACACCCTTCACAAAATGAACTCAAAATGGATCACAGACCTAAATGTAAAATGAAAAAATTCAAAATTCCTGGAAGATGACATGGGAGACACTCTACCTTAACTTGGGTTTGGCAATTATTATTATTATTTTTTTTGGATACCATACCAGAGGCATGATCCATAAATGAAAGAATTGATAAGCTGGACTTTAATAAAATTAAAAACATCTGCTCTGTGAAAGGCACTGTCAAGGAAATGAGAAGACAAGTCACAGAATGGGAGATAATATTTGAAAAGACATATCTGATATACAAAGAACTCTTAAAACTCAACAATAAGAAAAAAGACACTCCAGCTAAAAAATGGACCAAAGAACTTAACAGACACCTCATCAAAGAAGATACACAGATGACAACTATGCATGTGAAAAGATGCTGCACATCATATGTTATCAGGGAAATGCAAATTAAAACAACAGTGGATACCACTACATACTTATTTAAATGGCCAAAATCCAGGACACTGACAACACCAAATGCTGGTAACAGGCACTCTCATTCATTGCTGGTGGGAATGCAAAATGGCATAGCCACTTTGGAAGACAGTTTGGCAGTTTCTTAGAAACTAAACATATTCTTACCATATAATCTAGCAATCACTGTTCTTGGTATTTGCCCAAAGAAGTTGAAAATTTGTGTCCACAAAAACCTACACACAGATGTTTATAAAGGTTTATTCATAACTGCCAAAACTTGGAAGCAACCAAGTTGCTTCAAAATATCCTTCAGCAGGTGAATGGATAAATAAAATGTGGCACATCCAGACAACGGAATATTATCGAGCACAAAAATGAAATGAGCTACCAAGCCACGAAAAGACGTGAAAGACTCTTAGAAGCCTGTTACTAAGTGAAAGCAATCAATCTGAAAATGCTACATACTATGTGACTCTTAACTATCTGGTGTTGTGTAAAAAGTAAAACTATGGAGACAGTAATAGGATCAGTGGTTTCCAGGGGTTAGAGGGGAAGGTGGGATGAATAGGCAGAGCATGGAGGATTTTTAGAGCAATGAAACTGCTCTGTATCATGCTCTAATAATGAACACATGTTATTATACATCTTTCAAAACCCATAGAATGTACAATACCAAGAGTAAACCCTAATATAAACTATGGACTTTGTGTGATGATGTGTCAGTATAGGTTCATTGATTGTAAGAAATGCACCACTCTGGTGGGGGATGTTGATAGTGGGGGAGGCTGAGAGAGAAAGAGAGAAGGGAATAGATGGGAAATCTCTGCACCATCTGCTCAATTTTGCTGTGAACCTAAAACTGTTCTAAAAAGTATTCTATTTTTAAAAAACTATATATCTAAAAATATAATTATTCTTCTCTCAGACACATTTTTTACCCTGTATTCTCTTATTTATTTTTTCTGACATTGCTACTAGTCAGATATTGGACTTCTTAGCTTAAACTTCTAATTTTACTCTCTTTTCTGTCCATTTCCCATTTGTTTTTTCTCTTTGTTATATTTTCTGGGAAGTATCTTCATTATATCCCAAACTTCCTATTGATTTTTTTTGCTGTGATATTTCAAAATTTCCATGATTTTTTTAAATTTTCTGATTTATACTTCCTTCATTCCCTGTGCCCGTTACTCTGGATCGTGTTCTTTATTTCATGGTTGCAGTATCTTCTCTTATGTATATGTTGATGTTTATGACAGTTTTATTTTTATGCTTCACCCTCCTTCCTGAAATGTGTGGGATTATGTTAAGTTTTAGTTTTTAATTTCTACTTGTTTTTTTTTTTGTTGTTGTTGTTGCAAGCCTTCTTCCTATGCCTGGAGTTTTTTGTCTCTCTGTTCATATTTAAGAGTGAGGCACCATAAAGCTGGTTGGGAACTAAGTACAGGGCATCATTGTAGAATGATGGGGCAGAGAGTTAGCTTTTCTGTTATTAATAGTTAACCCACAAATATTAGTAATGATGGCTTTTTTTCAAGCATTTGGGTTTGTTTAGTTTTGTTTCTCCATAGAAGGAGAATTTGTTGCTTTGCAGATATCAGCTTAGTTGCCGTGGTCTGGGGGTATGGGGGTGGTGGTGGGGGTCTCATCTTTTAATTTACAGACTTTTATTTATTTTAATTTTTTACTTCAGAATTTTATGGGGGTAATAATTTGCTTTTGTACAGTTTGAGTTGAAGTTATAAGTGTGCCTTCAGTTAGTGTGCATTGTAGCCGTTAGGTGTAAATTCACCCATCCCTTTCTCACCCTTCCCACCTACTTGATTTCCCTTGAATTTTACTTCCATATGTGCACATAAGTGTTGATCGATTAGCTCCAATTTAATATTGAGTACATGTGGTGTTTATTTTTTTCCCATTCTTGTGGTACTTCACTAAGAAGAATGGCCTTCAGTTCCATCCAGGTTGTTATAAAATATACTAGACCACTATTTTTTTATGGCTGATTAATGCTCCATGGTATACATATACCACATTTTATTAATCTACTCATGTATTTTGATAGGCACTTGGGTTGATTCCATATCTTTGTGATTGTGAATTGTGCTGCTGTAAACATTCGAGTGCAAGTGTCTTTTTTATAAAATGTCTTTTTTTCCCTTTGGGTAAATACCCAGTAGTGAGATTGCTGGATAAAATGGTAGGTCTGCTTTTAGTTCTTTGAGGTATCTCCATATTACTTTCCATAGAGGTTGTACTGGTATGCAGTCCCACAAATAGGGTATAAGTGTACTTCTGTTTCCACATCCTCGCAAGCATCTGTTGTTTGGGGACTTTTTGATAAAAGCCATTCTCACTGGAGTTAGATGATAACTTATTGTGGTTTTGATTTGTATTTCCTTGATGATTAGACATTGAATATTTTTTCATGTGTTCGTTGGCTATTAATTAGTCTACCTTTTGAAAAGTTTCTGTTCATGTCCTTTGCCCACTTGTTAAACGGGCTGTTTGATTTTTTTCTTGCTGATATGCTTGAGTTCTTTGTAGATTCTGGCTATCAGATGTATAGCTATCAGATGTGTAGCATGCAAATATTTTCTCCCATTCTGTAGGCTGTCTGTTTGCACTATGGTTGTGTCCTTGGCTGTGCAGAAGCTTTTCAATTTGATCAGGTCCCATTTATTTATTTTTGTTGTTGCTGTGATTGCTTTTGGGGTCTTTTTCATAAATTCTTTGCCTAGGCCAATATCTATAAAGACTTTTATTTAAGTTAACCTCCCACGTTTAATCTCTTGAATAACCTTTGGCTTCTCTCCTGACCTCTACTAAGTAAGCTGGGCAGCTCCATGTCTAAGAGGTTGTCTAGTTTATTTTCTCTAGAGAATGAACCATCTGTGTTTTCGGGGATGAGAAGGAATAGTCCCTTAGCTAAGCACGGTGGAGCCTGGGTGTCCACTCCTACTATAGATTTGAAACCTGTGTGCTTGTGCTTTATGTCTCACCTCTACTTTCTGTCGAACTCTTTGGAGAGGATTCTAGAGTGAATTTGGTTGTATCTTGATAAAATCCTCAGTTGTAGGCAGTTAGTTTTAGCTTTTTAGGTTCTACTAAGACAGTTACTGTGCTTTCATCTAATTTTCATCTTGAAAAAAAATGATGTTGCCTACTCTTCAACTCTTTTTGTAATTTTTCGCTTCTTAATGGGTGGCAAAGAAGATGAACACATGATTTCAATCCACCATGTTTAACCACAGATAATACGATTTTGAATATATATAGGTTTCTTGGTTATAATAATCTTTTATTTTATATGAAAATATAATTATGCAATAGTTATCAGAAAAGTTAAATCCAATAATTAGTATTTAGGCTAGGGAATAGTTTTCAAGTTTTCAGCAGTTACCAACAAAATCCTATACAATTTACACAGTTCAAGCAAACACAAGAAAACACTGGTTCAGTTTCTATGAACCATCAATAGGATAAGGACAAAATTCCCTTCTATTATATCTCAAATAAATTAGGTTTTGAATGGTAGCTTTTCAACATAATAAAATAAAGACACACATACAAAATAAAGAAAATATCTCTTCCCGTTCTAAAGCACTTCTGTTTAGTTCATATACACTTTGAATAATCTTGTAATAAGTTTCTGCTGCAAATGACAGTGTTCACAGTGAATCTATGGGGGTTTAGTGTTCTAAGAAGTCAATAGTAGCATTAGTAGGAGCATTAATATTACTTCCAGAATCTATAAAATCCCAGTGCTACTACCAGGCAAACAAACACTGAGGCTGCAAGGTAATGAATTGTCTCAAGTTTGTTAGACTCCATCAGTGTTTTTAAGGAAACAATTTCAGTGTCAATTTTATTACTGGTCTCTGAAACAACACTGGGTATCTTTTTTCATAAATTCTGTGGTTGCTTCCGTAAGTTGCTCTCCTTGATCTGTAAACATATCTGTTACTCTGCTCCTTTCTAGGTTGATGTCCAATTTATAATCTGCTCTGATCCTACTGGTTTCTGGTTTCATGTATTAGTTGTTGCTTAACCTGGTCTAATTCGATTTCGATTTTCTCATTCTCTGCTCACAGATTTGCAAATTCTCTTTTCTCTAGGATGGCTATATCTTTCCTGATGGAGTACAAATGAGCCATTAGCTGTTGTACTGTTATTTCCTGTGGAGCTTGAGTGACCATCTCCTTACAGAAAGCATCCATGGTGACGTTTGATAAAGTGGTTAATGCTGATACAATTGTTTCTGCTTGTGTTTTGTCAGATCCGTGAGTTTCCAAGTCTTGCACCATTGCATGGGTATGAAAAGTTAATTTCCTTTGTTCTAAAGGAGTTATGTCCACTGGCCTCCCATCATATCCTTCCTTGGTTGTAGTGGTGAAGAAATCTCTCCACAGACTGGTGAGAAATGCCCATGGGGCATTGAAACCTAGTAGCCCCGGCTGCCTTTAGAGCTCAAGAGCCGCCAAGCCCAGTGACTCCTCATGTCCTCAGAGTTTTCCAATTAGTGGGTGAATATATACAGTTTTTAATGTCAAGAGAAAATGCCCAGTATATGAAGAAATTAGAAGACAAAACTGCGGAAGGAAATATACTAAGGTTTATGCCTAGGTTGTGAAATTATTCGTGATAATTTACTGTTTTCTTTAAAAAATAATTTCTGCATCTGCCAAATTTTCTGCAATAATCATACAGTACTTTCATAATAGAAGAACTTAAAAATACATTTAAAAATCCATACTGGTGCTTATATTAGCTCAACAAAGGCAACTTTAATTGCAGTGAAAATTAGTGACCTGGAGAAAAAAAGGTGCCATTTTCTTCATGCCAAATGTTAAAGCTTTAATAATAAATTAAATTTAAGTAGTGGAGAAACAAGCTATAATCTTTTTAGTAAAAAGTGGTGAATTTTCTTTTCACTATTAATATGAGTTCAATTTCTATTTCTATGAGACAATGGTTAGCAATATATATTTTAAGATTATATGTAACTGGTAGGTATTAATGATCTGATATAAGAATATACTCCATACAATATGTTTACTTTAATATTAGAAGGTGCTTTTTGTTACCTGCCTATAATCTAAATGAGAATATTCCCAAATGGGCTCTAAGGAATACCAGCTCCAACTGAATCTCTGGAAAGAAATAAGTTTACAAATTGCTACATAGTATTTCGCTTTCTTGGAGAAATAATTCACATCAGGGAACTGAATCCTTTGAAGAAACTCCAGTAAAGAAACTTGGTTAATTTTGTCAGTTTAACTTTGTTTGAATTAGAGTTTTGAAACTTATTTTGACTATGGAAACTTTTTCTTCCCCACAAAACTCCTCCGTGTGATCCTGGCCTTTATCATTATCATTGTTATTAATGTTATTGTTACTTAAATTTAAATGTCAATGTTTGATTTCTTTCAGGCAGTAAATCATTACTGTAGGCAGAGAGTCAAACCATTCAATTTGATGACTGAGTAAAGCAAAAGTAACTATGTTGGATATGTCTTCCATTGCTTTAGGTAGGAAATAGGGAAATATTTTACTGTTGCTGTGTTGGGGGTGGAATAATTTTCTTATTTTGTTATGTTTTGCTTTGTTTTTGGATAAGGCTCAGAAGGTCATTGGCTCCCAGCTGTTATCCAGTGGCCATGGCTTGTGGAAGTATATTTGCTAAAATATACCTGTACGGGCTGGTTCTTGTCAAATGGTACTGCTGGAGCAAACACAATTTTCATGAAAGTAATCACTCAGGGATTTTTCTTTAGCACATTTACTTCTTATGTCTGGACTCCTTTTATGAAAGGAAATGGGAAAAATCATTTAAGAATCTAAAATAAATCAGACTTTATCTGTTGATATTCTTAAACCGGACTATCTGAGCATACAAATGGTAGAATTTACAATAAAATAAATTGCTTGGAAATAATTGGCTCTTCTAAAACAATTTGTCAAAGCTTCACACTGTAAGTTATTCCTTCCACAGTGGGAGGCTACTGAGCTTATTGGAAAGATTGAGAGTTGAGACGTGGGTTATAGTCCCACTAAACAGCTCTGAGATATTATTATTAATACCATTGATAGCAACCTTTATTGAGAGCATATACAAGTTTTTGTGCTGCGGGTTCTATATGCATGGATTCTTTTAATCTTTACACCTCATCAGAGGGTTGGACTAGATGATCCCTCATCTTTTTTCCAGCCTTAAATGATCTCAGGTGATAGGTCTCTACTGCCAGACCTTTGTTCCACTCCCGGTAAGGGGCAATCAGGAAGTGAAGTTAATCTTATCCTCACTAAAAGGAGTGGACAGATAAACTCTTGGGAGCCTGAGGTGGCACTCAGAATCATTTTCTATTTGAAACCAATCTATAATCTAGTATAACATATATTATAATCCAATATCTTAAGTAGGTTTTTCTGGTGGCCCAAGTATCTGAGGACTATCAGGCTGTTTCAGTTGGGCAGGGGAGAGGTGGCCTGTATTGATTTGCCCATCCTTGTGGGGTCCCAGGTTTGACAATGTCCCATCAACTCTAATAGTTAAGTGGCACCATGTATCTCCTCACCCATCCTCTCATTTGCTTTCTAGTTCTCAATATGGTATCATATTACTATGTGTCTGGAAGACAAGAGGTTACAGAACATTACTTTTTTACCATCTGAGTGCGGGGCTGGGCCACCATGTAGTAGGCTCAGCGATGGAAGGTAAAATCTTGTGACTTATCCTCAGTTCTGACTAAGCAGACTGAACACTTTCACTGCCCGATGGCCAGGTGATTTCCACTTTGCTTCTCTGCTTTGGCAGTGTGGCATCCATCCAACGAGCCATTCTGACATGCGCACGGCTGGGCAGGCAGAATCCTATTTATCTGTTTCAAACACAAGTTATTCCATCCACCCTTACGTGTAAGGAAATTGAGGCGTGTGTGCCACTTCCACATGGATCATCCCTCCTCTGATTCACAGGCACATTAGAACTCACCATCTACCCTTTGTCTTCCTAAAATGATCTTCACAAAAACCTCAGAGGGGGCTTTCAGAATTCCTAGGACTGAACTAGATGTTTATTGAACTCTGTTACTTTTCTGAGGTCATCTTTTTTGCTGTTTCCCCTTTGACTTGTTATCTGCTGAGAGACCATTGGGAAAAGGTTCTCTACCCAGTTCCTACTAGGGTTTTAATGATTTTATTTTCTTTTCCTCATTGGAAAATAACTATGTCAAACCAAATAAGAAAGATACAGTTAATTAGTGTTTAAGTCTGATCTGCTGAGTTTAAATCTTTTAGTAGGTAAAGCCTTCCTTATCTTTTAAATGTGAAGCCTTATTAGAAAGACTCGAAGATTTGTTTTTTCAAGCAGTTTCAATACTTTGGCGGCGCTGGGAGAATGGCTGGACCATTCCGTTTGAAGCAGACTGATTTCCTAGGGCCCAGAGCATATAGCCAAGAGTTTATAGAGATTCTGGCACCTCTAACAATCACGAAAGGGCAGCTCCTGTGCGAAATGACATAGTGTGAACACAGGGACTGTGAAAGAGTCCCTCGCTAGCCTAAAGAAACCTTATAATCAGAGATTTATTATTTTGGCTCAAGATTTTGTGAGGGTCAGCCTTGTGCATTTATCAAGAGCTTTCCTGGGAGCAGGTTTGGATATTGATGGTTAGAACAAAGCTGGACAACAGCTGGGTTTGGAGAGAGGGGACTGGCAGGGGCAGGAAGTTAAGGGGGGAGGGAGGGAAGTCTGAGAAAAGGCAGCTGGCAAGGGGGGATGACTGGGGGAAGGCCAGAGATAACTTTTGCCTGTTTCAGTCATTTCTTTATTCAACAAATATTTGAATAATAGTAGGCAATTAGGAATCTACTTTGTGTGAAGCACTTCAAGGTCTGGGGAAGAAATAACTGTGGCCTCCGGGAGTTCAGGGTGTGGGAGGAGAGGTAGCCATGCCAATGGGCAGTGCCAGCATTGCATGGGAGGTGTCGCAGACAGGCCGGCAGAGAGAATGGGGGATCCCAGAGAGGATGTGTGTACGGAGGGGTGCGACAGAGAGCCGTTTTGGACACGGTGATGTCTGAATTTGGTCTTAAAAGACCAATATAAATGTTTATCCAGAGGGCTGGAGAGAGGAGCAGCCACTGTAGGCAAGGGGTAGCCTGGGCAAAGGGCACAGACATAAGGAAGAATTTGCACAGGGGGTAGAGACATAGGAAGACATTCCAGGAGACCAAAACTCGGGCTGAAACATGGTGGCAAACCCTCATCAATATGGAGTTAGGACTTGATTCTGTGAGTGGTGGGGAGGTTCTAACCGACCAAGGGGACTGACCATATTTGCACTGTTGAGAGATGGCTCTGCCTGCCCTGAAGGGGATGGGTTGGCGGGAGGAGGTGCAAGGACAGCAGTACATGGTTTTGACCATCTCCCATGCTTCTGGCACGTCCTGCTGCTCCAGGGAACCCTGCCAAGGGGACTGTGTAAAAGCTATGTCTCTATACCTTGCAAGTGTATGCAAACCTCAAGCAGATGTTTGCTTGTGCCTGAGTTTCAGAGGTTTGTTTTTTAAACTATAACTCAAAGCCTCACAAAGTCAGGAAGCATAAGGGAACGCAATGATCTAAATCTTGGATGAGTTATATAGGTTTATGCACAAGTGTTATTATTTGTATATTCATACTGAACATTTTCGGATTATCATTGACCCATCTGGATAGTCCGTCACAAGAACTAACACTACAATGAGATTTTGTTAAACTCAACTAAAAGTAAATGCTGTCCTAATACTGAGACCTCATTTTGGTGTTTTTAAAGGACACTTTCAGATGTGCCAAATGAAAAGCTTTACCTTTACTAAAAACTTGGTCTTGATATGAAGCATGCTTTGTAGATGCAGTTTCACAAAATGATTTTATGTCCAAAGTCAAAAGACACATGATCTGAGGTTCCATTGTCCTCAACAGGAAGAATAATCCTGTTGAACTCAGGAGCTCTTTGTGTCATTTCTTGCTCTCACTTAGAATGTTTCTGTGGCTCAGACTCAGGGAGCTATGAACCTGCGGACCAGCACCCCTGCGGCAATCACACAAGGTCAAGGGTAAGAGGCAGATAATGAGAAAATAAATCTTTAAAAGCGAGTAACCTTATAAAAATGAAGAGAGAGAGACAAGCCAGATCCTCTTACTTTGATTGCGAGATAAAGTCAGAACAGGTGCTAGGACTTAGGTCAAACTTATTAATAGAATGGAAATTCTAATGAGAATAGCAGAGTGACGTGGGGCGCTAAGAACCGAGATGTGGTTATGGAGGTCTGTGCGATCTCAGATGGTATCTTCTACACAGGATCTTTCCTGATTCCCTAGCTGTATTTCCCTTTCCTACTTTGTTTATATCACACTTTAGGCAACCATTTACTCTGCTTTGTGTAGTTGGTTTAGCTTGACTACTCCACTGAATCTTACTTATCCCCTCTGTTGTGCAAGGCAGGGCTTATGTTGGTGCTACATGATACTCCCCTTGAGGACAGGGGTGGTGTGTTACTCGTATTGGTTTCTGACCATCCGGGGCCTTCTATGCAGTAGGTGCTCAGTGCGGAGTGTCTGCAGAGGAGTTGGCTTGTGATAGGTTTTATGTCCTGTCCTGCGCTTACAGCATGGGACCGGAGACAAGGAGTTTGACTCCTCAAAGTCTCAGATTTCTCACTGGGTTTCTTCTATTAAATAAAATTATGTATTTTTTAAACCCCAGAACCTAGCACATAGTATGATTACCACTGTCCACTATTTAATAATTGCCTACTGGTATTAAAATTGTCCATAGCTTTAAGATTACAAAAAAACTGCAAAAATTGTACTCCATTTTGTCACACCTCTAAGTGGGTTGCCTTATTTTTACAAAATGGGACCAAAATACAGAATTAACAACACACTAGATAGATATGGCATGTGTTCAAGAGAATAAAAAATCATGATATACTAGCCAAAGAAATGCCGAAAGAAGGAAATGATTTTTTTAGGTAACTTGACAAGTTCACTGGAACCATGTAGGGTCCCAACTTAGATCGTTATTAATAGTAATGAAAACATTACTGCCTATTTGTATTTTTCAAAGCACTTTCGCATTTCATAAAGTCTCGTTATTTGATGGCTGACAAGATCTGAATTCTCTAGGGAATATCTGTAATGTAGTTGATGCACAGGCAATTTTCTTGGTGTCCTTGACTGCTAGATACAAGGGCATTCTCATTTTGAGCCTTAGGTTCCCTGTGCAACTGTAGGTAGAATCTACTTTTCTTCTATCAGCTCCAAGCTTTCCTCAGAAAATAAGAACCACAGAATGATTAAGAATGTGGGCTCTAAGATGATTTGGGAGTCCCTTTGGGACTTTAACAGGCCCTGGACCAAAAGCTCATACTCAGTTTTTAATTTGGATTTCATACAACCTTGTGAGGTAGTTAGGTATTATTTTCCTGAATCTTTCCAAAAGGGGAAACTGAGGTTTCAGTGATGTGAAGTAATTTTTGTAAGCCTACATAGCTCATATGTGGAAAGGCTGGGATTTGAACCCAGGTTGGTGTCACTCCAAAAGCTAGCTCATAACCACTATGCAACACTGCCTCCCCTAACACCTCCCCTAACACCAATCACCAGCCAGATAATACTTGGCAAGCCATTAAATCTCCCAGAGATTTGGGCTTCTCATTTGTAAAACTGCAATGATATCTATCTTAAAGGTTTATTGTGAGAATAAATCTAGATGACACTTATACACGAGTGTTTCTATCTCCTGAGGGGCAGCTATTGAGGTTCGAGTGGGAGTCTTGAAGGGAGGGATCTTAGGTAGTCAGACTCTGCTCACACTCTCCTATGACACCAATATCACAAAACAGCAGGGATTGTGCGCTGAGAGGGTAAATGTGCATCTGACACCTAGCTCAGTACACAGCACAGAGTGGGTGCTCAGTAAACATTTGTGGAATGAATTGATTCACCATTTATGTTAATCACTTGCAATGCAGCAAGGTACATGGTCTTTCACCTCAAGAAACTCAGTACTAAACAGAAGAAAACAAGCAGAAAATAATATAGTACATGAATGAGGAGTTGAGAAGACTTCTTGGGAAAGAACTCTGGGAGGTGAGTCTTAGAGGATAGGATAGGTGAGAGTTAGTCGTGTAAAGAAAGAGAAGAGCATGTTCAACGGTGTGTGCACACGAGGGCTGTTCTAAGCAGCACAGCGTGTGCTGGGGGCAATGAGTGCGTGGTGCGGGAGCGGTGCGATGTGGCCCCAAGGCCTTGAATGCAGTGCTGAGGAATTGGGATTGCATCTAGAAAGTACAACATGGAATTCCTGAAAGATCTTACTTAGGGGAGTGTGAGGAGCACATCTCTAGTTTGGAAAGTTCACACTGTTGGGAATTGTGCAGAATGGTTGGAATAGGAAGAGGCTGGTATATAGGGAGACTTAAAAGGTTATAATGCTAGTTCAGAGAGGGAAATATATGGGCCTGAGCTATTACAGCAGGAAGAAGGAGGAGGAAATGGATTTCAACTGTATTTAGGAGGTAGCATTCATTGGACTTAAGATCAGGTTGGCTACAGGGAAAAATAGGAGGAATGATGTCTAAGGTACCTGCTTATTTTGAGCAACTAGATATATGGTGGTTGCATTAATAATATTAGCTACCATTTCTTATGTACCTGGCATACTGCTAATTGATTTGCATGCATTATTCCATTTCACCCTCATATCAATCTGCAAAATGGTTATCAGCTCCATTTTATGTATGAGAAAGGTGAAACTCAGAGCAATTAGGAGACTTTCCCAGTATGTCATATGAAATAAGTGGTGGAGTTGGGATTTGAACCTAGGTGTCTGACTCCCAAGCCCATGCCATCAATGACTGTGGCATGCACAGGCATTTCCTGTGCTGAAGGACCAGAGGAAGAGAAGGTTTGGAGAGAGAAGGAAGGAGATGGCGATCACAGGGTGTTAGTGTGTTCTCGTGTGAATCCAACCGTTCTGGGTTTTGCTTGCTTAGAAATGCATGGAAGCGACAGTGCCCTTCTCTGGGGGTGTTGGTGGGGTGGGGGTGGGAGAGGGAGCCAAGAAGATGCCCCCTACAAGCATCCTGCTGATGTCATGGTGCTTTTCTCCTTCCTCCTCTAGAGTAGCTGTTGATAAAGGAAAGATTAAGGAGCAGAGTTCTTCAGGTCAGTGTTGCCAGCTTTAGTAGGAATGCCAACAGAGGAGGGGACCCAGTGTATGAAGCCACAGGCAAGGAAGGAAGTGCAGGGTTCCAGAGAGGTAGACAGGCAGCTTAGATCTTATGGTGCAGCATAAGTTTCCTATAAATGCTGAACTCACAGCAAGTAAACACACTCCCACACAACCAATAAATAAATATCAGTAGAACAGATGCAAACGAAATACCAGTGATGAGCAGCTGGTCAGTTCTTCTGGCAATTGGTACTTGAGCCAACCCCGTAATGGGCGTGAACCCTTGGGTAAGGCAGGCATGATTTCAGAGACTCCAAGTGGGTCTTTCCTTAGAATTGAGCTTTCTTACTTTTTTTTGGAAACCTGTAATTCTACAATTACAAATTCATCCCTCCCCTTTCAAAATGAAGCTCTTTGTTATAAAGAAGGATCCACCTAAAGCCTCATCACTCATTTCTCCCTGAAGAAGAATCAGTCTCTTGGGTGATGTCTTGTGAACACAGTTTGAGGAAAGGGCAGGGAAGGAAGGGAACGCCTGCCAGCAGGGAGACAGGGAAGCCCGAGAGGCAGGAAAATACAAACTAAGTAATTAGGGTTAACCATTATGCCATTTTTATGCAAGTCAGTACAGGGTGCTCAGTAAATTATAGGCAAATAGAAGTTTAATTTATGAATTTGTTTATCATCCTTTGCCAAAATAGACCAGCCAGAAAGTGGGGGAAAAAACATACCTAGAACCGTGATCTCTCCATGTCCTTCTGCATTTGACATCCACTACAGTTACCCCTTTGGGCAAATTTGGACAATTTATAGATCTACCACTGAGACTTCAACATCTCTGAAGGAATACTAGTGTCAAATGAACCTGTTATTATCACACTTTTGCTAACTCACCTATTGGCACGTGTTCATGTGAGGAGGGGGAATGGGAGAGTGGCAAGAATGAATGGGCCTTGCCCAACAAGATGAATCAGTTGCTGTTTAATCTACTTGGAAGTAAAAATAACTGGGGAGCAGAAAATCCCATTATGCATATTGTAACTACCCTGTCTGGGCCATGAAGTTTCATGAACTGTGCTGTGTCCATTGGGCTACTGAATTCCCTATCTCTCGTCCTCGGGCACTCCCAGAAGTCTCATTCTCTTTCCTTGAAAAAATGTCTAAGGTTTCTGCTTCAAGAATTATTAGGGTTCTCTCATCTTGTTGCTTTACTAACCTCCTCTCTCACTCACAGGCAAGTCGTCCCTCTCTCTTCAATCCCAGGACTGGGCAAAGAGTCTGAATCTTTTGTTGTTATTTCGGGAACTGGGACATAGATAATGAGCTAGATTATCAACATCAGGCCACATCTGTCCCTTGTCCCTCTCCCTCAGTCCTTATTTTAATTGGGGAAAGTGTTTTTCATTTAAAATCTAGTAAATATGATACAAATTAGATATGCAACAACAATATCTATAAAAAGAATCACCTCAAAAATCAGTATTTCTGTTCAAAGATTACAGAAAAATTAGTAAAACTCCTTTTCTTGATAGTTATTTTTCTTTAAGTAAGGCAGTGGTAATTAAGGCTAAAGGAACCACCACGACAGTGGTATGAAAGGTTAAGCGACCTTCCTCTGCCCTTGTTTATGTTTTTCTCATCTGATGAGTTTCCATGTCTTTAAAGGCCTGCAGAAATGGCTGGCAGTTTTCAATCATCAAATCAAAGCCCTTTGTTGGAATCGTTTCTTTGGTGCAATATGAGATACGCTGTCAGTAATTTGATCAGTTCAGTCATTTCCATAATTAGAATGAGAGCACGGCTTCTGGATGTATGTGCTTATTCCAAGGTCTGAAGTCACACAAAAGGGAACGCACAAAGCCCTTACATTGTGTGGTCCTAAAATAGCAGCTGTTTTTTAAAAAATATATGTATGTATGCATGTATTTGTAGATTTACCTCTAGCAGTTTGTCCACCATCCCAGCTAGATGTATTTACAGCCCTGCTCTGTGTTTGGCTTACCTGTTGATGACTAATGAGATGCAAGTCTGAGCATTTCACTTTAGCATATTATTTCTCTGTTTAATGGGTGTGGCATGGGACTAATGAGACTAATTCAACACCTTCTGGGTTCCTCAAGAGCAGAGGAAATGTAACGCTGAAATGCTCTGTCTTCTCTCTTCATATCATTTGCACCCCTGTTCAGCTTTATGCATACGATCCCCTTGGAGTAATGGGGTAAAAGCCTCATGGGATCCCTGAGATTGTAGGGGCCCTACCCTCATTTTAAAGAAGGGGAGTCACACACAGTGGGTGCAATCATCTGAGACTATTTGTGGGGTGGGTTAGATCACTATGTTCTGAAGCTTAGGGAGGACTAAGAGCTCACACCACATCCAAATGTCTTTCTCACTTCACTGTCTTCTCGTGGTCTCCCTTCCCTCTCAACCATCTTCCACACAGTGGTTAAAGTTCCTCATCCTCTGTCTTCATGTTATTCCTTATTTTCTAGCTTGTAAAATTCAGACATCTCAGCTTACCCTTACTGATAACTGTCCTTGTGTTACGGTAGTAGCCTTGTTTTTCATGGATCCTATGGTACCATGGGGATACGTTCCAAGACCCCCAGTGGATGCCTGAAATGGCAGATGGTGCTGAACACTATATGTAGTATGTTTTTTTCCTGTGCACACATACTGTACGGCATGGGTATGCTGCACAAAGGGATAATGATTCATGTCTGTGGGTCGGAAAGGGATGAGGCAAGATTTTATCATGCTACTCTGAATGGCACACAATTTAAAACTTATGAATTATTCATTTCTGGAATTTTCCATTTAATATTTTCAAACTGCTGTTGACCAGGGGTAACTGAAACCGAAGATAAGGGGGTGACTACTGAACATACCTTTGAACCTGCTAAATTAACAGTCTTGTCACTTCTCCAGTGACTTCTTTCTCCTCTTGGCCAACAGGAGACCCTCTTGTCTTCTGAAGCAGTCATGCAAACTCCCCTCATCCGGGCAGTCTTTCCTGATGGATTTCACCCGGCTGTACACACCCTTCTCATAATCATTTAAAGATTTGATAAGAATTAATGCAATTTTCCACAATATAAAAAGAACTTTTTAAAGATTTTTCCATAACTCTACCACTCCAACACCACTTCTTAAACTTCTCTAAGTTTACTTTCAAGTTTTACCTACCTGCACATAAACTTCTACATAGTCATGATGTATGTAACCTGTATGATTTTTTCACCTAACATTATTTTGTAACTATTTTTCCATGTCACTTACTGCCTTCATTTTTTGTAATGATAGTACAGTACTCCATGGGCAGTGAGTGATGGTAGAGAAAGAGAGAGTAGTCAATCTATGTACAACCCAGGAAAAGCACATAAACCCTTTAGAGCCTCAGTTTGTTTGTCGGTGAAATTGGTACGAAATGTATGGTACAGTACATGGTATAGTACCTGACATTTGATAAATACTGGCTGTGATTTATTACTCATTTTGAGTCATATGCATTTGCTTTTAGGGTTTGTTGCCTTGAAGATTTTTTGTGACTGTTTGACTAGCAGTTCCCAGACAATTGTTAAGCTCCTGGAAAGTAAAGAATAAAGATACTTATTTATTTTGTATCACTTCCTAGGTCTTCTGTTAAAAGACAGTGGTGTGCCTCGATAGACTTTCAATCATACAGTGCAGTTTCTGACTGCATTTTATTCTAAATAATTCTGCTCTCCAAATTGAAACCTGGTCACTAGGTTTCTGTGCTGTAAGATCTTTGTGCTTAGTTATACATTGTCAAAATAGAAGAAACAGCTCTGGCAAGATCCCTTTAATTCCTACCTCATTCCTATCCCTTGTCAGCTGAGAAAGCTGAGTTCAATCAGTCCTTCATGTTGCTCCCACCTCAGTATCTTAACTCTAAAAAAAAAAAAAAATTACACACATATATATATATATATATATGCTCTATCTTGGGCAAACAGCCTTTGTGGGAAAAGAATGTGTCCACTGCCTGGTGTATCTTGCTCAGAGCATTTTAAGTTCTTTATGGTAGGGAAGGAAGAAGGGTATGGAAGGTGGTATCAATGTCACCCACAGTCCGGTTGCTCCTATGACCTGTCTGGAGGCACTTATTTTTAACTTGGTAGTGGGGTAGAGAAACAGAGTGCTGACCCCTCTTTTTATCCTCCTCATTTACATATGGCTTTCTGACAGCCAATCACCATTGTTTGGCTTGACCTCCCCGCTTCCTGAGAAAGGCACACCTGCTTAAAGCTAGCATTTTCATGACAAGCATTTAGGAGGTTTACATTGGAGTTCTATGTTAAGGAATGACTGTGTGCTCACATACTCTGGTACATTCATTTTCCTAAAGCATTAACATGTCATTTTAAAACTAAGCATTTTTTTTTCTCATCTACAAAATGAGAAATAATCATTGCACTCCATGTGTTTCATGGACCCAAGAGATAATATCTGATGAGAAGAAAAGTGCTTTTAAAACTTCTAGCCGTTACTTTTGTCATGTTCTCAATTTTCTGTCTAGTAGTAAAACTCTTGTTCTCCAACATGTCTTGATGGTAGTTGTCCCAAAGATTCCTGTTGTGTGTTATAAACAGTATCAAGCTTATCAATGTTTAACAATGTTTGTAGTAATTCTTTATTTCAGTAGGGGCTTCTGATATTTTCAGCTCAAAAAATAGTCTCTGTGCTAAATCTCCAATCAAATGAGGAAGCTCATTTCTGATGATTGCTTAATCTTCATCTTAAAAAGAAACTTTCCACCATTAAAAAAACCCAAAAGGCGTTTTCCACACTAACTTGCCCGAACACATCTCCTTTCTTTGTTCCTTTTCCTTCCTCTCTTGCAGTCTGGCATGATCGAAGCCTGGGAAGCAGCATGATTGGAGATGACAAGGGTGTAGTCATCAACACACTTTCTGTAGACGTGTTTCTAGCCTCAAAATGATGTGGAGATAGAATGTGCCAGTTCAGGTCTGGTTTTTCCACCTTGCTCTGTTATATTATATTATATTAGTCTAAACTTTAGTCTAATGGCACCATTTCACACTGTGCTATATTTCAATAGATTCATTTCCTTCAGGGTGGGACTTCTATCAAACTTACGTACCACTTACTCTGCAATAATAACGGGAACAGACATTTTGCTAATGCATGGGGAACTGAGCCTCTTGTTTTTGAAAAGTTATTATGAAATCATCTTTTTTTTTTTAAAATCCTAGTAGGCTAAATTTCTGATTGAAACGAATTGAATGCTTTGTTTTGCTTTTTTTTGAATATGATTCCCACCAGGAGTTATCAAGTGGAATGTATTCTTTGGATACAAAAAGGATAATATCATTAGAAGAACATGTAAGGGGGTAGAGATAAGTTTTGAATAGGTTGTCTAAATTATTGAACAAAAAACTCCCATAATTTTTGACGTGTTTTAGCAGAGCAACTGTAGGGATGAGAGGCAGCACGACGTGGTGGATAATGTACAGACTGGGTTTGAATCCCAGCTCTACTTACTGGCTGTGTGTAATCCTTCTGTGCCTCCATTTCCTCATCTGTAGTATGCTGTTGATGATACCACTTCTACTACCTACCTCAAAGGGTTATTGTGATGATTAAATAAGTTAATTTTTATAAAGTTCTTAGAATAGCACTTAGGCATATAGTAAATGTGATTCATCAGCTGCTACTATCACTACAGAAGTAGGATTTCTTATTTATTTAAGTGACAACAATTGTATATATTTATGGTGTACAACACAACACAATATTTTGGGATAGGTAAATATTGTGTAATGGCTAAATTGAGTTAGTTAACATATATGTGTGTTACCTCACATACTTACCATTTCTTTTTTATGGTGGGAACACAAAATCTACTCTTCAAGTATACAATACGTTGTTAATACAAGGAAAGTGCTTGACACAGAGCATGACAGACACATAGTAGGTGCTTAAGGAATACTATGTTAATAATAGATATGATAGTTGTAGTAACAGTAACCAGAGATTAGACTCTTAAAATGGCCCTAACAGGGGTCCTCAAACTTTTTAAACAGGGGGCCAGTTTACTGTCCCTCAGACTGTTGGAGGGCCAGACTATAGTTTAAAAAAAAAACTATGAACCAATTCCTATGCACACTGCACATATCTTATTTTGAAGTAAAAAAACAAATGGGCAAAAACACCTGTATGTGGCCCGTGGGCCGTAGTTTGAGGATGCCTGCAGTAGAACTTTCAAACTTATTTCTCCTCTCTAACTGAAATTTTGTATCCTTTGACCAATATCTCCCTAATCCTCCCCTCATGCCTCCCACTTCCCCCTGGCAACCAGCATTCCACTGTTTGCTTCTGTGAGTTTGGCTCTTTTAGATTCTATACATAAGTGAGAGCACGTGGCATTTGTCTGTCTGTCTGTCTTTCTTTCTTTTTTTCTTTCTTTCTTTCTTTTCTTTTCTTTTCCCCTCCCTCCCTCCCTCCGTCCCTCCCTCCCTCCTTTCTTTTCTTTCTTTCTTTCTTTTCTTTCTTTCTTTCTTTCTTTCTTTCTTTCTTTCCTTCTTTCCTTCTTTCCTTTCTTTCTTTCCTCTCTGTTGCCCAGGCTAGAGTACCATGGCATCAGCCTAGCTCACAGCCACCTCAAAGTCCTGGGCTCAAGCAATCCTTCTGCCTCAGCCTCCCGAGTAGCTGGGACTACAGGCATGCGCCACCATGCTCGACTAATTTTTTCTATATATTTTTAGTTGGCCAATTAATTTCTTTCTATTTTTAGTAGAGTTGGGGGTCTCACTCTTGCTCAGGCTGGTTTCGAACTCCTGACCTTGGGCGATCCACCTGCCTCGGCCTCCCAGAGTGCTAGGATTACAGGCGTGAACCACCACGCCTGGCCGCATTTTTCTTTCTTTGCCTGGCTTATTTCACTTAACATCATGTCCTTCAGGTTAGATGTAGGATCTTTGTATTACAATGAAAGATGGTTTTTCTGTAAAAATGTCCCATATCCTTCTAGGAAAAGTCCTTTATGTCTTTCCATCTTCTGATTTTAAATTTATACAAACATTTCTTCTGTTTCACTAAATGTAGACTCAGTTCCATCTGGAAGTCTCAATTCTAATCACTATCTAACAACCTTAACTGACAAATAACATGCTATGCTGGGAAAGTATTTTTCCAGCATCACTCAATAATTAAAATGAACTGATATACAAATTAGGGAACAAACAGGAACACTCAATAGTGAAAATATGGTATTTTCTGGATCATAATTATGTGTTGTAATTCTATATTTATCAGTTTATAATTCTCTCTTCTGTGATTATTTGATCATTCTTTGTCTCCATTATTAGACTTTAAACTCCATGAGGATAAGGACTATGTTTTTGACATTATTAAGTTCCAGCACCCAGTCTCTGATACGTAGTAGGCATTCAAGTAGTTGTTAAATGGATGAATGAATAAATGCATGACTTATAATAAAAATGATTCTTTGAAAGGCATTATGTTTATACAACAGTCTTTTAAGAAGTTCACATGTAGTTAATAGGGTAATTCATACTCTTGATGTTACTATTTAGAAAGTACAAGGCTGGCAGAGAAACTGAGGTATAGAGAGGTTCATTAACTTAGCAGAGAGGCAGGCTTGAGGACAAGCCCCCAGTATTCTGAGTCCCGGTTTGAGTCTGTTTCCAGTAAAATGGTAAAGGGTTTGGAGAATCAAGAAATGCCATCGTATTATCTTCTTTAGCAATTTTCCTTTCTTCTCCACGGCAATGGTTCCACAGCTTGCATTCTGTAGATGCAGAGAGAAGAAAAGAGGGAATATTCAGATAGTTTGCTAGTTGCTCTCCTTCTGGAAAGAAAGTGGATATTGCTCATGACTTGGAGTTCTGTGTCCAAGGGACCAGGTTGTGGTGACAGCTCTGAAGTTCTGATAAAATTAGAGCATGCACCTGGCCCCTGGGCAGGTAGGTGTCTTGACATCAAAGGGTTAGTATCAACAATGACAGGTTAAAATGAATGCGGTATCTTGCCAAAAAATTACTATGCAGATAAATGGATGACTTTTTATTTAGTGCCTGAAAATATCATACATAGAAAGATAGTCTTAGCCGTCTGGAAACTATTTTGAGGAAATTAAAGTTCTGGATCTTAATTCTATCAGTGATTCTCTTCTGCTTTTATAATATTGTTATTATTATTTCCCTATTGCCTTGCCTTCAAATAAGATTCTGAAGTTTGTTTCCCATAAAACAGCTCCCAAGAAATTTGTAAGTCAGATTCTTTGCCCAATGTACTCTTTGACCTTCAGAGAGTCCTCTGCTTTTGTTCTAAGTTACATATACATTTCACAGACATAAACGTTCTTGCTTTTTTGCAACTCTTAGCACATGTGGATATGATTTAGTTCTGGAAAGAGGATTTTTTGAACACCTACTTTTTATAAAATCCAAGTCCTTTGGAATCTGAGAGAGGTTTTTCTGTCTCCTTAAAGTATAAACAAGAGATATAATCAAGCCAAATTTTTAAAAAATCAGGTTAGATTATTAAAATAATGTTTTGTATTACTGGGATAAGAATTTAATGTTAGACAACCTGTAGTCATTATTATTATGCCAAGCACAACTATCCTCAGTTCGTTATGTCAAGGTGGAGACGCAATTAATTTTCTGTTGGGCATGTGGCTTCTTGTTTCATTTCGCCCTCCATGCTGGAGGAAGATTCCATAAAACCATGATTAATTGGAATGCTTGAGGAATGAGGACTTGTGTTTCATTTAATTTTTTGGTTAGCTGAAGTTTAACCAGAAAGCTCTTGGCTTTAGTCCTTATTAAAAAACTTTCTAAAGTAATTTCATTTTTTTTGGCATCAAAAGGATAGCACAGTGGAAAAGGCTGTCTTTGGTAGTTTAGAACGTTACAAGTCCCTCGGGATCATTTTCTGACTATTTAAAAATGTTACAGAGGGATGCCTGAGAGGTTGAAATGGATGAGGAAACTAGTTAAAAAACTAGACCCCTGGGTCAAATAACTAGTTACCTCTGGCTTTTAAAATTGGATGGTAAACTACTATTTACTGAGCTCCTGCTACTTTATAGACCCTTCCCTTTATAGACCCTTCCCTTTGGAGCATGCATTCTTGTGGAGGAGAGTGGGATGTGTTTAAAAATAATTACCGTATAATGTAATAAGTGCTGAAGAAGGTATAAAGAAACTGCTATTGTAGCTCAGAGCGAGAAACTACCAATGGCCTGAGGAAGTCAAAGGCCTTACCTTGGGGACTATGGTGGTGTGGTTCGTGACACACACACACACACACACACACGGATTAAGAGGAGAAGAGGATGAAGGCCATCTGCTCCAAGGGAGCAGACTTTAAAAGTACTCAGAGATGTAATGAGTGCTACCTGTCTAGGGTCTAGGGACATGGTGTGTATGTCTGTGTCTCAGGGCAGGGAGAGAAAGGCAGGTGGCAGATGAGGCTGGACCAGGGGGCTAAGGCAGACTGTAAAGGAGTCCAAGTGCTATTTTGCAAGTAATGTCTAACAGTGTAATAAACAATCTGATGTGTGTTTCAAAAAGATTACTCTGGCAGTGGTGGGAAAGAAGCACTGGAAGGAGGAAGTGACAATTTTGATAAATTATCCAGTTAGTATTTCAAAAACACCTTTTACTGTTTATTTATTGACCTAAATTATAATTTGTAATATTTCTTTTACCTTTAAGTAGGAAAACATTTCAGTTCTCTTCTCTCATTTAGGAGCTATGCTATTATCTTCATTTTAAATATTGGGACACTGAAGCGCCATGGGTGTGTGACTTCCCCAAGGTTCTGAATCAAATACATTGAGAAACTGACTCAAAGTCAGGACTCAAAGTTTCTTCCAGCAACTGCTAGACCACACTCTCCACTATTATGGCATATTTATGATATAATTAACTTTCAGAAAGCCATATGGCTTTTGTTACAAAGACTAAAGGAATGTGCTTTTCATAAGGAATGGCATATGGCCTCCAATAGCTCTCTGCTTGCATGTTTTAACAAAATGAACATGTACATAAATTAGATGCCTCGGGTCAGTTAGCAAACTGAAGTTGATTTTCTTCTGCTCTCCGTAATTACAGCCTCATTTCTGACAAATATCAAGGAGTTTTTTGGCAGCCTGTGGGCGTAAACATACATAGTGTAGCTCAAATGATCTTTTTCTCTGATGGCATTACACCTTTCAAGAGTCAGCATTTGTCTCTTATTCATAGTGGAGTGTGTAGCTTGTGGAAACAGTATTTTTGATGAAGCTGCGTGCTTTTGGAATGGTGGGAAATTTAACTGAGTTAAACAATACAATAGGTGAAAGGGAAAATTAAATGAGAATCACTGAGCTGAAAGTTGACATTTATCTTTCTCTTTGGTCACTTAAATGATGCAGGGGAGATGGATACATGATAGATGCTCACATCCTGAACTAATTTAACAGCAGTTAAGCGTGAGGGCTCACACTTAATCTCTCAGTTATTTAGAAGCCTTTCTATTTTAGGTAACATGCCTTAAAGTTCTGCTCTCTTAGTTCACACTGTGCCTCATCCTATTGTTGATTTAGCAGGTTTTTTCATAGAGTCTGAGAATGAGCTTCTTGCAACTTTCACATTATCATATTAAAATATTCACCACTGATTATTTGTACTCAAGGTCAATGACATTATCTCCCTGGAATTCCCTGGACTCTGAATTTATAATAAGATAGTCCAAAATGCTCGTCTGTGATGGAAAAACACAACAGAATTACTGTAAGTCAGTTGGTTCACAAAGTGTTTGAGTTTCAAATTTAGCTACTCATCACATTGGCAAATTGCTTGCTTTTTTTTTTTAAATGCTTGCACTTATATGACACTAATAAAAATTTTGGGGGGGTTATTAAGTGGAAATGTATCAACTATAAAAGGAAAGTTAAAACATACACGTTTCTGAAGTAACTAAAGTAAAAAAGTAAAAATATTTTTAATTAAGCTAAAATATTTAAACCCTTCTATTCAAAAAGCTCAATTTCCTAAGAACAAAAACCACATAATTTAAGATAATTTATGCATTAAGAATAAACAAAATGTTTTAAGTAATCTATTAAACTTTTAGTCTCTCCTTTAATAATCTAAAATGACTCACTCAAATCCTGTTCATATTAAAAAAATTATTTGTTAACTTGTATTATATTTACTATAATGTATATTCCTTTTTTGGACAAGTCATAACTTCTCCTTTCATAAAATAATATCTTCCATTATGTTATAATTATAAACTGTGGACTCATAGGATTGGTGAATCATAGGGTTGGATGGAATAAACCTTTAGCAATCATCTTTGCCTCCAGGGCATTCCTAAATCTTGAGTTGAACAACAAGGTGAGTAAGAGATACCTTTAGCCCAGAAATACAGTTTTGTCCAGGTAGAAAAAAAGGTAAACCTGGGAACTATTTTCCTCTTTAGGAACTTTCCTTCTTTCCTTCCTTCCTTCCTTCCTTCCTTCCTTCCTTCCTTCCTTCCTTCCTTCCTTCCTTCTCTCTCTCTCTCCACCTCCCTCCCTCCCTCTTTTCCTTCTTTCCTACTTTCTTTCTTTCCTTCCTTCCTTTCTCCAAACTGATATTATTAGAATAACCCAACCTCAAAAGGTGATGTGTGAGACCATGTAGACTCCGCATTTGAGAATCAGGTGCTAGTATCTGTAAGACATGGAATAATCAATGTTTGAAAATAAGAGATTCTGCCTCCACCTGTGTAAGTACAATTTACTACACGACTATGAAATATAAAAGCAGTATATAAGTACAAAAGTTGTAAACAATTTAATGCTACATACATCTGTAAAAAGCCAAAAAACAATTTGGAAGAGAAAGTCATTAGGGTAACATTTATATACTGACAATTCAGTTCGAAGTTGGAGTAAAATGTTGTTTTCTTAACTGTCACAATTCACTCATGTTAAGACACTCCTGTCTTGCTTATGTGCTCTGCAGCACTTAAGAATGGTTACATGGAGGGTGTGCTTCACAACACTGAGCAGTATGGCTGACTGTGTGGAGAAGTCAGGTTGAAATTTCAATCAAACTTAATCCCCCGGATGCTTATGTGCTAGTCCTTCCAGGACTGAGCCAACATGGACACAAAAAGAGAGACCAGGCTCATTACAAATACCTTGAGTATTTGGATTAATTTGAACTTTATATTCTAAAAAAGTTATGATATGCAAAGACATGAACAACTGATTTCTCCAGACTTTCAAATCCTGCACCAAATTATTTTAACAAACAAATATGTCATAATTTAAATAGGGGAAGTGGTCAAGACCAACCACAACCAGCTTCCAAGGAAGGTGGATCCTGTAAATAGAAGGGATGTTTTGTTCTGCTGAGCATCATATTGGATCTGAATATTCTCAGGTGGTCTTAGTACTAATTTTGGAAGTTGGGCATGTGGTGAGCTGTCCTGAAGTTGGGATGATAAAGGAAAGAAAGGATAGAAGAGGAGAAATGTTCTTGAAAGTGGAGAGGAGGAGTATAGCCAGGAAGATGATGGGATGTTGGGAAACCATAGAGGATAAATGCAGTGAGTGAAAATCCTGGATGTTGGGGTGTTTGAAGGATTCTTAAGAGCTAGAATGTTTAATGTTTAATGAAGTTGATTCTGTTTCTGCAATTGTAAATGATTCCAACTCCTCAACCTTTAGAAAAGTCTGTCATAAACACTCATTCCTTGAGGGTTTTCTTTTGTTTTTGGGTTGAAGATTATGGGAAAAGTTTCATTCTGTGTGGGGTTGAACAGGCTCAGCACAAGCAAGAAGAGACATAAAATGAGTAAATTCAGCAGAAGCAGGCGTTTCGAGCCAAGGAAGCCCTGTGAGCACATCAGCTCCTCCTTCCTCTAGCTTTCCCTCCTCCCCAAATGTCTAGAAATTTTGGAGAGGGTTTTTTGGTCCTCCACAATCCATGGGATGGATGTTTGAGTCAAGAAGAGAGTAGATTCCAGCTGGTATTTAGGTTATATTTATACCGTCTGAACATATAATGATTTATTAAGGGAGAAAGTAGGGATGGAAAATTTTGATCTCTAGCACTCCATTTTCTATCATAGTGCTAATTATCTGTAGCACATGATGCTGTTGGCATTTTCTTCTACAAACATACCAGGCATTTAGCATTTATTTTGATTTTTTAGTCAAGTCTGAGCTAGTCAGTTATTTGTCTGGTAAACCAAAAGATATTGCTGAAATCTGTGGCAATGGTTCAGAAACAATTTCATGCATTTGCATTTATTGGAAGTGTAATTGTAGGTTGTCTCTCTGTAGCCTTCCCCATGGCACGCAGGGGAATTTGTATGTGGAAATCTTTATAGGAAGTAGCGTTGTTGTGAGAGGCTTGCAGACTGGTACCTACATGTTTGAAGATGCCCACATTTTTTGGCTTATTATCACTTACGAATAATGGCTATGGGATATAGTGAAAAAAGTATCAATAGCCTATTGCTCGAACTTCCCTTTTAAAAGGGCAAATTTCACATATTCCGAAATGAAAATAAATCTGCAGTTTAATTTATTTATGTAAAGTTGGAGTTTTTATGTTCATACCTCTTCTGTATTCTGTTGCATTGGTAATGGCAAAATATGCACGTAAATGCAAGAGAGAGAGAGAGAGAGAGAGAGAAATAGAGACCAAAGACAAAGTGAAGCAGAGATGTTTTAAGATATGGCATAGATTGCATACTTAATTTCTCATTGGGAAGTTTCCAATACTCTCTTTTTATCAGATATGCCTTGCACTGCCACAGCTTGATGTTCTCACAGGGCCCTCAAAGGAAACTTACTTGATTGAGCTACTCCCATATGACATACCTTGATATTTGAGAACCTTCCAGAAAAAACCAAAGTGTGCCAACAGAACAAGTGGCTTGACTACTTATCTACATTTAGCAACAACTATGCTATTCTCATTATTGTGGGAAAGGCTGAAGGCCAAGTTCTTGTCTGGTTTTGGGTCTGGTCGAGTCCTCACATGCTCATGTGAAGCTTCAGGGCAAGGTTTAATTTTCCCAAGATGCAGAGTTGATTGTTTCATAGCACAAAATCATATTTCTGCTTAAAATAGATGACACAGTAGAGTTGATTCCATGGAAATCTAAAACGGTGGCCAAATATTAGATGATTTGAATCCAAACAAATATAACCTAGAAAAACCTGAAGACTGTTATTAAATTTGGAAACACTATACCTTCCGTTGCTTTTCAAGGTAAGTCTAGGACCATTTAGACCACAAAAAGTAACCTTCTTATAGCATTTGGAGGCTGCCTCCCTGTGTAGCTTCCAAGGCCACAAGTTTGTCTAAAAACAATCTGCGTCTGTCCTGTGTTCTCCAACCTTTATTCACTTAGGGCTCTGTGTGTCTGTGTGTGCACGCATGCACACACACTGTTTTACACTTGCCATTCCTGGAATTTATCTTTCTAAATTAGACCCATTTTTTCCAGCCTATCAGGATTTGAGAGCGTTCTCATATCTGCCACCTTATTCTTTATTCTTTCCAGACTATTGCCATTCACAAAATAGTAAGCGTACCATGCACAAATTCACATGTCACATGGCGAAAGATGCATTAGAGTAAGACAGAGATGACAACAGAGAGACAAATACTGGAAAGAATGAAGAAGTGAGGCAGATCTGTGAGGTCTGAGGAGTAAGATCGGGTTTTCATGACAAATTAGATGCAGGGCTGAGTAGAGGAGACATCAAGCACAGCTCTCATGTTTTTGAATTGGGTGACTGAAAGGATCATGATGCCAATATCTGAGTAGGGAATGGAAGAGGAAAAGCAGGCATGAGAGAAAGACAATAAGTCTGGTTGTGCATCCTTTGGGTTTCAGATGTCTGTGTGACATCAAGTGGAGATGGTAGTTGATAACGTGGATTTGGCACACGGGAAAAAAGGCAACTTCAACAGGCTTTCTATCCAGTCTCTGTTTCTCTCTCTGAGGAAGAAGGGAATGATAAAGGTCAGGAATACAGTAAGAACACAAACAGTATACAATAAATGACTTGTGTATGTGCTCATTTGAAATGCTTCTACATAAGTTTTCTTTTATTATTTTGATAAAATATACAGAACATAAAATTTACCATTTTAACCATTTTTATGTGTACAGTTCAGTGACATTAATTACATTCACTCTGTTGTGCAACAATCACTACCATCCATCTCTGGTTTTTTCTTTTTAAATTTAATTATAATTTTTAATTGACATATAATAATTATACATATATATGGGTAATAGTGATGTTGCAACATATATGATATATAGTGATCAGATCAGGGTAATTAACATATCCATCATCTCAAACATTTATTTCTTTGTGTTGGGAACATTCAATATCCTCCTTCTAACTATTTGTGTCTACATAATATATTATAGTTAACTATAGTTATCCTATAGTGCTATAGAATTCTAGAACTTATTCCTCCTATCTAACTGTAATTTTTTATCCTTTAACAAATCTCTACCTATTTCCCCTTCTCCCTGCTCTTCCCAGCCTCTAGTATCTTCTATTCTACTTTATACTTCTATGAGATCAACTTTGTTTCTTTCTCATATAAGTGAAAAAATGCAGTGTTTAACTTTCTGTTCCTGGCTTATTTCACTTAACATAATGTCATCCAGTTCCATCCATGTTACCACAAATGACAGGATTTCACTCATTTTTATGGCTGAATAGTATTCCCTTGTGTATATATACTTCGTTTTCTTTATCCATTCATCTGTTGTTGGACATCTAGGTTGATTTCATATCTTGGCCATTGTGAATAGTGTTGCAATAAACATGGGGGTGTAGCTGTCTTTTCAATATACTGATTTCCTTTCCTTTGGATAAATGCCCAGTAATGGGATTGCTAAACATATGATAGTTCTATTTGTAGTTTTCTGAGGAACCTCCATGTTTTTCTCCATAGTGACTATAATAGTTTATATTCCCACAACAGAGTATCAGAGTTCCCTTTTCTCTGCATCCTTGACAACATTTGTTATTTTTTTGTCTTTTTGGTAATAGTCATCCTAACTTGGGAGAGATGATACCTTGTTGTGGTTTTGATTTCCTGATGATTAGTGATGTTGAGAATTTTTCATGTATTTGTTGGCCATTTGTATGTTTCCTATTGAGAAATGTTTGTTCAGATCATTTGTCCATTTTTTAATTAATTCATTTTTTATTTATTTGTTTTTTTGTTGTTGACATGCTTTTCTATGTCCCATAGGTTTTGACCTGTTATGTTTTTATTTTTGTTTGTTTCAAGGAATTTTAAAAATTTCATTCCTAATTTCTTTCTTGACCCAATGGTCATTCAGGAGCATGTTATTTAATTTTCATGTATGTGTATAGTTTCAAATGTTTCTCTTCTTATTGATTTCTAGTTTGATTCCACTATGGCCTAAGAAGATACTTGGTGTGATTTCAGGTTTTAAAAAATTGTTAAGAATTCTTTGGTGGCCTAATACAGCATCTATCCTAGAGAATGTTTCATGTGATTTTGAGAATATGTATTCTACAGCTCTTGGGTGACATATTATGTGAATGTCTGCTAGGTCCATTTGGTCTATGATGAAGTTTAAATCCCATGTTTCTTTGTTGATTTTCTCTTTGGATGTGTCCAATGCTGAGAGTGGGATGTGGAAGTCCCCAATTATTATTGTGTTGGAGTCTATCTCTTCCTTTAGATACAATAATAAATATTATTATATTACTTATTAATATATCTGGGTACTCCAGTTTTGAGTGCATATATGTTTAGAATTGTTATATTGTCTTGTTGAATTGAACCCTTTACCATTACATATGTCTTTTTTTTTCTAATATCTTTTTACAGCATTTGGCTTGAAGTCTGATTTATCTGATATAAGTATAGCTGCTCCTGCTTGCTTTTGGCTTCCAATTGAGTGGAATATCTTTTTTCCATCCCTTCACTTTCAGTCTATATGTGTCTTTACATGTGAGGTGAGTTTCTTGTAGGCAGAATATAGTTGGGTCTTTTTTTATCCATTCAACCAGTCGCTATTTTAAATGTGGAATTTAATCCATTTACATGTAAGGTTATTATTGATATGTGAAAACTTACTTCTGCCATTTTATTGATTCTTTTCTGGTTGTTTGTATAGCTTTTGTTTCCTACTTCCTCTCTTATTGTTTATCATTGTAATTTGGTGGTTTTCTGTCATTAATAGCATTGTCGGGCATCTACCCAAAAGAGCATAAGACTTTCTATTATAAAGACATATGCACCCGAATGTTTAGTGAATTGTGGCAGCACAATTCACTATTGCACAGTCATGGAAACAACCCAAGTGCCCATCAATTCATGAATGGATAATTAAAATTTGGTATATGCTCACAATGGAATATTACTCAATTCTAAGAAACAACAGTGAGCCAGCACCGTTTATGCTATCTTGGATAAAGCTTAAGCCCATTATCCAAAGTGAAGTGACACAAGATCTGGAAAATGGGCTACACATCTACTCGCCATCAAATTGGTAC
>VBSM01002616.1:22684020-22726026 GCA_008086735.1 Cheirogaleus medius | reverse complement strand
TATATGTATCCCTAACAATACTTGTACCCCCATAATAAGAGGAAATTAAAAAAGGGGAAAAAAAAGAAAGTATAAAAAAAACAAAAAAATAAGATTTGATTATTTTCTCTTTCTCTTTTGTGTATCAGCTCTACCAGTGAGTTTTATCCTCTTGTGTGTTTTCATAAAGGTAAATAGCATTC
The DNA here is from genome assembly GCA_008086735.1 of Cheirogaleus medius. Lineage (NCBI taxonomy): Eukaryota > Metazoa > Chordata > Mammalia > Primates > Cheirogaleidae > Cheirogaleus > Cheirogaleus medius. The sequence continues at coordinate 22,725,844 of VBSM01002616.1, read as the reverse complement.
TTTTGCTTCCAGGTGTAGGACTCCCTTAGGATTTCTTGTGTGGCCAGTCTAGTGGTGATGAATTTCCTCAGTTTTTGGTTGTCTGGGAAATACTTTATTTTGCCTTCATTTATGAGGGATAGCTTGGCTGGGTATAATATTCTTGACTGGCAGTTTTTCTTTCAGTACTTTGAATATATCATCTCATTCTCTCCTGGCCTGTAAGATTTTTGCTGAGAAACCTGCTTTTAGTTTAGTGGAAATTCCCTTATATGTGACTTGATGCTTTTCCCTTACTGTTTTTAGAATTTTCTTTGTCTTTGACTTTTGACAATTTAACTATAATTTGCCTTAGCACCTGTTTGGGTTGAATCTATTTGGGATTCTTTGAGCTTCTTGGATCTGGGTATCCATTTTTCTCTGAAGTCTTGGGAAGTTTTCAGGTATTATTTTATTACATATGTTTTCTACACCTTTTCCATTGTCTTCTCCTTCTGTAACACCCATAATATTTGTTCACTAATGGTGTCCCATGAATCCTGTAGGCTTTCTTCATATATTTTTATTCTTTAAACACTTTTTGTTGTTCTGCCTTTGTTGTTTAGAAGACCTGTTTTCAATTTCAGAAATCTTTCCTCTGCTTGGTCTAGTCTGTTGTTGAAGCTCTCGATTGTATTTTTATTTCATTTATTGAATTCTTCAGCTCTGAGGTTTCTTTTTAGTTCTTTTTAATGATATCTATCTCTTTGTTGAATTGTTCATTCAAAGCATGAATTGTTTTCCTGATTTCATGGAAATGTCTATGTTCTCTTGTACCACATTAAATTTCTTTAATACTATTAAATGTGTCAAAGGCCCAGGCTCTGTGCAGCTGAGGTTGTAGCTTTCAGCAACCTATGTGGGCTTGGGGGAATGAAGATAGAGCCTAATACTTGAATGGTGCTATGGCTACTGGCCCCCACAGAAGGGTGTACCAGAAGTGGCTCTGGTCTCAAGAAGGCACTGTGCTGTAGCCTCTTGGCTCTCAGGAGGTCAATGTGGGGTGGGGAGTGCATACCTTGCTCTCCTAACCTGGAGAAATACAGCTCCATGAATTCTTGGTAGCTCTCCAAACTGGGCTCAGGGCTTGCGAGGACTGTAGGATTCTTCTGTAATAAGTATTGTAAGTGTTTGTGATGGTAATGGGGACCAGTGGGGTTTTTTCTGCTTACCTTTTCTCTGTAAGGGGAAGTCCCTTCTGACTATGGGCAGATACAATCCAGATGGGGAAATGGGACCACAGAGGTTGGGTGTCTCCATGCTGTCCCCCTGGGGTTCCAATCACCACAAGTGTCTCTGTCTTCCCCACTGCACTCCAGCACTCTCCCTTCAACACTCCATTCAAATCTTAGCTGTTTATTCATTGCCTTGGTCCTTTCTTGTGGTAGGGGGAGGGGCACCAGGTATCTCTAGTCAGCCATCTTGATGGTGTCACTCCAGAAGTTTTATCTCCCTTAATTATTAGTGATGTTGAGCATCTTTTCATGTGCTTATTGCCAATTTGTATATTTTGTTTGGAGAAATGTCTATTCAAGTCCTTTTTCCATTTTAAAAAAAATCAGGTTGTTTTTCATTGTTGCATTGTAAATAAAACTTTTAAACCCTAAAGAAAGGGTCAAATTCCAACCATTTATAGAATTCTCATTTCCCTATTTATAACTACTAATTTTATTCCTTTAGAAAATGACATATAAAGCAGTGAATTAAAATTTGATCTAGTAGAACTCTTCTCAGGTGCATTTGGCACAGATCTAATATTTCTAGCTATTTTTGCCTAGCTAGATGCTTGAGATAATTTTTCCACATCATGAATCAGTGCGTATCTGTTTTGTCCACATTCACAACTATTTTTGCACTTGGGTTAAAGTTCTAAGAGCTACTCTCAGACTCTTGTCTTGCTTATAAAAATACCAGATAAATATATACAAATGACAGTGTGTTTTCCATTTTCAGGATATATTTGGCATTAAACTCAGGACAAAAGAAGACACAAACTTTAGCCTGTGGTTTGGGTCCTCTAACCTTCTTGAAGGTGTTTTCTCCACCCACTGACTCATAAAGATGCCATTGCTATATGCACATATATATTTGTTTATAATTTGAGAATAGAAGTGAGAAAAAATGTTGATTTTCTATTTTGTGACATTTTTGTGGTGGCACAGATATTTTTGTGAAATCTAGCCATGAAATTTCCCTTTTCTGAAAAGATAACACATGAGAAATTATTTTAAAAGAGTAAACTATTTAACTAACTACATTTGTGTGCTCCAAAATAAACCTGAACTCAATTGTTTGTAATTGGCTTAGCAGGCTGATTTGAGGGCAGTAAATTTTAATAGATTTCTATGATATTCAGCCATTTCTGCATCAACAAAGGGAGCTATATTATTTTAAAATGCTCCAGAGTATAAAGTAGTGTTAATAGAAGTAAAATGTTGCATTATAAATGTCTTAAAATCATTTCCATATGTTATCATTTATTTATTCCCAAGCAGACTATAAGCAACCCAAAGGAGCTGTTTTTAATCCCCTTTTATTGCATAATATAATGGTTCATGCTAACTAAATAAATGTTGCTGACTTATTGATCTGGCACTGATTAAACATTTTTATTTGCTATTCAAAAGTTGTTTTAAATTTTGAGTAGAAGAAAAAGAGGCTTTGAAATTTATAGTATTTCTGTTAGATATCCAGTTTTAATGTATTTTGAAGAATTCAAATGCAATGGGTGAGTGAACCCATGTGCTCCATGTTCTAAGCATTCAAAATTGCTCTTTGACCATGTCCTATTCAGTTTTATTTAGCATTTAATTAATGAAATCAGCACTTACCAGCCTGTGGTAGATGACTCTATTTTTTAAGTACATTTGTTCCTCATGTGCTTCCCTTTGAGGCTTTCCAAGTGGCATCTTCAATTTTGTCCCTGTCATGGCCCTTGTTTAGAACTAGAAAAATCTTCAGTGTAAATTTTGGAGATGACTTATCTCATGTCTTGCAAGTTGAAGAGGACCAGCTCTTCCTATATCAAAAAAGTAAAATATAGATTACTAATTCTCTAGAACTATACTTGACAATATGGCCATTAGCCACATGTAACTGCTCAGTATTTGAAATGTAGCTAGCCTGAAATGAGGTGTGTTATACATACAAAAGACATAAGTGGATTTTGAAGAGTTAGTATCAAAAAAAATTCTTTTTGAGATATGTTCCTTCTATGCCAAGTTTGTTGAGGGTTTTTATCATGAAAGAGTGCTGGATTTTTCTGACTGTTTTGAGCCATATATGACAAACCCACAGCCAGTATCATATTGAATGGGGAAAGTTGAAAGCATTCCCACTAAGAACTGAAACAAGACAAGGATGTCCACTGTCACCACTTCTATTCAACATGGTTCAGGAAGTCTTAGCCAGAGCAATCAGACAAGGGAAAGAAATTAAGTGTATCCAAATTGGGAAAGAGGAGGTCAAACTATCACTTCTTGCTGGTGATATGATCTTATATCTAGAAAACCCCAAAGACTCCACCAACAGACTCCTGGAATTGATAAATAAAATTCAGCAAGGTCTCAGGTAACACAAATCAATGCACACAAATCAGTAGCATTCTTATACACCAATAAAAGTCAAGCTGAGAGACAAATCAAAGACTCAATACTATTCACAATAGCTACAAAGAAAATAAAATACCTAGGAATATACTTAACTAAGGAGATAAAATATCTCTACAAATTGAAACACTCTGAAACACTTAGAAAGGAAATTGCTGATGATACGAACAAATGGGAAAACATACCATGCTCATGGACTGGTAGAATCAACATTGTTAAAATGTTCATACTTTCCAAAGTGATTTACAGATTCAATGCAATCAAAACACAACATCATATTTCAGAGGTCTAGAAAAAATAATTTTACTGTTCGTTTGGAACCAGAAAAGAGACCAAATAGCCAAAGGATTCTTAAAAAAAAGGAACAAATCTGGAGGCATCACAATACCGGACTTCAAACTATACTACAAGGTTATAGTAATCAAAACAGTATGATATTGGCACAAAAAGAGAGATATAGGCCAATGGAACAGAACAGAAAACCCAGACATAAAACCATCCACATATAGCCAGCTGATCTTTGATAAAACAGACAACAATATACCCTGGGGAAAAGAAGCCCTATTCAATAAATGATTAGGGAAAATTGGATAACCACATATCGAAGAATGAAACAGGATCCATATCTCTCACCACTCACATGAATTAATTCAAGATAAATAAAAGACTTAAATGTAAGGCATGAAACCACAGGAACTTTAAAAGAAAGTGTTAGAAAAACTCTTCTAGATATCAACGTAGGCAAAGAATTTGTGAATAAGACCCCAATGGCAATCACAGCAACAATAAAAATAAATAAATTAGACTTGATTAAATTTAAAAGCTGCACATCCAAGGAAATAATCAACAGAGCAAATAGACAACCTATAGGATGGGAGAAAATATTCACAAGCTCTACATCCAATAAAAGACTAATGAGCAGAATTTGCAAGAACTCAAGCAAATCAGCAAGAAAAAAATCAAAAAAACCCATTAAAAAGTGGACAAAAGTCATGAACAGAAGCTTTTCAAAAGAAGACAGACAAATGGCCAATAAAAATTTGAAAAAATGTTCAATGTCACTAATTATCAAGGAAATGCAAATTAAAACCACAATGAGATATCGCCTTACCCCAGTTAGACTGGTTTTTATTAAAAAGTCCCAAAACAATAGATGCTGGCATGGATGCAGAGAGAAAAGAATGCTTCTACACTCTTGGTGGGACTGCAAATCAGTACAACCTCTATGGAAAACAGTATGGAGATTCCTCAAAGTACTAAAAGTGGACCTCCCATTTGATCCAGCAATCCTACTACTGAGTATTTACTCAAAGGAAAAGAAGTTATTTTATCAAAAAGACACTTGCATTCAAATGTTTATTGCAGCACAATTCGCAGTTGCAAAGATGTCGAATCAACCCAAATGCCCACCAATTCATGAGTGGATTAACAAAACGTGATATATGTATACCATGAAATACTACTCAGTCACAAAGGATGACTTAATGCCTTTTGCAACAATATGGATGGAACTGCAGACCATTATCCTAAGTGAAGTATCTAAAGAATGGAAAACCAAATACCACATGTACTCACTATTAAAGTGAGACTAACCGATGAGCACACATGTGCACTGAGGGAAGTATAACTCAATAGAAATCAATCGGGGTGAGGGGGAAGAAGGGATGGATGAAAACCTACCCGATGTATACAATGAACACTATTTGGGTGACAGAGACACTTATAACCCTGACTCAAGCATTACAAAAGAGATCCTTGTAACCGAAAACATTTGTACCCCCATAATACTTTGAAATAAAAAAATAAAATAAAACAAAACAAAACAAAAAGAGAAAATGTAATATATCTGAATAATTTTAAAATATTGATTCTGTGCTGAAATTATATTTTGGATATATTAGGTTAAATATGCTATTAAATATATGTTATTAAATTAACTTCCCATTTGTTTTTTCTTTGTTTTAATGTGGCTGTTAGAAATTTTAAAATTATTATACATACGTGGTGGCTTGCTTGGTGTCTCACATTAAATTTCTATTGGACAGTACTGTTCTAGAGCAGAATTTCTCAATCTCAGCAGTATTGGCATTTTGAGCCAGATAATTCCTTGTTGTGGGGTTGTCCTGTGCAGTGTAGCATGCTTAGCAGCATCTCTGGCCTCTACTCACCAAATGGAAGTAAGTCCTATCCCCTTAGCTGTGAGAACCAAAAATATCTCCAGACATCTCCAAAATTGCCCCTGGTTGAGAAACATTTTTGAGAGTGTAAAATCGTGCTTGGAGATATTTTGACACGTTCTAAAGTATTTTTCAAGCGATTACAGCTAATTTTACCCAATGGATCACATGTAATTTACACGAACTCTTTTTACGCTCACTCGGGAGAGTCATATATAGTGTTCTGTGCACAGTGAAAAGTAAATAATTGCTCTTTGTCTTTTCAGCCATTTCCAGTCCCAATTTTCATCACCCCCAACTTTCCTAGGCAGTTAGTTCACAAGGTAGAAGGGGCTATTGGTCACACATTGGTCTTTTCAAATCTTGGCATTTAACAATCCCTGTCAACAGTGTTGTTTTTCTATACAGGAGCAGCGCTGTGAGCCAATTAATCACACCAGACTTATTGCAGGGACAAAGTCGGTATAACTGTCAGCATGTTAAATGTCTGGGGAAATGTTGAAGAACAGCCAGGACCCTTGCCCTACAAAAGCCCAAAGATGCTATAATGGATGCTTACTAATTTTAGAAGAAATGATTTTCATTTTCATTTTGGTCACAGCTGTTGACATTCCAAGAGGCTCTCGTTCTGTCTGTTCAAATGAGGACGTTCTGTTAGAGGTTTGGTTCTGTCTGAGTATTTGATGACATCATTCAGAGAATTAGTAGGCTGTCAGTGAATATGTTTTACGTATAGCGAATAACTGTTTAAAACTGGTTTGTAAGGATAAGGACAGGATTCTAAAAGCTAACTGGGAGGTTGTGCCTTAGAGGAAAATGCCTCATTTATGAGAACACTTTCCTAAATTGAAGTGGAGAGATTGCTTTTCTGGAGAATATCCAATGTCACTGGCCACCTATATATAGGAATATGCTGAGGGCCACAGCAAGATTTGCTGGCCCCATAAATGTATCTCCAACCTTCTCTTTTCCTCTTCAAATTTCAAGCATTTGAATAACTTGCTAGCAATTTATATAGTTAGTTAGCTACAGTGGTGGCATTGTCTTTTGAATACCACTGTTGCGATAAATTGTGACTTAAGAAAGACCCCCCCCCCATCTGCTGCCACAAACTTGGTAGATTTCACATAGATTTTTGCAGGGGCCCAAGCACTGCAAATTGTCCCATAAGGGACAGTGGATCAATTTCTAGCTTGCATTCCACCTTACCTCCATGTATGTTTGGAAGCTGCTCTAATGGGACTGTGATTACTGCCTATTTGTGTATCATCATCAAGTCTATGGGTAACTGTGGTTGAACTCAGTTCAATTTAACCCGATTTCAAAAAAGAGCAATTTTCTATTCCCCCAAAGGTTAGATTCTTTGGCTTTCTAGACCTTTCTTCTAAAATACATGCTAGTCCCTTTTTGTTAACTTGCAAGGGGGGTTTCTTAGACCAATATTCATTTCCAGAGCTTTAAGTATAGGTATTTCACTATTGTTCTCTAATGTACACTTTGTTACCTTGTGGATAAAAGTATACAGAGAAATGCTACCTAGAGTACAATCATTTGATTTGAAACTTAAAGGTTGGAGAGTTTCAAACTTGGGTCATATCCACCAGTTGTTCTTTTGATTATGAAATTAAATAATTAGTGTACCTATTTCTGTTAATAGACTATAAGTGCAATAAGGAAAGATGTATTTAAGGAATTTGACATGTTGAAAAAATGTTTAAAATAAAATTTTTAATATGTCAGGAGGCAGTAGGATTTTTATGGTATTGCAAAAGAAGAAAATTGATGGAGGGAAACAAGACTCATTACAGATTCAAAAATCCCACTTCCTAGACTTGATGATAAAGCATAGTGCCATCACTAAGTCCTGGATTTCAACAAGTATAGAAAGCACAATAGCAAGTCCTGTCTACTTACCTCCATCATTAGAGGTGCTTGAATTTACCTCCTGACTTTGTATGTCTTTTTTTTTTTTTTAAATAAATCTTGGAAATGAAGTTCTGACTTTAGCAAAACCTCCCCAAAAACAACTTCACTCATACCAAGTCCTACCAATAAAAAATTACTATCCTCATTGCTTTTTTAAGCTACATGCATAAAGTAGTTTAGAAACGATTACTGGAAAACAGTGAGACTGGAAAATTTAATCAAATAAGTTTAGTGTCAGGCAGTTTGCAAATTGGCTATGGTCTAAACTTGGCCATAAATCCAATGCATTTGGAAGTCACTTTACTTGGCCACCTAAAGTACAATTTTGTGTAATTTGAATGCTTTGGCCAATATTAATCTGTAACTGCCAATATGAGTTTAAATAATAGGGTTACACCAAAGTTTCAGGGGCCACAATGTGTTATTTCACTCTCATTTTTAGTAAATTATAGAGTATTTTTCTTTGGGCAAGCAAATAGATAAGCAATAATAGAAATACTGTAAACCACCCAATTTGGCTATGTAAATTCTACCATTTTTCTTGGTTCTTCTCACATTTCACAAAATTGCTTATTTATCAAAAACATTGCTTACCCCAAGAAGAATTTATTTATCAAATGAGCCTACTAAGTACAAAGCACACTCAGGGTTCTGGAACTCTGATTGCCTGAGCCAGCTGTTTTGCCTTAAATTCTTTTGTGTTGCTTTGCTTTATGTTGCAGTGAACCACTTCATACGTTTAAGTCTTATATTCACTCCAGTCCATGGCTAACAGATTATAAAGCACCAGGAGATTAGTGCCCAGTAGCATTTAAAGAGTTCATATTCTCTATGTTGCTGGAAAGATCATTCTAAACACATAGCCAACCTAATTATATTGAATTCCCAATATTAATTTCATAAAGATAGGGGTATTTGTTGATTTTGTTCCATTAATATCTTTGATGCTTATAACAGTACCTGGAATCTTATAAGTGTTCAGTCAATATTTTTTTTTAATGAAGGAATGAATGAACCTGCAGTGTTAATTTATACTAGCTAAACCTTTCTTAAAAATGCAGAGAATAGTTTATTCTGGCACTATTTTATAGTTTTGGGAATTATTCATTCCTTTTTAGGATGCAGTTTTGGTTTTTTTTTTTTTTTAGATCAATATTATATAAATTACTTAAGAGACCCTCATGTTTATTTTTGCATTAGTGTAGACATGGCCTTAGAATCCTCACACCAAAGAGCACTGCAATCAAGGAAAGAACAAGAAAACACTCCACCACAGGAGGCAAACAATGAGCACTCTCCCAGGCAGAGATTGGGAAAAAGGATCTGGGCACTAGCTTTAATTAAAAAGAATCCTATTTTTCTTAACATGAGAATGGGAGATAATTCTCACCGTAAGTTCTATTTGGGAAAAGAAAGCTGTTTCGGATATTTCTCTCTCTCTTTCTCTCTCATCAAGACAGGGCCAAGGATTGGACTTGTTCACTGATTGCAGGGGTGCCTTTTAAGCATATATATATATATATATATATATGTCTTTTTTCATACCACTCATTATATAATTATAGCTAAATTTATTGAGCTCTTACTATGTACCAGCCATCTTGACTTGGCAAATGGAAAAAAATTTCATTTAACCTTTAAAACAATTTGTAAAGTTGGTGCTATTTTTTATTACCTCTATTTTATAGATGAGGAAACTGAGGCTCAGAGCAAGTGGGATTTAAACCCAGGACGTATGACTCCACAGTGTGGTAGTCTTGTAATGCTAGGATAAACTGCTGCTCAAAAATTCTATGATTCAGTTTTGATATATTATTTTAGTCAGTCTCCCACTTGCTTTGATCTTCTTTTCCTCACAGCAAGGACTTTGAAACCAGCTTGGAGTAGTGGTTTTCCAGAAACATTTACTGAAGACTGGGGGAGTTGTTGGCTTTTGCCTTGGAGAATAGAATCTGCCACCCGTGATTAACTTGAGTGCTCTCCTGGAAGATGAGCTTTGAGCTGGGGGTGCTCAAAGGGAAAGTACATTGTGGCTGTTGTTCCAGAGTGGTGTAAATATCCTGTCAAAGCTCTCAGTGAGCTGGACTCAGACACATCTTCTCTTTGACACTGGAGTCAGACAGGTAGGAATTGGCCGAGTAGGTTTGTGCTCACTGGCCTTCTCCAATCTGGGCCCCTGCCAGTGAGGCCCTGAGGCAGTTTCAAGTTAAATTCGTATATTGATTTCAGATTTCCACGTCTGGCACTGTAGTTGCACTGTATACACATCTTGCCCTTGTTCACTGATGGGCAAAGTTGCTGCCTTAAAAGACGATGTACATTCATGCACACACTTCTATTGCACCTCTGCCCTTATAGCTCTGAGTGAGTGAGTTAAGCCAAGGTCTTCTGTATAGATCCAGCTTCTCTCCACAGAGGGCCATTGAACATGCTGGTTCTCAGATTTTCACTTGTGATGGGAAGTAGGACACCCTATTTAGGCCTGGTAAGGTAGATCCCCAAGTCTAAGACTGCAAGTTTTTTCTTGGCACCTAAGGCCCTTGATTGATGTTTAGTGGCAAGGGGTTCACTGAGTGTCTGATTCCTCAGGTGCATGCAGGGAAGAGGGAGGTTGGTAGAATGGGATTTGGACATGTTTTTGATTCCTGGTTATCATGCTACCTAAACTGCATCAAACTTATCTTAACCTCTACCAAATATTGTCAAAATATATAACATTATTATGGATCCTTCAGGGTTAATGACATATAGATAGTTTCTATATGAACACATGTTGATAAGCAATGGTGTGAGTTATGTAATCACATGAGGGCAGTTAGGCAAGCACAGACTATAAATAAAATAGGTTTTTGGGTGATGGATTTATATCAACAGAATTCATTTGTTGTTTAGTCCAAGAGTATTTTCCCTCCCTTCCTGATGTTCTGTTTAATAGAAATACAAAGTTCCCTGTATAAGATGCTTTCAGGGTTGCATTGATTATGGAATGTGGTGAGGTGGAAAAAGAACAAGTCTGGGGTCCAAGAAACCTGGGTTTCTTTCATCAACTTACTGTGTGCATTAGAAACAATAGGCAGCATCCTTGACCTTCAGTGTCCCCGCTTGCGGAGAGGAGGAATCAGCTACGTTTTCCACACTGCTTTCCCCGCTCAGTGGTCTCTGTCCCACGTGTCTCTGTTTGAAGGGGAGCACATCTTAGACTGACATATGCTTGCTGCAAAAAAGATTGGATTTCAGGGACAAATTCTTTATCACTCCTAACTTTCCCTCGTCCCTCCTTCTCCTTTTTCCCTTCAGGTAAAATGCGCATAGCGCAGTAAGGAAACTACAATTCAAGAGTAAAGTCCTCAGTTTTGTGGGCATCATTTCTCATTTTCTTCCCCTGGTCAGGTAAAGGTCAGTGCCATCAGTTTGTCACACTTCCCTCTTCCATTCTCAGCCCCCGCCCCTTAATTAAGATTTCAGTGATATGCTAGCTTATAGTCAAATGGCTCAGTGTTAGATGGCACACTCTGCATGGGTGACAATGGCCGGTCCAGAGGCCTGTTCCCAGGGCTGAGCAGTCATGATGTACAGCAGGCATTCCCGGTGCAAGGCCCAAAGGCAACGTGGGAGAAAAAGGCTAAGTGGATGTTCCATTTGAAACTTAAGACTCTCTCCAGAAATAAGTGCATGCGGCTGGCTTTAACTAGGTGTATGCTTCTGAGGTTTGTGGGGAGCTCCTTGGTGGAAATGCTGGACACTTAAAGAGACTGAACCCATATATCCTGACTCCTTCCTCTCTCATTCTGTGTGTAAAAATAGCCTTGAGACCTGGCAATAGTCTCAGCCAGTCCTCGTTTGTCCTTTCTCCTGTTCTGTGAGTGATTGTTCACACTGTATAATTTTTTCAAAAAAATATCTTGTAAACAGAGTGCCTAATGAAGTTTTATTTTAAAACTACCACACAGGCAAACTTTACAGGAATTTGTATCCACATTTAAACCTGGCCCAGCCTATCCTGCTCCCCCTGCCTCCGCCGAGATCCCCCTCCCCACCTTCTGTTATGTCAGGAGGAGAAGAAAGCTCCTGGCATGCTTTCTGGCAGTGGAGCATGCAAATACAGTTAACATTTCCCATTTTGGTAAAGTTGGAGCTTCTGATTTATTTCTCGGTTGGAAACAAGCTAGCAAATCAAAACATCTAGATTTTTATTTTTCTTCACGAGGTGTTGAAATGAGAGGTATTTTTCAAATCTCCACAAAACAGACTGTTCCATCTCCATTAGATTTTAAATTCCGAGGAGGAAGCAATCATGTTTTCTGGTTTGTCGAGTGGGCTGTCCCTACTTACATGATGACTCCGGTTCAAGGTTAATGTTCCACGTGGTGACATCAGTCAATAATCATAAGTGCATCTGGCTCCACCCTCAAGCACCTAAGTCTTCTGGAGGTTTGGGGGAACCTCCGACATGCATGAAAATGCATAAAAGTGAGAAATCTCTTCAGAGTCTCTAGACTGCCAAATATTTACCATGTGTCTTTCTGGATATGGTGTTGGGCTTGTTGCAAAGTAAACAGCTCAAGGCCAAGCTTGTACTAACCTCATGGAATGGAACATTTTCCTGGTGATGCAGTTCAGTTCAACAAAGATTTATTGAGCTACGCAACGCTGTTTGCTATGGAAAATACGAAAGAAGTACAGCAATTAAAGGCATGATCACAGCCCTTGAGCAAATTTTGGTTTCCTTAAGAAGACAAGATTTAGTAATGGAAAGTACAATATTTAATTAATTTTGAGGTCCAGATACCTCTTAACTTCCTAACATTCTAGACATCATGGTACACATAAAAATAATATTTAGTTAGTATATAGATAAATTTGGAACTAATTAGGATTTATCCCTATATGGAATTTGGTTAAAAAAAATTAAACATTTTAGTAGGGCACACCTACAATGGATCACACCTGTAATCCTAGCACTTTGGGAGGCCGATGTGGGAGAATCACTTGGGGCCAGGAGTTTGAGACTAGCCTGGAAACATAGTGAGACACTGTCTCTACAAGAATAAACAGAAAAATTAGCTGTATGTGGTGGCTACTCTGGAGGCTAAAGTGGGAGGATCACTTGAGCCCAGGAGTTCGATGTTGCAGTGACTATGATCACACCACTGCACTTCAGCCTGGGCAACAGAGTGAGACCGAGTCTCTAAAAAAAAAAGAGAAAAAAAATTAAGCATTTTATATTCCATAATGATGAGAAAAATGTAACATAAAGTATTAGAGCATATATTAAATAGTGAATTTATGACAAAATTTCCAAAAGATATTTTCAAATATTTTATGAAGAAACTTGAAATTGCTTTTATGAACATAATATTTTTTATATTTATGCTTGAAATGATTACATGCAATTCCTGATCAACATTCCAATGATGATCTCTTCAAAGTCTTGAGAACCACCATCAGTGAGAAACCTTGTTCAAACATGTATGCAGTAGAAAATGTCAAACAAATTTTAACATGATTGAAAAATTTACAGATTGAAATTACAATGAAATTACAAATTAGTTTAAAGACTAAGAGCTCTTTCTTTCCTTTTACTGACAAATGTAATATGTTGTTTTTAAAATAGTAATGAAGCTCTAATTTGTAAAATTTACATGATTTTTTTTCTTATTAGGTTAAATTCACATAACTTACAGTTAACCATTTTAAAGTGTACAATTCACAGACATCTTAGTACATTCACAATGTTGTGCAACCACCACCTCTCTTTAGGTTCAAAACACTTTTTATCATCCCAGAATAACATCTCATATCCATTAAACACTCACTCCCCATTCCCCTTTCTCCCATCCACTAGCAACTGCTAATCTGCTTTCTGTCTCCATGGATTTGCCTATTCTGGGTATTTCATATAAAGGAAATCATATGATGTGTGACCTTTTGTATCTGGCTTCTTTCATCTAACATAATTTTTGAGGTTTATCCAAGTTGTATAGTAGCATCTATTATTACTTCATTCCTTTTTATGGCCAAATAATATTATCACCAACACTTATTTTCTTCTTCTCCTTCTCCTCCTCCTCCTCCTCCTCCTCCTCCTCCTCCTCCTCCTCCTCCTCCTCCTCCTCCTCCTTCTTCTTCTTCTTTCTTCCTCTTTTAGTAGCCATCCTAGGAAGTGTGAAGTAGTGTTTCATTATGGTTCTAATTTATATTTCCCTAATGACTAATGATGTTGAACAACTTTTCATGTATTTGGTCATTTGTATATCTTCTTTGGAGAAATGTCTGTTAAAATCTTTTGCCTATTTTTAAATTGTTTGGGTTTTTTTTTGTTGTTGTTGAGTTATAAGAGTTATTTATATATTCTGGATATCCTTATCAAATATAAGATTTGCAAGTATTTCTCTTGTTAGATAGATCTTTTCATTTTCTTGATAATATCCTTTGATGTACAGAAATTTAATTTTTATGAAGTCTAATTTATCTATTTTTTCTTCATTGCTCATATTTTTGATGTCAAATTTGAGAATCCATTACCAAATCCAAGATCATGAAGATTTAACATTATGCTTTATTTTTAGTGGCTTTATAGTTTTGGTGCTTATATTTAGGTCACTGATCCATTCTGAGTTAGCTTTTGTATAGAGAGTGAGGTAGGGGTCCAACTTCATTCCGTTGCACGTGTTCATTCAGTTGTCCAAGCATCATCTGTTGAAGAGACTATTCTTTCCCCATTGAATGGTCTTGAAACCCTTGTCAAAGATCAGTTGGCCACAGATGCTTGAGTTTACTTCTAGATTCTCAATTATTTTCCATTATTTTATATCCAACCTTATGCAAGTATCGCATTATCTTGATTATTTTATACCAAGTTTTGAAATGGGGTAGTGTGCATCCTCCAACTTTGTTTTTCTTTTTAATATTGTTTTGGTTATTTAGGACCCTTAGCAATTCAATATGGCTTTGAGTATTGAACTTCCATTTCTATAAAAAAGGCCATTGGAATTTTTTATATGAATTATATTGAATTTGTAGATTGCTTTGGAAAGTATTGCCATTCTTACAATATCAGTTCTTTCAATCTATTAATACAGGATATTTTTGCATTTATTTAGGGCTTCTTTAATTTCCTTCAGCAATGTTTTATAGTTTTCAGTATACACATCTTTCATTTCCTTGATTAAATTTATTTTTAAGTAGTTTATTCTCTTGGATACTATTGTAAATGAAATTGTTTTCTTAATTTCTTTTTTGGATTACTCATTGCTGGTTTTTAGAAGCAGACTGGTTTTACGTACTGATCTTGTACACTGCAACTTTGCTGAATTTATAAGCTCTACTAGTTTTTTAAAATGGATCTTTGGGATATTCTATACACAGAAACACACCATCTGCAAATAGAAATAGTTTTATTTCTTCCTTTCCAGTTTGGATGCTTTTTATTTCTTTTTCTTGTGTACTTGTTCTGGCAAGGGCTTCTAGTACAAGGTTGAATAGCAGTGGTGAAAGCAAAGATCCTTGTCTTGTTCCTGTTATTTGGGGAAAAGTTTTCAGTCTTTCACCATTAAGTATGATGTTAGCTGTTGCTTTTGCATAAATGTTGAGGTTTTCATCGTGTTGAGGAAGTTCCATTCTGTATCTAGTTTGCTGAGTGTATTTTATTATGAAAAGGTGTTGAAATATGTCAAATACTTTTTATTTAGAAATGAGATGATCATGTATTTTTTTTACTTTTGTTCAATTAATGTGGTATATTAAACTGATTATTTTCTTATGTTGAGCTACCCCTTGCATTTTTCAGTGAAATCTCACTTGATCACTCTTAATGTGCTGTTGGATTCAGTTTGCTAGAATTTTGTCGAGGATTTTTTCATTGACATTCACAAAGGATATTGATCTGTAGTTTTCTTCTCTTGTGGTATCTTTGTCTAGCTTTGGTATCAGGGTAATGCTGATCTCATGGAGTGCATTAAGAAGTATTCCTTTTTATGTATTTGGGAAGAGTTGAGTAGGATTGGTATTAATTTTTCTTTAAATGTTTGCTAGAATTCATCAGTGAAGCTACTTGATCTCAGAATTTACTTTGTTGGAAGGTTTTCTTTACATTCCTTAAATTTTTTTAAATTGACAAATAAAAATTATATATATTTATGGTGTACAATGTGATGTTTTGAAATATGTATACTTTGTGGAATGACTGAATGAAGCTAATTAATATATTCATGACCTCACACACTTACCATTTTTTGTGGTGAGAATCTTAAAATCTACTCAGTGATTTTCAAGTATACAATACACTGTTATTAACTATAGTCACCATGTTGTACAATATATCTCTTGGACTTATTCCTCCTATCTAACTGAAATTTTGTATCTTTTAACCAATAACTCCCCAATCCTCCCTCTGCCCAGCCAAACCACAATTCTACTCTTTGTTTCTATAAGTTTGACTTTTTTTAGATTCCACTTATCAATGAGATCATGCAATCTTTCTATGCCTGGCTTTTTTCACTTAACATAATGTCTTCCAGATTCATCAATGTTGTGGCAAATGACAGTATTTCCTTTATTTAAAAGGCTAAATAGCATTCCATTGTGTATGTGTACCATATTTTTTTATTCATTCATCTGGTAATGGACACCTAGGTGGATTTCATATCTTGGCTATTGTGAATAGTGCTACAATCAACATGGGAGTGCAGATATCTCATCAACATATTGATTTCATTTACTTTGGATATGTACCCAACAGTGGCATTGCTGGATCATTATATTTTAATTTTTCGAGGAATCTCCTTATTGTTTCCATAATGGCTGTATTAATTTACATTTCCACCAACAGTGTGCAAGGGTTGCCATTTCTCCACATTCTTGCCGATACTTGTTATCTTTTGTCTTTTTTTTAAATTGCTATTCTAACAAGTGTGAGATGGTTTTTAATTTGCATTTCCCTGATGATTAGGGATACCTTTTGTCCATTTGTGTGTATGTCTTCTTTTGAAAAATGTCTATTCAGTTCCCTTGCCCATTCTAAATTAAGGTTATTTGTTTTCTTGCTATTGAGTTGAGTTCTTTACATACTTAGATGTTAATCTTTTATCAGTTACATGGCTTACAAACATCTCTCATTCCATAGGTTGTCTTTTCACTCTATTGATTATTTCTTGCTTTGTAGAAGGTTTTTAGTTTGATGTAATCCCATTTGTCTCTTTCCACTTTTGTTGCCTGTGCTTTTGGGAACATATCCAAAAAACCATTGCTCAGACCAATGTAATGGGGCCTTTTCCCTAGGAAGGTTTTTGATTGCTGAATTTATCTCTTTACTTCTTATTGGTCTATTGAGATTTTCTGTTTCTTCTTGACTTAGGTTTTGTAATTTTTATCTTTCTAGGAATTTTTTCATTGCATCTAGATTATCCAATTTATTGCTGTACAATTGTTCACAGTATTCTCTTACAACCTTTTCAATTTCTGTAAGATCAGTATTAAAATACCCAGTTTCATTTCTGAGTTTAGTTGAGTCTTTTGTTTTTCCCTTAGTCAGCTTAGATAAAGTTTATAAATTTAGTTGATTTTATCAAAGAACTAACTATGGTTGACCTTTGAAGAAAATAGGTTTAAATTGCATAATTCCACTTATACACATTTTTTTTTGCTTCTGCCATGGCTGAGACAGTAAGACCAACCCCTTCTCTTCCTTCTCCTTTTCAGCCTACTCAACATGAACACAGTGAAGTTGAAGACCTTTATGATGATCACTTTTAATCCATGAATAGTGAATATATGTTCTCTTCTTTATAATTTTCTTAATTATATTTTCTTTTCTCTAGCTTACTTTATTGTAAGAACGCCAGTATATAATACATATAACATGCAAAATACATGTTAATTGACAGTTTGTTCTGGTCAACAGTAGGCTTTTCGTAGTTAAATTTGGAGGGATTAAATTTTTTTCCCCTAAATAATAAAGCTATATATGCATTTTCTACTGCATAGGGAGTCAGTGACACAAATCCTGCAGTGTTCAGGGTCAATTGTGTTGGTTTTGTTGATTATGTCTGTTGTTTTTCCATTTTCTATTTTGTTTATTTCTGCTCTGATCTTTATTATTTTCTTCCTTCTGATAGCTTTGGGTTTAGTTTGCTCTTATTTTTCTAATTCCTTAAGGTGTAAATGTTGGTTGTTGATTTGTGATCTTTCTTTTTTGTAAAATAGGCATTTACAGCTGTATATTTTCTTCTCATCACTACTTTAATGCTGTGTATGTTTTTTTAACTTATCTCCAAGTATTTTATAATTTCCCTGGTGATTTATTCTTTGATTCATTGATTATGTAAGAGTATACTGTTTAATTTCCACATAGTTGCATATTTTCCAGTTTCCTTTTGTTGTTGACTTCTATCTTCATTCTATTCAGTTTCCTCCAGTTGTTGACTTCTATCTTCATTCTATTGTGGCCAAAGAACATTTTTGTATGATTTTAACATTTTAAAATTTATTGATAAATGTTGTATAACCTAACATATTGTCATCCTAGAGAATGTTCCATGCGTTTTTGAGAAGACTATGCATTTTTTTGTTGTTGGGTTGTATACACCATAAATGTCTGTTAAGTCTAGTTGCTTTATAGTGTTGTCCAAATCCTCTATTTTCTTATTGATCTTCTGTCTAGAAGATCCACTATTGAAAAGTAGATCTTTATCCACTATAGAAAGCGGGGTATTGAAATCTCCAACTATTATTGTAGAATTGTCTCCTTCTCTCTTAATTCTGTCAACATTTCCTTCATATATTTTGATGTTCTGTTGTTTGGTGCATATGTTTATAATTATTATATCTTCTTGATAAATTGACCTTTTTTGTCAATATATAATATCCTTCCTTTTCTCTTATAGTGATTTTTTTCTTAAAATTTATTTTGTCTGGTATTAATATAGCCAGTCTAGCTCTTTATTGGTTATTGATTGCATGGAATATTTTTTTCATTCTTTCACTTTCAACCTATTTGTGTCTTTGGTTCTAAGCTACATCTCTTGTAAGCAGCAAATAGTTGGATCTTTTAAAAAATCCATTCTACCAATCTCTGTATTTTTATTCATTTACATTTAAAGTGATTACTGATAATAAAGGACTTCCTTTGCCATTTTGCTATTGTTTTCTACACTTAGTGGTTACCATGGGGATTACTGTTAATATCCTAAATTTATAACAATCTAGTTTGAATTGGTGCCAACTTAGTACTGTGTTTCCCCGAAAATAAGACCTACCCATAAAATAAGCCCTAGCAGGATTTCTAAGCATTCGCACAACATAAGCCCTACCCTGAAAATAAGACCTAGTGATGGGCGTGGCTACGCAGTGTATCTGCACAACCCATGCATTTTGTTGCGGAGCAGTAAAGAAGATGAGCAGCCCTTCTCATCTGCCCCATCATGACAGCTACTATCTCAGAGGTGACTGGAAAGGTGTGGGCAGCCCCACCAACAAGGTTGGCTCCCCCTGTCAGGTCCCAGCCATCCTGTGCATGCTGCAAGCTGAGGCATTGAGAGCAAAGTCTCCTCAGTGAAGTTAGGAGCGGGATGCTCTGGTTTAGGTATTGTGTGTCCTCAGGGGGAAGAAGGAAAGCTGTAGCTGCCATTTTACTATGATGATGTTCCAGAAGAAGATGACTTAACTATATTTGAATAAATGTAGATTGTTATACTGTACTTAAAAAAAATAACACATCCCCTGAAAATAAGCCCTAGGGTGTCTTCTTGAGGAAAAATAAATATAAGACCCTGTATTATTTACAGGGAAACATGGTAGCTTCAATAGCATACATTAACTGTACTGTTATTCTATCCAGCTCAGTCTTTCTCATATATTGTTATTGTCAAAAATTATATCTTTACACATTGTTTATCCATTAACATAAATTTATTGTTATTTTTAGAGATTTTTGTTTTAAATAATATAGGAAACAAAGGAGTAGCTATAAACCAAAAATATAAAATATCAGCTTTTATGTTCACTATGTAGTTATCTTTACCATTGGTACTTGATTCTTCATATGGCTTCAAGGTACTATCTAGTGTCCTTTCATTTCAGCCTGGAGGATGCCCTTTAGCATTTTGTATATAGAAGGTCCATTAATAACAAACTCCCCTATATTTTGTTTATTTGCAAATGTCTTAATTTCACCTTTATTTGTGAAGGATAGTTATGACGGATATAGAATTCTTGGTTAACAGTTTTTCTTTCTTCTTTCAACAATTTAAATATATCACCCCACTGCCTTCTGGTCTCAATGGTTTTTGATAAGAACTCAGTTGTAAATGATACTGAGGATTCCTTGTTCATGACAATGCACTTCTCTCTTGCTGTTATTAATATTTTCACTTTGTTTCTCAACAGTTTGATTGCAATATATTTCAGTGTGAATCTCTTTGAGTTCAATCTACTTAGAGTTTGTTTAGCTTCTTTGAAGTGTAGATTCATGTTTTCCATCAAATTTGGCAAGTTTTTCTATCATTATTTCTTCAAATAACCTATCTGCATTTCTTTCTGGCTCTCTTTCCCTCCTCCCTCTGAGACTCTCATAATATGTGTATTAGTTTGCTTGATAGTATACTACAGATCTCTTATGCTTTTTTCATTTTTCTTCATTATTTTTTCTTACTGGTCCTCAGACCGGGCACTTTCAATATTACTGCCTTTAAATTCATTGATTCTTTCTTCTGCCTGTTCAATTCTCCTGTTGATCTCCTCTAGTGAATTTTTCACTCCAGCTACAGATACATCTTTAGAAAAAACTCTTCTCCTACAAAACCCAATCTAAAAAATTGGATGAAGCAATTGTTACACCAGATATGCAGATATCAATGTAAGAACACAAGAAACATGAAAAAGTAAGGAAATATGACACCTCCAAAGGAACACAACAATTCTCCAGCAAGAGAAAAAAACTACAAAATGCCAGAAAAAGAATTCAAAACTATCCTTTATAAATGAAGGAGAAATAAAGTCTTTCCCAGACAAAGAAAAACTGAAAGAATTCATCACCACTAGACTGGCCCTACAAGAAATGCTTAAAGGAGATTTACACTCAGAAGCCAACAAATGATATCTATCATTGTGAAAACAAACAAAGTATAAAGCTCACTGGTAAAGCAAATACACAAAGAAGGCAGAGAAGAAAATATAAGTTAACACTACAGAAAACAACCAAAAGGTAATGGTAAACAATAAGAGAGAAAGAAAAGAGCAAAGGACATACAAAACAATGAATAAATAATTAACAAAATCACAGGGATAAGTCCTCTCATATCAATTATAACCTTGAATGTAAACAGATTAAATTTTCCACTCAAAAGGTTTGGACTGACTGAATGTATTTTAAAAATGATGCAACTATATGTTGCCTACAAGAAAATCACTTCACCTTTAAAGACACATACAGACTGAAAGTAAAGGGTTAGAAAAAGATATTCCCTGCAAATAGAAACCAAAAGCCAGCAGGAATAGCAATTCTTATATCAGCTAAAACCAGTAAAAGGAGATAAGGAAGATCATTATAAAATATAATGGTAAAGAAATCAATTCTGCAGAAGGATATAGCAATTTTAAATATATATGCACCCAATTCCAGAACACCCACATATAAATATTATTAGATTTAAAGGGAGAGATAGACTCCAGTACAATAATAGTTGGGGACTTCAACATTCCACTCTCAGCATTAGACAGATCAAGACAGAAAATCAACAAAGAAACATTGGATTTAAACTGCATTTTAGAACAAATGGACCTAACAGACACTTACAGAACATTTTATTCAACAGCTACAGCATATATTAATACATTAGCACATGAAACATTTTCTAGGACAGACCATGTGTTAGGCCATCAAACAAGTCTTAAGAAATTAAGAATTAAGAAATTAAAAAAAAATGAAAATCATACCACATATCTTCTCAGACCACAATGAAATAAAACTAGAAATCAATAACAAGAGGAATTCTGAAACTGTACAAATACATGAAAATTAAACAACATGCACAAAATTAGCAGTAGGGCCAATGATGAAATTAAGAAAGTAATCAAAAAATTTCTAAAAACAACATACTAAAACCTTGGTGATATAGTACAAGTAGTGCTAAGAAGGAATTTTATAGCAATAAACACCTACATCAGAAAACTAGAAAGATTTTAAATAAGCAACCTAACTATGCACCTCAAGGCATTAGAACAACAAGAACAAACCTATCTCAAAATGAGTAAAAGGAAGGAAATAATAAAGATCAGAGCAGAATTAAAGAAAATAGAGACTAAAAAAATTGCAAAGGATTAATGAAATGAAAGTTGTTTTTAAAAATATGAACAAAATCTATAAACTACTAGCTACACTAACCAAGGAAAAAAGAGAAAACCCAAATAACCAAAATCAGAAATGAAAAGAGACATTACAACTGGCACCACAGAAATACAAAAGGTTATCAAAGACCATTATGAAAAACTATACACTAACAAACTGGAAAACCTACAGGAAATGGGTAAATTCCCGAACACATACAATCTACCGAGATTGAATCAGGAAGAAACAGAAAACCTGAAAAGAACAATAATGAACAATGAAATTCAATCAGTAATAATAAAAAAGTCTCCCAACATAGAAAAGCCTAGGACTGAATGTCTTTACTGATGAATTCTACTAAACTTTTAAAGAAGAGCTAACACCAATTCTCCCCAAACTATTCCAAACAATTGAAGAGGAGGGAATTCTTCCTAATGCATTCTAGGAGGCCAGCATTACTTTGATATCAAAACCAGAAAGGACACCACAATCAAAGAAAACTACAGAATAACCCTGATGAACACACACAAAAATCCTCAACAAAATACTGGTTCCTAACTTTCATGGAAGACAATTTTTCCACGGACCAGACGGTAAAGCAGAGCTCTGTGGCCTGGTCTCTAACAGGCTGAAGATTGCTACTGGTCAGCAGCCCCCGGGGGGTTGGGAGCCATAGCTATAAAGGTTTTGTTTTAAAGTTGAACATGACATGAGCTGAACATATGATATCACCTCGTGGGTAAGTACACCTGATAAAGAGCAGATTTTGGATCCAGACCTAGAGTTGGCTAATTTAAAACCTTCATTTGTCGTCTCTTTGGTGTCCCACCTCTATTTTGGGGAGAGGAGAGCTATTGAGGACCAGGCTGATCAAGGAAGACTTCTTGGAGGAGTGGTGTAGGGTTCACATTGTGCTTTGAAGGCCAAGCAGAATCTGGAGAAGCAGAGAACAGGGGAAGGTGTATGTCATGTAAGGAGAGTGTTAGATGTTTCTAAAGGTACTTAAATGGCTTTTAAAAATAAAGTTGGGGAGAGCAGTGACTATGGTATCTCATCATATCTATGAGAGCAATAGACCTTTCTAAAAGGTTTCCCATTATTTCAAAATCCTTACAAAGAATCCTCCTCTTTTAAGTAGTTAATTGATATAAAAAACAATGTTGGTATAGTTGGCAACTGAAGTGTTTATAAGTAAAATCACTATTGTTTGTTTTAATTACACCATTCTTAATCATTCAAGATATGGCATTTTCTCTCGAAATTCTTTTGGTGTCTGGCCTTTAAGTAGTTTCCTAAGTTGGTGCCTCCTCACCAAGAGTACAGACATTCTGGATAGAGCAGTTTGAAAAACTGACTACTCTGCGAGCCCCTTCCCTTCCTCCCTTCCTTCCTCCCTCCTTCTTTTCTTTTCTTTTCTTTTCTTTTTTTCTTTTCTTTCTTTTCTTTTCTTTTCTTTTCTTTTCTCTTTTCTTTTCTTTTTTCTCTTTTCTTTTCATTTCTTCTCTTTTCTTTTTTCTTCTTTTCTTTTCTTTCTTCCTTGCTTTTCCCTCCCTCCTGCCTTCCCTCCCTCCCTCCCTTCCTTCCTCCCCTTTCCTTCCTTCCTCCTCTTTCTCTTTCTTCCCTCACCCCCTTTCTTTCTTTCACCCTCTGTCTCCACTGACTACAACTCCAACTGACCACAAGGATCTATTAGCAATGCGTAGAGGCACTGCAGTGAAAAGGCATGTAATTGCTAGAAGGCCTAAGTTTGGGGAAAGCTCCTGGCCACAGGAGGAAGTTCTGCTCCTTTTATTGCTTGTTTTAGACAAATTGTTATGATCAGTGCAATGAATAGTTTTGGTTGGAGTAGGAAGCCAGGAAGAGTGTGTTTTAAATTAGAATCAGATGACTAAGGGCAAGTGAGTACAGACTTTTCACCCACTTTCTCCAGGGAGATGGAGCAGATTATACACATAGGTTTAGGGAAATATTATAAAAATAATTTTTTAGAAATTGATCGCAGTTTGGTATTTGAACAAGATCACATGAAGGTTGCTGCTTAGAGAGCAAGAATGCTGCTAATTTTGATTCTTTTAAGAAGTGCATAGATGTCATTCTGGTTTCTGTGTATTATTACTGCTTTTGAATTCTCCCTGCCATCTCCCTTGTACTGGATTTTGAGCTCTTTATCTGCTTAACCTCCTCTACCAAAGAGGACTGGCAGCCGGGGATGGGGGAGGGCGGGGGAGGACAGGAGATCAATCTCCAGGTAGAGATTTTGTTTCCCCATTTTGGGTTCTGGCAGAAGGTTTGTGGTAAGGGAGATGATGCTCGTAATCATAAAATGTGGTTTGGGGTGATCCATGCTGCTCTTCCTTTCCCTTTCCCCTTATCATATACAATTGGAACTCTCTTATGCTCTGGGAAGAGGCTGTTTGAGGATAGGCAGGGAGGGGGATGAGGACCACTTCCCTCTGCCTTTCTTCATGAGGACTTCTAAGTGTGCAGTGCTTTCTCTACTGAGCTCTTATCAGAAGACCTGCCGTTTTCTTCTTTCAAAATTGCAGTGGAAACAGCTGCAGGGAAAACACATTGCAGTTTGGAGAGCTGTTGTTTAGTTGTAAAATGGTAGCTGTTTTAGGAGATGAGAACACTGTTTCCAACATTGCCTGGTGCTGAACTTTGGCTCCTGAGTTATGAGTTACTACTTTGTCTCTGACCAGAGTTGTTTTTCTAGTCTCATTTCTGCCTATGAGATCTACTTTTATAAAAAAATAGAAATACATCTTCATCTCTATGGATATCGATAGATATATCCGAGTGACGTGGAGGTTTGTGAGCAGACTGGTCATTGACTCACAACTTTGCAGGTTATCTTTAAATATAATGATAATGGCAATGAAAGCAATGATGACGATGAAGATTAATTAAATCTATAGCCCAAATTCACCTGTCCTTGGAGTCACCCATTCAGGGTAAGCCAGCATTATTGGAGAGTCTGTGGTGTAGGGGGCAGATAGCCTGACTTGGCCCCTAACCACCTCTATGGTCTTGGGTAAGTTATGTAACCATGCTAAACCTCGATTTTCTGGTCTGATAAACAGGGAATATAAGAGTGAGACCATCTATAGCCAACATTTGTCATTCTTTTAGGTTGTCCAATAAGGGGACTTTCCCTCCTGTTTTAGGAATGCTCTGGGTCTATAGTGCCAGCTACTGCTTGCTCAGCCTCCCTTGTAATTAAGGTGCAGGCACTTGCCCCAGAAATGCAGGTCGCTAGGGACTTCTCACAGGAGATGGTGGCCAAAGGACTGAGTTCCAGGGGCAGCAGTAGTGGCAGGGACAGCAGTCCCAGTGGTGGTATTCGGTGTCCAGTATTAGAAGTGTTAGCACTACAGGCTGCCCTACCCAATTCTCATAGCAGCAATGGTCGCCTCACCAAAATGGTTCAGTTGTGTGGTTTTAGGTGGTGCTCCTGTCTGTATAGCCTCCAAAGTGGTTCTCCAGCCCTTCTTGTAATCCTATGAGCTGTCATATATCCTTCTCAAATCAGCCTAAATTGGTTTCTATAGCTCACACTACAAGTCAAGGTTGGCATACTACCTCTGAGAAATGAATATTAAATAAGATAATACAAGGAAAGTGCTTGACACAGAGCATGACAGACACATAGTAGGTGCTTAAGGAATACTATGTTAATAATAGATATGATAGTTGTAGTAACAGTAACCAGAGATTAGACTCTGAAAATGGCCCTAACAGGGGTCCTCAAACTTTTTAAACAGGGGACCAGTACACTGTCCCTCAGACCGTTGGAGGACCAGACGATAGTTTAAAAAAAACTATGAACCAATTCTTATGCACACTGCACATATCTTATTTTGAAGTAAAAAAACAAATGGGCAAAAACACCCGCATGTGGCCCGCGGGCCGTAGTTTGAGGACGCCTGTGAGATGCTGTGAGCTGTCTAGGGAGAGATTGTGAAGGTGAATGCTGGGTGGAATCTATAAATGCAACCTTGGTTATCATAGAATTAACTGGACTTAGCCCAGCTTCCTCATTTACAGATAGGAAAGCCTCAGGGACTTGGAATGATTATTCAATATCACCAGTTAGTGAATGATAGAATTGAGCTAGCACACGTGCTCTCACTTCTCAGCCTTTTGTTCTTCATCCCATACACTGCTTCATGCTATTTCAATATACGAATTTAACAGACACGCGTGAATGGTGTGGGTTAGGTTCTGCAAGGAACTGGAAAACAACTACGGTAGTTGTTTCCATGATCATAGTTGAACCTGGTGAGGCAGAACATATACATACCCAGAACAATCAGAGAACAGATTAAAAGAGCCCAGTACACGCTGGCCCTGTGGCTGCAAAACCACAGGATGGGGCAGTCACTGCGGGCTAAAGCCAAGGAAGGTCTCAGGGGAAGGTGAGAATTGAAGCAGATATGTGAGGTGACTTTTACCAACTAAATAAAGTGAAAGTTTTTTTTTTTTTTTAAAGTTTAAGGTAAAGCCAAATTTAGACATTTACTTGTGGGTTTACATATTTGTTTTCGAGAGGAAATCAGGGTAGAACTTTTAAAAATACCATGAAAATTATAGGATATGAGTTATAATGGCTAAATTAAAAAAAGTTTTAAAATCTGTGCTGTAAACTCTGAGAGGGCTGTTCTGTTGATTGTTTGTCTTAACCATCTCTGGAAATTTAAGCCACATCCGCAATAAGTTGAAAGTGTTATTGAAAATATCTTCATGGCATTTTTGTATCATTTGGTGGTTTTTAGAGAACATTTATGTGCATGGCCTTTGACCATGGTGACAACAATGAGACATAGGTGGGGTAGACATTTTTAAAATGTAAAGATGAGGAAACTGAAGCTCAGGAGGCTTAAATGGTTTGCTACCATCATAAAACAAATTGGGTTATTTAACAAAGTTGAGTCCAGGTTTCTTGACTTCTAGTCTAAAATTCCATCTGCTAAGAAAATTTTTAAAAAATTCCATGTGTCAAAAAGCAACTTTGGAAACACTGTATATTGTCATAGTAGCCCCTATTTTAGTTCGCTTCGCTCCCCATCTTAAAGCTGCTTTACCTCTGAACACAGAGGAATTTCTACACACACTGCCAGTTCCAGATTATCCAACTGATTGTTGTAAAACGCAGCTATTGGGTTTCTCACTGCTGACTGTCTCGGGGACTCCAGGCTGCAGAGATGTCATGAACTGGGTCTCACAGGGAGTGAAGACACTCAGTGAGCTTGACATTCCTTCTGGAAAGTGTTGATGTAGTAGTGAAAGTTTTTTGTTTTCGTTCTTTAAAGAAAAGTAATCCCACATCTGTAATTCTTCTCAAGGGAGAACACTGACACAGTCTAATCTGTTGAAAATGAAGAAAGTTACTTTCTTCTTGGTAGCCAAAGGAGATGATGAGAAGAAGAATCTGAAACTTGAAATCTCCAATCTGTAGCAAAGAGTGCCAAGAATCATACCTATGTTTTTTTTTTTGTTTTTTAATTCAAAAAGTTATCCCTCCCTCCTTCCCTCCCTAGTTTTCCAACTAAATCCCTTTCTGTTCTTTCTTGATTTACTTTCAGGCATTGCTTCTCTATATGGGCATTATATGTTCTAAATCCCAATGGCTCATTCCCGGGGCCTGTCCTCTTTTTGCTCTATATTTCATCCTTAAGCAAGCATATGGATGTGACTTGGAAATTAAATTTCCTAGTCCAGGTCTCTCTTTCAAATGCCAGGTCAAATATGTCCTCATATATCCACTGGGTCATCTCAAAAACATCTTAAGTTCAACACGAATAAGATGAATTCATCACATTCCCTCCACCAATCCTGGCTGCCACTTACTATTCCCATATCTTGGTGAACATAGCAGCATCCTGCAGTTGCAGCAACCCAGACATCATTCTCTTTCTTAAGCCCTATCTCTAATCCATCAGCAGTGGCGACATTCCCCATACCCAGCCACTTCTTTCCATTTCTGCTGCCACAACTGGTTCTGACTTCTGTTACCTTTCATCGTGACCATTGCAGAATCTTCCTCACAGCTCTGTCTGCATCTTTTCAGAATGCTTCCATCGTCATGGGTAAACGGTGCAGTTCAAGTTGTGAAGATATTGACATAAAGAGCCTGCCATATAGTCAAGTCCAGGCACCGAAAAGGCACTTAGTGCATTCTTGTAGGATGTTGTATTTCCACTGTAAGGTGAGTTACCTGTGTGCCCTTGGCTCCATTCACCTCAGTCTCTATCATCCCCTTGTTCAACTTCAGAGTAAGGGCCAGAGAAATCATGTCTTTGTAACAATATCAGGGACAAAATAAGCTGAAAGAAATAATGTTAACTGAAAGCAGGCTGTAATAATTAGTGAATACCTGATTCCAATCTTAGCTTAAAAGATGGAGGGAGAAGAGAAACAATTACAGTAATTTTCATATAACTTACAAATACAGATAAAAAGATATACAATTATAGGTATACGTATGTACAGTAAGAATATAAACACCCACATACACCCATTTTGTACCTGGGGCCCACCCAATTCAGGCCTGGTACATAGTAAATATTTGCTCAATGAATGAATAAAACAGAGCCAGCTCCTTATCAGGTTTGGGCAAAATATTAGGTCTTTGTTTTTGTTGGTTTCCAGAAAATGAAATCAAAACAAAATAAATTTACCAGTTCATATACATTCTTACAGAATTATTTTTCAAAATTATTCTAGGAAAACATTTATCCCTCAAAGTTCTTAGTCAAACAGGACTATACTTCTTTAATTCCACTACCTAACTCTATCCCAGTCTAACCTAATATTCTAGGTGTGATCTCCAGCAGTAAGTATTCCATTTTACCACTTATAGATTAGGAAATTGAGACATTTGTAAGATTCCAGAGACTTCAGAAAAAGGCAAGTAATTGCTTACCAAGAAATTTCCCTTAAGTCTGATTTTCTGTACTAGTAATGTCCTACCAACTCAATGACACTATAAAAAATATGTAGTTAAAACTCAGTATTTTTAAGGGTTCAGTTCTTCCTAAATTAATCTATAGATTCAATGCTTTCTCAATCAAAATTTCAGCAGGCTATTTTGTTAGAAATTAAGAAGCTGATTCTAAAATGGATACACAAATGCAAATGACTAAAGCAATCTTTTAAAAGAAGGAAAAAGCAGGAGGTCTTCTATTACCTAGCTTCAAGACTTAATATAAATCTAAGTAACCAAGACAGTGTGATATTGGTGGAAGAGTAGACATATAGGTAAATGGAACAGAAAAACCCAGAAATAGACCCTTATATTTATGATCAGATTTTTTACAAAGATGGAAATTCTATGGGGAAAGTCTTTTCAACAAATGGTGGTGGAGCAACTGGATGTTTGTTAGAAAAAAAAAAAAGAATCTGGATTCTTACCTGAGGTCATATAAAAAATAGATCATAATGTAAATTTGAAAGCCAAAATGATAAGAATTCTAGAAGAAAGCATAGAAGAAAATCTTTTTGGTCTCGAGGTAGGCAAAGAGTTCTTAGATACAACAATCATGAGCATTAAAGAAAAAAATGATAAATTGGACTTTATTAAAATTAAAAGCTTTTGGCCTTCAAAAGACACCCTTAGGAAAATGAAAAGGCAAGCCATAGAGTGGGAGAAAATTATTGCAGTGCTATGTGTTAGCTATCTATTGCTGTGTAATTTGTTAATTACTCCTTCAAACTTAGCAACTTAAGACAACATTTATTGCCTCACAATTTCTGTGGGCCAAAATCTGGGAGGTTGCAGTTAAGCTGCTGTGTGGGGTAAAGCCATCTAAAGACACTTATGTGGCTGTTGGCAGAAGATCCTTTCCATAGACTGTCCGTTTGTCCTCATGATAAGGCAGCTGGCTTCTCCTTGAATGAGTAGCTCAAGAGAGAGAGTGAGGGCGTGCACTGCAACAGCTGGGTGGTCTTTTTATGACCCACTCTCTTGGAGTGACAACCCGTAACTGGAGTGTCCAAGAATTTGTGTACATATCTGTAAAACCACCACAATGTGTATCTTATAAAGAAATTGTATACAGAATAGACATAGAACACATACAACTCTATAATAAGCAAACAATTCTAATAATTAAAACTGAGTAAAAGAATTGAATGGACACTTTAGGAAAGAAGATAGTTTCATGTCCAATAAACACATGAAGTTCAGTATCACTCAGCATCAGGGAAATGTAAATAAAAACCACTATATGTCTATCAGAATGGCTAAAATAAAAAAGACTGAAAACTTTGACTAAATGTTGACAAAGATGTGGAGCAATTGTAACACATTGCTCAAAGATGTGGAGCAATTGTAACATTGCTGGTGGGAATGTAAAAGAATATAACCACTTTGGAAGACTGTCAGTTTCTTAAAAGTTAAACATATACTTAACATACAGCCTAGCCATCCCACTCTGAGGTATTTACCCAAGAAAAATAGAAAATATATGATAGCATAAATATTTGTACAATTATGTTCATAGCAATTTTATTCATAGTAGGTATTAATATGAGAACTGGAAATAACTCAAATGTCTTTCAATAGATAATTGAGAAATAAAGTGTGGTACATCCATACAATGGAGTACTACTCAGCAATTCAAAGGAACAAGCTACTAATACACAAAACAACATGGATGAATCTCAAAATTATCATGCTAAGGAAAAGATTAGACACAAATAGAACATACTACGTAAATCTAGTTATATAAAATTCTAGAATGTAAGCCAATCAATAGTGACCAATACAGATAAGTTTTTGCCTTGGGCTGTGGGTAGAAGAAAGAATAGAGTACAAAGGAACATGAGATATCTTTGGGGGCTGGTGGACATGTTCCATGTCTTGATTGTTGGGGTGGTTTCAAGAGTATATACATTTGTTTTTTGTAGTTGAATAGTATTCCATGGTATACATATCTGACATTTTATTAATCCACTCATGTATTGATGGGCACTTGGGTTGTTTCCACATCTTTGCAATTGTGAATTGTGCTGCCATAAACATTTGAGTGCAGGTGTCTTTTTTATAGAATGTCTTTTTTTCCTTTGGGTAGATGCCTAGTAGTGGGATTGCTGGATCAAATGGTATTTCTATTTTTAGCCCCTTGAGATATCTCCAAATTACTTTCCACAGGGGTTGTACTAATTTGTAGTCCCACCAGCATTGTATGAGGGTTCCAATCTCTCCACATCCATGCCAGCATTTGTTGTTTTGGGACTTTTTGATAAAGGCCATTCTCACTGGAGTTAGGTGATATCTCATGGTGGTTTTGATTTGCATTTCCCTAGTGATTAGAGATGTTGAGCACCTTTTTATATGTTTGTTGGCCATTATTCTGTCTTCTTCTGAAAAGTTTCTGTTCATGTGCTTTGCCTATTTATTACTCATAACTAATGGATGCGGAATGCACTGTATTGGGGATGGGCACGCTTGTAGCCCTGGCTTGGGTGAGGCAAAGGCATTATATGTAACTAAAATGTTTGTACTGCCATAATATTCTGAAAAAAAAAGAAAAAAGAAATGATGTATACATAGAACAAAATCTGTTAGCTAATGTTATAAAAAATGTTATAAAAGAAAAAAAAGAGTGTATACATTTGTCAAACTCATTGATTTGTTTACCTTAAATGGATGAAGTTTTTGGAATATAAATTATAATATATCCCCAAAAAGTTTACTTTTAAAAGGAATGTAATAGAGAAACTAAAAGTCAATAATTTTCCATCTTTAAAACTGTGGAATGTCACTTTGAATGAGTATGTTCACCATTTGTGTAATTTGTGGCTTGGTGAAGCATTTAAATTACCTAATTTTTAGTGGTTTTGCCTGCGAAATGTGTGCATTTGGCAGAGTTGTAATCAAATGGGAGAGGGAGGGAGAGTTTGTTGTGCAGGATTAGGCAATCTCTGAGGCTCCTTCCAGTTGTCACATAATCCTGTCTTCTGTCCCCGTGTGGACAGGAGGGCAAGCGTTGGAATTCAACAGACCTGAGTTCAATTCTGGCTCTGTTATTTCTAGCAGTGTTGCCCTGGACAAGTTACTAAGTCTCAGTTTCCTAAAAGGTAAAATAAGGATAATATACCTACATTGAAACGAGTTGACCTATAAAACACTCAATACACAAAAAAGGTATAGAGAAGGTGTTTAATAAACATTCATTTTTTCCTTTCCTTCTTCAGGAAAGTTTTGACACAATAAACTTGGAAATTGTGGGTCCTAAGAAAATTAGCGATTTTCAGGAGCATTAAAATATCAGCAAAATCTGTATCTTTTGACTATATAGACAAACCATAAGTGGCAAACTGATTAGTAAAATATATATCTAACGAGGAAATAAAAATAAGAGTTAATCCTTTTGTTTTAAATCGGCACTCCAAATTCCAAAGAGACACAAATGACTTCTTAAAAATGCACTGAAAATGCACAGTAATATATATAATCATATTATTAACAAGCATAATTCAAAAAAATGGAAGCTGTAAGATAGTTGTTTATTAGGGCCTTAATCCACAAAACTATACAGGAAACCTAAAACACATATGCATTCCTAGGCTCAAAATAAAATGGAAGCTCAATGTCTGTTACACCATCCCATCCATTTTACCTCCATCTATGTTTTAAGGTTTATTTTTTTAAATGAAATTGGTGAATATTATCTATTCCTTTCCTGCTTTAAAATAAATATGAGCTGTGTAATGTTTGTATTGGAAAGGCAAGTATTGTACATAGAGTGAAAATGCAAGAAAAAGAAACAGAAAGTTATCTTCTTGCCTTATTTAAAAGAAGGAATAAAAAAGGAGGTAATTTGCTTGTGTTTGAATTTTTTTTTTGTTTTTATCACAGTTTGTTCACTATTTTACCCAAGAATTTCAAATGCTAATTAGGAATGTGTTTTCATCTCATCAATCAGAGCATGCAGCCAGGAATTTGTTTTTGCTAGTTGGTGCAATAGCTTATTGCCAGTTATATGAAGATACATTTAAACCTACTAAATAGAAGTAAGTGTTCCTTAAAAACAAATTAAGCTTTCACCAAATAATTCAATTCTGGAAGCAAACATTGAATGCTTACTTTGTGCAGTTTGTGATTGACCTGCCATCTCCCTGTTTCTGCCCCATCAACCACTCCTTTCCCATGTCATTTCCTTTTGTTCCACCTTTCCTGTTTAGATTACATGCTCCCTGCTGGTGGGGGTTGGGACTTGTATTGCCAAGGGGTACTTGCACCTGTGAATGCCCTATACACAAGTGGCATTCAGCGTGGAGTGACAACTGCCTGGAAGCCCAGTTCCTTTCCATATAGAGTATTTGATGTATATCATGTCTCTAGTCATATTACTCTCCTCATCTAGACAGGGAAGAAATGCTGGAAATGAGTGCAAGTGGAGTTTAGGACCCTGCCTAGGGCACACAAACAGGTAGTGAATACTTGTCACCCAAGGTCCTGACTACTTAGAATTTTTTCTACTGGTCAGCACAATCGTAGTGGTGAATGCCCATGAGCTAGGGGCCTCTTGTAGGTTCAGGGAGCTGTTTCTCCCTGAGTTTAGAACAGAAAAATATGCATATTCAACCTAGCTATTCACCTGTCCGTTCCCAGCTTTTCCAAGTTATATCCTGGTCCAATCTCCTGAAACATCAAGAGGGAATTTAGTGACTCAGCTCTGCAAAGATGTGACTTTCGCCCTCTGAGGCTGAAAACGGAGTGGCCGGTCTGGAAATTTGAGCTTTGTGATGTTTGCCTCAGCCTCTAAGAAACATGCAATGAACTTTGTGTAAATAGGAAACTGAATAACTCGTTTTGTCTGGGATGGCGTAGGGGTGGAGCTGCCTAGAAATGAGAGAATAGATTACATGACCCTTCAGATTCTCCTGCCTTTTATTTGTGAGTCCTTGGCAGGACATTCCAGGTGCTCCCCACATTGTCCCCAAATTGTCTGCCCAAACTGGTGAACCTGGCTCTCTCATGTAAAACTTCTATTTTTGTCAACTTGACATTTTAATAATAGCCGGTTTTTCAACTCCTTCGTCCTCCATACAGGTTATTTATTTATTCACCAAATATTTATTGAGCACTTACTCTGTGCCAGGGACTGTTCTGGGTTTGGGGAATCCAGTAGTAAACAAAACAGGCAACATTTCCTGCTCTATGGAGTTTACATTCTAGTGGAAGAAGAAAAAAAGTAAAGAAGCTAAATAATTTAAATATAAAGAGTAGATAGTGATAAGTATTGAAGAGAAACTCTGTAGTGGGAACAGGTAATAGGAGATTTTAGGGGATGGCAAGCGTTGAGATTTTAGATAAGGTAGCCTGCGAAGGCCCCATGGAGAGGGTGGTTTTGGGTAAAGACCTGAAGAAGTGAAGAAAGGTGAGCCAGACGCACATCTAGGGGAAGCAGGCAAAGGGAACAGCATGGGTGAAGTCCCTGAGGTGAGAACGTACAGTTTTGTCTCTGGGCCTTTGCGCTCCACATACTCCTTTCTTGCCATGCCTCTCTCTCTTCCACATTGTACTTCCTTTAAGCCTTCCCCTTCTCTCTCCCCTCCTCCTCTTCTCTCTCTCTCTCCTTCTTTCTCTTGCTTTATTTTTTCCGTAAGGGCTTTCGCATTCAGTATTTGATATCATCCTACTCCAGATTCTTGAAGCACCACTTTGGTTTGTACCAGCTCTGAAATGCTCAGGGGAGGCTGCCTTCCTAGTTTAGCCATGTCTCTGTGTGTGTGTACGTGTCTGTCTAACCAAAGCATAGCCTGTGAAGGGCTGGGGCTGTGTGTTCTGAAAAGGACCACAAAGAGCAGGGGTTTAACGTGTTTCTTGATACCATTGCTGCTTTTAAACTGTAAGGATGGGGTGTTTCACCTTACATTTAGAATTGTGGTTGTGTTACATTTTAATAATTAGTCTCTTTCAGAGTCTCCAGGAATGTGTCTAAAGGCCCTAGATCATTCTCGCTTGGGAATGCTTTTCTCCTTTATCATCTGGCAAATCTTAAACAATGATCAGAAAGTAATATCTAGAGAATTTCACTCCAGAAACAACTTTGAGCTGTCTGTGACTTTCCAGAGTGATCTTTTGAAATAAAATTGTGAAGGCTTTAATATGGACGGTTTTCATTAAAGCAGGGTGCCACGAGGATTTGTTTTTCCAGTTTAAATGCCATTTCACTCTTCTTTGATATATTGATATCTCTCTATATATACACACATATATATATTTTATAGTTTATATGTATGTACATCTTATATGTGTTCTGACATCATATATATTATTAATAATTATTTAGGATAAATAAGTACTAAATATAAATAATATTATATGAAAATCAGCAGCAAAGAGATTCAACTCAAGTAATCACCAGGCAAGCACTGTTAGATGTACTATTAAACCATGCAAGCTAGTATAATGAAACATTAGACATATTTTGATAGTTTCATTTTATTCTTAACAAAAGGAAAATTTAGATTTAAGAAAAAAGTCTTTTAGTTTAAGACACAGGTGTTTGATGGTTAAAGTCTTAAGTCTGGGCTTTTCGTGTCTTCAGAGCAGTTCCAGATCTTTCCTTTACTGTAGCCATTGCTGCCACGGACTCCTGCACGTGGTCTTTGTGGACAGTCATCTTAGCTCTCCTCCTTGCAGCTGGCAGCTAAACCTCTATCAGGAGAACCCTTTTCCACAGCCATACGGGGAGAATCCTATGGGCACTTTCAAAAATTTGTGCCATAGAGAGTACTAAGAAATGTTTGGCTAGGTAAAGAGATTTATTTTCCAGTAAGTGATTCTCGGGATTGGATGCCCAGTTGAAGATATTTCAGTGAAGTCATGTCAGGAAATGATGCTTATCAAGTTCAGCCCTGTGCTTAGGATGCCTGGATTGTTTATGCATTGGATTCCTAGAGCATTATCTCACACCAACTATTATCACTTCACTACCTCATCAGTTCCCTCGCTAGTTACCCTTGAACTTTCCCTGAAATGACTGGCTCACCTGTCCCCTGTTCACCTCATCCATTCATTTAACCAATCCTTATCTCCATCTATGACACGCACTGGGGCCATAGCAAAGATGAAACAACAGCTTCTGCTCTCAAAGACACATAGGCTACAGGAAAGACAGGCAGATGATTCTAACGCAATATAATAACCACTATGATGGATGTGTGACCAATGGAAGCAGAAAGAAAAGGATGCCTTAAGCCTGTATACAGGAGACCCAGGGAAGGCTTTTCCAGAAGAAGCAGTAATTTAGCCGAAACTGAAAGTAAGTGGAAAATTTTCAAATAAGAGGAAGTTCAGATGGTAGGGAATTTCAGGCAAGGAAGTACAGGCTGGCTTACTCAAGGAAGAGTAACCTATTTGGAGTGGCTGTGGCTCAGTACACTGGGAAGGAAGCAGGATGAGTATGCAGATACTTCTTTTGAATGGTGTGGTATGTTTAGATTTTATCTTATAGGGAGGGGAATAATGGGAAAATTTTAAGGAGGATAGTGATAAGAACATATGAGAGAGAATTATTTTTAGCATTTGGAGGATGGATTTCCAGGAAAGGGTGAGGCTAGAGGCCAGGAGACTAGTTAATGGTTGACTGCTACTAGTAATAGATGTGCAGTTGGATTCAAATCCAGACGGCCTGGCTGTAAAGCAGGAGGCCTCAACCACTATCTATGGTGCCTCTCTTGCACAGAGTTCATGAATACAGGATTCAGAGGTCAGTCTACTTGGGTTCAAAATCCTGCTTTGACAGTTAGGAATGGTGGGATTATTGAAAGATCACTTAATCTCTCTTTGCCTCAGTTTCCTTATCTGTAAAATGGGGGAGAATACAAATATAATGCTAACCTCATGATGTGTGAAGATTTAGTGGATAAATATTTGTAAAGTTCTAATAAGAGTGCTTGGCATGTAGTAAGCATTATGTAAACGTTGGCAGTGATGATGATGTAGGCCACGGTACCCTATGGCAGGTCCCAGTGGTGGGAGCTCAGCTGGATTGTCCATGTCCAGAAATTGTTAGAACTGATCACTTACTCTGCATAGGAAAGTGGAGTCATTTCTCAAATTCTCTTAAGTCTGACCCCAACACAGTGTATTGGCAGTGAGGTTTTCAGTGAGTTTCCAGAACACTAGGTACACCCATATTCAGGAGCAAAGTTGAACTTTTCCAAAATGCAATACAAATGATCACAGGATTATCTCTTGTTGCAGGAGTCTCAGGCATTGGCTTGCATCAGAAACACCTGGAGGATTTGTTAATAAAACACAGATTTCTGGGCTCCACCTCCAGAATGTGTGATTCAATAAATCTGGAGCAGAGACCAAGAATTTGCTTTTCTAACACAATCCAAGGTGATGCTCACGTTGCTGGTCCGGTCCAGGTCCACACTTGGAGAACCCCTGTCCTGGTGCATGTGCTGCTGCCCTGCATTAGAGACAGTGACTGAGACACAGCATTCCTGGCTTCCTGCTGTCTCCCAGACCCTCTGCCGAGCGGCCTTGGCTTCCCTCACTGTTTCAGGTGCGCTGGCTCTTCAGGCTCCCAGGGTGTGTGTGATGCATGGATCTCTTTTCTTCATCTGTACAACCAAGAGATTGAACCAGATCCCAGGTCCCCAGGCCTACTGAATCAGAATTCAGAATTAAGGCCCTGGCAGGAAAGATGAGAACATCA
This sequence comes from Cheirogaleus medius, assembly GCA_008086735.1. Taxonomy (NCBI): domain Eukaryota; kingdom Metazoa; phylum Chordata; class Mammalia; order Primates; family Cheirogaleidae; genus Cheirogaleus; species Cheirogaleus medius. The sequence goes on along the minus strand of VBSM01002616.1, from coordinate 22,688,106 downwards.
GAAGCTGATCTGGTGTAATCTTGCCATTCATTTCTCTATTGCCCCGCTGGAATCACTTGCTGGTGAAGTGTCTGTGGTTCTGTGTTTTTGAAGAGAACAGGCAACTCTCTCTAACATTTTTCAGTTGTGATTTCAACTTTGCATCCCATAATAAACTAGATTAAAGAATCACAAACCAAAGATTGTCACCATCACTAGTTAATCTGGATAATGATTGTAAAATGAACTATTTTGACAACTCGACGATTCTGATAACTGCAGTCAGCCCGGGTGTCGTGTGTCTGTGCGTCATTCTCTAACTCTAATTTCCCGGATCTGCCTCCTGCCACTTGGCACGCTTGTTGGCTGCACCTGTCTGCAATGCTAGGCTATAGAAGGAGTCCACAGAAGGAAAGTGTGATGAAAATGACTGGGCAATTTTTAGGATGACATAGAAGGAGAAAGGTAAGACCTGGAGTTGGCAGGTAGGCTCCATACCGTTTTTGAGATGGGGCTGGTAGGATTTCAATGGTATGTTACATAACCACCCTCCCAAAGGGCAGCATGTACATTTCAGTGGCAGAAAAAGAAAAGCACTCTGTTCTGCCACGGTTAATTGTTAATTCAAGTGTTGCTTTATCATATTACATATTTCTGCTTACATCCAGTGACTGTCCTAAGGAAATCCTTAGGTACTAGGTTTTTGAACTAAATAATCTTTTTTTCCAAAAAAAAAGCATGAAAGCTCAAATTGAATCCTAACAAATATATTTTTCATTGAAGCTGATTAGAGTATCTCTTTTTGAGGCTTTCCAATATATTAGAATAACAAAGATAAACATTAATCTTAGCAACATACTGGTGATAGTAGCAGATCATCTCTATTCAGTGTGACAAATACCTACTGAATTCCTACTAGGTCAGGGTATAGCACTAGGCCCTGTGGAGATGAAAAAAATGTTCTTGCCTTTTTACCATGTAGTAAGGGGATTAGAAATTACACATTTATAATGCACACTGGATATTTAAAATATCATGAGACATACAAAATACTATGAAAGCTGAGCAGAGGGAGTGCTTTTCTCTGGGTGTAGGGATTTGGAGGGATCCTGAGGGAAGGAGGGGGAGGATAGGATTTTGACAGCAGTGGCTGGGGGAAGGGCCATCTGTTCTGGAGTCAGGGAAGGCAATGTTTAGGCTCAGTGCAGAGTCACTGCAGGACAACTAGGATTCTTGAAACACTTCTTCTCATTCCCACCAGAGGCTGTCTACTGACTCCCACAGACGTCCTGTCTTAGAGGAAGTGCCATGCCTCAGAACTCACTCTATGTGAAATGAATGAAAGGCTGCCGCGGTGGCCAAGCTTCAAGATGGTTTCATTTCCTTCATTCTCTTATGCCCTCCTTAAAGCATTCCAAGTTTCAAAGTTGGCATTTTGGGAGAGAAACTGGCTTCGGCTCTTCCAACTCAGCAATGCTGCACATCTGCTAGGGTTACGATAAACCTAGAAATGTTGGGCTTCTGCCGTCTCTTCAAGTGGGGAGGTGAGGCAGCGTGTGGGAATGTGATTGGGAAGGTTTTGTATTTAGGGGGCGGAAGGCGTTGGCCACACAGTGCAAGGATAATACGAATAAAAGGATGTGCGGTACAGGGCCCCTCGGGGCTGCAGCAGAAATGTTGAGGTTGCTCTTTGGAAGTGCGGTTGATCTGTGATAAGCATGCTTTGTGTGACAAACATTTTTGCTATGCAAATTAAAGTTTAGGAGATTTTCCTTTGTAGTATGTGTGTGAGGTTCAGCAGTAACTCAGGAATTTTTGTTTCTCATGAAAGTGGGAACTGAGATTGTTTCTGGTCATTCCCAGACAGGAGTGAGGCAGTTTACACAAGAAATGGTTCACAGGGTAAGTGTCAATCCTTGAAAAACTTGTTCTTTTCATCCATATCACCAGAAAGACACTGAACAGCACATTTCTGCCTTCAAGCCAATTGCTAGCGCATGCTGGAAAGCACCTGAATGTTGGACACTGTGTCAAAAAAGGTGGCAAACCCTCCTCTGAGATTGAGATGGGAGCAGGGATAAGTGTGCATTCTCCAGAAAAAACTCCAGGGACCATTTGGAAGGAGAGAAGTTATGGATCATGCTTTACCACCTCAAGGTCGTGGACATTTCTCATATTTATGTGATGAAGTCTTTGTATCTAAATTGGTTTTTCTGTGTACCTCTTTGTTTCTTCTTTAAAACAAGAAAGTGTAAAAATGTAATTTGTGTAGTCTTGGCTATTAGGATATGTCATTAGGAGTCCTCCATGGAGGTAGAGTGATTAAGAAACAAAGAGAGAGGATGCTGCCAGACCCCAGTCCCTTCCCATTAACTCTTCCTGCACTTCCCCTTAAGACTTAAATATACCCTCGAAGCTTCATTTAATTTCCCGTGCAAACATACAGTGTCAGTGCTGCTTTTTAAAAAAATCTTTATTGGTTTATTTTTACTAATATGGATAGTGACTTTAGCAATTATTTTGTTTCATTCTAAGATGCTGGATTTTTTTAAAAATAGACTTTTTTAGAGCAGTTTTAGTGAAATTGAGTAGAAGGTGCGGAGATTCATCATATACCTTCTGTCCCCACACAAACGCAGTTTTGCCCATTATCAGCATCCCCTCTGCATCCCCACAGAGCGGTACATTTGTTACAGTTGATGAACATACACCATTATCACTCAAAGTCCATAGTTTATATTAGGGTTCCGTTTTATTGTACATTCTATGGGTTTGGACAAATGTACAATGACATATTCACTATTATAGCATCAGAGTAGTTTCACTGCCCTAAAAATTCTCTGAGCAACACCTTTTCATCCTTCCTTCCCCTCGACACCTGGCAATCACTGATCCTATTACTGTCTCCATAGTTTTGCTTTTTATACAATGTCATACACTTGGAATCATACAGTATGTAATCTTTTCAGATTTGCTTCTTTCACTTAGTCTATTTGTCCAAACCCATAGAATGCACCTAAGATTCTTCCATGTCTTTTCATGGCTTGATAGCTCATTTCATTTTAGTGCTCAAGAATTTCCATTGTCTGGATGTACCACATTTTATTTATCCATTCACCTACTGAAGGAAACCTTGGTTGCTGCTGAGTTTTGACAGTTACAAATAAACCTTCTATAAACATCTGTGTGTAGGTTTTTGTGGGCACAAATTTTCAACTCCTTTGGGCAAATACCAAGAATAGTGATTGCTAGAATGTATGGTAATAATATGTTTAGTTTTCTAAGAAACTACCAAACTGTCTTCCAAAGTGGCTATGCCATTTTGCATTCCCACCAGAAATAAATGAGAGTGCCTGTTGCTTCACATCCTTTTCAGCATTTGGTGTTGTCAGTGTTCTGGATTTTGGCCATTTAAATAAATAAGTACATAGTGGTATCCATTGTTGTTTTAACATACATTTCCCTGATGACATATGATGTGCAGCATCTTTTCACATGCATAGTTGCCATCTGTGTATCTTCTTTGGTGAGATGTCTGTTAAGTTCTTTGGCCCATTTATTAGTAGGAGTGTCTGTTTTCTTATTGTTGAGTTTTAAGTGTTCTTTGTATATGTTGAATAGCAGTCCTTTATTTGAAATGTCTTTTCAAATATTTTCTCCCCATCTGTGGCTGTCTTCTCATTCTGTTGAATGTATCTTTCACAGAGAATAAGTTTTTAATTTTAATGAAATCCAGTTTATCAATTCTCTATTTCATGGATTGTGCTTTTGGCACTGAGATACAAAGTGGTATTTAGATAAAAAGTCATTGCCAAGCCCAAGGTAATCTAGAGTTTCCTCTGTGTTATCTTCTAGAAGTTTTATGGTTTTGCATTTTACATTCTGGTCTGTGATACATTTTGAGTTCCTTTTGTGAAAGGTGTAGTGTCTGTGTCTAGATTCATTTTTTTGCATGTTGTATGTTCAGTTGTTTCAGCATCATGTTGAAAAAGCTAGCTTTGCTACACTGTATTGTCTTTGCTCATTCATTGTCAAAGGTCAGTTGACTTTATTTATGTGGGTCTATCTCTGGGCTCTCTATTCCATTCTATTGATCTATTTGCCTAT
>VBSM01002616.1:22671181-22684010 GCA_008086735.1 Cheirogaleus medius | reverse complement strand
TTGCCAATACCACATTGTCTTAATTACTAAAAATTTGTAGTAAGTCTTGAAGTTAGGTACTGTTAGTCCTCTGATTTTGTTCTTTTTCTTCAATAATATATTGGCTTTTCTGGATCTTTTGCCTCTACCTATAAACTTTAGAATTAGTATGTTGATATTCATAAAATAATTGCTGAAAGTTTGATTGAGATTGCATTGAATGTATAGATCAAGTTGGGAAAAACTGACATCTTGACAATATTGAGTCTTTCTACCCAGGAACATGGAATACCTGTCCATATATTTAGTTCTTTGATTTCTTTCATCAGTTTTGTAGTTTTCCTCATATGGATATTGTATATATTTAGTTAAATGTATACCTATGTACTTCATTTTTTGAGTGCTTACTATTTTTTAATTTCATATCCCACTTGTTCATTGCTAGTATATAAGAAAGTGATTGACTTTTATATGTTAAACTTGTGTTCTGTAACATTGTTATAATCACTTATTAGTTCCGGGAGTTTTTTTTGTCAATTCTTTCAGATTTTCTAGGTGATCATGTCAGCTATATACAAAGACAGTTTTATTTCTTTCTTCCCAATCTGTGTGTGTTTTATTCCCTTTTTTTTTCTTATTGCATTAGCTAGAACTTTTAGTATGATAGTGAAAAAAAATGGTGAGAAAGGATATCCTTGCTTTGTTTCTTATCTTAGAAGGAAGCTTCAAGTTTCTCAGCATTAAGTGTAATGTTAACTGTAGGTTTTTGTAGATGTTCTTTATCAAGTTGAGGAAGTTTCTTGTTATTCCTTGATTACTGAGAGTTTTTTTTTACCATGAATGTTGGATTATGAAAAATGCTTTGTCTGCATTTATCAATGATTTTTTTCTTTAGCCTGTTGATGTGATGGATTATAGCAATTGATTTTTGAATATTGAACCAGCCTTTTATACCCGGGATAAATCCCACTTGGTCGTGGAGTATAATTTATTGCATACATTGTTGGATTTAATAAGAAAATGGTTGGTGTAATTTTCTTCCCTTAACACTAAACATTTCATTCCATTCTCTTCTTATTTGCATGGTTTCTGAGAAGTCAGATTTAATTCTTACCTATGCTCCTCTATAATTCTGTAGGTTGAATATGATATAATTAGATTTTAGAGTATCCCCCCCCTTATCTTTCTTGGTGTTCTCTGATCTTTCTGGACCTGTGGTTTGGTGTCTGACAATAATTTAAGGAAAATTCTTAGTCATTATTTTTAAAAATATTTCTTCTTTAATTTTCCCAGTTTTCCCTCCTTCCTGTATTTCCGTTATGCATAAATTATACCTTTTGTAGTAGTGAACAATATTGAGTCTTTGATTTGACTCTCAGCTTGATTTTTGTTGGTGTATAGGAATGCTACTGATTTGCGTGCATTGATTTTATAACCCAAGACTTTGCTGAATTTATTTATCAATTCCAGGAGTCTGTTGGTGGAGTCTATGGTATTGTCTAGATATAAGATCATATCATCAGCAAGAAGTGGTAGTTTGACCTCCTCTTTCCTAATTTGGATATAATTCCTTTCTTTCTTTTTCTTTATTTCTCTGGCTAGGACTTTCAGCACTATGTTGAATAGAAGTGGTAACAGTGGGAACCCTTGTTTTGTTCCAGTTATTAGTGGGAATGCTTTCAATTTTCCCCATTCAGTATGATGGTGGCTGTGGGTTGTCATATATGATTTTATAATCTGGAGATATGTTCCTTCTATTCTTAGTTTATTAAGGGTTTTTATCATGAAAGGGTGCTAAATTTTGAATGCTTTTTCTGCATCTATTGAAATGATCATGTGGTCTTTGTTTTTGCTTCTGTTTATGTCATGACTTTATTTATTGATTTACATATATTGAACCATCCTTGCATCCATAGATGAAGCCCACTTGGTCATGGTGGATTATTTTTTTGACGTGCTATTGAATTTGGTTTGCTAATATTTTACTGAGGATTTTTGAATCTATGTTCATAAGGGATATTTGTCTGTAGTTTTCTTTTTTCATTGTGTCCCTTCCTGGCTTTGGTATCAAGATGATACTGGCTTCAAAAAATGAGTTGGGGAGGATTCCCTTTTTCTCCATGCTATAGAATAATTTCTGCAGTATGGATATCAGCTCTTCTTTGTAGGTCCGGTAAAATTTGGCTGTGAATCCATCTCGTCCAGGGCTTTGTTTTCATTGGGAGATTTTTTTATTACTGCTTCAGTTGTTCTGCTTGTTATTGGTCTATTCAGGAGTTTTATTTCTTCCTGATTGAGTCTTGGGAGGTTGTGTGTTTCCAGAAATTTGTCAATTTCCTCTACATGTTTGAATTTATGTGTGTAGAGATTTTCATAGTATTCAGAGATGATATTTTGTGTTTTTGAGGTATCAGTTGTAATATCTCCTTTTTCATTTCTGATTGAGCTTATTAGGGTCCCCTCTCCCCTACTCCTGGTTAATCTAGCAAGTAGTCTATTGATTTTGTTTATCTTTTCAAAGAACCAACTCGTGTTTCATTGATCTTCTGTATATTTTTGTATACTTTTGTATACTTTTGATTGCATTTAGTTCTACTCTGAACTTAGTTATTTCTTTTCTTCTGCTGGCATTGGGTTTGGTTTCCTCTTCCTTTTTTAGTTCTTTGAGATGTGTTACTAGTTTGCTAATTTGTGATCTTTCTGTCTTTTTGATGTAGGCATTTAAGGCTGTGAATTTTCCCCTTAGGACTGATTTTGCTGAATCCCATAGATTTTGATACCTGTGTCCCCTTTTTCATTAAGTCTGAGGAATCTTTTGATTTCCATTTAATTTTATTATTCACCCAATAATCGTTCAGCAGCAGGTTGTTTAATTTCCATGATTCTGAGTAGAATTCAGTGTTTTTCTTGGAGTTGATTTCTAGTTTTCTTCCATTGCAGTCTGAGAAGATACATGGTATAATTTCAATTTTTTTGAATTTGTTGACACATGTTTTGTGGCATAAGATATGATCAGTCTTGGAGAATGGTCCATGTGCTGGTGGGAAGAATGTACATTTAATAGTTTTGGATAAAATGCTCTGGAAATGTCTGTTAAGCCCATTTGTTCTAGAGTCCTGTTTAAGTCAAGTGTTTCTTTATTTATTTTCTGCTTGGATGATCTGTCCAGTTCTGTCAGTGGGGTGTTAAAATCCCCAGCAATTATGATGCCACTGTTTATGTCTTTGCTTAGATTTAATAGAGTTACCATGATAGGTGCATAAATATTTAGGATTGTTATGTCTTCTTGATGAATTTCTCCCTTTACCATTATATAATGACCATCTTTGTCCTTCTTTACCATTGTTGATTTAAAGTCAATTTTATATGATATGAGAATGGCTATCCCTGCTTTCTTTTGTTTTCCATTTGCATGGAGTATTTTTTCCATCCCTTCACCTTGAGTCTGATGAGTCCTTGTGGGTTAGATGTGCTTCCTGGAGACAGCAGATACTTGGGTTGTATATTTTTATCCATTCAGCCAGCCTATGTCTCTTGAGTGGGGCATTCAGATCGTTCATGTTGATTGACAGAAATGATAAGTAGGATATAGGATGTAGTTCTGTTCATCCAGTTGGGTGGTACCTTATTGCTTTATTTTACCTCTTGTGCTATTGTTTGATATGAGCTCTGAGCTTTAGCTTTTGTGTAGTTTTACACTGGTAGGTGTCTATTGTACTGATCCATGTATAATGCAGTTCTGAGTATTTCCTGCAGGGCAGGCCTAGATTTGACAAATTCCCTCAGTGTTTGCTTGTCTGGAAAAGTCTTTATTTCTTCTTCATATAAGAAACTTAGTTTTGCATGGTTTCTCAAAATTTGAGGCTGGCAGTTGTTCTGTTTAAAATTACTGAAGATGGGGCCCCAATCCCTTCTGGGTTGTAAGGTCTTTGTTGAGAAGTCTGCAGTTAGCCCAACGGGTTTTCCTTTGTATGTTACTTGATGTTTTCACATCATGGCTCCCAGGAGTTCCTCCTTCGTGTTGACATTGGCCAGTCTGATGACTATGTGTCTTGGTCATCTCCTTGACAATCACCTCTTTGCAATGAATCTACCAAGTGTTCATTGAGATTCTTGTACCTGGATGTCTAAATCTCTAGGAAGACCAGGGAAATTCTCCTCAATTATTCCCTCAAATAGGTTTTCCAACCTTTGTGCATTTTCTTCTTCACCTTCAGGGATGCCTATGGATTTTATATTTGGCTGTTTTACATAATCCCATATTTCTTATAGGCTTGTTCATTCCTCTTAATTTTTTATTCTTTATTTTTGACTGACTGAATTAATTAGAAAGACTTGTCTTCAAGCTCTGAGATTCTTTCTTCTGCCTCATCTAGTCTATTCTTAAAACTTTCACTGTGTTTTGTATTTCCTTAAATGAATTTTTCATTCCCAGAAGTTCTATTTTGTTTTATTTTTAAATATGTCACTCTCTTTAGTGAATGTTTAAATTCTATTCCTTAATCATTTTTCTGGTTTTTTTTAAGTTGATTTTCCATTTTCTCTTAGATTTCATTGAGCTTTTCACAATCCATATTCAGAATTCTTTATGTGTCATTTCAATATTTTCATTTTTGTTGGTATCCATTGCTAGAGAGCTGGTGTTTCCTTGTGGGGATGTCTTTTCCCTCTGCCTTTTCATACTTCTGGGGTTCTTTTCTGATTCCTTCTCATCTGGAGGAGTTATCACTTCTTTTCTTTGGATTTTCTTTTGTTTAGATGGTGCTTCCCCCCTATAAGGGTGTGTCTGCAGCATGTATCGGGTAAAAACATTTGTCTTTGCTTGTGGATGCTTTGATGGCAATCTACGTTCTGGATGTATGCCTTGGTTATTGGTATCTTTAGTGTTGTGTTTATTTCAGTTGCTAGTTGTTTGTAGGCTGTAGGAGTTGTGAGCTAGTGTGTGGGCAGATTTCCTGTCTCTCTTTGGTGAAGAAGGATTGAGGTCTTTGAAATCCTTTCTCTTGCCACAGCCCTGCGGTCTTCTTAACTATATGAAGTGTATTGGCATGTGCAGTTTAGTCTCTGCGATAATTGGTGCTGCTTGTGGGTAAGAATCAACCACACCCTCTATGGTTGAGTCAGTAAATGTTGTAAAGCATTGTGCAAATTGACCTCCTTGTCAGTAGGTGGTGCTTGTCAGAAGGCACAAGCTGTAGTGTTATTTTTGGGACCAGTGACTGGATCTGGCCCCTCAGGAGAAGCATTGAAATGCCCCATGTGATGAGAGGGCCCTAGAACTTCCATGTGAGTTCTTATTCTCCACCGCAACAAGAGTATGTGGGGGAGTGAGCAGGCGCCACAAAAGCTGGTAAGGTTGCTGTTTCAGCAAGGGTCAGAGGTCTCCTCCTAGGCTTCTGGGAAAAGCCTCTTGGAGGGGCTGAAGTGGCCCCACCCAGTCAGAAAGTCTGCTTATGGGGGCAGAGCCATCTGAGATCTACAATCTGGCTGTCTGGCTCCCCCCTCTCCTGCTCTGCAGTCTCCCTTCAGTTTCTGCCAGCAGCAGGAGATCAAACTAGCTGAGCTCCCCCACAGTGCTGCTGTGGGCTGGGAGCTTTCCTGTCCAGGATCTCGCCCTGGGCTGAGGGCATGCCCTTCCTGTGGCCGGAGGAGTGCTCCCTGAGTGTGCTGTAGCTGGGACCCACACTGCACTCTCTTTTGGTTCTGCCCACGTGGGCTCTTTCACTTCCCATGATTAGTTCACAAATCTCCCCCTGTCCCCCTAAGCAACCCAATCGAGTCCTGGGGGTAGGCAATCTGGCCTGTGGGCCTGTTCCCAGGTCCTTGAAGATTAATCCCTGACCGTGCCAGTGAGAAGCATGCTGGTCTCCAGTTGCCTATGGGGTGCTTGAACACATTTAATGTCCCTCTGCTTTGGCGTGTGCCCTGCTCTGAGGGAGCAGCTGGGCAAGCAGCACCAGGGAAGGCTGGTGAGAAGGGAGCTCATGGCCTGAGCACAGTTTAGTCCACTGCAGGTCTTTAAAAGAAAAGGTTTGAGCCCCTGTCTCTGTGGAAACCCTGATGGGGTGAATGCACCAACAGAGGCAAAGCGGCTGCTCATGAGAAGCCCAGCTCAATCATCTCTCTTGGCAGTCATGGGTGGGGGAGGGGAAGGAGAGGAAAAGAATCTGAATGGAGGAAAGCTAGCACTCTGGTCATCTCTGTCCCTCTCTCCAGAAGGCAACCAACCCAGAATGTCCAGGATCTGGGGTCACACAGATCCCCCAACACCCACCAGCCCCCTGTGGCTGCCATTGTCTGGGACAGAGTTGGGAAAGTTGTGTGGGAATGAGTGAGCTGAAAACTGAGGGGCTGAAGCCCCCTACGGAGGACAAAGGTGCATGGTGGGTATAGAAGCAATATGGCACCTGCTGTCTCAGTTCGGGTCTGTGGTGACAGGAAGTGCCCCAAGGGGGCTGGCAGCTTTCTGTTTTGTCCTCCAGAAGCTCCCAGTTCACTGGTGGCAGCAGCTTTTGGGCTTGTGAGGGTAGAAAGGCTCTCCAGCAGTTCAGGAGCCTGCTGACTACCAATGATGTGAGGGAAGGAGAACCAAACTGCTCCACCCACCCATTTCACTGGACAACAAGCCTCTCAGGGGTTGGCCTCTACTGATATCTTACTCTTTCTTGTTCTGCTCTGCAACTTCTTCCCATGGAATCTCTTGTAGGTTCTGGCACTTTTTCCTCAGAATTACACCCGATCCATGTTTTTTTTTCACCTTCTTTCTGAGATGATCTGGCAGCTGGTGTCCCTGGCCAGCCATCTTGTCTTCTCCCCAGTTGTGATTTTTGATTCCACCCCGTGGTTAACTAGTTCAAAGAATCACAAACAAAAATTTATCAGCATCACTAGTTAATCTGGATAATGAATGCAAAACTATTTTGATAGTTGAATGATTCTGATAACTTTGTAACTCCAAAAAGCACTTTGGTCAGTGATTAGAAGAAAACTAATATGGAGAGTTTGGTGAAGTGGAAATGTTAAACTATTTTGTACCACTTGAGTTGTTGTTGCCCTTTCATTAACTAACACTTGCCCTTAATGTCAGTTCTTTCTTATATCCTCAAAATCGTTATGTCTGTTTTATACACTTTGTTCCATGGAAAATAATTTAATCTTTTCTTCTTTTTTCTTTTTTAGCCAAATCAGAATGGCATCAGTTAACTTTATTCACCCAAATTTAACAGATGTGAAATTTAATCCCATGGGCCACATACACAACTTTCTGACGTTTATTATTTTGCTGAAAGGTGAGCAGAGAAACAGCTTTGCTATTGCCCTGTGATTGTAGGGATTATCTCCGGTTGGCAACTGGCTTGGCCACTAGTTCTTTTGTAGGTGGTGTGTTTGTCTAGTCAGAACCAGAGGCAGAGATAGCATCATTCCCACTGCGCCTGATTTAACTTGGCCTTGGATGATATGACAGATGGGATTGGAACCTTTCATAGTAGATTACATCAATTTAACCATTATTTCAAGATTTTATCTTTTTGTTTGAACAGCTTAGCTCCAGAGATAACATTTTATAGACCCATGCCCCTTCTAAACTAATGTTACTGTCGTTTGGTCCTATTCTAGTGTCTCTCCCATAGACAGTGGATTTTACTGAGTCATCCTTGGTCTGGTCTTTCCTGATCCTCACTGGGTTATTTGTAAGAGAGCTGGGGCCACTAGTGAAATCTCTGATTCTTGGCTACTGATTTTTATCTGTGTACAGCAAAGTAGAACAGACAGGAATGAAACCACTGACAACCCTCTTCACTGCCATGCTGGGAAGCACAGGCTTAGCTTGGATTAGAATGATTAGTGTACAGGGCAGGGGTTTTTTGTTGGCATTTAGTTTGATTCTGGTTACATGGTTAGCTGCAGCATTAGTTGGATGGATAAAATCTCTAAAGTAATGTCTGTGGAAGTAAATAGCTGATTGATAAAACAGTCTTGCTTGGCCCTTTCAAACAGATCACTGAACATTGAGTGATAGGGCTAGGTGAGGCCACAGCACTTGGGCTCCTGATGAAAGGGAGCCAACTTTTTGTTCCTGAGATTGTGTTCATTTCCTACTTATTTGGCAGCAGAATATAATCCCCCTAGGTCAATAGAGCCAGAGAAATTTGGAAGGTCAAAATTTAACAGAGTTAGAAGAGCCAATTCAGACAATTTAAGCAAAAATTATTTTCTTTGAGTATAGATTGTCTGTCCAGGAAGACTCAAATTCTGTGCATGGCTATGCTATTGTGTTTTGGCTGGCTGGCTTATAGGTTCTGGTATTTTCCCATCTCTTCAAAGTAAAATATTGACACAAATGAATCCGATGAGCTGGTGAGGGAAAGGGAATGGGTGAGATGATATTGAGCAGATTTTGAGATTCTATAAACATCTTGCTGCTTTGGGAGGACTTGGGCACAATTTGATGTCTTCTAATGGGAAAGTGAAGCCTTCTGGCAGCCAGTGGGACCCTCCACCTCCAACTTGCTCTCTTGTTCCTCTCCTTCCCCAAGATCTGAGGGCAATGCCACGGCCACCTGACCACGAAATGTCACATGTGTGTCCAAGTCCTAGCCAGCAGTACCTTCTGGTTTTTATGAGGTCTCCTCTTCTCAATGACATCCTTCAAAGCTAGCTAGGACTTTTATGTGCACCCCACCCACAGGACCCAGACAATAGGACAGGCTGTCCTTGCCCCTAACCAGCCCAGTTCAACCTGAAATAAAAGCCTGAGCTTAAAAGAGGGGTGGCCTTCTGTGTACCAGCAGATTACACACTTGATATAAGAATTAAGAAACCTGAGTTCTCTCCCCAAATCTGCTCTGGATTTGGGTGCTCAGCTTTCAGAGTACTGATTAGTTATGTGTTACATTGCACAACTTATTGTAAAGGTAAGCTTTATTCTTACTACAACCTTCCTGCCTAATTAATTCAAGAACACTGAGTTCCAAGTACTGAGGTTAGGGGAGGCAGCCGGAACCTCCTTGGCCTGTACTTCCTATTTCCCTGTGAAAAGAACTCTGTTAGCATCGCCTTCCAGGTGCTCCCACTTGATAACACTGAGTTAAGGTGTTGGTCAGCAGTGGGTCAGCTGGCTCAGCCCCTTCCGCCCTCTTTCCACACCTCTGTCCTGCTCCTCCAAGCCTTCCCCATAGAGCAGAGGCCTGTGGTTTTCCTGGCATCGTTCATGACTGGGAAGGTCAGCATGGCTAATTCTGAGGTTCAGTATCAGGAAGCCCATGATTCCTTCACACCGAGCTGCCTCCTCTGCCCCATCTTCCTTAGTAATAAACTTCATTTTATCAGTCTCTGCCTTACTCTTTTATCTTGGCCCTCACTTGGTTCAGAACTCAGGTGGAGAAAACAGAAGGATATTAAATTGGACTCCTAACAGTGTGCCTGATAGACAAAGATGATTAAAACATAGTCCCTACTCTTAGGAAGCTCACAAAACAATGTGGGGAGGTGGGTAGATGAACATACAAGCAAAAAGTTGTAAATTAGTGTAACTGGGGTGTGTGGTGTAGCAGAGTTCAAGAGCTCCAGTTCTGGTCTCATTCAGCCTTGGCTGTGTGCCCTTCACAGTGGCTCACTTTTGTAATTTCAGCAATTGGGAGGCTAAGGCAGGAGGATCACTTGAGCCCAGGAGTTGGAGGCTGCAGTGAGCTATGGTTGCACAACTGCACTCCAGCCTGGGTGACGGAGTAAGACCTTGTCTCTAAAATAAATTCTGTGTCTAGCCTTGGCTGCACTTCCAAATGTCCCCTTTAATAGGTGAGTGATCCTAAAGAAGTAACTTTACCTCAATGCCTCAGTTTTCTCAAGTGTAGAATGGGATTAATAATAGCTGCCTCCCAGGATGGTTGTAAAGATTCAATGAGATGACATGTACAAATTGTTCAGCATGGTGCCAAGCACAAATAAAAATGATCCTTTTTGGCCACTGCCATTATTAGAAGTGTGACATATATGCTGTGGAATAACAGGAAGGCCACCTGACTCTTCATGTGAGTACTATTAGCTGACAAGAGGCAGAAAAGAAATTTGTCCATGTCATGGAGGTATGATAAGCAAAGAAACTCTGGATGGTACCTAATATACATTTTGGAGCATTGCTCTGTAGGTTCTAGTTGGCTTTTTATTGTATTAATTGGGTGGTGGCCTTTCTCCAGCCTGGCATCAGGCACCAGCCAGAGAGGGATGGGCAGTCACCAGGTGAGTGTTATATTCATCTATATTGGTTCATGAAAGCAGCTGCCTCCCAAGGGCAAGAGAAGAATAAAAGGGAAGAAGATAAGAAGAAAGAGAAGAAAGATGACAGGAGAGAAGTGAAAGGGAGGGAAGGGAAGAAAAAGGTACAATTCAGTTCCTTCTAATAAATGTAGCTGTGCAGTCTTTTATATTATCATCACTAAAATAATAACATTAATTTATGGACTTGCAGAATAACAATTAAAAATTGATATAAGGAAGTCACATCCAGATTAGGACAGACAGAATACACGTAGAAAGAGGAGGATGCATAAAAAATGCAAGGAAAAATCCTCGTGAAAAACTATGGAAAGGGAATAAGGAACTTTACTACTGTTCTCCTTATCCGTCCATTTCTACTGAGATGTATGTAGTTCTGCACCCTCACCATAGAATCACAAATTTCACATATACACTTTTCATCTACATATACACCGTCTCTGTGAGAGACTCAGATATATGAGATGACTTTTTTCATATTGAATTCTTGCTCTTATTTCAATGTTCTGGTACTTCAGTGGCTTTGCAGCAGGAAGGAGGCCCTGTTACACTGCTTATTGATACAAACATCCAATTGGCCACTTATGCCCACACCCCTGCCACCTCCCCTGGCTGCTCTATTGAGCTGCACCATCTTCCTTTGTGCTCCTCGGTGTGCAGGGTTCCCTCAGCCTGGGATGTCCATCCCTCTCCACGCCACCCCAACCTCCACACTGCTCCACCTTCACTTCCCTTAGGTCCTGCCAATGCCACCTTACTGGGAAAGCTTTCTCTGAGCACTTTGTTTCAAATGGGAAGCCTTTCTCCTCAGCACACACCTTCTCTTTCTCCTGCTTTATTCTTCTTCTACACCATAACCACCATCAGACACAGTACCTACAATTACACGTTTGCTGGCTTATTGTTTTTGTTCCTTCTGTCTTAGATCGGGGTTCCTGGAAACAGAACTTGGAGAAGAATTCAGATGTATATTGAGGGAATGCTCTTCAGGAGAACCTATAAAGTGAAGGAGTGAAGCAGAATGGTGTGGGTGAAGCAGCCAGGCAAAGATGTGGTTCCAGGGAGGTCTAGGCTTGAGAAAGAATTTCTCTGATACATTAGTTTCCTGGTACACAGTTGGTCTTCAGTAAATTCTTGTTAAATGAATTTATCAACTTATTGAACTGGTGCAGTGCTGGGTCCAGGGTGAATAAAACAGACATGGTTCTTGACCTCATGGAGGTATGGTCTAATGGGAATTCAGATACATGCAATGAAAACACACTTCAGTAAGCACTATTGTAGGAAAAGCAGAGGGGACTAAGAACACAAAGTAGGGATACTTAAAACACAGCATCTGGGAAGAGCAAGTATTACAAACCTTGTGGTATGGTCAAGGGCCATGTTTGCAAGTGTAATTATTGAGTCAGTGCAGTGCACATTGATAAAGTCAGGAAAATATTTGCAAGACTGTAGCATTACTGAAGATCCCAATTCAGTTTTGTTTTACCCATGATTTTGAATCAAATATAATGATCCATTCAGAAGATGAACCTGAACCAGGACCTCTCACATCTGCCCGGGGTCTGTTTCCTCGCCTGCACAAAGAGAGGTTGACCTTGAATTTCCTTTGGGAGTTGACCTTCCTCAAGTCTGTTCAGGGTCCTGGGCACTGGGCTCTGCTCCTTCTGTGGTAGGATGCAAAGGAATGCCAGATAATTATTACTGCCAACCAGCTTGTATTCCCTGAGATTGTAGGATTCTCTTGGATATTTGGGAATTGGCATTTGTTTTCCTCTAAAGGCCTTACTGTACATGTAGGTTTAGAGCTTGGTAGGCAATTCTGTTTCAAAAAGAGAACTCTACCCAAAGTGATCTACAGATTCAATGCAATCCCTATTAAAATACCAACATCACTTTTTACAGATCTAGAAAAAATAATTCTACACTTCATATGGAACCAGAGAAGACCCCATATAGCAAAAGCAATCTTAAGCAAAAAGAACAAATTGGGAGGCATTAATTAACCAGACTTCAAGATATATTACAAGGTTATAGTAACTAAAACAGCATTGTAGTGGAACAAGAACAGAGACACAGACCAATGGAACAGAATGGAGAACCCAGATATAAAACCATCCTCATATAGCCATCTAATCTTTGACAAATCAGACAAAAACATACACTGGGGAAAAGAATCCTTATTCAATAAATGGTGCTGGAAAAACTGGATAGCCACATGTAGAAGACTGAAACAGGATCCACGCTTCTCACCTCTCACAAAAATCAACTCACAGTGGATAACAGACTTAAACCTAAGGCGTGAAACTATAAGAATTCTAGGAGAAAATGTTGGAAAAACTCTTATAGACACTGGCCTAGGCAAAGAATTTATGAAGAAGACCCCAAAGGCAATCTTAACAACGACAAAATAAATAAATGGGACTTGATCAAATTAAAAAGCTTCTGCACAGCCAAGGAAACTATCATGAGAGCAGACAACCTACAGAATGGGAGAAAATTTTTGCAAGCCACACATCCAATAAAGGCCTGATAACTAGAATCTATATAGAACTCAGGAAAATCAGCAAGAAAA
>VBSM01002616.1:22660473-22671081 GCA_008086735.1 Cheirogaleus medius | reverse complement strand
AACATATGAAAAAATGCTCAACATATCTAATCATCAGGGAAATGCAAATCAAAATCACTATGAGATATCACCTAATTCCAGTGAGAATGCCTTTTATCAAAAAGTCCCCAAACAATAAGTGTTGGCGTGGATGCAGAGAAACAGGAACACTCATACACTGCTGGTGAAACTGCAAACTAGTACAACCTCTGTGGAAAGTAATATGAAGATACCTCAAAGAGCTAAAAGTTGAACTATCATTTGATTCAGCAATCCCATTACTGGGCATCTACCCAAAGGAAAAAAAGACATTCTGTAAAAAAGACTCGAATGTTTATAGCAACACAATCCACAATTGCAAAGATGTGGAAGCAACTCAAGTGCCATCAATACATGAGTGGATTAATAAAATGTGATATATGTATACCATGGAGTTCTACTCAGCCACAAGAAACAATGATGGTCTAGCACCTCTTTTATTACCCTGGATAGAGCTGGAGCCCATTCTACTAAGTGAAGTATCACAAGAACGGAAAAATAAGCATTACATGTACTCACCATTAAATTGGTATTAGCTGATCAACACATAAGTGCACATGTAGTAGTAATATTCATTGGGTGTTGGGCAGGTGGGAGGGGGAGGAGGGAATGGGTATATACACACCTAAAGGGTGTGGTGTGCACTGTCTAGGGGATGGACACGCTTGGAGCTCTGACTTGGGTGGGGCAAAGGCAATATATGTAACCTAAACATTTGTACCTTGGTAATATGCTGAAATAAATAACATAAAATAAAAGAGAACTCAAGTGCCTTGAGAAAAGCAAGCAGCTACCACAGTGATGCCTTGGCCCCAGTCAGTGCTTGGCAGCCCTGGGGACTGATTCTGGTCTATCAAAGGGATTCTGCACTGGATGGATGTAAACTGCCTTCCCCAATTTTTTCCAATTTGGTTTTTCCAGCTATGGGTAAGGTTCCACGTATTTTGGGAATGGTGTGTGTAGGGGTGGGTGGGAAGGGTGAATGAGCTTGTGAGTAGCTGGAGAAAAGGCCGTAGGAGCTGGCTTGGGGTAGTGTCTTCAGCTTTTGATATTAACATTTGATAGTCATATGCCTTTAGACATTTTCATAATTCATCTTGGAAAATAGAAAAGAAATTGGTTTTGGTGAAATATAAAAAGGCCATTGAAATGTCATGGGATGGTTGCGTAACAGTGGGTTATACAATGCTTGAGGGTAGAGGGCAGGAGAGGGGATATTATTCAGAAACTTTTAGTAATTTGAAGACATTCAAAAACAACAGTGTTCCCAGGCATTATTGTGTTTGTTGCTAACTTTTGGCAGAGTTATTTTGAGGGGTTTGAGCCCTTCCCAGGCGAGGCAGTCAACCTGAGCCCAGGGTGTGTCTCTGGCTCTGAATGTCTCACCTCTGCCCCATTCTTAGGCTGCTATTTCACCTCTGGATGGGTGCGCTTGATTGGCTGCTGTCCTACCCACCCCTTGGAACACTTGCCTTGAGGCCTGCCATGTTTAATGGGACCCACCCTGCTCATTTATTTTTCTGGCTTTGTGCTTGAATTTCTCCTAGATTCAGAGCTTTGATTGAAGAGACATAATCTGTCAGAAAACTAGGTGGTTTGATTCACCAAATACTATTTTTTGTGTGTGTGTGCAAGATGATGGTTCTTTAGAAGGAGATATTTCTTGAATGCTAGTTAGTTATAAATTATGTTTTATTTAAGTCTGTTGAATGTTAGAATATTTCTGAAAATAGAGGATGGGTGCATAGTACCTTGGGTCATTACCTGAATGCCGACCTGAATAATGGTAGTAAGGCATAATGGGAGGAGCCCTGGACTAGAGCCAGGAGGGATTGATTTTTTGGTACTGCTTGGTCGTGACCTTTGGCAAATAACTTGACCTCTCTTGGCCTCGGTTTCTCCACAGAACTAGTTAATCCTCAAGGATCCTTTTAACTCCATGAGGAAAGTTCTAAGTCTGTGTAGCTGGAAAGCTTGCAAAATCAGCAAGGTTGTGTGTTTTCATTTCGGTATCTTAAATTCATCTCCGAGAACTTTGGGTCAAGTTTGTACTCGTGAAAAATAAAACCAAACAGTGAAGGCTCCAGCTTATCAGACATCCTAACTTAATTTTGATCAAATGTTGTTTTTTTAATGAAATAGATTACTAAGATAATAATATGCTTGGGTGAAGGGTATTGGCTCCAGACAGAGGAATTGTTTCTCAGCTCTGCCAGTTCTTATAAAGGAAAGCTGATATTTTCATCGGAATTGGGGTACAGTCTCCCCTGGGAAAGCTCAATGCCATATAAGCCAATACATACATTGTCCTGGTGCTTAAAAATTTTTGTTCTGGAGAAAATCAGAAAAGTTAACATATTTCTTTTTTTTAAGCAAAAAACAACAAACTCAGAAAGTGGTCATACTTGAATTGCTTTCCTTTTCAGAGGAGGGGTGTGAAATTCTGGATAAGGAGAGAAATACTTTTTCCAGGAAGTGTGGGGTTGTTTCTTGTTTGTTTTTTTTGCAGGAAAGAACTCACTTTTGAGGCACAACCTGTCATGAAATGTCATTTATAACATGACCCATATATAGACACGCTGTGCCTTTGCAGATAGGCGTGCCTGCTAAGTGATGGCCAGTCGGGCTTGCTTAATATCTCAGCGTAGCGAGAGACAACCATTAGAGCTATTAGTTGTTACTTACACTAAGCAGAATAAACAGAAAACTGGCAAAATAGGATCTAATAATATTGTCATTTTTTGTCTTTCAGAGTCATTAAAAAAGGGAAGTCCTTGGGCTGCGTGGCTAGGGTGGGTTAGTTGTTTGGATTATTCCATCAATCCTGGATCAGAATTAGCTTCATAGCCTCTTCGCCCTTCCATCCTGCTTAGACACTCCAGTTGGAGTGGACAGGACTCAGCTGATCTGCAGGCAGAGAAACAACCCCAATCTGTGGACATTCCCATATGAGAGCTTAAACTAGACATAAGAACATTTCATACGATTTCAGGTGTGTGTTTGTTTTTGCAACTTGACAGATAGGATAAAAAATAAAATTAATTTTAAATATTGTAGTTTATTTAATGGCAAAAGTGAGCCTAGCTACTATTTTAGCATTCTTTTGGACATGGCTACTGCAAGAAGAGATGACACGGGCACGCTGAGGGTTAAGGGACTAGAAGAGAGGAGCAATTTTCTCTTACCTCTAAAGGAGGCAAAGACTCAGTAATGGATTATACTTCCCTCCTCGATTTATTAAATTTTACGGGAAATTTAACGTGCTATGTCCTTTGTATCTAATCACTGAATGAGGGCATTTCACTTTGAGGAAATCCTATACACTGAAAAAGGAATTTAGCAATTAGTAGGGTAAAATTCACACGAGCAAAAGCTTTATTACTTTACAAAAGGCTCTTTTAGTGAGCCAATCCCAGTGCTTTTAAAAAGAACATGTTAAGTGAGGAATATAAGCCTGTTTCCTGAGTAATGACTTCAGTTAAATTGACACAAACATGGCCAAACGTTCTTTGTGCCCGGCAGAACCCAGGAGAATCAGCTAATTTATAATTATAACACCCATGTGCGCTGCCATCAAATTTTCCACCCCGCTTGGATGCTAAATTGTACTTTAGCGCTCAGAAAGTGTTTTGTTTTTTTTTTCTTGACCACCTCTGTGCCTTTAGACAAGAGACTCTTGTGGTAACACCTTTTTATTTATGAGCAAAACATTTGCCAATCTTTTACTTTTTGTTTAACTTAGTTTTTACCAGAAAATAAGGGGCCATGTACGGTATATTCATGGAGACTAAATTAACTAATAGGGTTTAACTGTGGGTTGAGTGTTCTGAGGAAATGTTTGAGAACTGAGGTTATAAACAGAAGTCCAGTGTTCAGGGTCCCTAGAGAAATAGTGACGGGTCCTGCTCACTGAACATTTTGTGCCACGGGGTGAGCCGAAGGCAGGAGAAGAGGGAAAGAAAGTGACTAAGTGTGTGATGTTGGAGTGACGTTTGGACCAACCTGTTTGTTTGTTATTTTTTTAAAACGATTATATGTGCAGGTCGTTATTTGGAACAACTTACGAAATCATATAATACATATGTTTGCGGATGATTGGGTTGGCTATTAAGGGAAATAGAGAGCTGATTTTCCAAATGCCTTGCTGGACTCTGTCTGGAATGCTGGGTGCAAGCTGCTCGCAAGAGCTACCACCTAACTGGAGCTCTTTTTGTCTCTCGGCTTGTGACCTTGAAGGATTTTTTAAAAAAATTGTTGTTAGCATCATCTATTTTGAACAAATGGGCAAGTAAGAACAAAAGTGGAAGTGTCTCTTGCTCAAAAAAGAGAAGACATTGCATTGAAAACTGGAACACACTTTTTTTTTTTAAATACTAGGAGGTTTTTATTTTTATTTTTCACTTTTCTGCTACACACACACATATATATGTGTTGCCTCCCATCTGAAGTGCTCAGGAAGGAGTCTGAAGAATCAAGATTATTTTTTAATCATGAATACTCTAATTTTTGTTTCTTGTGCGCCCAGGAAGCAGAGAAAACCACAAAGTGTGGCCCCTTTGTGTTCTGTCTTCTGCATCCCCTTTGCTCTGTGACTTCCTTTCTACTTCCTTGTTTAGTTTGCATTTTAATATGTGACATTTAAGTGGGATCATAAGGTTCTTTTCCTTTCAGCGGAATTTTCCAGTAAGTATACTGACTATACTGTTCATAGGAAATGACCCGATTGGTGGCATGCTTGTGTATAACTTTACCTCCAGCCGTGACCCAGGCATCTGTTTGTCTACAGCAGCGGGATCTACCTCTGCGGCAGACCGCCGGTCTCTCTGTCCCTCTGTTTCTACATTCATATTCAATAAGCAGAGGCAACATTTTACTTTTTAGGAGACATTAATTGAACAATTGGTATGTCATTTTCATTCTCACAAAAATAGATTATAACTGTTGTTAGAATAGGAAACTAGTAAAAAAAATTTTTTTGAAATTACAGTACCAAGGAAACATTTTAAAACAGTCACATAGTTGTGCAGACCTTGCCTAATGCGGGGGTGGGTCACAGAGATTCCTTACAGAGAGGGCTCACAAGGGCTTAAAGATGAGAGAAAGAGAGAGAGAGAGAGAGAGAGAGAGAGAGAGAGAGAGAGAGACAGACAGAGAACGCTACTCCACCCATCTCCAGAGGCAGATACTAACTTGTTCTGGGAATCGAGATAGTCTTGTTTGCACAGAATAAGCACAAATGTTTTTCATGTAAAAAACAAATTCCTAAAGAGAATTTCTTTTTTAGGTAAAATGTTAAGATAGTATATATCTCAGTAGTTTCTAAACACCTTTAAGCACAAAATGATTACGAACTCAGCAGTCTATGCCTGTTGTCTGTCACAAAAATGTCTCAGTCTGCATAATAAATCATATGGTCGTGCTAATCAGGATGAGCCTTTGGAAATGGGACCTTTATTGAATTAAGTGTTACATCACAGAATCCTAGCTTTCTATTAAAGATTTTGTAATCTGGAACAGAAAATTCTAGAAATGGTATTCAGTGCGGGGGGAGAATGAATGTTTCTGTCCTGTGTTAAGGAAATATAAAGGGGGGTGACCTCAGGTTCTCACTTCTCCCTTTTCTGGTAAAATCTGCCAGGGTCTCTCTAAGAGATTTCGTCTTCCTTTTTATGGGGTTAAGAAAGAAATAGATGGCCGCAGTCCCCAACCTTTTTGGCACCAGGGACCGTTTTCATGGAAGACAATTTTTCCACAGACCGGGGAGTTGGGGGTGGATAATTGCGGGATGATTCAAGCGCATTCGATTTATTGTGTACTTTATTTCTATTATTGTTACATTGTAATATATAATGAGATAATGATACAACTCACCAGAGGTTGGGGACCCCTGGAATAGAGGACAGACCCTTATATGACATGTGCATAAATATCTTTTACATGAGCAAGGCAAATACAACTTACTTTTACTTTCTTGCTAAATGTATACTGCAAGGCTGCTGTATACAGAAGTTTCAGTCTCTGGATATTAGTAAAGACACTGAGAGATCTCGGATCATTGGTTAAAGCCTAGAATCCACCCTCATTAGAAAATTCAAGGGAGAGACTTATTTTTCTGTGGCTGTTGCAACAAATGATGACGCACACGTAAATATTAATACTAATGCTGCCACCTAACCAGAGCATTGAAATAGAATGCTCTCCGTATAGCCTCTGGCTGCTTAGTAATCTTCAGAGAGTGAGTGCCCTTCTCTCAAATGTTCCCCTCGTACTATGACAACAAATGCAGTTCCACAATCCTTCCAGTAGGGGGAAGCCATGAGCTCAAATATTGGTGTATCTGTCTCCTTCAATCTAGTTTAAGTTTCTTGCTAGTTCAGTGTCCCCTAGTGGCAACTTGTCTCATTAAAGAACAAGCTGGTCACAGGAAATAGACGGAGACCCTTACAGATCATAGTCTCTTTCATTAGTGTTTTATAATGCATACAAATTCTGAGAGCCTACTAAGTGCCAGGTAGTATGCCTTCTCAAAAACCCCCTGAGTAGGAGATTAATAACACAACCATACAGATAAAACTGAGGTTCAGGGAGCCTTAGTGGTATAACCAAAGCTTAGTATGTTGCCAGAGTCAGAGCCAGGATTTGAAACTAGAATTTTTAAACCTTAGTCTTTTTATTTATTTTTATTTTTTTTAGAGACAGTGTCTTGCTCCGTAGCCCAGGTTGGAGTGCCGTGGTGGTGTCATCATAGCTCACTGCAGTCCTAAACTCCTGGGCTCAAGCTATCCTCTTGCCTCAGTCTCCTGAGTAGCTGGGACTACAGGTTCGAGCCACCACGCCCAGCTATTTTTTTGCTTTCTTAGAGATGTGGTCTCACTATGCCGCCCAGGCTGGAAACTTAGTCTCTATTTTTTTTAAACTGTACTCTGATGTTTCATGCTTCTAAGATGACAGACATTTTCCAGATACAAATGAGGCATAGAGGCAATTGGGTAAGGGGCCTGGAGAAGACTGAGTCTGTTCTGCCTCATGTCAGCTGCTGCTGACCTTCTTGACTTTTTAAGTGCTGGGAGGCCACAGGGTAGAGTGAAAAGAAAAACTGGCTTTACCTGGACACACCTGGGTTTAAATCCTAGCTCTATCACCCCACTATTCACTCAATAAATATCTACAGAGTGCCTACTGTCTTCATCTAGCCCTCCAGACACAGTGATGTAAAAGAGAGGAAACATTCTTGGTCAAGTTTCTTATTCTTGCTAATCTCTAGTTTTATCATCTCTACAATAGGGGTGGGTGTACCATGGAACACTTGTGGAAGGCAAATATTAAAAGTTATTCGACATGTTATGAAAAGAAGGATATCTGGTAGTTGAAGGTAAAATGGTGACACTGGTGGCTCAGTGCAAAGCAGGTTTTGCAAACTGAGGACAGTATGATTGGTCCAACATTCTTAGAACTCTGTTTTGCGCTATCTGTCTGCAGATATAAGGAAATCTGTGCACCATCACATATTTTAATTACCAAGTCCTGAATTCTTTTTGTGACATTAAAGGAATGAGTTGTCTCTTCACCTGCTCCAAGCTCTGGAGTCTCACCAGGGTCTCCAGAAATGATGATGGTTTGTAATTCTGTCTCTTGCCCAGCAAAATGTTGATGTCTAGATGTTTGGGATGATGTCTTTTGAGGAATATATTAGGTTATCAAGTATGAAATGTCTGATTTCCTTAACTACTAAGTTAGACAGCTGATATCTCTGACATTTCATTTTGACATCTCTTGTTTTATTTTTATTGTGAAGGTACATCCTCATTCTTTCAAACACACCATTTGGCTTGTGATTATCTTTCAAATTTTTTTGGAGCAATTTTTGTGAAACCATGGATAAGTAAAAAATTCATGTTATTTTCGAATATGAGTTTCATTGTGGAACCAATGCATCACAGACAGCCCAAAATAGCAACAGAGTGTTTGGGAAGGATGTGGCTAATGAACGCACAGTATGTTGATGGTTTGAGAAGTTCCATTTTGGATTTTAATCTTGAAAATGAGCCATATGGGCGACCCGAGACCAAGGTGGGTAATGATGAGCTGAAAGCTGTAGTGGAAGCGAATCCATCTCAACCTACGTGTGAATTAGCAGCAAGATTTGACATTACTCTTCCAACAATATTGGACTATTTGAAAAAAATTGGCAAGGTAAAGAAGCTGGATAGATGGGTCCCGTGTGAATTAAATGAGTGTCAGTAGAGAAATCGTCTCAAATCTTGCCTTTCTTTGCTGTCATGACATAAAGACAAGCCGTTTCAACACCGTATTGTTTCTTGTGATGAAAAATTGATTCTTTTTGACACTCGCAAGCATTTGTCACATGGTTGGATAAAGATGAAGTGCCTAAACACAGTCCAAAACCGAATATTCATCAAAAAAAGCTAATGGTGTCTGTTTGGTGTCCAGCGCTGGTATTATCCACTACATCTTCATGAAACTTGGTCAATCGATGACAGCAGATGTCTATTGCAACCAATTGGATGAAATCATGAGGATGCTTGCGATTAAGCTGCCAAGATTGGTCAATAGAGACAGGCCAATCCTCTTGCAAGACAATGCTGACCACATGTCGCACAAACAATGTTGCTCAAACTACAGAGGCTGGACTTGGAAACTCTCTGTCATCCACCATATTCACCAGACCTTGCACCAGCTGACTTACCACTTCTTCCAGGCTTTGGACCACTTCTTACAAGGAAAAATATTCAATTCTGAACGAGCTGTGGAAAACGCCTTTTGCTATTTCATTGCCACTTGCTCTCCAGGCTTCTTCGCTGATGGCATAAACAAGCTACCATTAATATGGTAAAACCGTCAATAGTTTAGGTGCATACTTTGATTAATTGTACTGCTTCTTGTTTGATATATAATAAACTACACTATTGATTCAAAATTGAACATTTCATATTTAATGACCTAATATTTAAGACTAAATGTTAACTCTTTTTTTCCCTGTGAGCAATATTTTACAGTGATGAGAGTATTGTATTTACTTAGAACTTTGGGTCTCTCAGGAGTATATTGTTCTTTCAGAAGCAAACAGAGCAAGCTTAGACTAGAGTCCAGGTTCCTTTAAGGTAGAGCCCGTAGGTCCTCCCACTATCACATACAACACCATACACTCACAGCTGAAACTAAAGAACAGATTTTGGAAAAATTTAGAAAATCTATGTATTTATAATATTATACAGGACTGATACTTTCAACTAGAGTTTAGTAAACACAAGGTAATAAAATTTTTTTCATATCTTTTTCCCCCTATCTCTCTGAAGGAAAAATATTAATAACATTTAGATCTTTTAACATAATTTCATGTCATAACTTCATGACTAAAAAAAACATATTTAGGAATAATGAACAATGTACCTCCTGCTGAGAAATAATTTACCCCTTGTTTGGGATTGAAATGACTGGAGAAAGAAGCTGCCCTCTGAGATGATTTTGTCGGTTCTCAGTGGCTGGCATGACTTCTGCATGTTACTGGTCAAGTTGTGTTTTCAGCCAGAAGTTGTCAATTTACACTCTTCTTCATGAGATTTAAACAGACAGATTTCACAGATTTAAACAGATGTTTAAGCAATTTTGAAATGTGCAAAATTTAGAAGGATTCTACCTTGTGAAGAAAGAAGTTTGATATGGTTCCTTAAGGTTGAGATTATTTTCTCCTTTTCACTGCTTGCTTGATTGGGTCAGTATTTTTTGTAAAGTTGATCAAGTTGTGCTGAGTTAAGAATTCCACTATTGTAACTGAATGTCTTTCAGGCATTCTCTGATGGCAATAATAATAGCTGCTGTGGATTGAGACACTCTTTTGGGCTAGACCGCTTGCGTACACTACCTCAAATCTACACACCTGCTAAGTGCATGCTGTCATCCCCATTTTACAGGAAATTGAGGCTCAGAGAGGTTAAGCCACACTGATTCCATCAGCAAGTGGCAGAACCAATGTTTGGACCCTGTCTGGCTTCACAGCTGGCTAGCTTTTCATTCATACCATGTCGGGGCCATGATTAATGGAAAATTTCCATTAATTAGGAAAGAAGTTAAGATATCAAGTGTACACTCACATACGGCTACTTTTGGATACTTGTTTTAGAGTAAAGAAATCAGAATTCAAGATTGGGAGAGACTCTAAAGGTCATTTATTCTAAACTCCCTGTTGATTCCTGCAAAAGCCTTGTGAAGTAGGGTTTTTTTTTTTCCCAGCTATGATTTTGCACCTCTAGTGATGTGGAATGCCTAAGGCATCATTTCCATCATTGAGCTGATTTGAAAATGTCCAAGTTCCTCTTTACACTGAGTCAACATCAGTCTTGCTTTCGGCTTGTGAAGCTACATAGAACAGAGCCAGCCACGTAATCGGAAGACAGTCATCATGCCCCCCTTTCAACTCCAGTAAGAGGATTCTTTGTTTCCTTGATTTTTCTTTCTCATATGATATAGTTTGAGGTCAGTTTTCCATTCTAGTTCATTTCTTCTGCACACTTGTGAATTGGTCTCTATCCCTTTTAAAGAGAAGCATCCAGGACCTAAGACAGTTTTTTT
>VBSM01002616.1:22642327-22660463 GCA_008086735.1 Cheirogaleus medius | reverse complement strand
TTGGTTGGGGTCAGACCATATGTCTGCCGCTGTTGGATCATGTTACTGTTGACTCATGGTGAGGTTACTACTGACTCAAGCCCTGTCTGAGGGCTGTTTTACCCACATTACCGCTAATAAAGCATGTCTTCCTCATCTTGTGCTAACATAGTTTTTAGTTCTATTTGTCAGTATTTATTAATAAAAATAAGATACTTAAAAAGATTCGGTACATTGCTCAAGATTTTGAAAATATCTAGAATTCTAATTTCACGGCAAACAAACTCTACTCACAAATTACTTTGCTTCACGGACAAATTTTTATTTCTTTTGCATGGTGTCACTTATTTTCATTATGCAAATGATAGTTTGTAGCACATAAAGAAATTTATTTATGTGTTATTTTAAACATTGTAAGAACTGTTAGACCGTCTTCACAGTGGGTATACTGCAGATACAAGGCTGTAGACACCCTCTGATTCCTGGCAGATGAGTTTGCAGCAGTTTGTTACCTTGATCTCAGTTTGCAGCAAAATGTTGCGTGTGGAGAAGCTTGGAATCTCAGAGGAGACGTCAAATTCTTAAAAGCCTGGCCAATATCCCATCCCACTGTGGAATGTCTAATTTTTCAACTATTTGGAACAAGGATGGAAATGGAGTTTTGCACAAAATGATGAAGTTCTTTTAGTAGCTGAATTGTGACTTAATACCAAGAGAGAAATCCTGAAAAGGACACATTGAGAATAAATAACATTAACTATAACTGAGGTTTAACCATTGGCAAATGTAGGAATTATCAAAGCCCCAGGGTAGGCAAATGGTAATTATCTTAGATTCAATTGATCTTTCCAAAATGCAGAATAGATCCTCGGAACACCTTTATTTCTTACTCTGGAATGGAATATATCACAAAACAAATCTTGTCTGGGGAAATATTTTTTTTCTGTATGCTTTGTTATTATTAGTGACATTTTAAATGTACATGTCTAGATAGAAGTCCAATAAAATTATACAAGTTTACCATTTCGTTATCTAGAAATCAGCTCCAATATTGTCTGAAAATATATTCAGGATTAAGAATCAAAAGGAATTTTGGTGAATGGTGGTTGTATGTGAGTTAAGCTAAAGAAAGATAAATTCTGTATGTTAAAGGAACTAATAACTTGTAGTCAGGAGCTTAGGTCCACAAAGTAAAATATTCTTGGCAAAAATCACAAAATAAAAGCTATCTTCAAGTTTTTCTATTAAATTTGTAATTAGTTTTGACTCTAGAGTCAAAAGTGACTCTATTAATAACTACAAGATATATATGTTTCTGTTTTTTTATTTCTACTCTATCACTATACAGTTTCTTATTATAGCTTTGTATTATAGTATATATTTTAGTGAAATAATATTATCTGATAATGCAAGTCCCCTTATTAGTCTTTTCTTTTTAGAATCTAGTCTATTTTTTCCTTTTTATTTTCTGGATGAAATTTAAAATTATTTTTATCAAATTCCAAAAGGCTTTATTAGGAAATTGAGTGGAATGTCATTAAACATTTAAATTTTAGTAATTTTAATCTGGAAAAATTGGCAACTCCACAATATAATGTCTTCTCATCAAGTTAAATTGGATTTATTTATAATAATTTATAGTTTACTTCATGTTCTTGGGTAAAGTTTTCAGATTTGCTTCAAAAACACACATTTTTATTAAGCTAATTGCTGGGTTAGTTAGGTCTTGTGTCTGTAATGAAAATCATCTTTTCTGTTATATTTGTTGAGTTTTGTTGGCATATGCAAATGTACTTTATAAGTGATAACCTTTATAAATTCCTATTATAATATTCTAGTTAATTCTCTGTGGTTTTCTAGTCAAGTGATCTAATGGTAAATACAATTTGGTCTCCCTTTTAATAATAGTTCATGATCTCTTATCTGCAATTCTGTTTGAAAATGTAAAAGTTTGTAGATTTGGCATCAAAACCTGACTTGAATGGATATGAGGCTGTTTATAGGCTTAGCAATTCTTCGTTGTGTGAACATTCATACATTTTAACATAGAAATATTGTTGGTTACAGAATGCTGCCACAGTTTCTGTTATTTCAAGATATATAGTAAATTAATTTTTCTAAAATTGGAAAACTTCTAAATTCTGGAATGCATTCAATCTCAGAGTCAAATAAGAGATGTAGACTACATTTATATCTCCTTTTATTTTAATTTTCTTATTCAGTTAACTAGAATTTTTACAGTTGAATAAGTTATAACTTGCATTTTTATTATATTTGATTGTAATGAAGATGTAACAATCTAGTGTCTTAGAATTGAGTATGATACTGATAAAATTCAAGATAGGCATTCTTTGTCATGATTTAAAAAAGAGTACCTTTCTAAAATTAGTTTTCTAAAAGAAACAGATTTTTCTTTCAAATATGTATTGTGTATTTATTGAGATGATGATATTGTTTTTCTACTTTAACATTGTGGTAGTTTGCATCATTGGTCCCAGTTTTTCTCCCCTCTCATATGACTACACAGTTCCTCTCACGAAAAGGGAAAAATATCATTTCTCCATCCCTTGACTTGGATTCAGCCATGCAACTCCTTTTGGCTGGTAGAATGAAACAGAAATGACAGTGTGCCAGTTCTGAAACTATGCCTGAGGAGGTTTAGATGGCTCCCTTTGCTCTCTCGTACTCCTGCCATCATCATGAGAAGAAGATGTCTTTGCTAGCCCAAATCTGGAATAAGCATTCCTCGGGCCCACAGAAGATGAGAGACACGTGGAGCAGAGCCTGCCCAGACGAGGTCAGCCCAGATCAGTGAGCCTCCATCCAACCCACGGACCCTTGAACTAGTGCTTATTGTTGCATGCTGCTGAGAGTTTGTAATTGGCTGTTATACAGCATTATTTCAGCAATAGTTGGCTGATGCAAACATATTATTGGCTGATTATATTGATTGAATTTCTAGCATTGAACTATTTACATTCCTGAAACAAAATGGAAGTTCTTGATATAATAAATATTTATTATTATTTTAATATAAGGCTGGATTCTATCTGTTTAATTGTTCATGTAGAACTTTTGTGTCTGTGTTTATTGATCATCTTGGTCTATTTTATCTTTCTTAGATTAGGATATTAAAATTATGCTATCATCATAAAATGTATTGGCATATTTCCCTGCCTCCAACCCCAATATGCAACAGTGTATCCCAAATGCTCACCCATAGAAAAGTTCTCATGAATCCCATGTATAATGAAAAACATAAGGAAAATGTAAGGGTTTGATAACCTAATTTGATTTAATTTAAAGAATTGTCCTTAATTCTGAGGTCATGTACTTCCCATAGTCTCAATGATAGATTATCTGTTCTTTTGCAAAATGTGCTGATAATATGGTAATAAAAAAGAATGTTTCTACTGGAAAAAAATGTAAAGCTGGCAATCCCATGTTGGTCTCTTCAACTTTTCCCTGTGCCTTCATAGTTTGTGACATGCAAAAGTTTCATAACCATTGTTCTAGAACAATTTACAGAGCATGTGATAAATATGAAAGTGTGTGTGTCTCTAGATTGGAGTTATTCTGAAGTGGTGTTAAATAGTGATCCAGAACATGAGCTTTGAGATGTGTGACCTCTAGCAGTCACTTACCCATGCCAAGAATCATTTTCCTCACTTGTAGAATAGGGCTAATAAGTAGGTACCTCATAGGTCTTTCTGTTGTGAGATAATATATTCCAAGGTGCTTAGCATAATATTGTGCACATAAGTGCTCAGTAAACATTAGCTATTTACATTACTGATGTTTTGATATTTTCTCTTCATTTAATATATTAATATGTTGTTCTTCAAAGTGTTTCTGTTCTTGATTCGATTTTTAAAACGTTTAAATTGAAATATAACAAATAAATGTAAAATTGCACAACTCAAAGTGTAAGATAATGAATTACAACACGTTGAACACACCCATATAATCACCTGGGTCAAGGCGTAGACTATTACCAGCATCTCAAGAACTTTCCGTACAGACAGACACCCACGTGCACACACACGCACCCTACCAATAAAGAGTAACAATTCTCCCCAAAGGTAACTATTACCCTAATTTCTAATACCAGAGATTATTTTGCCTGTTTTTGAAATTTCTTTAGAGGTATACAATATACAATATATATTCTTTTTTGGTCTGCAATGTTTTACTTAACATATTTGTGAGAGTCAAGTGTGTTGGTGCATGTAGCTGCAGATTTTTCATATTTATTAATGTATAGTATTCAATTGTGTGACTAGAACAAATTTATTCTAATGTTGATGGACATTTGGCTTATTTCCAATTTCATGAGGTATCATCAAAGGTATAATTGTATTGTTGGTCTTTTGGGAACCAACTCTTAGATTTGTTAATATACTGTTTAGTCTACTAATTTTATGCTAGCTAATTAGTAACTCCTCTTATCTTCATTAATTCATTTCTCCTTCTTCCCTGCAATTTCCCCTCCAACACTTAAGTTGAACACTTAGTTTATTTACTTTCATTTGGTGAAAATGTGTTTGCTTGTCTCAAGTGGACTCTTTTCTATGAGATGAAGTCTAAATACGTTAAGAAGCATAACGTGGGTGTATTTTTCTGAATACAATTTAGTTGCTTTTAAATGTTGGTTTATGGTGTTGTGAATTTTCATCTTTTCTTTCTTCATATTTATTTTAGTGGGGAGTTGAGAGAGGTTCCATAATTGCTATCAACAAAATCTTGTATGAAACTGGAAGTCTGTACCACTGAAAATCTGCTAGTTGTATCCACCCTCCTGTCCGTCTGTCCATCCATCCATTCATCCTCCCACCTGCCCTCCCACCTGTCCTCCCATCTATCTTTCCATTTATCCATCGATCCATAATTATTATATATGAGATAAACCACAAAGTGCTAGAAAGATTTAAGTGAACAAGATAGAAAGGCGTTCTTAAGGACAAACAGTAGCTGCTGAACAAGTTAAACAGGGATTGACAGGCTCAATTTGCATTTTAGAGAGGCAATTCTGACTGCAATATAGAGAATGACTTACAATGAAGCAAATTAGAGTTTAGGAGCAGTTTTTTCAGAGGTATGGGTGACCTTCAGGTGCTCACTGCTTATTAGGAGCTGCTAGGATATGGCAGTGGTGCCCAAGAAAAAACTTTTTTCAGTACATAAAGACTTCACCATGCACCAGACCTGGATTTTTGGCATGAAAATAAGAAATTACGTCCTTAAAGAAGATAAGGTTTCCTTTTTTCAAAAAGTTTCTTATCCTGGCCTCTAATAGGAATCATTAGAAATTAATATTTTTCTCACTAGAGACAAGTAATAAAGTATTGAAATTTCCAGAGTTGCTTTAAACTGCATCTTAGCATTAATCTATTTCTATTTCTGTGACATTTTAAATACTAATGTAGCATTCATAGCACTTTTCCAGAAGCCAAATTATATTTTTAGGGAACACTTTAATGTCTTTGAGCCAGCCTGTTCATCTAAAGCTTTAAGAGTTTCAACTAGACAATTTGAAACCAGTTAAAAAAAATGTGACTCTGAAGTAGTAGAGCTAATTCCAGTAAGTCACCTAGGACAATTAATCTTATTTATTTAACGCTATGTCATATAACCTAATCTCTTAAAAAAAACTTTTTGGAAATAAAGCCACCATACACACAATGACTAGTCAAAGCTAGAACATTTGGCAGTGATTTCAGAGGGAATTAGAAGAGGTGTATTTTTGAATAGACATCCTACCTGGATATATTGTCTTAAGAAGCAATACGGTGTTTAGGTTTCTGAACCTGGACACCTGATAGCTTTGTGCTTATACACCCTGACTTGCAAAGTAAAGGAGGCTGGCTGCATCCAGCAGAAGGTTAAGAAAACACCAGAAGTGTTGTAAAAGAGGACTTAGTGATTCAACAAAGCTCTGAGCCAGTCACTACCCATGGGTCTGGCATGTCAATCGCAGACCATGGACTTCAAGGGGCTTGTTTGAAACAAAATTATAAAAATGGAGGTCTTAGTTCTGGATCTTCTTTTTTTGTGTGTAAGGTATTTTCATAGAATTAACTGCAATGCTCTAAGAAGGATACAATTTGTAAACCTAAGACACCCATTTATGATTTGGAATCGAGGCTTTTCTCTACTCACTCTCTAAGGCATTTAGTTAAGATATTGTTAAATTTTTCTCTCATGTTGCTTTAGAAGAGAATGGTGGTCCCTGGATGGAAAGATACATGCTTATCTCTCTGGGGCAGTGGTGAGTGTGGGTGAGGGCAGACTGGGAAAGTGGGAGGCAGAGGTAAAGAAGAGAGGAGGGAAAGGTCATGCCGAATTAAACACATCTAAGAAGCTGTTTGAGTTCTTTAGGGAAAGTCGGTCCAAACAAATGAATCATTAAATGGTATTTAGCTGAGCAAGTACAGTAGCTGAAAAAAGTGAGTTATTAGTCTACTCCTATATAATCAGAGTTTTAAAAGTTCTTATTTTTCTTCAATATGTAGTCTCAATAAGAATTATAAGTCAGAGATGAGTTGCTCAGTGCTTTTCCAGAGTTTGTAGAGGAATTGTGCAATCAAGACAACAAAGCACTGGCAAGTTACAGTTGAAAGCAAAAGGAGAATATTGGAATTCTCAAAATTATTTATAACACCCCAGCCAGGGGATTTTTTACTATCCATTTTTTAAACCATTGAGTATCAATAACTTCCAGTAGAGGGGGATAGAGGGTCAATTGATTTGACTCTCTATTGGAAAATCCAATTTCAAAATTTAAAATAGAGGAGGTGGCCAAGATGGCTGACTAGTGACGCTGCTTGCCAGACCGTCTCACAGGGAAGATTGGATTTCAGGTAAAGGAGAGGGGAAAAGAGACGCAGATCAGGTGTAAATCATAGAGAGAGGTGCCAGAGCCTGCCAGGGACCCCACAGAGGAAAATTGCAAAGCAGAGAAGGAAGAAGATAAAGGAAAAAAGATATTGATGAAGATCAAACCCAGGGAGGCTTGGAGCCCAGAGAAAGAAAAAGGGGAGATCCCTGTCTCCCTTCCATGAGCCTTCAATGACCAGTGGACTACCAAGAGTCTTGGAGGCTTTTCCACCCTCATGAGCCCAGGCATGGCTGCAACATGAAATAGTGGGTAGAACTTGTGTGGGGAGAACTTGTGGGGAGCTTGGTCATTCCATGTGGGGCTCCCCTCCAAGGAGAGTGTCACAAGAGGCTAGAGAGCCAGCTTTCTTCCATTGAGATGCCTCCTCCATTACCGCCCCCCACCACTGCAACTGGGAGTGCAGTTTGAGCCAAGAATTTGGTTAGTGACTGCTTCCCCTCAGTGGGCACATGCTGCAGGCTGACGTTGCCACAGAGAGAGTCCCATGGCTTTTCACTTGGGGGCTTGTAGTGGACCTGGGATGCCTGCTTTAGGAGCTTCCTCCCACTGGCATTTCATGGAGTCACACACCAGTGGGTCAGACAAGCAGGTTGGACCCCATGGCCCCCAGACTTGAGCAGTTTACTGGGGACACAGGGTGGAAGTCTGGGAGCTGGACTCAGGTGGAAAGGAGGCCCATGTGGACAGAACTGATGGGAGAAAACTGTGGGGTTCCAAGATACATGGTGAGCTGAGAGAGCACCCATCCCCTTGCAGAAAAACTGTCATGTTGGATTGGGGTGGATCCTCTGGAGAAGAAGAGCCTGTCCCTGGAAGACATAGCAACAGGGCAGGCATATTCAGGTGTTCAGGCTGACTGGGAGCTGCAGCCCCTCCCCAACCCACTCCATATGGGAGAAAGTTTGAGCTGAGATTTTGGTGAGCAGCTGCTTCCCTCCAGCTGACACATTCTCCAGACTGAGGTCTCCACAGAGAGTGGGGCCCAATTTTGGAGCTTCTTACCCACCAGCATTTTGTGGAGATGCATGCTAGCAGGTCAGATATTCAGGCTAGGGGTAGATTTGAGAGCTTGACAGTCACACTGTAACTCTCAGATGGCCCTGTTTCAACAAACAGACTTTCTAGTTGGGTGTGGTCACTTTAGCCCCTCCCTGGCGGCTTTCCCTAGAAGCTGGGAGCAGACCTTTGAACCTTGTCTAAACAGCTACCTTACCAGCTGTTGTGGAGCCTGAGGGCAAGCTCACCCAACCCAGACCCTGCCAGTCTCACTCCTCCACCCACCTATGCTGCAGCAGAGAATGAAGACCCACCTGGAAGTTCCAAGTCTCCACCCACCCCCTGGGGCATTCAAGTGCTCCTCCTGACTAGAGCCAGTCATAGATCTCAAAAACAACACTGGGGCTTGTTCGTTCTGTCAAGGAGCACCAACTGACAGGGAGGTCAATTTGCACAGCCCTTTACAGGATTTACTGACTCAATCATATAGGGTGAGATCGATTCTCACCCATAAGTGCCACCTACTATCTCAGAAATTAAGCTGGGCATGCCAATGCAATTCACACTGTTAAGAAGACTACACATGGGGGAAATAGAAAGAATTTCAAAGACCTCCATCCTTTCTCATCAAAGTAAGACAGGGAATCTGCCCACACACATAGCTCACCACTGCTACAGCCTACAAACAAAATAGCAACAGAGAAAAACACCACACTAAGGATATCTATAATTGAGGCTTCTACTCAGAACCTAGATAATCATCAAAACACTTACAAAGTCAAAGGTTCTTACTCAACATATGCTACAAATACATGCATATGAGTGAGGGAGGGGGAAAAACCCTACCTAAACAAAAGAAAATATAAAAATAGGAAGGAACAGCTGCTCCAGATGAGAAGGAATCAGCAAAAGAATTTCAGAGGCATGAAAAATCAGAGCAAAAGGACACCTCCCAAAGGGAACACCAGCTCTCTAGCAATGGATACCAACCAAATGAAGATACTGAAATGACAGATAAAATATTCCAAATATCAATCGTAAGGAAACTAGATGAAATTCAAGAAAAAATGGAAAACCAACTCAAATAAACCAGAAAAATAATTCAGGAAATGAATGAAAAATTCATTAAAGAGATAGACATATTTATGAAAAACCAAATAGGACATCTGGAAATGAAATTTTTGTTTAAGAACATACAAAACACAGTGGAAAGTTTTAAGAATAGACCAGACCAGGCAAGAGAAAGAATATGAGAGCCTGAAGACAACTCTGTTGAATTAATTCCATCAGTCAAAAATAATGAACAGAGAATTAAGAGGAATGAACAAAGCCTATGAGAATTATGGGATTGTGTAAAATGTCCAAATATAAGCATCATAGGGATCCCCGAGGGTAAAGAAGAAAATATATAAAGGCTGCAAAACCTATTTGAGGGAATAATTCAAGAAAACTTCCCTGGTCTTGCTAGAGATTTAGATATCCAGATACAAGAAGTTCAACAAACACCTGGGAGATTCATTACAAACAGGCAATCACCAAGACACATAGTCATCAGACTGGCCAATGTCAACACAAAGGAGGAATTCCTGCAAGCCATAAGGAGAAAAATGTCAGGTAACTTGCAAAGGAAAACCCATCAGGCTAATCTGCAGACTTTTCAATGCAGACCTTACAAGCCAGAAGGGATTAGGGCCCCATCCTTAGTCTTCTTAAACAGAACAACTGCCAGTCTAGAATTTTGTATCATGCAAAACTAAGTTTTACAAATGAAGGAGAAATAAAGACCTTTTCACACAAGCAAACACTGAGAGAATTTGTCAAGAACAGACCTGCCCTGCAGGAAATACTCAGAATTGCATTGTACATGGATCAGCATAATGGTCACCCACCAGTGTAAAACCACACAAAAGCTAAAGCTCAGAGTTCATATAAGACAATGATACAAGAGGTAAAACAGCAACAAAGTATACCCAACCTGATGAACACAATAATATCCCACATATCAATTCTATCTATCAATACATACAGTTTAAATTCCCCACTCAAGAGACATACACTGGTAGATGGATTAAAAAAATACAAGCCAAGTATCTGCTGTCTCCAGGAAACACATCTAAACCACAAGGAATGTTATAGACTCAGGGTTAAGGGATAGAAAAAAATATTTCATATAAATGGTAACCAAAAGAAAGCAGGTGTAGCCATTCTTGTATCAGATAAAACTGACTTTAAATCAACAATGGTAATGAAAGACAAATATGGTCATTAGGTAATGGTAAAAGGAGCACTTCAACAAGAAGACTTAACAATCCTAAATATTTATGCACCTAACACAAAAGTGCCCAGAATCATAAAACAAACCCTACTAGATCTAAGAAAAGAGATAAACAGCAGCATCATAATTGCTGGGGACTTCAACAATCCCACTGAAAAAACTGGACAAGTTATCCAAGCAGAAAATAAATTAAAAAAAACACTGGACTTAAATGAGACAAATAGGCCTAACAGACATTTTCAGAACATTTTACCCATAAACTACTAATTATACATTCTTCTCATCAGCACATGGAACATTCTCCAAGATTGATCATATATTAGGCCACAAATCATGGCTCAACAAATACAAAAAACTTGAAATCATACCACATATCTTCTCAGAACACAGTGGAATAAAACTAGATGTAAACACCAAAACAAATACCCAATTTTACACAAAGTCATGGAAATTTAACAACCCCATGTTGAAGGATTATAGGATCAAGGATGAAATTAAGCTGAAAATCAAGAGATTCCTTTAATTGAATGACAAAGGGGACACAGGCTATAAAAATCTGTGGGATTCAGTAACAGCAGTCCTAAGGGAAAAATTCATAGCCTTAAATGCTTACAACAAAAAGACACAAAGATTACAAATTAACAATCTAATGACATATCTCAAGAAACTAGAAAAGGAAGAGGAAACCAAACCCAAAGCCAGCAGAAGAAAAGAAATAACTAAGGTGAGAGCAGAACTAAATGCAATCAAAAACAAGAAAATAATACAGAAGATCAACGAAACAAAGTTGGTTCTTTGAAAAGATAAACAAAATTGATATACCTCTTGCTAGATTAACCAGAAATAGAAGATAAGGGACCCTAATAAGCTCAATCAGAAATGAAAAAGGAGATGTTACAACTAATACGACAAAAATACAAAATATCATCTGTGTATACTATGAAAATCTCTGTGCACATAAACTGGAAAATGTAGAGGAAATGGACAAATTCCTCAAATTACACAACCTCCCAAGACTCACTCAGGAAGAAATAGATGTCCTGAGCAGACCAATAATGAACAATAAGATTGAAGCAGTAATTAAAAATCTTCCAACAACAATGACAAAAAGCCTCAGACCAGATGGATTCACAGCTGAATTTTATCAGACCTACAAAGAAGAGTTAGTATCCCTACTGCAGAAATTATTCCAGAATCTATATCTCTCACTAATCACAAAAATTAATTCAAGATGGATAAATGACTTAAATGTAAGGCATGAAACCATAAGAATTATAGAAGAAAATTTTGGAAAACCTTTTCTAGATAGCGCCCTAGGCAAAGTATTTATGAAGAAGATCCCAATGACAATCCCAGCAACAACACAAAATAAAGAAATAGAACTTGATTAAATTAAAAAGCTTCTGCATAGCCAAGGAAACAATCAACAGAGCAAATAGACAACCTACAGAATAGAAGAAAATATTCATATGCTATACATTTGATAAAGAGCTAATATTAATAAGTAGGATCTACAAAGAACTCAAACAAATCAGCAAGAGAAAATCAAACAACCCCATCAAAAAGTGGGCAAAAGCCAACAGAAGCTTTCCAAAAGAGGACAGACTAATGGCCAATAAACATATGAAAGAATGCTCAACATCACTGATCATTAGGGAAATGCAAATTAAAATCACAGTGGGATATCGCCTTACCCCTGTTAGAATGGCTTTTATGAAAAAGTCCAAAAACTATAGATGCTGGCGTGGATGCAGAGAGAAAGGAATGCGTGCACATTGTTGGTGGGACTGCAAATTAGTAAACCTCTATGGAAAACAGTGTGGAGATACCTCAAAGAACTAAAAGTAGACCTACCATTAGATCCAGCAATCCCTCTACTGAGTATTTACCCCAAGGAAAAGAAGTCATTTCATCAAAAAGACAACTGCATGCAAATGTTTATTGCACATAATTCACAATTGCAAAGGTGTGGAATCAACCTAAGTGCTCATTAATTCATGAGTGGATTAACAAAATGCGGTATATCTACATACCATGAAATACTACTCAGCCACGAAGAAGGATGACTTAATGCCTTTTGCAACAATTTAGATGGGACTGGGGACCATTATCCTAAATGAAATATCTAAAGAGTGGAAAAGAAACACCACATGTATTCACTCTTAAATTGGAACTGATCGATGAATACACATGTGCATATAGGGAAGTAAAACTTAATGGATATCAAGCAGGGGGAAGGGAGAGGAGGGGATGGGCAAAAACCTACTTGATCCATACAATGAACACTGTCTTGGTGACAGACATAGTTATAACCATGACTCGAACATTATAAAATGGTCCATGTAACCAAAAATATTTGTGCCCCCATAATACTTTGAAATAAAAAAAATTCAAATAAAGAAATTCTAGTCTCTGGGAGCAATAATTTAGAGCATCCCTCCTTTCTATATTTACCATACCTAACTCTTTCTTAATTTCTTTAGTAACTATTTTTGGTAGATATGTTTATATAATTTGCTGTAATACTCTAACCCACTGAAACACATTGTAGTCAGCTGTCATTCTAGAGCACTAAACAATATTAAACATAAGTACAGTGCATGTGGCTTCACACATACAACTCAGTGAACGCTTCTTCAATCATTCTTCCCAAACCTTTCCTTATTTCAACACGAAGTCTGCATTCATCTGTGTCACTACATGCTTCAATTCAAAAACCATATTTAGCTCACAAAGTAAATATCTGTGTAAGTAGGAGCAATTTCAAAACCACATAAATGCTACTGTTTTATCCATTACAAGTCTCCATCATGAAAATTTGCCTACAGCAGTAATTAATTCCTTTACCTGAAAAATATGCATTGCCAAAAAGGAAGTGACAACCTGTATTATCATAGGATAATCCTTTGATTAGCAGATAAACTTCCCTCCTTATAATACTTCTCTGACACTTGTGACACCTTTGATTTTTATTAAAAAGTCTTTCTAGCATAAAATGATGTCTTAGAAGAGTGTTTTTGAAATTTAATAGTTGATGGGAACTCAATTAGTTGAAATAACCAGTGCATGCTCTTCTACCATGCACTTAGGATCACAGAGGAGAGGATCATGATAGCTTTAGTATAAATGCTGCCCACTCCTAAAGTCTAGTCATGCCAGGACATGCCTACCCAGCTTTGTGAAGGCTTGCAGAAGTCAGTTTCTGTGGGGCTGAAGAGGATGCTGGGAGAGCCAGGCAAAGAAGATAGATCCAGGAACAAATGGCATATTGATATAAATAAGGACTACCTTTTTGGTTTAAGAAGAGAAACTAGAAGCAGGTCCAATGAGTGGGCTTTTACACAAAAAGCATAGGGGTGGAAGGTGTAAAGCAACCTCAAGCAAACTGGGTGATGTTGCCTCTCAAGTGATTCAGCAAGAGCAATAGTAGCCCCCCTCCTGATGCTCCCAGTTGTCAGGAAAACGGCCATTGGGTCCTCTCTGTTCAGGGACCAGTTTTGACTTAGCTAGAGTAGCCAGACCTTCAAAGGTTGGGCCACTCTGGCACAAGTAACTTGCCAATCTTTGAAATATATAGAAACAAAAGCCAGGCAGTTTTATACTTCAAACAAAATATCCAAATTGAAATTGTTAGTTTAAAATCAAGTGCCCCAACCAGCTGAATATTTAAGGCTATTGTTATAACTAATTGGGTGACAGTTTGGTGACACCAAAGAAAGGTTTTGTTACAAAGTTCCAAAGGGGCTTTTTCCCAGAGACTCTATCAAGACCAAAGGGAGAGGCAATTTTCATGGTATCAATGAGTGTATTATTGGGAATTTATCTCTAAGCCCAGCCCTCACAGGATAGATACCTCAATGCTGTCATAAGAAGGGAACAGAGTAAAGACGGGAAGGACCATTTCTCTAAAGTCTAAGACATAAGTGCATTGGCAGCTTGTCTTGAATAGCTCATTAACAGAATATGACCTGAAAGGAGACGAGGAGATGATCTGCCTTCGCTGCAAGAGAACATTCTAAAATGCAGGTATCTCCTCTCTGGTAGGAGAGGCAAGTACCCAATGAGCACAGTGCTGACTGGAGGACCACGCACTGGTGGGAGACAGGAGGGGCAGTAGTAGTCACTGGGAATGGATTTGGTATCAATACTAAGCATAGGTGAGCCACCTACTGGAGGTATCCAGAAATACTTGTGTGGCGGTAGGGATTATGTAGGAATATGGAAGTCTTACATTAGCGGTTGAAGCCACAAGACTATGAAATATGAATTACAACTATGCCTTAGCCCTAGCCATATGTATAAACTGGGAAGATAGGCTTCAGCTAGGTGTTATAGGAAAGTAACTCTGACGCTTAGGATAAATGAAATTGAATTAAAAACAGGAGCTCTTGAGGTTCCTCCTGACATCTTTGGCAAAAGCTGCATGAATCATACTTACTTGAATTTAGAGGTCACAGTGCAGAGATGTTTTTTCAGAAGATATTTATTGGCTATATATTATATTTTCAGCATTTTATGGGTGCTATAGAGGATGTAAGAGAAATATGATTATCACTGCCCTTAGGGTATTATGTTCTGGTGGAGAGATGACACAAGTACACAGATAACCTAGAAATAAGGCAAAAGTGGGAATTAGAAAGATACAGGAGGTATTTGATTGATTCTCATGGTTAATGCTTGTAATTAGCCCAAATTAGTGGACATAGGGTGAGTAATTCCCTTAGGCTAACAGGAAATGAAAAAACATAGCAGATATGCAGCTCTCATTCAATTCATCTTCTAAACTCCTTTCTCTTTGCTTGGATTTTATGCTTAACACTCACCCTGCTTACTCACCATGCAAGTGAAGACTTGCTGGGCTTAGTACTATCTATGGCTAACATTGACTCAACTTCACATTTACATAGCCACTACTTCAACATTTCTGATTGTACCAACTTCCTAATTCCACTGCATTCAAAATCCTATTGTTGGATAAATTAAATTTCTAAACAATAATTTTTATAATATTATATACCATCTTGTCTAAGAAGCCATTGATTGTAAAATGCACCATTATTTTATGTACCACTTGGAGTAAAACCCTGCCAATTAAATTATGCTACTGTACTTTCTTATCACTTAGAATTTTAAAGTAATACTTGTTAAAAGAGCTCTTCCAGTCTTATTCATATACAGAATGTTATCATATATCCCCCTTGCACAAACATAAAAAGGAACACATCAGCAAAATTATTGCTTAAGATATTCTCAAAACTTCCTCACATTCAGAGTTTAACTCTTCCAAGTTACTTTTTAACTCAGTTGTTGGTAATTTTCCACATAATGCTTCCTCTGTGCATAAAAAATATTGTTGATGTATCATTATTTCTTTTAAAACTTTTTATTGATGAAATGATGCATATTATGTAAATGTAAAGCTGAATGAATTCTCCCAAAGCAAACACCCATGAAATCACTGGCCAGTTAAGAAAGAGAACACCATGAAACACCCAAGAAGGCCCTTGTGCTTTCTCTCAGGCACTATCCTTGCTTCCCCACTACCACTACCGTTAGTAGATCGTTATAGATTAGTATAGCAAATAGCCATTTTGTGGCATTTATATAAATGCAATCTTTCAGTATGTATTCCTTTGTGTCTGACTTCTTTTGCTCAACATGTTATGAGATACATCCTTATTGTATGTAGCATGGTTTGTCCATTCTCACTGCTATATAAGATTTTATTATATGAATACATATCATTTTATTTATCCACTCTCCAGCTGATGGACAATTAGTTGTTTCCATTTTGTTTCATTATAAATAATGCTGCAATGAGCAGTCTTATGCACGTCTCTTTGTGTATGCATATATATAGGTATATGTTCAGGAGTGGAAATGTCTGTGTATTTTCAACTTTAGTAAATAATGCCAATAATTTTCCAAAGTAGTCATATCAATTTACACTCCAACCAGTAGTTTATAAGGATTGCTTGGTCTTACAAGAGAGTGTCAACTTAATACAA
The DNA here is from genome assembly GCA_008086735.1 of Cheirogaleus medius. Lineage (NCBI taxonomy): Eukaryota > Metazoa > Chordata > Mammalia > Primates > Cheirogaleidae > Cheirogaleus > Cheirogaleus medius. The sequence goes on along the minus strand of VBSM01002616.1, from coordinate 22,644,307 downwards.
CAATCAGAATTCCTTCCTCAAGTGTGTTATGCAAAACATCAATGTACTATGAAAACAATCTTATTGTTATTATTACCGTTTAACTCTTTGGGTTTAAATAGACTTTTATGTGCCTGTTAAAGGAATAATAAAATTGTGAAATATGAGAATACTAGTCAATATCTATTTTCGGTTGAGGACATTCAGTTGGGGTTGATGAGTAACTGATCTATTAATGTTCTTATAATAATATAATATAAAAAGAGTGAGTAGGCACAGACCAGCTGTACACACATGCACACACACACAGGATGCTGTAAAGGAAATATTAATAGCTTGAAGTTAAAGCGAAATAAAAGGGTTAAAAGAAGTGTAGTATCTGGCTTTTAGCCATAGAAAGTAAAATCCAAAGATAGCAAATTTGTTAATTCTCCCCTTGGATATATTTTTTATACATAAATACTATAGTATTTTGCCTACTGAATCAAAATCCTAGGTCATTTCACTTCAGTTTTGACTAAAATTGCAGCACAGTCTGGAGGAACCTCTGCAGCAATAGTAACTACTCTCGAAGCAACGTGTGTGCTGAGGAGTGGGGCTGTGGGAGCGTCAGAGGGCAGCAGGGAATGGGAACAACGGAAATGATGTCTGGAGCTGTCATTCTCAAAGGTGACCCTTCTACACAATGGAAAACAATTTGCAGAAGGATGCTTTAACAGATGGAAGCAGTGCTTATCAAAATGTCTTTACTTGGCACTGAGGAAGTGCATTTGCTTTTGCCAATTGATGAGTAGTGGTCAATTTTTTTTTTTATTTCAAACATATTGTAAGTGTAAGCACTCTCTCTCCTTGTCTCTCTCATAATTGTGAAGTGCTTTTGGTCCTATGGGCGAGGTTGTTGAAGAAACGTTCAGAAGACACCTGGGCATTTGAAGGAGAAATATGGCTGAACCTGCAGGATGATCCGTTAATAGCTAGAAAAACCATCCAGGACAGCCACTTCTATTATGGCCACTGTGGGAAGCACAGGCATCAGAAGTTCTGAGTCGTCTGTGGTTAAAGTATCCGTGTGCAAAAAAAGGAAGCCTAGGACATTTGGGAGGATCCTCCTTAAAGGGGTGCAATGCTTTTCTTTGCAAATTAGAAATAGAATGTAAATAGAATGGGGAAATTTGTTCCAGGAATGGGTCAACATGCCCTTTCAATTTCTCTGTGCCTTATTTTCCTGAAGCAATCAATGTGTGTAGGTGGCCACAGTGTGTCTTTAGTTACTCATGAGAATTTCAGGTGATAATAATGTCACATGAGCTCCTTGAAATTAAGAGCCATATCTAAGGTTTTTTCTGTGTCGTCTACAAATTCTGGCACACAGGAGGCATTTAGTAACTGAATATACTGTTCTCAATTGACATTTATAGACAATAGGCACAGTAGAAGCCCTCTTACTTGAAATTATTGGTGTAGTTGGTTAGATAATTGAAAATTTTGATTGAAGCAGGAATTCTAACATTTTATGCATATATACCTTGAATATTTTATTTTAACTTAAAACATATTCATGACTGATCTTTCGATGCAGCGCCAGGCTTTTTCCTAGATATGGACTAATTGATCTATTTGTTACCCTGTGTTAATGTCGAGCTCTCTTGATTATGATAGCTTTAAATAAGGTTTAATATCTGCTATAAAAGTCCTTCTACCTTGGTCTTTGAAATTGACTTGGACATTTTTAGTTCTTTGACCTTCCACATAAATTTTAGGATCACCTTTTCAAGTCTTTCCTTCCTCACTATAAATTCGGGATTTTGATTAGAACTGTGTATTGACTGTAATATAACATGAAAAACACAACATCTTTATGATATTCTGTCTTCTTATTCATGAAACTGTTTTTTCTCTTCATTTTTCATGTCATTTTTTTGGTCTCAATAAACATTTATGATTTTCTCCCAAAAGGTCCTGACATTTTGGACATATCTATATCTATTTTTTTTTTTTTTT
>VBSM01002616.1:22565398-22642227 GCA_008086735.1 Cheirogaleus medius | reverse complement strand
AAAAAAAAAAAAAATCTTTTTGTAGAGACAGGGTCTTGCTATGTTGCCCCAGCTGGTCTCAAACTCCTGGACTCAAGCAGTCCTCTTACCTTGGCCTCCTGAGTCTGTGGAAATACAAGTGTGAGCCATTGCACCCAGCTATTTCCAGGAAACTTATATTTGTGAATGGTATCTTTTTTAAAAAATATATTGCTTAACTTTTTGTTGCTGGTGTATGTTAATGCAGTTTTGTTTTTTTGTTTTTTTGAGACAGAGTCTCACTCTGTTGCCCAGGCTAGAGTGAGTGCCGTGGCGTCAGCCTAGCTCACAGCAACCTCAAACTCCTGGGCTCAAGTGATCCTCCTGCCTCAGCCTCCTGAGTAGCTGGGACTACAGGCATGTGCCACCATGCCCGGCTAATTTTTTCTATATATTTTTTTTAGTTGGCCAATTAATTTCTTTCTATTTTTTTTAGTAGAGACGGGGTCTCACTCTTGCTCAGGCTGTTCTCGAACTCCTGACTTTGAGCGATCCACCCGCCTCGGAATCCCAGAGAGCTAGGATTACAGGAGTGAGCCACCGTGCCCGGCCCCTGTTAATGCAGTTTTAAAATACATTTTTATTGAAGTATACATACATGCAGAAAATTTCACAATTAGTAAGTAACACCTCAGTGAACTTTCACAAACTGTTTAGCATCCAGGTACATAATCTGAATATTACCCAAACCCCAGAAGCCCCCTTACTCTCTTACGGCCCCTACCATCCTCTTCTCCAAAGCACAACGACTTCTAATAGCATAGATTAACTTTGTGTACTTTTAAACTTTATATAAATTGAATTGTCTTTTGTGCCTGCCTTTTTTCATTAACATTATGTTGTGAGATTTTTCCACTTGGTTCTAATTATTAGAACTTGGATAGTACTTCACTGTATGGATATACCACAGTTTATTTACCTATTCTATTGTTTATGAACTCTTATTTATTTCCAGTTTGGTATGATTATGATGGGTAGTTCTATGAACCTTTTTATACGTATTTTTTGGTAACAAATGTACACATTTCGGTTGAGTTTATACCTAGAAGTTGGATTTGTGGCTTATAGGGCTTGTACACGTTCAGCTGCATTAGATATTACCCAATGGCTTTCCAGAATGGTTTGGAATTTGGTAGTCCTAATTTACACTTCTTCTAGCAGTGTCTGAAACTTATAGGTGATCCACATCCTCCCTAATAGTTGATATTCACTTTAACTTTCCAACGGTATTATAATTTTAATTGGCATTTCGCTGGTGAATGATAGTGTGGCACCTTTTCATAAATTTATTTGCTTTCTGGATTTCTTCTTTTGTAAAGTGTCTGTTTAAGTCTTCTCTATTCAACCCATTTGTAGCATTATTTTTATTGCGTTGTGGGGATTCTTTACATACTCTAGATACAATTCATCTTGAGTATGACGTGGAACTTAGAACACCTTAATTCTTATTGATTATACTTCACTATACTTGTTTTTGTCAGCTAGTGTTTAGTCAACCTTATTTATATCCACAGATTACTCATCATCGTATTTTAATCATATTTTACATGGCCAGGGTTTTATATTTTTCTACATATTTACCAGTTTCTTTGCACATCCTTCTATCTTGCATTTCATCCCGACCTTCTGTGTTCACTTTCCCTATTTCTGAAGTATCTCATTTAGAAATGAGGGTCAGTTGGTGGTAAGCTCAATGCTGTTTGTTCAAAATGTGTTCATCTTGCCCTTGTTCTTGATTAATAATTTAGTGGAATATAAACATCTAAGCTGACAGTTTCTCTCAGTGTTTGAATAAAATTAGTTGACTCTGTTCTGGTTCTTGAATTGCTTTGAGAAGTCTGTTGTATGTCCAGGTGTTGTTACTTTGTAGATTATCTACTTTTTTCTTTAGTTGTTTTTATGATCCTTTGGCTCAATTTTATGCAGCTGCCTAGGTTTGAATTTATTTTATTTCATATTCATTATGATTTTTGAATCTGATAATTTTTGTCTTTTTAATTCTGAAAAACATGTCACAATATTCCCTCTTTTCTTCTATATCTGCCTTCTCTTTTTAGAACTTTTCTTAGACCTACCTTGTATTTTCTCATTCTTACTTTCATATCTCTTAAATTTTCTTTTATATTTTTCAACTTTTTATATCTCTCTGGGGATTTCTGTTTAATGTCTTCACATTTATATTTTAGTTCATGAATCATCTCTTCAGCTGTATCTATTATTTAACCCATCCTCTGAACATTTTATCTTTTATTACATTTTTTATTTCTAGAAGTTATATTTTAAATGTCTAACATTGTTATGGTATCTTGTAGCATGCTTTGATTTTGATTCATCTCTTATATCTTTAATCACTTAAACGTACATATTTTATAGTCTTCATCTAACAATTATATTATCTGAACTTTATTGGGGTCTGCCTCTTTTCTCATGATAACTTTTTATCCTTAAGGTTTTTAAGTGTTAGCTTGTGAGCTCCTTTTTGACAAGACTTTGTGAGTTTCCTATGGCAGGGTTGAGAATTTCTCCTTTGGAGAGGTTTTACCTTTGTTTCTGCTATCAGCCTCTTAGGTTTTAGCAACTCTGGGCCAGTTTTGCCCCTTTGTTTTTCAGATTTAATTGTTTTTGGTTCCTGGACATTTTTCTAATTTTCTTGTGAACGTATTTATGCATTCAAAAGAATGCTATTACTGTTTTATCTAACATTTCAAGGGTTTTGTTGTGGGAGGATTTTTGTTTTTTAAATTGACAGTCTGTCATATTCTCCCAAACAGAAGATTCAAGATAGTTCTTTTTCTTCTAATTTTATAATTTATAAATAAATAATGTAGGAGTAATTTTAGTAATATTTTTAAACTAGAGTCTACTAATTATTCCTGATCCTGATTACCAGCTCTACAAATTCTATTTTATTTTACTCATGTACTACCTTGTTTAAGTTCCCCCCAAAAGCAGACTGTGAGGTGTAGATTTGGGTGTGGGTGGTTTCTGTGAGAGGTGATGCCAGGAATCAGAGTGAGGGAGTAAGACGGGGAAGAGAGGAAAGCCTATGAAAGTGTGTTAATGAGCAGGTTCCCACTGTGGAAAGCCAGAGCTCAAACTCAATGTACAGAGGATGCCTTCAACCATCCCATCAAAGGTCAAGGACCCGAGGTATTTATGTACCAACTCCCACCTCTAATCAGCTGATGGTTGCTCTGGAGAGCATTAACTTCCTGTCACTTACATGCCCTGTGTATGGACAGAGTACATTCCTGCAGCCACAGAAAGACTCTCTTGTAGAAAAGAGGCGCAGATGCCCAAGACACAAAGTCATTGGCCTGCACTGGAATTGTCCTGTGAAGCTGCATCTGACTTTGGAGTGGGGTGTGGGGATGTGGGTGGAGCAAACACAGCATCTTCCAGATCTGCTTGAGCACAGTATGAAATTCATTTGGTTCTACGGACTGAAGTCCGGCCCAAGGATATACTCATGAATCCTGCTCACCCTCCTCTACCACCGTTTTAGATTTTCCATCAGGGTCCTCACTTCGAAGAAACCTTAGCAGCATTGCCAATCTTTTTTCTAACTTTGCCAACTTCATGATCACATTTTGGGTCTGATTTCCAGCGAGTCTATTTTCCAGCTTCAGTATATTAGGGTCTTTTGAAAAGCTGATATGGAGGGCTTCTGGCCTTCACACCATGCCCTAAGTTGACAGTTTGCTGACGTCAACCTGTCATTTAAGGTGTCTATCTCAGTTAACACAATCCAAATAACTCTACAATCTTTATACTTACTATTACTTCCATATGTTTGAATTGCTACATTTATTGCATAAGCCATTATGTGCTGGCTGGGTCCTCTAGAAATCAGATATCAAAGCAGAGTCGTAAGTGCAAAAGATTTTGGGGAGTGGGTAATGCTAAGGAAAGATAAAGAGGAGAGAGAGCACCATATGCAAACAAAACTTTCAGACCTCAATATAGGTGTTTTGTGTGAAAGGAGAGGGGGAAGAGAGAGGGCTGGAGAGGAGGGACCTCAGACTGAGTGCAGCTCAGCGTGCCTAAGCAGGGAGATGTGGGGCAAAGGCTGCTTGAGGCGTTGCCCCTCACTAATCAGGAATGGGAAGGCCCTGTACCACTACCATGTTCAGTCAATGGCTGATGGCTGGCTAGGTAGTGTTTGGCCTCGGCTTAATGGCTGAGGTGGATACTGAAGGCAACTCTAGCTAACTGCACTCTTTACGGCAGACTCTCTCTTGAAGGAGATCTGAGTGATGCCCCTGCACCTCCACGGCCACCTCCTACTCATCTGTTCTTTCTTTTGATTGCATATATTAAGCAGCACTCTCATGGAGGTACTGTGTTCCGTTCATTATCCCTACCACTCACTCAGGGTCAAGCTGCCTTGCGCTGCTCCCCTGCCCTTGTCCCTGGCTTGTAATGGTTAAGCAGTGCCACTTGCCCTCTACTGCATTAGGACCCCATCATCCTCATGGCTACTAATGATCTGGACTCATGCCTGCCTCTTCTTTTTTTTTTATTTATTTATTTATTTTTTTATTTATTTTTTTTTTTGCCTGCCTCTTCTATCACCATCCCTGGCCTGCGGAAGAGAGCCACCACTGGACTTCTCTCAGTGAGGCCGGTGTCCCTTTCGCCAATGCATTTCTGATGTTTTTCGTGTACGGTGTGTCCCCTGGACCCTACTGTGGCACACAACCCTCTGGCAAGTCTTCCAGCTTCACTTAAGAGATCCCTTCCAGTACATCCACTTCCCTGCATCTTTCAGCCCCGTCTCCACTGTCTGCCATGGCAACTTGGCCATTTCAACTTCACTCAGCATGGGTCATTGCTTTCTCCTGAATTCTAAGAGCTACTCTGGTTGTAAGTTTTCCTTGTCTTCTAGGGTCTCTGACAGGGAGTTAAATTTCATAGCCCAGGAAAGTACCCTCAAGTCAAGTCAGTTTATGTTTTGACTGCTAAATAAAGACCATTGAAATCCAACCCAATGGGCATTCTCCAGGTTCCGGCTAGCTGTACATGCTACCTAAAATTCTTGAAGCTTTTTGTGGTGTAATCTATTTCATCCCTTATCAAACCCATCATATCCCCATTTGGGTCATATTGGGGTTTAACCCCAATTATTGGCTGGACAGTCAGAAGAGGAGGTAAGGGCAACTTCTGATGGAGCTATCTTTGCCTTGCGTAGGAGAGAACTTTTTACTATCTTCCTGCATGGGAGAAAGGCCACCTCTGCAAACTCTGAGGGTTAAGGGGATTTGAAAGAGCCATAATCTTAAAGGATATCTAGCCAGATGTCCCCATCATGAAACCTATGTTTCAGAGTCCCAGAGTTTCCCAACCAGGGCCCTAACTTTAGTCTAACAGACTTGCACTGGCTGAGCATTCTGCTGTGTTTGCAGCTCTGCAACCCTCACTCTCAGATCCGGAGTGTGATCCTCAGCAGTGTTTGCTCTCCCTTGTGGGAGATAGGGACTCTTTGTAAGCTACCCAGAAGCCTTTTGGCACACATATATATATATAATATATATACTTATATATATAATATATACTCATTTATATACATTCCATTTGTTAACCTCCCCAGGTTTCCCTTCTGTAGGGCATCAATGCGCCCTAGTATAACCAGCAATTTAATTGCCTTGTATATATTATTTTCTACATACTTTTCAAATGATTCAAATGCCCAAATCATTGCACTGGTGAAGGCTTTCCCCCACAGTAAGAAACAGTAAAATTTTTAGCAACTGAGCTATCATCTTGTGCCAAGGAATAAATATACGAGCCTCACATACAACAAGATGGCTTTTTCTTGTTCTCCTTAGTTCTGTGAATTTTCTTTCCAATCAGTATCTAGTAACAAATGACCTTGGAATCTGAATACTTTGAGTACATGTAATATTTTTATTCCCACTCAGTTTCATCTTCCTTCTGTATTAATTATAAAACAATGAAAACTAGATCAATAAATTCAGTTTCCAGGCAACATAGAAGATGCCAGTCAATTTAGCCTTAGGAAAAGCCTTTTGTAAACCTGATTCTTTAAAATTTTTGGACTTTTAAAAAAAATTGATAAATGTAGCCAGTTTTTAAATATTTGTTTCATTTGATATTTTTGTTACTGTAGATATGAGATCTTAGGAATATAAAGCCCTTAGTAGCTAAGTGAAATCCATTAATGTTAAAAAATTATTAAATGCAACTACATATTTTCATCTTCCTTGTTCATTTTTGAAAAAAGAGATTAAAACTGTGAATGTTATGCAAGACAAAGAATGTCTGATGATTCATTCTACATTAAAGGAGGTTAAGGAGATCTGAAAACTAAATGCAGAGAGGAGTAGATCTTGAACCAGGAAAAAAAATGCTGTAAACTAAGGACATTAGTGGGAAAATTGGAGAAATTTGAATAAAGACTAAAGATTAGAAAATAGCATTTGTAATGTTAAATTTCCTGATGTTCTTATAAAATATACCCCTAAGTGTTTAGGGTCAAAGAGAGAGAGAAAGAAAATAATAAATGTGGCAAATGGTAAAATTGAGTGATGGGTATGAAAGAGTTCTTTGTAATATTTCTCTGAAATTTTCTGAAATTTTAAAATTATTTCAAAATAAAAATATAACAAAAACATAACAAAAGTATAAAGACAGTACCAGAGAGAAGTCCCTTGATGGAGCCCAGACCCCAGCTATTAAGTGAAACTTGCATTTCATCTATGTTTCTTATTGTGAATAAATATGTTACATTATTCGAGATTCAGCATGCCATAAAATAGTATTTAGCTCATTTATGGTTAATGGCGATTGTAAGTTACAGAAGTCTGAATCTGATTTGGGGAACTTGGGAAGAGCCTGACACATAAAAGTCTCGCAGTAAAGCCTAATGGGCTTTCCCTCTTTCCTTTTGCATTCTCAATTGGATGTTGAAGACAAAAATATGATAGCATTGATTGTAATGTCCAAGAAGTGATGGAGGAGAATTATGCACAATTTTCAGGCCCAAGTCAGAAGCATTTACATCAGTGTCTATTCTCATGAAGGTGTCTTATGTATAAGTCTAGGCTGAGGTTCTAGAAAAAGCTTGAGAACAGCTTCCTCACAAAATTGATAAACTCTCAGGCATGTTTACTTTTCTGAAATTTTTTATAAATTCCACATCTTAGACCCAGGTGTGAAGGAAATGAAATTGTATCTAGTGATTCTAGATGGTATTCTTTTATATTCTGTTATGCTTTCCTTTATTTTAATCATATATTTTAGAGCCTTTTCTGTAATATCAGTTAAAAAAATGAATAAAAGGGGAATCACTACTCTCTCTCAAAGTGGAAAATATGCCATTGGAATAAAGAGGTGACTATATTTTCTAAATAGAGGAGCAGGAGATGTGACCCGACAAGACATTATTTAAGACACAGTCTAGGAGATATAGCTGAAACTTAAAAATGTTTAAGTTTCAGGTCGTTTCAAAGGTGCAGAAAGACAATGGGAAGACTGTTTGAAATTAGAATTTGCCTAGAGAACTTGAGCTCTATTTTATTTCATTCCATAAATATGTCCCAAACGGAATTTAATTTCATTCCGTGTGTTCCCATCGTTATTTTTCGATTTACCAATATTGTAAAGGCGTTGGTGACACATAACGTTTCAGCTGTGAAGAAACAATTGTATGTTATTACTTGTTTAAAACTTTTAAGATCTAATAAATATTTCTGGTAATGTTATGTTTTAGCCCAAAATATTGTGCCTCCAAACTGTCAGTGAATCACATTCTATGGGTTTTATGCATCGAACAAGTCATTTGGGGCGTCAAGGGGGTGCAAGCGCAGAATAGACGCGCGAGGCTGCCCAGGGTCCCCGGGCTCCCGCGCACTGCGGGGAGGCGCGCGCCTGCTGCGCGGCCGTTGCGCAACGGTCTGCCCAGCTGATCTCTGGGAGCTCCAGCTGGGCAAAATGGAGAAAGCCGGCAGCCCCTCAGAATGAAGCTCTCTGCCTGCTTCACCTCCTGGTGTACTTCGATGTCCGGAACAAGGCCAGTGCACAGTAGGGCCTCAGTGAAGGAAGCGCAGAAAGGGCTCCTGTCGCAGTTGCCTGCCCTCCCTCTGCCTCCTGACCCCTGTGGCCCTGTGGGGCGCTGTGCCCTTCTCCTGGGAGACGTGATGTGAGCCACTGCGGCTGCTGGCGGGTCTGCCGAAGGCAGGGACTTCTCTGTGATGACGGAGCCCTCCACTTCCTGGTTCCTTTAGCCCCAGTAAGAGACCAGGGTGTAATCATATTTTTGTCCCAAAAAGGATTGCTGGGTGTAGTCTGCCTTGAATCCCACAGACAACATGAACACTGTCCTTCTGGGCTCCCCAGGTGGCCGTAGCGTCTCCTCCCGGCCTGTGTGGATGCACGGATACCATGTGATGTGGCCTAGTGTGGGCCTCTCTCTGAGGTCGGGGGTAGAGCTGTATTCATGAATCTTTCCAGTGCTACGGAAGGGAAGAAGGGCGTCTTGTTATCATCTGAACAGTTCCACAAAGGTCTGTGGGACAAATGGCAGGACCCCCGGCCACCACAGTGTGGAATTATGCCCAAGCTCCACATATCTGCAGTGAGGCCATCATATTTTTGACCCGGGAAGAGTTTCAGGGCAACACGAGGAGTCGTCCCCATAAAGCTGCCCAGCTTCTGGTGCACAGTAAATCTTGTGCCCAGACCAAATTCAGCTATTTTGATGTTGTGATAGGCATCTAGAAGGAAGTTTTGGGGCTTCAGTCCCCAGTGGACAATTTTTTTTAATGGCAGTATCGTATGATAGATACACAGTTTGTTGGAACTTGCCTGGGGCCTCCTCTTCTTTCTTGGGGTCATGCTCCAGGATGTAGTCAAAGAACTCTCTGCCACTGGTATACACCAGGTCTAAACACAGGATGTCCCCAGTGTCAATACTTGAAAAAGCTTGATGACATTGGGGGATTCAGGACCTTAATTTTATTGACCTCTCAGTGTAGAGCCTGGAGGCCGGAGGAGCTCTGCTGACCTTTTGGGATGACCTTCCCTGCCACCTGGGCCCTAGTGAGAATGCCAGATCAACTTCACCTTTCAAAACTGCCCTGGCCAGTTTTCTTGACGAACCTGTAATTCTTAATAAGGTCTCCTCACTGTAAGAATTGGAGGCCAGGCTGTGCCACACAGTGACCTCCTAGCTTCACTGACTACATATCCGAACTAGGAATGCTAACTATACAAACTATGCTAACTAGGAATACTAATGAACATGACTGGAGTTGCTCTGCTGACATTTGTGGATGACCTTCATGGCCACTTCAATGCCAGGGACAAGAAACTGGGGTCCAACTGCACTTTGGCTATACCCGGGTGTTGGATGACGTCACCAGGAATCACCTCTCCCAACCTCTGAGTCTGCTTACTTCCCTCTGTATTGGAGACATTCTCAGGCCCTCGTTAGGTGCTGATCAGCAGGACTGGTGATGCTCCTGTCCTCAAAGGCCTGACACTCTAGCGCGAATGGACAGACCCATTCAGATTGGCTGAAATTGGCAGTGGCTCCCAGGAAGAACAGACACCTGGGTGTAAGGAAGATTTATCAGGAGAAAATAGATAACCCAAGAACAAACAGAGAAGGGAGTAGCTGAACGTCCCACAAGACTGGAGCCAGCAGTTGGCAAGAAACCAGGAACCACGTCTGTTACGTTTTCCGCCATCCTGGGGCCACGTCACCTCCCATCTGCTGCTCTTTGCACATCACTACCTCCTTTTTTTATCTTTAAATTCATGGGCTCTTCTTTATTTCCACTACCTTGGTCCTAGTCTAAAGTAGTGTCCTCCCTTTTTTTGCCTGGAAAATGGAAATGGCTTTCTAAATTTTCTCCCCAAATCACTCACTCTTGCCCATTTCTAATCTGTTGTTCTCACCATGCACAGAGTGACCTATGAAAAGTGGAAAGCGTATTCAGTGGCTTTGCAGTGCTCCTGGGAGATAGACATCATAACTTTGACCATTGTATGGAGTGGTGTCCCCTCAGTGCCCTTGATCATGGTACCCTCCCTGCCAGAGGGTCCTGTAGCCCTGCCCTTTGTCACTCTCAGGCATGACAAGAGGTTGGCTCATGACCAAGTGAGAGTGGGTACATGCTATAAGCACCAGTGCTTTAAGAACTACTATTTTTTTCCTGCTGCCATGACCAGGGCGGTGTTCCAGGAAGAGACTGCTCAGTCAGCCTGTGTGCAGAGAAGAAAGCAAGTGGGGCAGAGCCACGGTGGCACGTAACATGGGAGATGAATAACCTGGGCTGTTGGCCCCCACGACGTGGGGGTTGTCTGTTACTCAGCATCACCTAGGCTGGCCTGACTGATGCATGGGACCTGTCAGCTCTCATTTATTGCCTGGTCTCTTGCTGGGGACCCTCTGGCCCTTCAATAGTTACATTAGTTGCTCCCTTCCACCTTAGATTTTCTCTGTTATCCTCTCTCCTTCGAAGGCACTTTACAGCCTTTTTGCCCAGTTCACATTTCCTCACCAGGGAGATCTCGGCTTAGGTGTGAAGTTCTCAGGGAAAGATTGTCGGGCGGGTGTACAAGGTACCAAAAATTCACTGTCTTTGTCATTAGATATCTTTCACTAAACGATAATTTCCATGAAGACGAGACTAGGTATTTAGCCCAGGCTTTTGGAGGCCTTGCTCCGTTCCCACCACGTGCCAGGTCCCCTGCTGAGGGGTGGAGGTAACAGGGCGAGTCAGCCATGAGCCCTGCTCTCTCACGCCCACCCCATGGCGAGGGAGATGGACATGTGAGCAGCAGGATTGGAACCCACGGTGTCTGAGCAGGTACTGAGGGTAAAGCAATGCCAGGCAGAGGGAAGGCAAGAGAGACTGCCTAGAGGAGGAGGTGTCTCAGCGGGTTTGAATGAGGGGTCAGAGTCATCCAGGTGAGGAGCTCGCTGGGGTGACAGGGAGTGGTGGGGCTGCGGGGCAAGGAGACAGGGTGCACAGAGTTTCCAAGGCTTGAAAGAGGATGACCCTGGGGGCAGCCAAGGCCAGACGCATATGTGCCACCTTTATTCCTGAGAATTAGAGCGTTCTTGTTTCAGCACTTTTGCAAGTAAAAAATGGCAGGTGGTGTTAGCATACACTGTGAGAACCAGAACCCTGTGTCGTGGACATCTAGAGGAGTTCCTTACTAGTTACTTCCCTAGTTACTTCCTTACTAGTTACTTCCCTACTTCCTTACTAGTTTCTTCCCCCAGGAAGAAAGCTGGGGCAGGTGCAACAAAGAGTCTTCTCAGCTGGGGCCGTGCAGGGAAGGAAGGCGGGCTCACCAGGCAGGGGGCACAGCAGCAAAGGCCTAAGGCCCAACTCTATAAAGGCAGTGGAAGGAACACAGTCTGTTCTCCCTCTCAGCAGAAGGGGAGGCTTCCTGGGAGCCAGCTGACTGCTTAAGGTCATGTTGGCACAATGGGGTCATTTTCTGTGGTGTCCCCTGGACTAAAGGGTGACAATGAGTCCCTGCCTGGCCTCTGTGCTAGTTGAGCTGTTTTCAAGTGCAGCAGTGCTCACCAGCCTAGGACTGCCGGGAGCCGGCCCACCTGAGTGGTGGGAGTAAGGCAGCCCAGATGCTTGAGGGGTAGGGAGGGAGGGTCCAGGCCGGCTGCAGGAGATTGGAGCTGGCTGTGGGGGTGGGCACTGGAGAAGCTGAAGCTCTATGCTGCCAGGCATCGGGGTCTCCAGCCCAGGCCAACTCCAAGGCCAGTGGACTCCTCCCTGGGGGGCAACTAGATGCCTACTGCCTGCTGGCTGGGCTTCAAACTCTCAGACTCAAACTGGACAGACTCCCGGGGTCAGGAAGTAGGTGTCATTTAGTGTGGCGTGTCTGATTGAGCAACCCTGGCAGCCTGCAGTGCCAAGCTAAGGAGTCCGAAACTCTCTGTGTGCTCTGTGAGAAAGAGTGCTGTGATCTATTAGGCATGTCTGCAGTGGGTGATGAAGGCGGGACCTATAATAAGTGTGCTAGCCATTTCCCATCCCTAGTACAGTTTGCCCTCATTTTGTGCATGGAAAAACTGAGGCTCGGAGGGAGGAATGCCTTCATCTAGTTTCAGGTCTTTCTGCCTCCTGGTCTAGACACTCCACAGCCCACTGGATTCCTATTGTGGCACACAATGAAACCTGCTGCATGTGACAGAGAAACACATACTGGATCTGTCTGGACCCACACTGTGCTCCTCCTCTTTTTTTCCTTTGCTTATATATTCAAATATTTAATGTGTTCTATACATTATATCTGTGCATTTTAAAGGATAATAAAATAATGACCATCTGTGAACCTACCATTCAGTTCCAGAACTAGAACATTCCCCAAAATTTGCATCCATGTGTTTGCAATTTGTCCAACCCCAGAGGTCACCACTATCCAGAATTTTGTGTTTGTCATTCTCTTGCTCATGGGTTTATTCTGTATGTCTAAACAGTATATTGGTGTTTGTCCAGCTTAATGAAAATAGTATATAATATGTAAACTTCTGGGATTTGCATATTTTTATCAACATTTTACTGTTTCTAAGCTTTATCCATGCTGGTGTGTATAGCTGCAGTTTATTTTTGCTGGTGTGAAATGTATTGTACAAATATTCCACAGTTTATTTTTGCATTCTGTCAATGGATATTTGCGTCATATCCATTTTTTTCCTATTATTAACACTGCTGCTATGAGAAAAATAAAAGTCATTTGGTACATATTAGAAATGACTCCAGACTCATTAAATACATATTTACGAGAAGGAAAACGTAGTGCTCTTGTTGGAAAGGCAGTTGCAGGGCTTGTTGGTGGCACACGTAGAGGTGGCTCCTGCCCAGCAGGTCTGGGGTTGTCTCACCACAGCATGGTCACCCGCTAAACAACCCTCCCTGGGCGATTCTGATTATCAGTAAATTTGGGTAACATGGGTATATGGTATAGATTTTCATATCTTTCAAAATAGTTTTTTGTTGCTGTACAAATATAAGGCACTGTGTTAGGCCAGATATTTGGGGAAAATTTTACTAATTTAAATCAATAAACATTCATTAAATATCTACTCGGCCAAGAAGTTTAAGAAGAAATGAGCTAGAGGATTTTGTTTCTTAAAGTATGGTCCATGCAACACCAGAATCATGATCATCTTTTGTTTTGTTTTAATGCAGATTTGTGAAATTTTCCCCAGACTCTCTGAATCCAGTATTTCTGTGGACGGGGCCTGGCAATGTACCCATCCAATGAGCATCCTGGGAGACCCTTTTGTACATTAAAGATTGAGAAAGGTTGCTTCAGGACTCTTTAGTTAAATGGGGTTTTAAAAAGTTCTATGGACAACAAAGGAGGGGATGACTGCTTTCACATAGGGAAGATGGGTGAGGAGTCCCAGGAGAGGAGAGACATTTATGTGAAGACTTAAACCATGAATGAATCTTACTATGAAGGAGGGTGAAGGAAATTGCAGGAAGACGTTCAAGCATGTGTAAGTGCAAGCAGGCATAGTCCAGGAAGAGAGAGTGGCTTCCTATGCTAGGGATTAGGGGAAAGGTGATGGAGAGGAGAGGGAGGGTGAGGGAAGTGCAAGAATGGAAAAAGAAAGGAGCAGAGTAAGATGCCATAAGTGCTCACTAAAGGAATGAGGACTGCTTTGTAGTCCTCATCTCTGTCTCCTTCAAGCTCCCAGCATGCTTGTGTTGTTCTCTCATTACCCCAAATTTCACTTCCAATCTCTTAATAGTGGTCCATGGTTTGAATTTTCTCTAGTTCCTTCCTTTAAAAATATACGTAGTATGTCAGTGGAATGGTTGAGCAAGGATCTCTGACAATCTGTCCCTCCAAAAAAAGCAATAAGGACCCTGGGAAAATGGTCAAAATCTACTTTTTCCAAACTCTGGATATTAATCAAAGGCTTGCAACACTTCTGAAGAGCTTTCCTGCCCCTCAACCCCCATGGCGAAATCTGAATAAGAATGGTGAGCTTTTTTTTTCTGTTTTAACTTGCTGTATCACTATCCTCTTCTCTCCAGCCTTGGTAATTATAATCATGGTGAAAACTAGCAGCCTAGCGGGCTCTGGAAGGGGCAGAATTGTTTGGAGCTGGCCAAAAGAACCACTCTCAGAGAATTGTCACTATATGACCAATCTGGAAGTTCCCTGGAAATACCCACTCATAGGGCTGTTCTTTATTTGACCTGATTCAGAACTTACTCAATGCAAACAGCCTTTTTTTCATGAGAGTTTTAGTTGAAAACAATGAGCTGCAGCAGTGTTAGTATTGGAGCTGTCTGAGGTGCCAGGAACAAATTGGGGCAAACAAAAAGCTGACCAAAATGCTTGAATGGAAAAGCTGGGGAATAAGATACCTACAGGGGGCCTTGAAAAGTTCCAACATATTTTCGAAGGGCCATGCACATGTTCAGGGCTGTGTGCAGGCCCAGGAAAGACCTAAGAAGGCCTTAGGTTCTCACCTCTGGCTGATCTTGAGGCTTTGTGCAAGCAGGAAGTGAAGGCTCAAAGTTGTACACCGCTTGCCTGGGTGTTGGCGGTGTGCCCAAACATGCACACAGAGCCCCTTGGCTTCAAAGGCTGAGAGACTAATTGGCTCATGAAATTTAAGAAAATCTCTCTCTTTCCATTTACTAGCTAACCACTACGCTTACTAGCCAGAAACTTCAGTTGGCCACACATGACAAAAAATAGAGACTTTATTAAATTAAGGAAAGTCACTAAACAAACAATCAGCACTAGCAACATCAGCAAAAATAACAAACAGCAAGAACAAACTCTGATGGGATCTGATTTCTAGAGGTGCCACAGTATATTTTTTAAAATATTCAAGTTTATACAAAAAAAATTATAAGACATATGATAAAACAACACAGTATGGCCCATGCATGGAGAAAAAAGGTAATCAATTAAAACTGTCCATGAGGAAGTCCAGATGTTGGACTTAGTACACCAAGATTTTAAATTAGCTATTTAAAATATGTTCAAAGAGCTAAGGAAACCATGTTAAAGAATTAAAGGAAAGTGTGAGAATGATATCCTATCAAATAAAGAATATCAATAAAGAGATATAAAAAAGAATGAGATATAAATTATGCAGTTGAAAAGTAAAATAGCTTAAATGAAAAATTCACTAGAGGTACTCAGAGGTAGATTTGAGCTGGCAGAAGGAAGAATCAATTAATCTGAAGCTAGGCCAATTGAGATCTTCCAGTCTGAGAAACAGAAAGAAAGAAGAGCGATGAAGAATGAACAGAGTCTGAGAGACCTGTGGGACACCATCAATTGTATTCACATGCCTATAATGGGAGTTCCAGAAAAAGAGACAGAATATTTGAAGAAATAGTGACCAAGAACTTCTCAAATTTGATGAATAACATTAATCATTACATTGTAGAAGCTCAATAAACTTTAAGTAGCATAAAATCAAAGAGATCAAAACTTTGACACATCATTATATGTTGAAAACCAAAAAACAAAGGCAACTTTAAGAGCAGCAAGAGAGAAACAGCTTGCCATGTACAAGTGATCATGAGCAAGACTAACAGTTGATTTCTCATCAAAATTCATGGAAACCAGAAGGCAGTAGGATGACACCTTCAAAGTGCTGAAAGAAAATGACTGTTAGCGAAGAATTCTACATACAGCAAAACTATATGTCAGAAAAGGAGAATTTAAGACATTTCCAGACAGACAAAGACTGAGAGCATTTGTCACTACCATGTTTCCCCGAAAATAAGACAGGGTCTTATATTTATTTTTCCTCAAGAAGACACCCTAGGGCTTATTTTCAGGGGATGTGTTATTTTTTTAAAGTACTGTACAACAATCTACATTTATTCATATATAGTTAAGTCATCTTCTTCTGGAACATCATCATAGTAAAATGGCAGCCACAGCTTTCCTTCTTCCCCCTGGGGACACACAATACCTAAAGCGGAGCGTCCCGCTCCTCACTTCACTGAGGAGACTTTCCCCTCAAAGCCTCAACTTGCAGCACACACAGGATGGCCAGGACCTGACAGGGGGAGCCAGCCTTGTTGGTGGGGCTGCCCACACCTTTCCGGTCACCTCTGGGATAGTAGCTGTCACGATGGGGCAGATGAGAAGGGCTGCTCGACTTCTTTACCAATTTGCGACGAAATGCATGGGTTGTGCAGATAGGCTGTGTAGCCACGCCCATCACTAGGTCTTATTTTTGGAGTAGGGCTTATATTGTGCAAATGCTTAGAAATCCTGCTAGGGCTTATTTTATGGGTAGATCTTATTTTTGGGGAAACACGGTAGCTAACTTACCCTACAAGAAATACTAATGAGATTCCTTCAGGCTGAAATGAAAGGACACTAGATAGTCACTTAAATCTATATGAAGAAGTTGAAGAACACTGCTGAACATAACTACAAAAGTAAATAAATAAGAAATTATAAATATTAGAGATAAAGGATAACTGCAGAAAGCAATAATTATAAATCTTAATTTCAGTAGCATACAAACACTTGCTTCCATAAAGCTCCATTCACTCCCCCCTCTTTTGTGGTATATAGTCATGTAAATTACATCTTTATACATTATATGCCCATGAACACAGATTTAAGATTTTAAAGTGAAAACAAGTCACACTAAAATTTATGGGGTATGACTAAAGTAGTAAGTAGAGAGAAATGTATAACTATAAAGGCCTACATTATAAAAAAAATTAACAATCTAGCCTACCATCTTAAGAAACCAAAAAGAGATAACTGAACCCAAAACAAACAGAAGAAAATAATAAAGATTATAGCATAGCAAAAATAAATGAAATATTAATAGAAAATAACAGAGAAAATCAACAAAAGCAAAAGTTCTTTCAAAAGATTAACAAAATTGACAATTCTTTGGCTAGACTGACCTAGAGCAAAAGAGATAAGACTGAAATTAATAAAAATCAGTAACAAAACAGGGACATACTGACCTTACAGAAATAAAAAGTATTATAAGGGAACAGTTACAAGCCAATAAATTAGTTGACATAGATAAAATTGACAGATTCTTACAACACAAACTACTGACACTAACTAAAAGAAATAGAAAATCTGAAAACAAACTATATTCATTAAAGAGACTGAAATTGAATTAGTATCAAAAATCCTTCCCACAAAGAAGCACCCAGACCCAGATGACTTTACCAGTAAATTTTACCAAACATTTAAAGAAAATTAACACCAAACTTTCACAAAGTATTCCAAAAAAGCAGAAGAAACACTTTCCAACTTATTCTATGAGGTCAGTATTACTATGATATTAAAACCTGATAAAGATATCCCAAGAAAAAAAAACTATGGACCAATATCCCTTATGAATATAGATGCAAAAATCCTCAACCAAATACCAGCAAACAAAATTCAACAATATCTAAAAAGTATTATACACCATCATCAAGTGAAATTGATCCCAGGAAGGGACGATTGGTTCAACATTTGAAAATCAATCAACGTATACACCATACTAATAGAATAAAGAACAAAAAACACATGATCATCTCAATAGATACAGAAAAAGCATTAGACAAAATTCAATATCCATACATGATAAAAACACTCAACAAACTAAGAATATAAAAGAGTATGTATGAAACCCCACAACTAACATACTTAATGGTGAAAGACTGAAAGCTCTCTCCCTAAGATGAAGAACAAGACAGGATGTCTACTCTCATCACTTCTATGCAACATTGTACTGAAGGCTCTAGTCAGAGAAATTATGCAAGTAAAAGAAGGAAAGGCATCCACATTAGGAAGGAAGAAGTAAAACTATGTGTATTCACAGATGGAATTGTAGTATGTAAATAATCTGCCAACAAACCCACAAGAAAACTATAGAAGCTAGTGAGTTTAGCAAAGTTGCAAAATACAAGATCAATATACAATAATCAGTTGTATTTCTTTACAGGAACAATAAACAATCCAAAAATGAAGTTAAGAAAACAATTTTATTTATAATAGTATCAAAAAGAACAAGATACATAAAACAAATTTAACAAAAGAACTGCAAGATTGATATACTGAAAACCACAAAGCAATGTCAAAAGAAATTAAAGACCTAAATAAGTACATAGACTTCCCATATTCATGGATTGGAATACTTAATAATAAGATGGCAATACTTCCCAAACTGACCTACAGATTTAATGTAATCCCTACCAAATCCCAGCTTTTTTTTTATAGAAATTGACAAGTTTTTTGTAAAATCCATAGGAAAATTCAAGGGACCCAAAATAGCCAAAACCATCTTGAAAATGAACAGAGTTTTGAAAGTTTCCAATTTCAAAACTTACTACAATGCTATAATAATCTAGGTGATGTGGTAGTTGCATACATATAGGCATGTAGATTAATGTAGTAGAATTGAGAGTTCATAAGTAAACTCTTACATTTATGGTTAACTGACTTTTGACAAGGATATCAAGACAATTCAATGGAGAAAGGACAGTATTTTTAACAAATATTGCTGGACATCTGGATATTCACATGCCAAAGAATGAAGTTGGACCCTGATGTCACACCATATTACAAAAATTAACCCAAAATGGATCATAGACAAATGTAAGACATAAAATTATAAAACTTTTAAAAGAAAACATAAGAGCAAATTTTTATGCCTTTGGTTAGGCAATGGTTTCTCACCTATGACACTAAAAGCATGAGCAATGAGAAAAAAATTGATAAATTAGGATTCATCAAGATTAAAAATATTTGTGCTTCAAATGACACTACCAAGAAAGTGAAAAGACAAGTCATAGAATAGAATAAATATTTGCAAATTATATATCTGATAAAGGACTTATATCTAGAGTACATAAATTACTCTTAAAACTTAACAATAAAAAGACAATTCATTTTTTAAAAAAATAAGTAGGCAAAAAATCTGAATAGACATTTCCCCAAATTGCCAATAAATAAATAAAAAGATGCTCAACATCATTTGCCCTCATATTGAAACCTAGAAGATACCACTTCACATTCATTAGGATAGCTAAAATTTTTTTTAAAAAGGAAAGCAATAAGTATTGATGAGGATGTGGAGAAATTGGAGCCCTTATATCGTGCTGTGAGATTATAAAAATGATGCAACTACTTTGTAAAATAGTTAGACAGCTCCTTAGACTGTTAAACATGGAGTTACCATATACCTTTGCCATTCCAACCCTAATTATATTCTCAAGAGAACTGAAAACATATGTCCACACAAATCTTGTATAAGAATATTCATAGCAGCATTATTCATAATAGCCAAAAAATGGAGACAGTGCAAATGTCCATTAACTGATGAATTGATAAGTAAAATGTGGGATATTCATGTGGTAGAGTATTTAGCCATAAGTGGAATGAAGTATTGATACATGGTACAACATGGATGAACCTTGAAAACATTATGCAAAGTGAAGAAGCCAGCCAGAAACAAAAGGCTACATATCATGATTCCATTTATATGGAATGTCCAGAATAGGCAACATCATAGAACAGAAAGTGGCTGCCAGGGACTGGGGAGAGGGACTGGGGAGTAACTGCTAATGAGTATGGGGTTTCTTTTGGGGGTGATGAAAATGTTCTGGAGTTAGATAGTGATGATGGTCGTATAATTTTGTGACTATACTAAAAACCAGTGAATTATACATTTTAAATGGGTGAATTTGATGGTATTTAAATCATATTTCAATTTTTAAAAATGTATCTAGGTTTTATTTTATTTCCTAAGAGCCTTTTTCATTGAATATCCTCTGGAAAAATTATTTAACTTCTGCCCAGAAAACAGAGTTAGAATAACAGGATAAACATGATAAGAAGGAAGATTTTATGTCAGTGTCATTCAGTCATTCAAAAACATACTTATTCTCTCTTGTTAGGCACTGGGGATGTAGTCTGAACAAGATAGAAATGGACCCTGCTTTTCAGTGGTATACAGTCTAGTCAGAGAACTTCCTACCATTGGAATTGCCCAATAGTAAGCTGATCTCCCTCCAGAGGTATTAGGATGCTCTCCCAACACTCAGGTGTTCAAGCAGAGGCTGGACGATCACCTGTTGGGATTTTGTAGATGAAATTCAAATCCTGGAAAGTCTTTCAAAGCTTCATTACAAATGTCAAGTCTTACAAGGCGCCATTAAGACCTGAAGTTCTGATTCTCTGGCAAGCCTCATTAGGGTGCTAGTGGTTGTGTTCCTAGTTTGGTTTTAGTATAAAGGAAAGTTAAAGAGTGCTTCTGGTGTTTGGCCCTGTTTTTCAAAATGCTTATTACAGAATTGGAGGCAATAACAAGAGGATGCCTATGGTCTCCACTGCAATTATAACTACCTACTTTTTACTTTTTCACATACTCTCTGTTTGTACCCAGCCTGCTCAATCTATGTCTAGGTTTTATCGGGACTTTTTTTCTGCCTTTATGACTTACCTGCACTTTAAAATTCATTGCAGTAGTCATGATACAAGAGGAAGAGTGATCAGGGTTCAAGGATCTCTTCCAAAAGAAATGGGACTCTCAGAATGCTTTTTGGACAGATTTGGAGTCAGATAGATTCACCTTCAAATCATGGTTTCTCTTCTTAATAAATAGGTGATCTTCCTCAAATTATTTTTCTGCACCTCAGTGTTTTCATCTGTAACAGCACTTAACTCACTGGTTTCTTAAAACTTTACAAATTATTTATAATCTTGGTACACAAGAATGGTAGCTATTAATATTATCAAGATGGTTTTGATAGCACAAAGGAAAATTAAGAACTAAGAAGGGTCTTTTTTCTTTTCCATAAAATTCTTATTCAGACTATGCATCTGGTTTGAATATGAAGATCAGCTAAAGTCTTTTAACCTAGAATAGGCAAGCATTTAAGATAGAGAACCATGTGGGATATTAGAAAGAACATTGCATCAGGATTTAGAGATTTGAGTTCCATCTGTGATTCTGATGTTTGTAATCATGTGATCTTATATTTAAGTATTTTATATCTTTGAACATCAGGTCTCTCATCTACCTAATATGGGGGTTACCCTATATCAGCATTTTCCAAAAGGGTTCCCTGATTAACAATATTCAGTGTTTTTTAAATTTATTTGAGAACTGAACCAATTTTTATAGAGCATCTTACAAGAGCAGTGAGGCATAGAACACATGCTGAGAAATGCTGCCCTGCACAATATTTCATGATGGCCCTTCCAGCTCATGCAGGTGAGTTGACTTCTGCACCTACGACGTTGTCTAAATTCGAGAGAACCTCTTAATCTTTCTGAGCTTCGGTTTTATTTCCAATAATAAAACAATAGTAGTGATCATGCCTACCTCACAACTTGGTTGGGAGAGTCAAATAAATAATATCTTTTAAAATGCTTTATAAACTATAAAACCTATGCAAATACAAAGGTCCTTCTTTTATGAATTTGTGTCATCATACATTTTTTTAGAACATGTTGGTTTGTTAAGAATATTCAAGAGAATATAAACAACAGATGTGTGTGCATGTTTATTCTGACAAGAGAAATGTGCAGAATTTCTTCCTTCGATGGAATTTCCTGATTATTCTTTGGGCTTAGGCTTAGTTAATATGATGCATTTTGTAAGTATTTGTGGCTTTCCATACCCTCAGAATGCCTCCTGATATAATTAATTAAGAAGTGAAATGAAACCGTGAAGGCCCACGGGGCTCTTTAATTGCTGGGGGACCAAGATCACTCATAGGGATTATGTTTCTCACGCGCTGTTCTCATAGAATGAATTCAGTGCCTGTGTACATGGGAAATAAGAGTGGTTATGGGAGGTTGGGAGTAAAGATATCGTAGAGAAATGTGATGAAATGGAAAGAATGTGATTTGGAGCCAGAAGACCTAAGTGTGGTTCTGATTATGCCATTCGCTGGCTGAGTTATGCTGGGCAAGCCGCAACACTATCAGAATCAGATTCTTCCTCCATAAAATGGGATTTTTGATAAAACATTGTATGCTATTGTGAAAAAAAGGGAAAAATCCTTCGTAATTCTAATTTGCTGTAGAAATATTAACCATATGGCTTTAATAATGTATTTGAAGTATATGCTGAATTGATGAGCAGGAAATCACCAGAAAATTCTGATCATATAGGCCTCTACCAGCTTCTTGATCTTCTTTTTTTAGCATTAAAAAGTACATGAAAATATAATACATTATAAACACATAGAATATGTAATATACCATGTACGAATATAACTATTATCATGTGGAATTCAATATCATTTAGTTTATAGTGGACTTTATCTACATCTATGTTTTTGTATTCTTGAGCTTGTAATATGGGAAGCATGAACATCCTTTAAGAATGATTCTACTGTAATACAGATATAAAAGGAGCATCTTCAAAAGCCTGAAATTTCCTGTAATGCAAACTCACTGTGTGTCTGTCAACATTGTTCTGGGCCTACAGCAACTTGCTGAGCCTCAGGGGTTCTGAGAAGAGAGGATGCTCCAAAGCTCCTCTTTCTGATCCTTGGGTTACACAGTTTCCCAATAAGTTTTGTACCTTATGCATATTCTGATGTTGTGGAATTCACCCTCATCTATCTCACCACAGAGCTGTAGTGTACACACACGCACGCACACACACTCACACACACACACACACACACACACACACACAGTTCCCATCCCAATTTCTTCCCTTTGCTGAAGGATTAGGTCTTGGTTTTATCACTGGAAATATTTTCTCTTTTCCAAGCCATGTGGATTGAATTTTTCTCATAATGGGTTTTCTGAAAGCAAAAATATTAATTCCAACCACCTGTTTCTTACTCAAGATGCCATACATGCTCTTAACCCAAAGGACACGATGTTACTCCACAAATACCCCTGTCAGCTGAAGATCAGGTCTGTGGGCAAGAGGCTCAGGGTTTTCCAGGCCTCCAGGAAAGGCCGCTCTCTGGAGGACGCTCTGCTAGCCAGCCTCTGGGGTGCAGCCCAGCAGGGATGGGGCACAGATCTCTAGCCCCAGAGCCCGGGGTCACTGGTAGTTTCTTTGTGAAGGGGTGCTTTTAGTTCCCCAAAATTTGAACCATTGTCACTGAAGCTTGTCTCTGTCCAATCAGTCTTCTTTCTGTCCAGCTTATGCAATCACTCCTCCAATCACCAGTAAGCAGAAAGAGGTGATGTCTGATGTTGGCTGGAAGTTCCAGGTGACCCATGGGTGACCCCTGGGTGATCCCTTCTAGCTCACTAGAAGTCCTAGGGGAGTTGGGAGGATCTACAAGTATCATTCAAAGAATAGGAAGGCTGAGGGAGCAGTTCACATCTGTTCTTTTTCTTTTGCTAAGAAATCTTCCTATTATATCAGTCAGGTAAAGAGGCAGGGTCCTTTCTCAAATCAGAAAGGCCCATTTTCCTTAGCAAAGGCAGACTCGATTTCCTCCCAGTGAGAAGTGTTTGTGGCATGTCTTCCAGCTATGACGCGTCATGGTGAATATTGCAGCCTGCTGATGACAGCTGATAAGTGCCTACTGGATATTTACCATGTGCCAGGCACAGTTCTAATTGCTTTACAAATTTTAACCCTTTTAATCCACAGAACAGGAACCTGGAGAGGGCACTCTTATTACCCCATTTGATAATGAAGGAACCGAAGTGCAGAGAGTTAGTAACCTGCTCCGGGTTATACGGTGGGTAAGTATGACAGGGCCAGGATTTGTACCTGAACAATCTGGCTCCAAAGCCCAGGCTCAACCACTGCACGCCCTGCCTCTCCAGACACCGCCACCCCTCAGGATGGCCCCAAGTTACCTTTCCAAGTTCATCTCTTTACTTCTCTGTAGTAAAACTGGAGTATTCACTCTTTTCTGAACAAAATCGGTTTTCCTCACCTCTGTGTCCTCTGGGGCCCCCATCCCTGCCTGTAAATCTCCCACCTATTTTAGGGAGAGTCCATCTCAAAGATACCATCAAAGTGAAAGAAACTAACATCTGCTAAGTTCCTACTACTGTTTGGGTACTGTACTAAAGAAATTCATATACAATATTTTGTTGAAACCTCAGTCTAACTCTTTGACATTAGGATAGTGGATTTCCCCATTTTCCAGATAAGAAAAAGCCCTGAGATAAGTTCCCCTCTCAGCTGATAAGGGGCAGTACTGCACTGAGGGGTGTCTTCTCTTTCCCTTGGTTCTGTCACATTAGCAATTTGTGCAGCGCTCGTGAGACTTTGCCGCACCTTATATTATAGATACTTGTATCATAGCTCTATAATAAGACTTTGATAGCACGAATTGTGTTGTGTGTGCTCCTTTCCTCGCTGGCATACCCAGCCTAGTCCTTTGTACCTAAGTCAGTTCATAAATATTAGCATAATTGAATTAAACTAAATAGAGAATCAGGGAGGCAGCCTTTGTGGAGGAGACAGGCTCACTCTTGCCAACTCCGACCCTTCTTCCAAGTTCCTGAATAACGAGCTGTCAGCTTCCTTGAGTTGCTAAGCCCTTTGGGAAGGGAGAAGTGAACTGAAACAAGCAGGTACCTGCCTCAGTCCCCCAGAAGAGGAAGCTCCTGCTTTCAGACATGACAAGTCCCCAAAATATGTGGTGTGAACTCTAATAGTGTGCATCTAGCACAACTTGCAACTGAACAGGCGTGTGCGGACCAGCTCAGGAACAGAGGCATCCTCACCCAAAGGTGCCAGAATGCATTAAACACCACAAAAGCAAACTTGAATATTACATGGCTCCTGCAAAAAAAGATAATTTGCTTGGCTACTTTCTTTTATCATGTGCCATGTTTTTACTTAAATGTGTCTGTTAATTAGCCCATGTTTGTTGTGTGCCAGCTGTGTAAGTCATCAGCTAAGGAGCCCAAGGCTGTGTGTCTATTTCACCATTGCTGGATTCTGAGTTCCAGAAAATGAAAAAAAAAAAAAAGAACAAAACAAAACACTTTCCTTTTCAATACCTGCTGCCTTCTTCTCTCTCATTATGAAGCAGAGGGCTCAGAGCCATAAAGATAAGCCAGCCATTCAGAGGCTGCAAAAAAATTTTCAGGATGCTAGCCCTCCTTGCCATCATTCCAAAGAGCTGAAAAACAAGAGTGGCTTTAAAATATATTAAACCTGTTGATACAGTCACCAGTAAAATACAGTGGAAGACAAGGAGGAGCTTAGCTTACATTTTATCTTATACGTAAGGATAGATATAGGGCAGTCGAGGCAGCATGATGTGGTGGAAATTGAGTTTGAATCCATCAAGGGCTGTTTGTATGAGTGATAAGCTTACAGGGGAAAAAACTGGATGCAGGGAGACCAGGGTAAGAGCTGTTACAATAGTTCTCTAAACGATGACAAAGGCACTCTAGGTCAGTGTTAGAAGGAATGATAAGACAACAGCAAATCTGAGAAGAATCTGGGAGGTGCTGGGACAGGGCGAGTAGTTGATTGATTGAAGGTTGACAACGGATCAAGGATCACTCCCTGTCTGCAGGTGTGGGTGCTGGATGGACAATACTGTCACCACCTGAAATGTAGACTCCAGGGGCAGCAGGGGAGCTTAAGATTGCTTGCTCTTGTCTTCTGAGTAAAGTAGGGAGCCATGTGATCTGCTACCAATGAGAGGAGGGCGAGGATGGTGGAGGTCTACAAAGGTAACTGAATGTAGAGCGGATACTGACCAAATGGAATTAAAAAAGCGATGGGTAGAGCTGAGGACTTGGCAGAACCAGAGAAGACAGATTAGCAGAGAAGTGTGACTTTCCCTAGCAGTGCTCAAGTGCCCAGCTGTTGGAGGACAGGGAGCAGAATGTGGCCCCAACAGTCGCAGAGTAAGCTTCATAAAGGTCTTCTGTTGGTCTAACATACTCTGATTGCCAAAGTCTTGACTGAGACAGTCAGGTGGTATCTACCCAGGCTGGACACTGAACCATGTTATTTGTATTTTCAACTAATCACTGCATAAACTAAGACATTTGGAGTAATCAGTGTGAGAAAGATTTGAGACAGCTAGGACCGGAAGCAAGGAGCCTCATTGGGGGCAGTCCATGCAAAAGCTAAGGTTCTGATCTAAGGCAATATTTATTGGGATATAACCCAGCATTTTGTGAAGTCAACAAGAATTTTTTTTGCTTGTTTTGTATGTCTGTCTTAAGGTGTGATTGAATTCTCAAAAAAAAAAAAAAGAAGATGTAGCATTTTTAAGAGATACTATGACTTGACAAGTAAAAACACAGTTTCTGGTAAATCAAAATCAACTCCTTTGGTTTAAATTCCAACTCTACCACTTAAGAGTTGTGTGATCTTGAACAAGTTACCTAACCTATTTGTCCCTGAGCTATAAAATGGAAATAATTATTTCGCTTAGTTATATGGTTGTTGTAAGAATTAAATAGGTTAATACATGTAAAGGGCTTGATAAAACTGCCTGATACATATTAAGAACTCAATAAGTATTGGTATTATTCCTACATATATTTAACCAAAATATTGTCATCACCTCAAAAAGTTATCTTGTTGTTGATATTAACCCCAAAATAGCTGAAGGTCCTATCTACAGTGCCCTCCCCAGAATTTCTGTACATTCCTGTAGATTTCAGCAGCTCTTTCTCAAATGTGTTTTGCTCACTAAACTCTTACTCACGTCTCACCTCCCATGGCCATTCTTTTTTTTTTCTGCCTTGTATTCATCCAAATGTAGAGCATAGTCTCCTGTCCTAGATGTCTGCAAAGTGTCTCCATGACAAGACAGTTAGAAGAATTGTACTCAAAACTTAGAGGCTAATATAGAGTGGTGGTTTATACCACAGCACTGCAACTTCATGTGGAATATCAGGCACCTTTGTTTTTGAAAGTCCATTGGACATTCCCATTGTAAGGAATGTGTACCTGGCCACTTCCTTGCCTCACCTGGCCAAGTTGCTGAGCCTCTTTCAGCCTCAACTTCTTTACCTCTCTTCCTTTTTAGCCTCCTGTTTTCTTCCTGGGCTGCCAAAGGAACTCCATCTTTTTCTTTATTATTCATAGCAGTTAGCTCTTTCTTTGTTTCTCTTCGCCACCTTGCAGAACCATGGCTTATCAAGGTGTTTTGTCAAATAAGAATGGTACCTTCCCTAGGAAAATGCTGCTGTTAACTTTTAAAATAAGTTTTTCTTCATTAAATGTACTTATGTTAATAATTAATAAATGTAACATAGTGCTCTGCTGAGAAGTCTGCTGTTAGCCTGATGGGGTTTCCTTTGTAGGTTAGTTGTTGTTTTCATCTTGGAACTTCTAGAATTTTATCTTTCATTTTGACTTTGGCCGGAGTGATGACTGTGTGTCTTGTAGATGTTCTGTTTGCTATGAATCTTCCCAGTGCTCAACGACCATCCTGTATCTGGATATCTGAATCTCTGGTGATACCAGGGAAGTTCTTCTCAATCATCCCCTTGAACAAATTTTCCATGCTTTTTAACTTTGTTTCTTCTCCCTCAGAGATACCTATAATTATTATATTGGCCCACTTTGCATAGTCCCATACTTCTCTGAGTGATTGTTCATTCTCTTTTATTCATTTCTCTGCATCTTTGGCTGATTGTGTTAGTTTGAAAGCCTTGTCTTCAAGCTCTGAAATTCTTTCTTCTGCTTGATCTAGCCTTTTGTTGAAGCTTTCTACTGTATTTTGAAATTCCCTAAATGACTCTTTCATGTCTTTAAGTTTTGTTTTATCTTTTATGTTGTCTATCTCTTTAGGAAGTTTTTCATTTTTTTCATTCATGTTCTGAAATCATTTTTTGGCTTCTTTGTGTTAGTTTTCAACTCTCTCTTTAATCCCATTCATTTTATTTGCCATCCATACCCTGAATTCATCATCTCTGAGATTTTGACAATTTCCTTTAGGTTGGGGTCCATTACTGCAGACCTATTGTGATCTTTTGGGGTTGTCAATCAGCTTCTTTTTTATGTTGGAACAGTTATTATTCTGGTTCCTTCTCATCTGAAATATCTTCTCTCAGCTCAAGACAGATAAACCTGCAGAGCACCTGTTCTCCTCTGCTGGGAATTCTCCTGCATAGTGCAAAGAAGGAGAGGTCCCTGGATGATGTACTTGTGTCCTTCTCTAGAGGATTGACCTGGCAGGAGATGAGCAGCTGTACTGTGTTTAATACTTGCTGCTCTTAGTTTATTTTTTAGAAAGAATTTTCTTTTTAAAAATCATTTTGAATAGAACTCTTTTTTTTTTTTTATTTTTTATTTTTTTTTTGGAGACGGGGTCTCGCTCTTGGTCAGGCTGGTTTCGAACTCCTGACCTTGAGCTATCCACCCGCCTCGGCCTCCCAGAGTGCTAGGATTACAGGCGTGAGCCACCGCGCCCGGCCTTGAATAGAACTCTTAGATATGTCTAACAAAGTAATAAGCCAATTTATTGAAAAAGAAGTATAAATTTTCATAATTTCCAGTGCCCCCTTTCCCTTTCAAAACTGTCTTTAGTTGGGACTATAACATTGTATAACAAAAAGAATGCCAAGTCTTAGAAGCAGAGGCCTGATTTGAATCACTTCAAAATAGAGTCACAGCCTCTCATGCAATTTCCAGCCCTGAGTCAGTTCACTGACCTGGCCTCTTGAGGAAGGTGTTTTCAGTAATGTCATAAGTACATACTATAAATATGATTCTTAGCCTTATGGTGTGGAGGGCAAAGTGGAATCTCCTAAAGTTCTTCTTCTAAACAAATAGTAAACATTTAATTCACCTGTGTGACTGTGAAGACATAGCTCTTTGAGAGTGACATGGGAGTACATGAGCTTAATCAGGTGGTAGCTCTGATTGCAATGACTATTCCGGCCCCTGGTAAGTGGCTATTGATCTGGTCATCCGTACTTTTACCATTAGTCTATAGATTTATTCTATGCTATACAAATTATTTTTTTCATCTCACTTAATTTATAGTCACCTACTCAGATTTTAAGACAATCCACCAAACAAAAATTAGACTCACTCCTGGTTGCTCTAGCTAGCATATTAAATCCAAAATTTTTAAGTGTATCCCTATCATTAAAGTCAGCTGAGATAAATTCCTCCTGCCTCAGTCTATTCCAGGACCATCAGAATTCATTTCCTCATGTTTTTACCAGCTTAGTTTTGTTGTTGTTTGTCATTATATATGGTAATTTAAAAGAATGGCTACAAATTTTTTGCACCATCTCCATCAAGAGGTAAAGTCTATTTCCCCACTTCCTGAAAATAAGTAGGCTTCTGACTAGCTTTAACAGATAGGATATGGAGAAAGTAATATTATGCAAGTTCTGAATCTAGGCTTCAAGAAGTATTGCAGCTTCTTCTCTCACACTGGGAATTATTCAACTAGCATGTGAACAAATTCAAGCTAGCTTTTCAGAAAATGAGAGACTGTCTGAATAGTCCACTGCCATCTCAACCATTCCAGCCAAGGTCCCAGAAATGTGAGTGAACCCAGCTATGAATGTCTGATCCTGGCCCCAACCAAAAGGAACATCCGGTTGTTCTAAGCCTAAACTGATAATCATAGATGCATGAGCTAGATAAAATGTTATTACTTTAGGTCATTAAGTTTTGAGGTGATATATTATATAGCAATAGATAAATTAGCAAAGTTTTGTAATTTTTTTTTTTTTAGCTCATAAGTATTCTCCTTGTGAATTTGACTTTCTGATTGGTCTACTGGGGCATGCTAGGATATTGCACTAGTTAAAAGTCTGAAGGGAATAAGAGGTAGCATAGGTGGAACATGAGAATAAGTCTTCCATCAAGTAGGGAAAGAACAAATTCAGACAGGGAAGGAGAGGGTGATTCTGCCATTAAAGAGTGTTAAGTACAGTTTGGGGAGCCCCAAATCATCTTATTCCTCTCAAATGTCACAATTCTAATTCTCATAGTTCCATTCTTTCTCAGTAAATGTGCTAAGAAACTCCCTGGTTCTCTGACCATGTCTTGATCCAAAAATGAACAATAGTAAGACTTGCATTTTCTTCCTTAAGCCCTGAAGTGCAGTTAGAAGCATCCAACCCTCAGTACAGGTCTCATATTTCTTGTGTCTCTCATACCGTGCTATGGAAGTAGCCCCTGTATGCTGAAATAATTTTCTTCAATATGTACGTTTTCCATATAGATATAGGTGATAGCTTCAGGAGCTATTTTGCTGCTGCATGTTGTGAATTATAAGTATTCCATTCTTTAATGCAACTGGATCTTCACTGCTTTCTGGTCCAATCATATCAGACAACCAGGCCCAGTCAATCAAGTTACACTGATTAGAGTAGCTGATAATGGATAATGGATTCTCCACTGAAGCCAGTTTTACCATAAAGAGATTTAGTGTAGGGAACTAGATGCTTATAACATTTTGAAGGCTGAGGAAGAAGACTCCAGGCTGAGCTTTCAGGAATGACTCCCAAAATGATATGCAGAACTGGCCCACCAAGAGAACTTGTGTCACTGCCACAACCAGGAAGCTGGGTCAACAGGAGGCTGCCATTGTGACTGCTCGTCCCACCCCCCGACCCCAACCTCTGCCATGTTGTAAGCCAGGAAGACGGATGCCCTGCTCCTTGCCTTTCAACACCCATGAAGCTAGGCACAGCCCTAAGTGACCAGCTTCTCCTATAGCTGATACATAAATGCCTCCATGGCACTATTTTACAAAAGAACTAATATTAATAGAAGCATAGTTTTCACTTCAGTGACACCTTTGAATCTTCCAAATTGTATGCAGGTATGTTCTGTTTGGCGTAAACTGTGTGACTAGCTGAACTATAAAAGAATTAGGGAAATCTAGTCTTTCACTGTTTATTCTGTTTCCTGACTGCACTAAGCACATCTGTGGCCCAGCAGCATCTGCATCATCTGTAAGGGAATAGTGATCAGCAAGGCTCTCTGCGGAATATGACACAAGCGTTGAAAGGCATGGAGTCAGCTTAGCACAGTGCCAGTAAGGCAGGTAACATTTGGTTCATGCTAACTGTTAGCATCATTGTCATTATTGCCTGGCATTGCTCATCAATGGGAAAAAGCAGATTCCAGGCTGGACAAGGTTGGTAGAAACACACCTTTCCATTTGTTTTGTTTTGTTTTGCTACCAGTGTCATGCTTACAAAAGCCTCTCCAAAATACCAATACTGGAAGGGGGTTGGATTTTGCTGAGTAACTTTTCATACTGTCCTCCTCTCATCATTAACTCTCTTCATCAATTATCTCCCTCATTGAAAAAAATTCCTCTTTCTGTCTCTCCTTTCCCCATCTTTGTGTTTCTCTCTGTTTTTAAACTCCCTAACCCTCCTCCCCTTTTTCTTCCCTTTCCCCCTTTGTCTGTCTTTCCTGCCTTAAAAGTAGGATTTTTTTTTAATTAGAAACATTTTATATCACTCTTTTGCTAGAGTAAAGCCCTTTTGACTTCACTATAATGCATTAATATTTATAAAGCACTTAAAATAGTTCTAGGCACATAGTAAGCACTCTTGGAATATTCACTTTTATTTATTAGTCTTTTAAAAAACATATATACTTTATGTGTATTCTGGGGCCCATTTTGCCTTTGTAGTGATTTTCTTTTAGAACTTCAAGAATTAAACCCTTTTGGATGGGATCCTAGCTGCACCTATTTTATACTAAATCTTACACTTATGTGAAAAATACCAGAGGATGATATCAGTGTTACAAAAAAATCCTAAACCTCATTAATGCTAGAGCTAATATATTACAGGGAGAATAAATTGATGCTGAACATTGGGTCTAATATTATATAATTAAACCTAAGCATTATAAGTAAAAATAACCCAGTTGTCTTATAGGTTCAATTTTGTATTTTTTTAAACACCTAGTTTCACACTTACCTATATTTCTGCTTAATAAGATTAGATACTGGTTTTCCAGAAAACGCAGGAGTAATTGTAAGGAAGCCATACACCTACTCATCACATACACATGTGTATTTTGGACAATTTTAATCATAACCTAAAATTTTTTTTAAAGGACCTTGAAGATAGCAAGAGAGTAGAGGTGCATTGGCAGAGAACAAGTGCTTGCAAGCCTGGGAGGATGCACCAGAGACTGCATCCAAGGCCACACCCTGAAAAGCCCATAGACGGAATGCCTTGCCCATGAAGTTGTCATTGCAGATTTGCAATGTACAGGGGCAGGAGTGATGGGTGGGAAACCCTAGGTCTGACTCATCTGTGATCCTTCCGTAGCTGCTTTCTTTTCCTGTGCTTCAAGCACAGTTGGGTTTAATAAAGCTGTGTTATGGTCTTTTTGTCTGCACATGTACCTTATGTTTTCCTTGGCTGTGACCGGCCCATGCAGACACTGTGTACAGAACTCTCAGCCTCTGCAATAGCAATTCTATCTCTTTGGTCCCTTCAAAAGAGCATTTTACAACCTCTGCCTCTCAGCTTTTGAGTGTGAGGAAGTGATCATTTTAAACAAACCTCACAATAGCCCTCAAACTTGGCACCTTCTTTGTTAGATTTAACCACTTCAGGAGTAAACAGGATGGCAGAATGGGGGACTCACATCAAAATGAATGATCATTAGCAGAGCCTGATTCAAAAACCAACAGTTCCCGATGTTTGCAAACCATCCCTTACACGGAAGTGCATATAATATTGTAAAGTAAGTCCTTTGGGGATACTGATAAAGACCTGCACCTAATTTGTGGCCAGGCAAGGATTTAGCCATTTTCTCAGCCCTGGCAGGGCTCCATGCAGGGCAGTCAGCATGACTGGCAGATGACTGTCTTATGCAGAGGATGACCATGCAGCCCCATTTTCCAGGACAGTCCTGGTTTGTGCATATCATCCCTTCATCCATCCAGTTAATAGCCTGATGCACTCTCAAATATGTCCAGATTTGGATGATGAATTTTATGACCAGCTTACTTAGAAACAAACAAGATTCAGAAAAGAGTCATACCAGGATATGTAATATCTGGTACTATACCCAATATAGTTCTATCAATTCTGGTATATTGTTGTGATTTCTGCTAATTGAATTGAGGACTTAATTGAATCTTCAGTGGCAGTGGCAGAGGGAGGGGGGTCCCTTATCACTGTTGTTTACCATCCTGAGCACTGTACCCCCCCTGCAGCTGCCCCCTAAAACCACACAAGACAGGACCATGGGCACCATTTTGCTCCTTTCCCACCTCCCCATGCTCCCCTCTTCATCTTCTAGATGTGCCTCCTTCTCTTCCTCCTCTTCCTCGAAATTACATTGTTCCAAATTATTTTAAAACGATATTCTCTATTTTAGGAATCTTTGCTCACCAATTAGAATACATGTTACAGCTGCACTGTAAGAAGTTATTTGTCTTAATTACATACTTTACTGGTTACTTGTCCTCTATTTCTTGCCATGTCTGGCCTTTTCTTGGATTACATTTTAATTTGAGTAATATTTTCAGAAGGGGATGTGGGTGGCAAATTTTCTAAATTGCTTGCATATTGGAAATGATCTTCATTTTGTCCTCATACTTGAACAGTAATTCAGCTGGGAAGAGTTTACAAATCCCTTTCCCTCAGAATATTTTGGCTGTTTCTTCAGGATTTTCTAGCTTCTCGTCTTGCTGAGAAGCAGTCCGGTGCCAGATTTATTCTAAGTCCTTTGTAACTTTCCTTTTCCTTCTACTCCCCCATCTCTCTCTGAAAGGTTATATCATTTTCTTTTTATCCTTAGAATTCACAAAATCACCAAAATGTGTTGTTTCTTAATAATTGTGTGAAGTGCATAGTGGGCCCTTTTGATCTGAACACACGTATCTTTTTCTTTAGCACATAGAAATTTCTTCCATTATTTCTTTGAATTTATTTTTCCCTCTCCACTCTCTGTTCTCTTATTTTATTAGGTAAATATTTGATCTCTGGATATAGCGTCATGTTTATTAACTTTTCTCTCATGGTTTTCATTTTTCATTTTTCTTTTTTTAGACTGTTCTTGGAATAGTCCTCAGCTTAAGCTTCTGCGTTGCTAAGTATGTCTTTAGTCCTCTTTTTTCTTCAGTTTAGTCCTTTTACTGAGTTTTCATTTTAGCAACCAGAGTTTTAACTTCTGAGAATTACTTAGTGTTCTCATGTTTATATTTCACACTATTTCCTTCTCATTTAATGGATGTGATTTTCTGGAATTCTCAGAAAACATTCCTGTGATTTTTAGGACTTATTTAGTTTCTTGCATTAACTATGCTTCCCTTGAGGTTAATTGCTCTATTTACGCCATTTATTGGCTTGCTTTCTTTTTTTCTCAAATGTTGGAGCTTGGCACCATAGTTAGTGGGTGGTCCTGTGTGATGGGAGGGCTTCCTCTGAAGGCCAGAGAACCTTGTCTTCCGAATTGGAGGCTCTATGTCCACAGCGAGGCCAGAAGTGACCCGGGGCATGACCCTACTTCTTTCTCCAGCCCCAAGGCTCAGGCTGGGCATTCCTACAACTAAACTCTATTATTTGAAGAGGTATTCTCAGGACCTTAGACTGGGGGCAAATGCTATAGGCAACTGTATGGAAAGCAGATTCCCCCACTGTTAGGTTTTGCCAAAGTCCAAGTCCATCTGTTTTATATCTGAGAGGAATTTCTTAATATTCTGGTATGCTAATGGCACAGCTTTCTGGTTTTCCAGTGCTTCTGAGGCTTGTTCTTTATTTTTCTTCTTCTTCTGCTATGACATTTAAGACAGAGCAATAAGTGGTCCATCCATTTTGAACTTTAAGGCACTCCAATTCACCAATTTTGCTAATCCCAAGGATGGTTTGCCCAATCTGAACCTTTATGGACTATATGATCAATATCACACCTCTTCTTATGTGCTTCCATTTATTGCTTTCTAATTGTGTCTTTAATTCTTCTAATTTCTCATTCATTTGGTTTTGACTTACAGTTCCTCCTCTAGCCCACACTGCCTCTCCTTACTACACTTCCTACGAAATTAGAATCTGAGCTCCTGCCTAAACTCTAACGTATTAAGCAGGGAAGTCATGGTCTCCAAGGTAAAATAAATCTGTTAGGACTCTGCCCTCGCTGCTGATTAGTTGTATAATTTTGACTGTTTTGAAGTTTAGTTCTCTTTTACATAAGATGAAAGTAATAGTAAGTACTAGTCAGTGTTTGTTATAAGGGGTATATGAAAATGAAAATAGTTGGCACATAAGTGGCGCTGTTAGTTTGCTTTCTTTTTCCATGAGGACAGGATCTGTGTCTTCTACTTCCCTTCTGTCCCCCAAATACTTGGCATAATTCTGAAAACAACCCGGTATTCAAAAATTACTTCTTTTTATAAAAAACTTTTTAATTTTTTAATTTATTTCAGAATATTATTGGGGTACAAATTGCCTTTGTACCACCCGAATCAAAGCTACAGCATGCCCATCCCCCAGACAGCACACACCGCACACATTAGGTGTGAATTTACCCATTCCCTCCTGCCCCCTCTTATCTGCCCGATCCCCGATGAATGTTACTGCCATATGTGCACATAAGTGTTGATTGATTAGTACCAATTTAATGGTGAGTACATGTGGTGTTTGCCTTTCCATTCTTGTACTACTTCACTTGGAAGAATGGGCTCCAGCTCCATCCAGGATAGTACAAGAGGTATTAGGGTCACATTTTTGTATGGATAAATAGTAGTCCATGGTATACATACACCACATTTTCTTAATCCACTCATGGACTGATGGGCACTTGGGTTGTTTTCACATCTTTGCAATTGTGAATTGTGCTGCTATAAACATTTGAGTGTAGTATTTTTTTTTATAGAATGGCTTTTTTTCCTTTGGGTAAATACCTGGTAGTGGAATTCCTGGATCAAAATAATTCTATGCTTCATATGGAACCAGAGAAGGCCCCATATAGCCAAAGCAACCTTAAGCAGAAAGAACAAACTGGGAGTCATCAATTTATCAGACTTCAAGCTATAGTGCAAGTCTATATTAACCAAAACACTATGGTACTGGGACAAGAACAGAGACATAGACCAATGGAACAAAAGAAAGAACCTAGATATAAAACCATCCTCATATTGTTAACTGATCTTTGATAAAGCAGACAACAATATACACTGGGGGAAAGAAGCCCTATTCAATAAATGGTGCTGGGAAAATTGGATAGCCACATGTAGAAGATTGAAATAAGATCCGCACCTCTCACAAAAATGAACTCATGGTGGATAACAGACTTAATGCTAAGGCATGAAACTGTAAGAATTCTGAAGAAAATGTTGGAAAAAACTCTTCTAAATATTGGCCTAAGCAAAGAATTTATGAAGAAGACCCCAAAGGCAATCATGGCAACAACAAAAATAAGTAAATGGGACCTGATCAAGTTAAAAGCTTCTGACAGCGAAGAAAACAATCATTAGAGTGAATAGACAACCTACAGACTGGGATAAAATATTTGCATGCTATACATCTGACAAAAGGTTGAAAACTAGAATCTATAAAAATCCAGGCAAATCAGCAAGAAAAAATATCAAACAACTCCATTAATAAGCGGGCAAAGGACATGAACAGAAAATTTCAAAAGAAGATAGATTGATGGCCAAAACAAACATGAAAAAATGTTCAACATCTCTAATCATCAGAGAAATGCAAATCAAAACCACAATGAGATGTCACTTAACTCCAGTGAGAATGGCTTTTATCAAAAAGTCCCAAAACAACAAATGTTGGTTTGGGTGTAGAGAGAGAAGAACACTCATACACTGCTGGTGGGACAGCAAACTAGTACAACCTTTATGGAAAGTAGTATGGAGATACCTCAAAGAACTAAAAATAAACCTTGTTTATTTTAATGTTATTTATTTTTTAAAATTTTTACTGTAAATTGACAAATTATAATTGCATATATTTATGAGATCCAAAATTTATTCCTTCTGTCTAACTGAAATATTTATTTATTTTTAATTTACAAATTATAATTATATATATTTATGGGGTAAATAAAATGTTATGATGTATGTATATAATGTGGAATGATTGAATCAAGCTAATCAACATATCTATCACTTCAAATACTTATTTTTTGGTGATGAGAACATTTGCAATTTATTCTCCTAGCGATTTTGAAATATACATACATTATTATTAACTATAGTCACCATGCTGTGCAATAGATCTCAAAAGCTTATTCCTCCTGTCTAAATGAAATTTTCTACTCTTGATCAACATCTTCCCTCTTCCCATCCACCACACAGCCCTGGTAACCACCATTCTACTCTTTACTTCTGTGAATTCAACTGTTTTAGGTTCCACATATAAGTGAGATCATGTGGCATTTTTCTTTCTATGCTTGGCTTATTTCATTCAGCATAATGCCCTCCAGGTTAATCCATGTTGTTGCAAATGACATCATTTCCTTCTTTTCTAAGGCTGAATAGTATTCCATTTTGTGTGTATACCATCGTTTCTTGATACATTCATTCATTGATGTACACTTTTGTTGGCTATTGTGCATAATGCTGCAATGAGCATGGAAGTGCAGACATCTCTTTGACATACTGATTTCAAATCCTTTGAATATGCAATATACCCCAAATGGGATTGCTGGATCATATGGTAGTTCTATTTTTATTTTTTTAAGGAACCTTCATACAGTTTTACATAGTGGCTGTATTGTAATAATTTACATTTCATCAATAATGATGGTTCCCTTTCTCCGCATTCTCTTCAACACTGTTGTCTTTCATTTTTTTTAATAAAAGCCATACTAACAGATGTGAAGTGATATCTCATTGGTGTCTTTATCTCAAATTATATAAAAAAATCAACTCAAAGTGGATTAGACTTAACCATAAGACCTCAAACTGTAAAACTACTAGAATAAAAAAACAGGGGAAAAGCTTCTTCATGTTGGTCTAGGCAATGATATTTTAGATTTGACCCCCAAAGCAAAAGCAACAAAAGAAAAAATAGACAAATGTGATTGCAACAGACTAAAAAGCTCCTGCAAAGGAAACAAGTAACTGAATGAAAAGGCAACTTATGGATTGGGAGAAAATGTCAAATCATACAGCTGATAAGGCTTAATGTCAAAAATACATAAGGAACTCACAGAAGACAATAGCAAGAAAACAAATAACCTGACTTAAAAATGGGCAAAGGACCTAAATGGACATTTCACAACAGAAGAAACACAAATGTCCAACAGGTATATAAAAAAAACTCAACATTATTAATCATTAGGGAAATGCAAATTAAAATCACAAAAAATACTTCTGACTGCTTGCCTCCTCCAGTTTGACAGATTATGGATAGGAGCAAATGTTAAAGATTAGTATTTGTTTCAGCATGCTTGGTATGTGTCAGACACCATTCTGAGTACTTTCCACACAGTGGCCCAGTAATCCTCACAAAGTATAATTACTTAGACTTTATAAATAAGGAAGTTGAGGTACAGGTAATTCAGGAAAGTTGTCCAAAGTTACAAAGGCAGTAAGTGGTAGAATCAGTGTTCTTTTTTTTTTTTTTACCTTAACTTCTATTTATTTATTTATATTTCAAAATGTTATGAGGGTACAAATGTTTTGGGTTACATGTATTGATTTTGTCATGCTAGAGTCAGCATTATAAGTGAGCCCATCACCCAGATAGTGTTCACTGTATATATTAGGTAAGTTTTTGACCATCCCCTCCTTCTCCTCCCTCCTGCTTGATTTCCACTGAGTTTTACTTACCTTTGTGCACATGTGTGCTCATCAGTTAGTTCTAATTTAATAGCGAGTACATGTGATATTTGTTTTTCATTATTTAGATACTTCACTTAGGATAATGGTCTCCAGTTCCCTCCAACTTGTTGCAAAGGGCCATAATTCATCCTTCTTCATGGTTGAGTAGTATTCCATAGTATACCTATACCACATTTTATTAATCCACTCATATATTGATGGGCACTTGGGTTGTTTCCACATCTTTGTGATTGTGAATTGTGCTGTTATAAACATTCCAGTGCAAATGTCTTTTTTATAGAATGTCTTTTGTTCTTTTGGGTAGATGCCCAGTAATAGGATTGATGGATCAAATGGTAGATCTACTTGTATCTCTTTGAGGTATCTCCATATTGCTTTCTACAGAGGTTGTACTAGGTAGCAATCCCACCAGCAGTGTAT
The DNA here is from genome assembly GCA_008086735.1 of Cheirogaleus medius. NCBI lineage: Eukaryota > Metazoa > Chordata > Mammalia > Primates > Cheirogaleidae > Cheirogaleus > Cheirogaleus medius. The sequence goes on along the minus strand of VBSM01002616.1, from coordinate 22,603,117 downwards.
GAGTTTTGCATTTCCCTGATGATTACAGATGTTGAGCATTTTTTCATATGTTTATTGGCCACTAGTCTAGCTACTTTTGAAATTTTCTGTTCATGTCCTTTGCCCACTTTTTGATAGGGTTATTTGATTTTTTTCTTGCTGATTTTCCTGAGTTCTAAGTAGATTCTAGTTATTAGCCCTTTATCAGATATGTAATATGTGAATTTTTTCTCCCATTATGTAGGTTGTCTGTTTGCACTCTTGACAGTTTCTTTGGCTGTGCAGAAGCTTTTTATTTGATCAGGTCCCATTTATTTATTTTTGTTGTTGCTGTGATTGCCTTTGGGGTCTTATTCATAAATTCTTTGCCTAGGCCAGTATCTATAAGAGTTTTTCCAACATTTTCTTCTAGAATTCTTATAGTTTCATGCTTAAGGTTTAAGTCTGTTATCCACCATGAGTTGATTTTTGTGAGAGGTGAGAGGTGCAGATCCTGTTTCAGTCTTCTACATGTGGCTATGCAATTTTCCCAGCACCATTTATTGAATAAGGATTCTTTTCCCTGGTGTATGTTTTTGTTTGCTTTGTCAAAGATTAGATGGCTATATGAGGATGGTTTTATATCTGGGTTCTCAATTCTGTTCCATTGGTCTATGTCCCGGTTCTTGTGTTAGGACCATGCTGTTTTAGTTACTAGAGCCTTGGTAGTATAGTTTGAAGTCTGGTAAATTGATGACTCCCGTTTGTTCTTTTTGCTTAAGATTGCTTTTGCTATATGGGGTCTTCTCTGGTTCCATATGAAGCATAAAATTATTTTTTCTATATCTGTTGAAAATGTTGCTGGTATTTTAATAGGGATTGCATTGAATCCATAGATCACTTTTGGTAGTATAGACATTTTAACAATGTTGATTCTGCTGACCCATGAGCATGGTGTGGTTTTCCACCTGTTTATGTCCTCTGCTATTTCCTTCCTCAATGTTTCATAGTTCTCTCTGTAGAGGTCTTTTACCTCCTTAGTTAAATATATTCCTAGGTTCTTTATTTTCTTTGCTGCTATTGTGAAGGGTATTGAGTCTTTGATTTGGTTCTCGGTTTGACTGTTGTTGGCACATAGAAATGCTATTGATTTCTGTACATTGATTTTGTAACATGAGACTTTGCTTAATTTGTTTATCGATTCCAGTAGTCTCATGGAAGAATCTTTGGGGTTTTCTAAGTGTAAGATCATATTGTCAGTAAAGAGAGATAGTTTGACCTTTTCTGCCCCCATTTGGATGCCCTTGATTTCTTTCTCTTGTCTGATTGCTCTGGCCAGGACTACCAGCACTATGTTGAATAGAAGCGGTGATAGAGGGCAACCTTGTCTGGTTCCAGTTCTAAGTGGGAATGCTTTCAATTTTTCGCCATTCAGTATGATTTTGGCTGTGTGTTTGTCATATATGGCTTGTATCATTTTTAGGTAAGTCCTATCTATACCTATTTTGTTCAGCATTCTTATAAAAAGGGTGTTGAATTTTGTCAAATGTTTTTCTGCATCTATTGAGAGGATCATGTGGTCTTTGTTTTTGCTTCTATTTACGTGGTGAATTACATCTATAGATTTGCATATGTTGAACCATCCCTCCATCTCTGGGATGAAGCCCACTTAGTCATGATGGATTATTTTTTTGATAAGCACCTGAATTTGGTTTGCTATGATTTTGTTGAGAATTTTTTCATGTATATTCATAAGGAATATTTGGTCTGTAGTTTTATTTTCTTGTTGTATCCTTTCCTGGTTTTGGTATGAGGGTTACATTGGCTTCATCAAATGTGTTGGGGAGGATTCCTTCCTTCATGATGTTGTGGAATAATTTCTGCAGATAGGCACCAGTTGTTCCTTGTGGGTCTGGTAGAATTTGGGTGTGAAACCATCTGGTCCAGGACTTTTCTTTTTAGGAAGGTTTTTTATTGCTGTTTCAATTTCAGTACTTGATATTGGTCTGTTCAGGAATTCTATTTTTTCCTATTTGAGCCTAGGGAGGCTGTGCATTTCTAAGAATTTGTCCATTTCCTCTACATTTTCCAGTTTGTGTGCATAAAGGTTTTTATAGTATTCATAGATGATATTTGGTATCTCCATGGCATCAGTTGTAAGTTCTCCTTTTTCATTCCTGATTGAACTTATTAGAGTTCTTTCTTTTCTGCTTTTTGTTAATCTAACCAAAGGTGTGTCAATTTTGTTTATTTTTTTGAACAACCAACTTTTTGTTTTATTAATCTTCTGTATAGTTTTTTTTTTGCTGTGAATGTAATTTAGTTCTGCTTGGATCATATTTATTTCACATCTTCTGCTGGGTTTGGGGTCGATCTGTTCATCCTTTTCCAGTTCTTTGAGATGGTTCATTAGATTGTCTATTTGTCATCTTTCTGTCTTTTGGATGTAGGCATTTATGTAAATAAATTTTCCTCTCAGAACTGCTTTAGCTGTGTCCCACAGATTTTGATAACTTGTATCTCCTTTGTCATTTAGTTCAAAGAATCTTTTGATTTCCATCTTGATTTCCTTGTTAATGAAGTAATCATTCAGCAGAAGGTTATTTAGTTTCCACTACTTGGTGTAGAGATGAGAGTTTTTGTTGGGGTTGAATTCTAATTTTATTCCATGTGGTCTAAGAAGATGCATGGTATAATTTCTATTTTTTAAAAATTTTTTGAGACATGCTTTGTGACCTAGGATATGGTCAATCTTAGAGAATGTCCTATGAGCTAATGAGAAAAATGTATATTCAGTGGTTTGGAGGTTGAATGTTCTGTAAATGTCAGTCAGCCCCATTTGTTCTAGAGTTGTGTTTAGGTCCATTATTTCTTTGTTAATTTTCTGTTTGCAGGATCTATCGTGTGCAGTCAGAGGGGTGTTGAAGTCTCCAGCTATTATGGTGTTGCTGTTTATCATTTTTTTAGATCAAGTAGAGTTTGCTTTATGAATCTGGGTACACCTAAGTTGAGTGCATAAATATTTAGAATTGTTATGTCTTCTTGTTGAACTGTACCCTTTACTATTATATAGTGACCCTCTTTGTCTTTCATTACTTTAGTTTATTTAAATACTAAGTTATCTGAAATCAAAACCTCCATACCAGCCTTCTTTTGGCTTCTGTTTGCTTGAAATATTGTTCTCCACCCCTTCACCTTGAGTCTGAATGCATCCTTGCAGGTTAGATGTATTTGTTGAAGATAGCAGATACTTGGCTTGTGTGTATTTATCCATTCAGCCAGCCTATGTCTCTTTAGTGGGCAGTTCAAGCCATTCACATTTTTTGAGAGAATTGATAAGTGGGTGAAAATTTCTGTTCATCCTGTTGAATTGAACTTTGTTGCTTTGTTTTCTCTCTTGAACTATTGTGGTATATGGCCTTTGATCTTTAGCTTTTGGGTGGTTTTACATTCGTGAGTGTTAATTTTACTGATCCATGTGTAACACTGTTTTGAGTACTTCTTGGAGGGCTGGTCTTGTCTTGGTGACTTCCCTCAGTCTTGAGTACTTCTTGGAGGGCTGGTCTTGTCTTGGTGAATTCCCTCAGTCTTTGCTTATCTGAGAATGTTTTTATTTCTCTTTTGTATACAAAACTCAGTTTTTCAGGGTACCAGATTGTAGGCTGGACATTATTCTGCTTGAGAAGAGTGATAATGGTGATAATGGGGCCTCAGTCTCTTCTTGCTAGTAAGATGGCATTATTCGGATGGGCTTTCCTTTGTATGTTACCTGTTTCTTTTGCCTTACAGCTCGTAGGAGGGCCTCTTTGGTGTTTATTTTGGTCAGTCTGATGACTGCATATCGTGGTGTCTTCCTATTTGCAATGAACTTCTTAGGAGTTCTTTTAGCTTCGTGTACCTGGATATCTAGATTTTTAGCAAGGCTTTGGAAATTTTTGTCTATTATATCTTCAAATAGCTTATTCAATCCTTGTGTATTTTCTTCTTCACCCTCAGGGATGCCCATAACTCTCACATTAGGTTTCTTCACATAATCCCACATTTCTTATAGGCTTTGCTCTTTTCTCTTATTTCTCTGCTCTGTCTCTGTGACTGACTTATTTAATTGAAAGGTGTTATCTTCAATCCCTGAGATTCTTTCTTCTGTTTGATCTACCCTGTTCTTGAGGCTTTCCACTGTGTTTTGTAGTTACTTGAATAAATTCTTCATTTCCAGGAGGTCAGTTTGATTTTTCTTTAATTATTTTATTTCTTTAGTGAATTTTTCTTCCAAGTCCTGGATTTTTTTTTTTTTGTGGTTTCTTTTTGTTGGTTATCGGATTTTTCTTGCATATCACTGAGTTTTCTTACAATCCATTTTCGAAATTCTTCTTCTGTCATTTTAGTGTTCTGAATTTAGTTAATGTCCATTGCTAGAGAGCTGGTGTTTTCCCCTTTGGGGGTGTGCTTTCGGTTTCATTCTTCATACTTCTAGAGTTCTTTTGCTGATTCTTTCCCATATGGATCAGCTGTTGCTTCCCACCTTTGGGTTTTCATTTGGAAAATAACACACCCTGTTTAGGCTCTGTACCAGTAGGTGCTGTTTAGGAGCAAGGTAGATCACAGCTGCTGACTACCAGCCTGGATGTGTGCACTTCTATGGTTGTTTGATCTGCCACTAGGGGGAGCCACTAATATGTTGTTCAGGGTTCTTCTACCACAGTTGGGAGGCTGCTCTTGATGGGAGGGGTTACTGGGTGAGCTTATTGTGGCCTCTTGCCAGGATTTTTCTTCCCTGACCATGGACCCTGGTGTTGGCAGCTGACCAGACACAGAAATCCAGCTCCAGAGTTATGATCCTACTGGATGACCTAAAGCGGTCTGACGAGCAAAGTCACTGGGCTGTCAACTATTGATCTATGCCAAGGCCCCATGGATTCACACTAGTTGCACAGGGAAAGTAGGTTTCCTTGTCTTTCCCTATCTCCAGAGGTGGAGCCTACCGCTTTCAGCAAGAAAGTTGCTGGCTAGGGTAAGAGAGTGTTTCCCCAGTCGACCCAGCCCCCCAGCACCTGTAAATCTTGCAGGCATTAGCCTCCCACCACTGGGGAAGTATTCAAAATTCACCCATCAAAACAGGTTTGGCTAGTTGACCATAGGGCATGGAAGGGCGAAGCTTGTTTTGGGAGTCCCCAGGCTGGGGGAAGGTTGTTGCCTGACACCATAGCACACCACAGCGTCTTGGTTGTGGACCCTGAAAATGGCGCCCGCCCACCTGCAGAGTGTTAGTGCTGGGGGCAACCATTCAGGAGTTGGCAGATGCGGGATTGGGAACTGGGTCATTAGGATGCCCCATTGTTTCTCTTATGTCACTCTCACATAATCTCATGCCTGTCTGGCAGAAGCTCTTGCTCTTTCTAACCCACCCTGAGCCAGCTTATTCACCCACAGTGGTTTCCAGGTTAGAGTCTCCTTTTTAGTGTTCATCTCTGTTGTTCTGGTCCTGCTGATGGTCAGAGGTGAGGTGCCTGTCTCCTAACTCCCTCGAGTAGTAGCTCAAACCAATCCCTCCAACACTCAGTGCAGTCCTGGCACAGAGCTCCAGGGAGTTCAAGATGCTTCCTGCTATCATCTTCTCCATGAAGCCCAGTGTCTCCTGCCACGATTTTGCACTGACTTCAGGCAGATCCCTGTCTGAGTGGGTGGGGGGGTCAGTGGGGAAGCAAGAAATTCTCCTGCGGAACAGATCCCACTGCACTCACTGGCCAGGCGTGTACAGCCATCCCATGCTCTATTCTCTCTTGTTTGTCTTGCACTCTCCAAATTTCATGATCCTATCTCCCGTTCACCTTTTTTCCCCTGTTTTGTGTGTCCCATGCTGTTTCTTTGCTGATTCACAATGCTGTTCTTGCAGGGGAATGATCCACTCATGTGTAGCAGACCAAGAGCTATGCCTTTTTCTCTGGGAGCAAGAATCAAGGAGGTCACCTTTATTCTGCCATTTTTCCTAATCCCCCCTTCTTGCTATTGTTGTATATGAGTTCTGAGCTTTAGCTGTTTGGTAGTTTTACTCTGGTGGGTGTCTATTGTGCTGATCCATGTATAATGCATTTCTGAGTATTTTCTTCAGGACAGGTCTGGTCTTGACAAAATTCCTTCAGTGTTTGCTTGTATGGAAAAGTCTTTATGTCTCCTTCATATATGAAATTTAGTTTTGGAGGATACAAAGTTCTAGGCTGACAGTTGTTCTGAAGATGGGGCTCCATACCCTTGGCTGGTAAGGTCTCAGTTGAGAAGTCTGTGGTTAGCCTGATGGATTTTCCTTCATAAGTTAGTGGATGTTTTTGTCTCACAGCTCATAGGAGTTCTTTTTTCATGTTACATTTGGCCAGTCTGATGATTATGCATCTTGGTGATTGCCTCTTTGTAATGAATCTTCCAGGTATTTGTTGAGCTTCTTGTGCCTAGATGTCTAAATCTCTAGCAAGGCCAGGGAAGTTTTCCTCAATTATTCTCCCAAATAGGTTTTCCTCAAATAGAGTTTCCAGCCCTCATGTGTTTTCTTCTTCATCCTCAGGGATGCATATGATTCTTATATTTGGCCATTTCACATAATCTCATATTTCTAGTAGGCTTTGTTCATTCCTCTTAATTCTCTATTCTTTAGTTTTGACTGAGTTAATTCAACAGAGTTGTCTTTGAGCTCTGAGATGCTTTCTTCTACCTGATCTAGTCTATTCTTAAAGCTTTCCACTGTGTTTTGTATTTCCTTAAACAAATAATCATTTCCAGAAGTTCTATTCAGTTTTTGTTTTTTTTAATATGTTGATCTCTTTAATGAATTTTTCATTCATTTCCTGAATTGTTTTTCTGGTTTCTTTGAGTTGGTTTTCCATTTTCTCTTGGATTTCATAAAGTCTGCTTAAAATCCACAGTTGGATTCTATCATTTCAATATTTTCATATTGGTTGGTATCTATTACCAGACAGCTGTTGTTCCTTTTGGGGGTGTCCTCTCACTCTGATTTTTCATACTTCCAGAATACTTTTGCTGATTCCTTCTCATCTGGGGCAACTGTCACTTTTTATTTTTATAGCTTTAGTGTGATGGTTTTCTCAGTTGCTAGTTGTTTGTAGGCTGTATCAGTGGTGAGCTATGTGTGTAGGCAGATTCTTTGTCTCTCTTTGATGAGGGAAGATGGAGGTCTTTGAGATCCTTTTTATTTCCCAAGCCCTGTGGCTTTAACAGTGTGAATTGTATTGGCATGCATAGTTTAATGTCTGAGACAGTAGGTGGTGCTTGTGGGTAAGAATCAACCATTCCTTGTATGATTGAATCACTAAATGCTGTAAAGGGCTGTGCAAATTGACCTCCCTGTCAGTAGGTGGTGGTTGCCAGAAGGAACAAGCTGCAGTGTTGTTTTTTTTTGTGACCTGTGACTGGCTCTAGCCACACAGGAGAAGCACTGAAATGCCCCAGGTGGTGGGTGGGGCCCTGGAACTTCCAGATGAGTCCTTATTCTCAGCTACAGTGGGGATGGATGGGGGAGTGAAGCTGGGCAGGGCTGGGCAGGGTAAGCTTGCCCTCAGGCTCCACAACAGCTTGTAAGGTAGCCATTTTTGTGGATGTCAAAGGTCTGCTGCCAGTCTTCTTGGGAAAGCTGTCAGAGAGGGGCTGAGCTGACCCCACCCATCCAGATAGTCTGCTTGTGGAGATGGGGGCTGTCTGAGATCCAGGTGCGGGCTGTCGTTAGTGAGTTTTGCTCTTCTCCCCCTTCTCCTTCTCCACAGTCTTCTTCTGGAGTCTGCTGGCAGGCAGGAGCTCAAACTAGCTGAGCTCCCCCAAGATGGCACTGCAGTCTGGGACCTTCCCTGTCCAGGATCCTACCCTGGGCTGAGAGCATGGAGAGAGGGGAGTGTTGTAGCTGAAACCCACACTGCACTCTCTTTTCAGTTCTGCCCACAGGGGTTCTCTTCCCTCTCAAGATTAGTTCACAAATCTCCCCCTCATGCCCCTGAGCAACACGACTGAATCATGGGGGTATGGCACCTCACCTGAAGGTCTGTCCCCAGGTCCCTGAAGATCATTCCCTGATCATACTAGGGAGAAGCATGCTGGTCCTGAGTTGCCTATAGGGTGCTCAAGCAGGTTTGATATCCTTCTGCTTCTGAGTGTGCCCTGCTCTGAAGGAGCAGCTGGGCAAGCAGCACTGGGGAGGGCAGGTGAGCAGGGAGATCACAGTTTGAACACTCCTTAGTCTGCTGCAAGTCTTTAAGAGGAAAAGTTTGAGCCTCACTCTCTGTGGAAGCCCCAACAGAGGGGAAGCAGCAGCTCCTGAGAGTCTTGACTCAAGTGTCTCTCAGCAGCTGTGTGTGGGAGAAGGGAAGGAGAGGAAAAGAGTGTGAATGGAGGACTCTGGTTGTCTCTGTCTCTGTCTCCAGAAGGCACTCCACCTGGAATGTCTAGGCTCTTGGGTTATGCAGATCCCCTGGGACCCACCAGCCCCCTGTGGCTCCTGCAGTCTAGGCCAGAGTTGGGAAATGTTTGTGTGGCAACAAGCAAGATGGAAACTGAGGGGCTGAAGCCTCCTGGGGAGGACAACGGCATAGGAGGGGGTGGAGAAACAATATGGCATCTGCTGTCTCAGCTCAAATCTGTGTTGATGGGAATTGCATCAAGGGAGCTGGCAGCCTGGTGCTTTGTCCTCAAGAAGTTCCCAGTTCACTGGTGGCAGCAGCTTTTGGGCTCATGAGGATAGAAAGGCTCTCCAGCAGCTCAGGAGCCTGATGACTGCCAGAGATGTGAGGGAGGGAGAAATACCCTTTTCACTGGACTGCAAGCGTCTTGGTGGTTAACCTCTGCTGGTATCTTTCTCCTTCTTGTTCTGATCACAACTTCTTCTTCTAGAATCTTTTGTAGGTTCTGGCACTTTTCCCTCAGAATTACACCTGATCTATGATTGTTTGGTTTTTTTTATTTTTCATCTAAAACTTTTCCTTCTTTCTGAGGTGATCTGACAGCTGGTGTCTCGGATCAGCCATCTTCCCCTGAAAGTCTCAGAATCAGTGTTTTAACTCAGACAAATTCAGTTTATAATCCTCATATTTAACCACTTCACCACACTGCCTATATTTTTTCTAGTCAATCTAATCTGCTCATTTTTGGCAATTTTCTTATTGGTAATCACCTCCATGTGGATACATTAAAAAAATTCTCTCAATTTCTATCTCTCCTCACTCACCTCCCAGGCTCACACACTTCTCAGCCACGCTGTATCTTTCTCCACATTCTAAACATCACTCAAGGTTCACTCTCCTATAAAGCTACTTCTGGTTTATAGTGGACCCCATAGCACTTCTATGCCTGTATATACCTCATATTTTTGTCCTTGGTATTCTTTATTGCTAGTAAGTAATTATTTGCATGTGTTTTATATTCCCTATGTAGATGGTAATCTTTCCAGAGTAAGGCTCTTTGTTCTCCATTTATTTCACAATCCTGTCTCCAGTGTAATTGGGACCATAATTGACTTTGCCCACCAAAAACATTCAATTATATGCCTGCAGAATGATTGGAAAAAAAACTGTGATTATTTACACTTAGACTCAGTGGGTAGAAGCCAAAATAACATAGTGGAAAGAACATCTGGTCTATGTAAGAATTTTGCATGACATTTTTAAATCAAAGAAAGGACAATGGATTACCTATAAGGACAGAAAATTACGTTTCCTCTTGATACTGTATTCAAAAATAAATAACAGATAAAGACCTAAATGATTTTTAATAAGTTTAAAACAGAATATTTTTATGTCCTTGGGCTTAGAGGAAAAATTAAAGTAGAACAATGATAAATCAGACTACATCAAAATAAAAAGCTACTGTATGAAAAAAGATATTATAAAGGATGCTAAAACACTAGGGGTAGACTTAAAGAAAATATTTATAATATAAAACAGGTAAACAAGTATTATCCAGGATATATAAAAAGATGAATAGATAAAAAAACATTCTAGTTGGTCAGGATGTAAAATGGTGCAGCCACTATGGAAAACAATATGGAGGTTCCTCAAAAAACAGAATTAGCATATGACCCAGCAATCCTACTTTTATGTGTTATGTCCAAAAAAGTATTGAAAACAAAATCTTAAAGTGGTATTTGCACAGTCATGTTCATTGCAGCATTATTCACAATAGCCAAGAGGTGGAAGCAATCTAAAAGTCAACTGATGAATTAACGGATAAAGAAAATGTGGTATATACATACATACAATGGAGTATTATTTATCCTTAGAAAAGAAGGACATCGTGTCATGTGCTACAACTTGGATGAAACTCAAGAACTTTTATGCTAAGTGAAATAAGATAGTCATAAAAGGATAAAAACTAGATTTGTCTGTGGCGTGATTTCATTTATATGAAGTATGGAAAGTAATCAAATTCATAGAAATAAAAAGTAGAATGGTGGTTGCCAGGGGCTGGGGGTGGAGGGGGATGGAGAAAAGATGTGTGGTTCAATGGATGTAGAGTTTCAGTTTTGCAAGATGAAAATGTTCTGGAGATCTGTTACACAACAAGGTGCTTATAGTTAATACTACTGTACACTTACAAATGGTAAGATGGTAAATTTTAGGTTATGTGGTTTCTCCCCTACAATGAATAATCAGAGCTTTAAATCTCAGTTTGTGAGAAGCTTTATATGTAATTACTCCAGGAAGAGGGAAACAACTGGTTTATATTCAACCTTAGCTCTAAATGCCCGATATCAGAACTTATCGTAACAGCAGGTTTTCATATCAGGAAAGATGACTGAGAACGTGAAACTAGTGGGCTTCTGAAGGGGCAGGTGGGCACAGCAGGGTGCAGGTGAGTACTGCTGCCGATTCTGTTGGGTCATCAGTGTTCTGTAACGGTGAGGGGGCACATTTAGACCCTCACCAATATAAGTTTGATTGGGAGATCATGTTCTTACAAAATTTTTCAAGGAGTCAAAGAATGTTTGGAAAATGAATTTCTAGTGGAATCCTGTACACGGTTCATGAAGTTTTGAGTTTCTTTTGAAGATTTATTATATATTGTATATGCAAATGTGCTATGAAAAGCTAAAAAAAAACCACATAAGATATGTATTCATCATGATGAAGTCAGTAACAATAACTAGTTTTGACCTGCTTTTTTTTTTTAATATCTCTAGTCATTATTTTGCCCAAGCTAAATTTAAAAATCCTCCACAATGCAGGATAACACTTCAAACTTCTAAATGTGCTTCTCATTTTATGGCAGTATCACCATACTCAGCGTAAAGGAGAAGTTATAAGATATCAAAATTTCAAATAAACTAAGTAAGCATGAAGGGCCTTGCTTAAGTGGTTTTCGATGCTTCCATCTTCCAATTATTATGAATATTTGCTTTATCTATAAGTATATTCTCAGTTACTCCCTGTGACTCAACTGCTCTCTGTACTGAGACATCTGAGATCAGAAGACTTAGTTCAGATCATTTAAAATTCACATTTGCACAGTGTCTGTAATAAACTGATACTGCAGATTCATGTTTAAAAAAGAGAAAAAGAAACATTCTAACAGAAAAAATGGTCAAAGAATACAAACAAGAGCTTTCCAATGATCAGTGGCCATGAACGTATTGCTAAATATGTAATCAAGTTTATATAAATTAAAAAAATGAGATACCATATTTATCCATTATAAATGCAAATATTAAATAATGACAATATTGAAGAGTTATATTGTGGGGGAATAAGTGTTCTCATATATTGTGGTGAAGAATAAATTGATACAGTTATTTCTGAGAATAATTTGGCAGTTTATATTAAAGATGTGTGTGCTGTATGACTCAGCTAGAGAAACACTTGCACATGTGTATGTGAAGATGTGAATCATGATCTGCATAATTCCATTCAGCATTTGTGTAATGATGAAAAATGAACAACCGAATGAGCATTGCTTGAGGAATAGTTAAGTAAAATGTGATATATTCATGCAGTGGAATTACGGTAGTTAGAGCAATAAACTAAACCTATATGAATCAACAAAAATAGATCTCAAAAATTATTACTAATATACAGTTATAAAATAAACACAGTAAATAAATTTATATATACAAAGACACAAAACAATTCTATATTTTTATCTATGATATGAAAATGTAGCAAAAGATCTCGAAGGAGGCACAGCAAACTCCTACTAGTAGCCTCCCCAGAGAGTGTGAAAGGGAAGAATTCAGTCCTCTTAAATTTCCAGAACTGGCATAGGGTCATTTTGAGTGTATTCTATTGGTCAAAGCAAGTGTCAAGTTCAGGCCAACTTCAAGGAGACTTCGGCTCTTGCTGGGAGGAGTGGCATGCACCTGGGCAGTGGTGGTGGGATTGATAGTGACCATGTTTGGAGACCATCTACCATATTAATATTTTCCTTCCCCAATTTTAGGCATTGGCATTCTCCAGCTCTTGGCTCCTTTGCTTTCTCCTGTATTTCCCATCAAAGTTCGCTCTAAAAAAAGATTTTGCTGGAATCTTTTATTTCAATTTTATTAATAACATATTTAAATTTATTAATAACAAAAGATACGTCACTCCTAACAGGACATTTACATTTTATATCTCTCTCTGATCATGGAAAGACATGATTTATCTCTTCTTAAGGCAAGTTCAGACATCAGCAAGAGGGAGAAGAGCTTGCTCTTGAGTCTCATTTCATGGTTTTCTAAGTGCTTCACCTTCTCCACTTTCGTAAAAGCTGGCTGGAGGTAAAAGGGTAATGTCACCCTGCAGGGGCTGAGTCTTCTATTCACAGATGCTGCCACAGACCTTGGCTCCCAGCTTCTGATAAGGTGTTTATTGTTACCTGGAACAGAGCTGTCCTGGACCCACATTCCCATATCAGATACCAAATAGAAAGCGAGAGACATCAAGAGTCATCCATCCAAAAATGTTTGTTGAGGCCAATATAGGTAGGTGCTATGCAAGGTACTGGGTGTATCGGTGGTAAACAAATCAGGCAGGGTTTGCCCTCACAAACCCTCACCTTATGGACTGGTGGGGTATACAGGCAAGGAACAAGTAAGCGTTAATTATAAATGAAGGGAAATTACAAGGTGCTATGAGAAGACCAGGAGGGGTCTAATCAGTGATACACTGGTAAGTGTTCAATAAGTAGCTCTACTAAAACAAAAACAAACAAAAATAATTTCTGATTTGCAGTGCTTGCCAATTTCCATGGTATAAAGACCCTCACCAATTTCAAGCAACTACATAACATCATTAAATGGAGTTACAAAAAGAGGTGTAGCCCTTGAAAACCACACAGTACTCTCCCTCTTATTTGCAAGAGACACATTCCAAGACCCCCAGTGGATGCCTGAAACTGGATAGTACCAAACCCCTATATACTACTCGTTTTTCCCTATGCGTAAATACTTAGGGTAAAGTTCAATTTATAAATTAGGCACAGTAAGTGATTAACAACTATAATAAAAATAGAACAATTATAACAATATACGACAATAAAAATTATGCAAGTGTGGTCTCTCTCCTTCTCTCTCAAAATATCTTATTGTATGTAATATTTTCAGAGCATGGTTGCTGTGGGCAACTGAAACCACAGAAAGACAAACCATGGATAAAGGGGGACACTGTGCAAGCCAACTGCCGGGCTCTAGTGGATATAGACTAGTTGAGGTAGGAGGATGGGGATGTCAGGAAGGCTGTCTAAGATGAGAACTGAAAGATGAGGAAAGATGAACCAGATGAAGAGGGTCACAGGGAAATGTACATGTATAGGGCACAGTGTGTGTCGAGGCTTGAAAGGTGAGAGAAGGAGTGGCACTGTTGGAGAACTGCCCATCAATGCGGATCAAGCACATGATGCTGAGTGGTATGTCTGTAAGGGTAGGTGTGGGAGGGAGCATGTGTACATGGGCTCTCTGTGTATGTGGCATGTATATATGGATGGAACAGTGTGCACATGTGTATAGCGTGTTGTGTGTATATGGTATGGTGAGGTGTGTGTGTTTGTGTGTGCTTGTGTCTTGGTCAACTTGGGCTACCATAACAAAATGCCATAGATTGGGTGGCTTGAACAACAGACATTTATCATAGTTTAAGTGGTAGGAAAGTCCAAGATCAAAGCCTTCTTCCTAGTGTGCAAATGGCTACCTTCTCACTATCCTCACATGATGGAGAGAGAGCTATGGTCTCTTTCTCTTCTTATAAGGACACTAATCTCATCATGGGAGCCCCACTCTCATGACCTTTCTAAACCTCTAAATTATCTCCCAAAGGCCCCACTTCCAAATACCATCACATTGAGTGTTACAGCTTCCGTATATAAATTTGAGAGGGGACACAAACATTCAGTCCATAGCAGCATGTTACTAAGAAAAACAAGGGGCTGGGATGTGAAGAGTTGTATAAACAAGTAGGCTATACCCTGACTCTCTACTTTAACACAAGATTCTGCCCATACTGTGGGGCAATTTGTCCTTCAGGGAGACTTTTTTAAATATCACAGGAATCCAGCTATTTTGCAATTTTCCCTTGATGAACTTTCCTCTAGGTGAAGACTCCTTTATTGACTCAGAGTTCCTAGGGATGATCCAGTTCAGTTCATTTGTGTTTTCTAATGATAGAGCTTGGATGGAGAGAAAGGCTTTTCCAGGATCAACTGGAATGGTGACCAGCGCTCAGATCTCCAGAGCCTGAATCCTCAATTTTTCTGTTCTCCCATCAATAGCGCTGGAGTCAGAAGTAAAATAATTTAATTGAGTCAACATTTGACTCTAAAGAAGTAGCAAAAATACTTGCATAAAGCTCTACTAAATAGTACTTCATTTTATAATATTTTTAAATAGAAAATGCTCCATGAGATGAGCACTTTTCTTAGTAAAATAATCCAATTTCTTATTTTCCTTTTTCTATACAGCAAGATGAGTGATTCTATCATTTTAGCAGCAGTTCTACCCTTCCAGCAACCCATCAGCCGCTGGCCAAGGTTTGTATCTTTAGGAAAAATGATAACTACAATATGGCAACTATTTTTTGGCCTTCTTTAAATTACTGAGTTAGCATAGACTGAAAGAAATGTTGATTATCCATCTGGGAACAAGTTTGGGCCACAGACCAGGCTTAGACAATCTCTTACTCACCAAAAAAAACCCTGGTAATTCTGCAAAATTTTAAGCTTAAAGTGCTGGCAATAATAGGAGAAACATGCTCATTGCTCTATGGAAAACAGTCAAGTTTTCCTTTGAGATGATAATACCAGGAACCTAACCATAAAATAATCAATCTCAAGTAGCTTATTCACCAATCACCCTGATAAAATGCTTTGTGAGCCTGAGCCAAGGAGTCTGAGTCATGCGAGCAGAGAAGAATTGGATTTCTGTCTTTCTTCCTTCACCCCCATGGCTGGTGGAAAAACTTCAGCTTAGTGACAGTTATACTTGATGTCAAACTAAGAGTTAAGAGAGTTGTCTAGGAGACTTATTGTTAGAGTTACACACTGTCCAAGCAAGGCTTGGGACTTACAGAGACCAGGAAGGCCAATTGCAGTGTGGAGACCATTTTTCTATTTCTCCTTCATTCCTGGGGCTTCAGTTCCCTTTAATAAAATGGATATAATATAGTCTTCTTACAAGTCTTCTAAGCTAATCAAATAGATCAAGATTAGGCTGTTTTGGAAAAAAATCCATATTGTAGTGAGTTCATGTTTTATTTGGTCACCTTCTTTTTTTTTTAATTTCACAGTATTATGGGGGTACAAACACTTTGGTTATATATATTGCCTTTGCAACCCCTGAGTCAGAGCTACAAGTGTACCCATTCCCCAGTGTGCACCACACCTGTTAGGTGTGAATTTACTCATCTTTTCCTCCCCACTTCTACCTGCCCACACCTAATGAATGTTACTTCCATATGTGCACATAAGTGTTGATCAATTAGTGCAAATTTAATGATGAGTACACGTGGTACTTGTTTTTCCATTCTTGTGATGCTTCACATAAAAGATTGGGCTCCAACTCCACCCAGGATAATACAAGAGGTTCACCATTGCTTTTTATGACTGAGCATATATATACCACATTTTCTTAATCCATTCATGTATTGATGGGCACTTGGGTTGTTTCCACATCTTTACAATTGTGAATTGTGCTGCTAAAAGCATTCTAGTGCAGATGTCTTTATTGTACAATGTCTTTTTTTCCGTTGGGTAAATAACCAGTAGTGGAATTGCTGGGTCAAGGAGGTCGCCTTCTGTGACACTTGTTTGGTCTGGCCTGGCAGCTTCCATCCCACCTCCAAAGCACACACACACTCTGCTATCCTAGTGTTAGAGAGGCACACAGTGATGCTAACCATACCACTTTGTACTATCATCCAAAGAAACCTGAGACAAATAGGCCCATATCCTTTTAACCATAGCACATTAATACGGTTTTTTAAAAAATATAAAAGTATATTTTATTAAATTTAAGATGTTTTTTATTTTAAGATGCACTGTTTTATGAACCACTAGAAGAGAAAAACTGCTTTCAATTAAACTGAGACATTGTGCTTTATGTTTTTATTTCTGTCAATCTTGCTAAAGGATCATCTATTTTATTGATTTTTTTTAAAATCAGCTTTTGTTCAATCTATTTTATCTATTGTTTTCCTATTTTCAGTCACATTCACATCTATTCTTTATTAGTTTTCTTCCTTCTTCTTGCTTCAGATGTATTTTGCTCTTCTTTTTCTAGTTCCTCATGTAATGTAGGAACTTAGATTATTGACTTGAGACCTTTCGTCACTTCTAATGTAAGTATTTAGTGCTATAAATTTTCCTCTCAGCACTGCATTGGATGTGTTTCACATATTTGGACATTTCGCTTTGAAATTTTTGCTCAATTCTATATATTTTTAAATTTCCTTTGATACCTTTTCACCCAGGGATTATATAGAAATGGCTTGTTTAATTACCATGGATTTAGAGATTTTCCTATTGCCTTTCTGTTATTGGTTTTTAATTGATTTGATTATGGTCAGAAAAAAACTTTATATGATTTCAATTCTTTTACATCTCTTGAGATTTGTTTTATGTCCCAGGATATGGTCTATCTTGATTAATTTTCTGTGGGTGCTTGAAAAAACTGTGTTTTCTGCTGTTGGTGGTGGAATGTTTTAAATATATCAATTAGAACCCATTGGTTGATTGTATTGTTTGCATCTTCTATATCTTTGCTGGGTTTTTGTCTAGTAGTTCTATTAGTTTTTATAAGGTGGGAACTGAAGTCCCCAACTATTAATATAAATGTGGATTTATTTACTTTTCCTTTCAGCTCTATCAGCTTTTACTTCATGTATTTTGAGGTCTGGTTTTTGGTGTGTGTGCACTTAGGTACTTTGCATCTTGGTTAGATGACCTAGTATTTCCTAGATAGGCCCAGGATATCAAAGCATTTAATTATGATGATACCACTCCAATTAATTTTATCTTATTAAGATATGAATTACAGAACTTGAAGTTATACAGATCTGGCCCCAGAAAGATATAATTAAGACACCTTAAGGAAAATGAGTAGGCCTGCCATAGGCTGGCAAAATATGTGAGCAGTATGATAAAGGTCATGTATCCATATTTAAAGAACTACAAATCCACAATAAAAGGACACAGAACCTAATTTTGAGAATGGGCAAAAGACAGAATACACATTTCACAAAAGAAGATATATGAATGGCCATTAAATACATGAAAAGTTTTCAACATTAGTTATCAAGGAAGTAGAAATGAAAATCATAAGACACCATTTCACACCTACTACTACACAGACTAAAGTACAAAAGGCAATGGCAAATGTTAGGCAAGAATATGGAGCCACTGGAACTTGTATATAGCAAGTGGAAATGAAAATGGTAGAACCACTTTGGAGAACTATTCGGAAGTTTCTTATAAAGTTAAGAAACTTTATAAGACCCATCAATCCCACTGATAGTCCATTCATACATAAGCCTGAGCTCTTGCATGTTGGTTTCCCTGCTCCCATATTTTTCATATTTTAATTTTACTATTCTCATGTTTCCTCTATTCTTTCACATCCTCAATGAATTCTCCTCAATTAACCACAAGGAGACCCATTTTGTCTACATTCATTCTAGAAGATATATATGTGATGACAAAAAATAAAAATAATTTAGTAGTAGATGTTTATTTTGCCAAAATAAGATGGCAACTACTATCTTGATGACTGTTGATGTTAGCTAAATGTCAAAGGTAACAATGAAAATGGAACATAAGAAAGACAATGTTTGTATTTTAAATTTTGTTTCATGTGCCAAATAATTCATAGCCTTATTTAACAACAGAATGAAAATCACATCATAGTCATTTGAAAAGTTCATTTATTATATACCAATATACACTCTCTGTAATAAAAAACCTCCCAATACATTGAACCATCTTATAAATGAAATAAGAAAATAAAATTTTCATCTGTTTACAAATGGGGTTAAATTAATCAGCACAAGATACCATATGTATGTCTGCCTTGCAGTATATGTGAACTCTAATCCTGAAAATGGCCATGAGAAAAAATGATGTTTTATTATTTGGCACTATTGTATTGCTCTTGAATATTTATATAATTACACATGATATTTTCAAGTTAGTCATTTTAAATGCATTCAAAATATATACAGAGTTTACAGTTTTCCATTTGGGGGGATTAATTATTAATATTTACACTTAAATATGCTCCAATTAAATGCTTTTGACATTCATAAATACTTTTTTTAACTTTCTATTTTGATACACTCTTTAGATGAATGAAAATGGAAATATATCTTAAAGATGATATTTGGCAATTTTTTCCCAGATAATGGTAACTCAAAACTTACGATATTTTCTAGCAAAGCTCAATTTCTATAACTAAGTGCATCATTTTATAGTATTGTGCCTCTAGAAAATAATACATAAAACAAATATATTTTGGGGGGGGCAAATCTCATAAAAACTATTGAATATGGTTTGGTATTACCATACTGGTATGATCCTTGTATTTCATAGTTGGCTTTACTAAAATATAAAATATACAAGTGAACACTATGATTTTAAAAAAGTAATAAATTCTAAAAATTCTAGGCAATGAGTAGTAATTTTTAAATCCATTTCACGTAAGTGTGTTATAGAAGAGAGCAAGAATGATAGTTTGCATTTCTTTGTAATATTAGCACTTTTATCTTTATGGGAGAACCACTCAACATTGTATTAAATGACAAATGAGTGTCAGCAAATACCTATGCAAGCTAAAATGAATTAAATCCTATTTTAGACATGCTAAATTAAAAGAGCAACCTTAGTATTGATAATTATTTGCAAATAAGGAACTTATTTTCTTGTACATGATTATATTATTGGAAACTTTGAAGAAGAGCATTACTGAACTATATATAACTTAGGTTTCAAATTTAAAATATCCCCAATAGACAGATACATACAAATGGATTTTTGAGCCCACTAACTTAATTCTCTGCCCCCACCCCCAATAATATAAATGTTTTGACTGTGAAGAGAGAAAACTACACATGTAAAAAATAAAAATCAAACATACCATACGTTAACATTCTGATGACTACAGAATAAGATTATATACATAAACATATAGCAAATCACAGTTTCCTGCACTGAATGTTTATCAAATAAAAATGTATCAAACAATACTGGGTAGTATATCTCCACATAAATTGTGGTCTTCTAAAAATTCTGAATGAGAATGGAAGACGAGAGGGAGAGCATTGTTCAATGACAAAAGTATGACAAGAGAACTAGAAATAACATTAAAAAGCAGGTGTTTCCAGAACAGGCAGTTTAACTACGAGAATTATTTTTTTTTTGTTGCTCTATAATTTAAATAAAGCCCCTCTCTATGTTTAGCAAGATGTTTTAACATTTACCAAAAAAATCATTGAATAAAGAAGTCACTAATTGAATGTCACAAACAAGATGGGCAAATTATTATTTTGCTGTTGACAGCAAGATGCTCTAGGCTGGTGTCTGACCGTTTGTATACCTCATGGGGACAATTTCTGAGCCATGCCTTTTGCCTCTGTTAGTAAACAGACCCAGAGTGTTTGGTGCAAGACTGGGAGAAGGCATTAAGTGGTGATAGCTTTGCCACCAGGGCATTTTTGTTTGATGTTCTGAAAATACAAGTATTTGGTACTTTGTGGAGGTTTGGAGGGTAAGGAGAAGGCAGGGGGAAAGAGTACTATCTGATAACCATTACACACAGCTCTCATTACTGCTTGTACAGCAGTAAAAATACAGCATGATCATCGCATGCTGCTCTAATAAAACCTGGGTAGAAATGTGCACCACAGATTTTAAACACATAAACAGCCATTCTTGACAAAAACGATGATTTTTCTCTTCCGCAGGTATCTGGTGATATTATTAGTAAACATCTTTGGAATCTTCCTGTTATTTACTATGAATAACATTCCAATCAAGATAACTCAAATGTCTTTTGGAGCATAACTTGCAACCATTTCCAGTAGATAGTATTTTTCCTGGTGTTAGTGGTGCTTGGAATTTGGAGGATTGTAAATCCAGTCAATTATGATGAGTGCCATGCTTCCAATCATGAAGACGATTCCAACCACAAGGAAAATTAAAGCCTGTAATTCAGAGGGAGCTTGTTAGGGAACACACAAATCATACTTAGCACAGTCTGTTCTTATAAGTTGTTTACCCAAGGTGGCAATCTGATTTGCATATTGAATTGTATTATTTTAAATAACTCAGATGCCCGTGCCTAAAAGATCAGTTAGTTTAACTTTAGTTGGGGAAAAAGGAGGACTACAGTAGAGAGATATAAACTAAAGTTTCAACAATAGAGTAGTGGCTAATTGATTTGGTAAATTAAAATGATGGAATACTCTGCGATCATTAAAAATCAAGTGATAGAAAAAGATTTAATAATCTAGGGAATGCTTACAATGTTTTAGTGAAAATGAGCAGGTCATAAAAGAGTAGTATGCATGATATGATTCTAGTTCTATAAAATAAACAAAAACAAAAGCCTAATATATGTTTCTACAAAAAGTGTGTGTATGTGTATGTTTACATACATATCATATGCACACATATTATATATAAGTATATATGTATATACATATATATAAAATATTTCAGAATTTTAACACTAGAAGAGGCCTTACATATCACCACATGGATCAACCTCCTCATTCTATACATGGGAAAGCATTAGCTAAATTTCTTTTTCACTAGAAAGGGTATAGGATATAATTGTATTCATTTTATATATGGTCAAGCTGAAAATGGGTTACAAACAAGACAATTAATTTGCCAAGGGCACCCCCTGCTGTAAAAATCCAAGCAAGGTGGATTACACAGAGTTGAAATTCAGGGTCAAGGTGATGGGAGAGGCTTTTGATACCAAACTCTCCTGAAGTCCCTGAACAATCCCAAGAGGTGAATGACTTCAAGGCAAAAATTCAGAATAATTCAGTAAGAAGCATTCTTTTCAAGCCTTCATATAAGACCTTATTAAGCTCTCATGGATAATATTTAATTATTGGAAAAACAATTATCTCTAGCATATGTTTCTGTAGTACTAAAATACTCCCTAATTTAATAAGACTATATTTTGTATCTAAAGAGGTTAACTGGAATATGAATGGTTCTGTTCTGGATCTCAGTCCATGCAAGGGATAGCAGGGTCCTATGGAGGAGAAAACAAAGGTAACATCTTTTCTTTGGTCTTGCAAACCTAGCAATTATGACCCAAATATTTGAATTATTTCATAACAATGCTAGGGAGCCTAATGTCTTCCTGCACAATTTCACATGAATAGTGCAGCAGCAGCAGCTTAGCATGGGAAACGGGGATGCACAGAAAGCCCAGGTGCCAGTGGGAAAGGTTATCAGCATTCGACATGTATGAGGGACTCAACACAGGATATTTGGTGTTTGAAGAGAAGGACTTCTAATAGAATCATTTGAATTTCAGAAATCTACCCCTTTCTCTCTTACCAGAGAGTTCTAGCTCATTTTTGATTTTTGGTTCTTGCTCATTGATTCATTTTTCTGAACCATGTGCATTTTCTGGTTTATTCCAAGTAGTGGAAGAGCAACTAATAATGGGGGAAATTGTAAACCTTACTTACCCCAACCTTTTGGGGTGACCTAAGAGGTTCTTTCTTGACAAGTCTAAGATAAAAGGCTGCTGGAAGAATAAAAATCAGCATGGTGGCAGATGAAGCCCCTGAGGAGACAAACACAACGTAGGTCAATGTCTTACGCAGCAGGTCTTTCCCAGCAAAGTAGACACCCGAGGGCATGCACTTTGAAGAAACCAAACATAAAGCTATCCTATTCTTCTTAGCAGTAAAAGCACACATTTAAATCATGTAAGCTCATTTTGGTTGCTTATTTGTAGAAGATATGTTTATTTGGGAAATTAAAACATATCTAACATCATAGCTGCATAGGTATTTTGTTATATAAACAAAACAAAGCAATAAAAAGCTGAACTTAATACAAATTTACATGAGATTAGAAAAATAAATAAATACTGAAGCCAAACTCTTCACACACCCTCCTACCTACCTCTTACTTTTCAAGTTGCCTACACCTGATTCTTTTAAACTTCTAGAATGTGTGTGAAATTTGAGTAACTCCTCAATCAGTAGAGTCAAAAATTAATTAATAGACCACACAGTTAAGGAAAATACTATGCTTTACAAAATCAACCTACTATTGCTCTGAAGATACCCATAAATACTCAGTTAATATTCATAGACCTGAGAGGTAGACAGAATCTATCCTCCTGGATTTTTTACTGATGATAGAGTTAAGATCAAAGTCCAAATCCTGGGTCCACTCCAAAGTATATGATTTGACTTCTATGGGACTCAGTTTCCTTATCTGTTGGAAAAGGCAGCTGGACTAACTGATTTATAAGGTGGCTCCCAGTGTCACTTGGGAGGACAGGAAAGTGACCAGTTCAGACACAGGAGTCTAGCGGGATTAATGGGAATTAGGGAGCCTGAGACGTACCCGGGATCCTGACCACCTAGCACTGGCTCTCTGTCCACCATTTAAGGAGGTTTAAGTTTGGGTTGATTAAATGAATGTCTTTCTGAAACTTACCTATGAATCCAAAGATGTATTTTATAGTTGGCACAAGGATGACCAGAACGTTATTAAGTGCAAGAAGTACGGCTGCAATCAGGAAATGTCTTATCCAGCTGAAGGGTCTTTGGGGAAATAATAGTGTGGTCACTGATGTGCGAATCTGCAACAAGAAAGTTCAAAGGTTAGATCACTTCTTTGTATTTGACTTTATCTACTATTTCAAATATTCTCATCACTCGAAAGCATCATCTTTCTTTTTCCTTTTTCCTCCAGAAAACATCCTGATGCTTTTTTGTCCAACTTTTTTTTTTATTTCAGCATATTATGGGGGTACAAACGTTAAGGTTACATACATTGCCCTTGCCTCCCCTCCCCCCTCAAGTCAGAGCTTCAAGCATGTCCATCCCCCAGATGGTGCGCATCGCACTCACTATGCATGTAAATACTCATCCTCTCCTCCCCCCTCCCACCTGCCCAACACCCAATAAATGTTGGGGTTTTTTTTGTTACATTTTGGTTACATTTTATATCTTTGCCTCTCCCTAGCAAGGGTTAGAGGTATACAAAATTCACCATCCTCACCATTTTCTAGTCTCCAGTTTGGTGGTATAAGGTACAATTATGCACCACATAACATCATTTGGGTATGGACCACATATATGACAGTGATCCCATGAGATTATAATACTGTAATTTTACTGTACCTTTTCTATGTTTAGTTATGTTTAGATACATAAATATCGTTGTGTTACAGTTGCCTACAGTCTTCGGTACAGTAACATGCTGTACAGGTTTGTAGCCCAGGAGCAATAGGCTATGTGTTGTGCCCTAGATGTGTAGTAGGCTAAACCATATAGATTTGTGTAATTACACTCTATGATGTTCACACAATGACGAAACAGCCTAACAATGCATTTCTCAGAAGGTATCCCTGTTGTTAAGCAACGCATGAATGGACATTCGTATTGTTGTGCAACCTTGATGCTGATTTTTGATGTTTGAGATAGTGTCATTTTTCCTTGGTAATGCATTGTGTTCACTTTCTCAATTTTCAGACTTTTTGTTAAAAATAATCTCAGTCAGAAAGACAAAAAAAACCAGGTAAAATATATAATTTAGATACGCAGTAAAACCCTTGTGGGTCACTAATCCTGCCTCATTGGACTGGATTAAACCTGAAGGGCAAGCACCGAATTGATTTACATGAGACTGTGAAAGGAATTTTCACAAATTTAGGTTTTCCTTAATTTTGCATTTTATTTAACATTTTGCCATCTGATATTTTTAAAATAGATGATATTTTTATGTTTATTCTTCCTCTCTTTCCCCTTTTGCCTCCCCCCAATAGATTATAAGGCTACAAAAGCAAAGAACGGGATCTAATGATCTTAACATTCCCCAGAGCTTCTAGTTTAATATCTTACACATACAAGGCACTCAATAAATGCTGAATTAACTTAATCAGTAGAAATCTTTCCCTCCCTTCAGGATCCTTGGCGGATTTTGGCCTTATTTCAGCAGCTGAAATAAGTAGGTGAAGGGTCAAGAGAGGCTTTATTTGCGGCAGCTGCTGAAGTTACCCTGCTGTAACTGGATGAAGAGATCCCCATGGGCACAGGGAGGGGATGCCATTTGTATTTGTACAGCTTAACAAAGTTGAAAATGCTCTTATCTTTGGAATCTTTTAGAGGACGCTTTTTTGATGTAGTGGAATTACTCTGTTGGCTTTTCAATAAGTGCGCCCCTCAGTTAAGCTAGGAGTCCACATTTGGGGAAAGGGCTATGATTCATTATCACTTTACAATTTTAGTTCTAAGGTCTCTTAATAGCGTGGAGATAGGAACTCACTTAAAAGAGAAAAAATGTAAGATGTATTCTGAAACATGTACGAACGATAAAAAGTTTGAGCCAAAATTGCTTGAAGTTTCTCATGTGGCATTCCTTTCATACCACTCCACCAAAAATTAAAGCCATCTGTTTAGGTTGAAAAGGCAATTTCATTTCAGAATGACAAACCAGATAGTCTCTGGAAATAGTTTAAGAATAACTTTGCAAAGGATTTTAAAAGCGGGATTAGTGAAAATTAGGAAACTTATTCTGAAAAGAAAACTGAAGAAAGCAAGTGGTTTGAGGTTGTTTTCCCCAGCAACCTTTACATTTTATATTATGACCTGCAATTAGTGCTTATCCAATATTGTCCAGACTGCTCTAATTAGTAGGCTTAAAATAAGCTTTTTGGTGATACATACATGGTGCTTTAGGATTTGCTAAACAGATGGAATAAACAAGTAGAATACAGGTTAGGTTCATTTTCAGGAAGAGGTCGCCATGCACGTTTAGTCCTTTGTTAAAATAGTGCATTCAACTCAACGAGCTGAGTTAGAAGCAATCCTATATGTACATGCAGGGCCTCTGAATGTAAATGCGGCTTCCTAAGGCCTCGTGGTTCCCAGAGCGGCTAAGGTTTGGCCTAATGATGTAAGAGTACAGAAAGTTTATGAATAGTGGGGTGGAATGGCTGGAGTAAATGGCGAAAGCTTTCTCCTCATAATGAATATGAATGGGTGTTGTAACTAAAATATTCACACTTTCGTTAATGGTCAAGGAAAAAAACCTAATGGTGATCAGACACCTGAGTGTATCAACCACAGCACTAGGAGCTTTGCGGATCTCATTTTATTTAATTTCATTGTAGAGCAAAATAAAAAGCCTCAGAGAAGGCAAGCTCACAATTGAAAAAAAAGAAAAAAGAAAATCTCAAACAGAACTGAAGGCAAATAAAGTCTCCAATGCATTCCTGAAGAGGGCAACAGAGCAAAGAGGGAGATAGTAGGCTGGGGGTGGTGGTGGAAAAGAATAAGAAGGAAACTTGCCGGTTATTCCATGTTAAAGTACTGCCCTGAGGAGTGAGTCCGGATCAAAAGGCCCGTGGGGGTTCTGTTACGTCAGGACAGAGGCATCTCTGGCTCATTACCCACACAGCCCGGTCTGCTCTTCCACTTATCTGTGTGCCCTTTTCTTTACTGACACAAGCTGATGTGGGTCAGATGCTGTGGGTGGGGGAAGGCCCTGGCGACAGCCCAGGCCTCTGACGCAGAATGATTCCAGAAAGGTTCTTTGCAGCTCTAGAGAAAACACCTGTTATTTCCAGAGAGAGAGGGTCCTGAACAGAGCCTGTTAGGAGGTGCTGTGTGCTGATGTGGGGACGGACCCAGTGTAAAGGTCAGAAATGTGGAGGCAGAGTAGAAACTGAGAGCCTTAGCTCTGAACTCTTAAAAAAAACCCAAACCCAAAAAACAAAAAACCAAAAACTCTCTTATTGCTTAGAATTGACTCATACTTTGCAAGTTTGCTATGAAACACCTGTGAATTGCTACTGCAGTACATGGCAACATCTGCTATCTTTCTACGCCTATACCTATAGAACTTGAAAACTGATCCGAAGCCTACATAAGTGAAAAGAATGCTTTTATGATGATAAGATGAAATATAAGTAGCTAGGGAATCTGAGACGTAATCTTTTTTAAAGGCATGGGATTTGAGTCTGTGTATTCATGATAACCTCATTATTTGGTTTTCTGTTTGTCATGGTGGTCTGGTAACTTTACTGCACAAAGGGAAGCACAAACTGGAAATGGCATGGTCAGTCATCTGGAGGGAGGTGCCTTCCATAATAGACACGCCCACCCCAGACCACCTCCCACACACTATTGAGGGAAAGAAATGGTGGGCAGCTAGTGAAAAGGCTAGAGTCTTAATTCACTTCATTTATTCATTTGTTCAACAGATATTACAGGCAGTTATATGTGCCTTTTACTAAGAAGGAAAAAACTAACCTTACTGGAGAAAAGAAAGATAATAAATGAAGTAAAGGAAAAACAAAACAACCCGTGTCATATCTTCTCAGGCTCCTATGAAAGAGAGCCCAGTTGTCACTTGTTGAAAGAAAGACAACACAAAATAATAGCTATAGCTGATAGGTTTTAATCCAGATGAGGTTTTATTTGTTTTATTATTTATACGTGTGGCTATCAAGGCAAGTAAATAAACTTCTTACTGGTCATGTTTCTTAATTCAAAGAAACCTATCTGTAGAACCATGCTGTGACTCAGCATTTGGCACATTGAAAATCTGGGCTCTAAATTATAAGGAAAAACAAAACAATCCACTAACAGCTTCTACCACTTTGGCAAAAAAGTGCCTGAATTTAGCCCCGTAGGATTTGTTGGGGATCCACTCGAGGAGGCTGAGCCCACTTCTCTGTCACCATGTCTATGCCTTGGTCGCATGCATGGAAGTTTGGTTCATTTAGCCCAGATCCTCACCCAAACTGAATTCATGGCACATGTCAGCAAGAGAAACAGCCCATGCTTTTGTTAGAAAAAGGCAGTTTATATATTTCAAGAAGAGGCAAGATTCATGTGGAGACTGCTTTTCTTAACAAGCATTATCAAGCTCATCCTCTATGCCAGTCTCTGTGCCTGTCCCCCTCCTCTGGGGACTGATGACGCCATGCGGGAGGAAGCACTTACATAGATCATGTCAGTGCAGCAACACAAGGGTGAAGACATGATCATGTGCAAAATGTCCCACCAGCGCTGATGTTGAGTGAAAATACGTAGTGAAAGGTAGCAATTATTTTTCTGAATTTTTGTTCTCATGGTCAATTTTGGTTCTGATAGCATCTAATGTTTACAAACTATTGCTCTTCCTGATGGTCAGTTTATAACTAGTGTTCTATCTTTCATGCAGGGGAAGAATTCCTAAGGGGAGATTTGGATTTTCAATGTTGGGGTGAAATGTTCACCAGTTAATGACTTTTGCTTCCCATTATAATGATTGCAGCCATCAGTGTTATGCTGTGAGCTGCATTAGTTCAACTGTTACCAAGTAGCTGTGTGACCATGCCAAGTCCATCGGTCCCTTGAGACCACAGCTTGAAAACACTGCATGAAAGTGAATAAAGCAATACTGAAGCACATAACAAATTTCTTTCATTAAGTCCTTTGGTTCTTCAAAGATATGCCTGCCTATTATGTGCCAAAATTTAGTAAGTGATTTCTTTTCACACAAAAGGAAGGGCTATACATATTCTTTTCTCGGTGAAGTTGTTTGCTTGGAAATTTTACCTGATAGTACACCTTCTGTTTATAGTTGTCTTCTGTCTTGTACCCAAAATGGAGTTGATTTTAGGCTAAAGCTGTGTGTACGTCATTTGAAATACTTCCAGATATATTAGAGGCAAGACATTATTTACGAGTAAAATATTAGCCACCATAGTAAAAAGGATCTGATTTCATGCACTCATGAAAAAGGAATGTGCCAAAATACATTTCAGCACACAAGCTGCATTTAAAGCAAGCACAGTGTCATTATATAAGTGGTCCTCATACGCCAGGCCCTGTATGGAACATTATGTGCAGGACAGTACTGGTTACTGTGTCGCTTATTTTTTCCCCCTCAAATGAACGAGTAAATTTAGTGTTTATGAAAGGAGAAGAGTTGGCAGGAGGGTGAAGAACTGTGTTTATCCATAGGTGGTGGTTTTAACTCATGCAGCCCAAATCGCCACAACCAGCCATGCTCTGTTATCCCAGAAGAAACTGACGCCAATGGCCAATGCCAAGAAGGGGTGATCCCAGTCTGAGTCTGCCAGAGGGCATGCGTCAGGTTTTTGGGGGGGAGGTGGGTGGGTGAAAGAGATATATGACAAGTAACGTAATTATTTTTTGAGAAATTGTTTCTAATATATAAGTTACTTAACATGAATCCCCTTCTCATTAGCCTTCAAGACGTCAGATTAAATAAGGTGCATTTTGGATGTTATTGCGGTAAAAAAAAAAATTGGAAAAAAATATGAAATGACTTCAAAACTGTGTTGAAATCCAATATGATTTGAAAGTTAATGTGGTTTTGGCTTTCAAGTTTCAGAAGTTATATGAACTCCTACTCATTTTTACTAATCCACAAGACAGAAGCTCAAGCTCCACTTTTTGAATATGAGTTTAAAAATAAATTTCATGATTTTTTTCCCCTGCACTTTAAAAATACTTACCACCTAAAAGTACTTGCTCTATTTACATATTAAATGATCAATTTTAAGTGGCTTCAAAATGTTGTATGAAAATAATAATGTCCTCAGGCACTGCAATTGCAAACTCGCGTTATAATTAAATCCACAGCAAAAGCACAGCACATGTACTAATCTATGGGGTCAAACAGGTTTCTTGCATCAAAGCCTTAGGTACTTACTGGGAACAGCACAATGGGCACAGTTAGTGTTACTGCCACAAGGACTGCGAGGCGTACCATGAGCAGAGGGGTGTCAAATGTATATACTTTGCTGTAAGCATGAAGTAATTCATCTTCAACTTCTCCTACAGAGAGGAAGAAGGGAATGAGTTCACTCGGTGTTGTCAATTCGGCACTGGTTACAGCAACATTTTATGGAGGGAACAGAGGACAGTGGAAAAGACCCAGATCTGGGAATCCAGATACCTCTGTTCTTGTCATGGCTCTGAGCTTATTAGCTATGAACCTTTGTTTGAATGAACAGAGGTTTTTGGGGGGAGGCGGGTGAAAGAGATTTATTATAGATAACTATTTTTTGAGACATTTTTTCTAGTAGTAATTTGTTTAATGTGACTCCCTTTCTCATTAGCCTTCAGGGCATCAAATTAAATAAGGTGACTTTTGGTTGTTATTGCCAGCACGACAAACTGGGAAAAATTAACAAAGGGCTGCTCAAGATTATAAACTTGTAGATGCTATAGAGAATGGCTTAGGCGCTTCCTAAGCTCATTTGCATCATGATATATACCTATCTCTGTTACACAGAAGCATCACAAACCACATGAGAAGTTGAGGGGCTCTTGTTAAAGAGGATGAGAAGCACAAACCCCACCAGCTCGTCTCTCCCATCCTCCACCCTTCCTCTGCCCCCAACTGCCCAGCCACCCCTGGCACAGGCTCTCCAAACTCGGTATGGAAACTCTAGGACAAATGATCTCTAACATTTTTTCAACCTCAACAATTATGACTCTATCAGGACACTGAAGCACATATTCTAGGCTTTTTCAAGTGTTGGCTTATTTTATGAAACTCATTAGAGTAAGTATAAGTAACGTACCTGCGAAGATAAATTAGTATAATTTTTATAGGGTCACCCAATAAATATTGCTGTAAGACTAACCAGCTACCCTCCTTGAAAACATATCCATTCTGAATTCCAGACACAAATGACGAGGAGGTATTTATAGAATCAGATGTAGTTTAATTTTCCCCATCCTCCTGTCAGGATCAGGCAAAAAGGGGTAAAAATACCTTCCATGGTATTGACCCTGACTTTCATTAACTCACAACCAGCAAAAAGTTCATGCCCAATCTAAAGCGCATGCTTGGTTAATAGTCAAATAGAAAAAAAAAATCTAAGCAAATGGTGGCCTACTCCTGAGCCTTTTCCTCCCTAACTTGTCATGCAATCAATTTAATTACCAAGTCAGCCAGAAAAAAAAAATCCAAAAAGAGAGGTTCATAAGAAAAATATATTTATGCTGATACATTGATTACTGTGAACAGGTGCTACCAGGTCAACATTTGATTCCATGAAATTCATCTATAGGGCCACACTTCATGGAAGGAATACAATTCTACCTGCTTTGTGGACTGTCAAGATGCCAGAGAGGAAATGTTGCAGGCATAATCTAATGTGGCCATAGTCACTTTTTTTTTGTACTACATTCCTAGATTGAAGGAAATTCTGCTATGTCCTTCTCTTTCTTAGAAAACCACTCACAATAAAAGAATAGAATGGGATAAGCCAGAAATTTTACCTAATACCCCAACCCCCTAGATAAATATGAAGCAAGTTCATACTTGAGGACTTTGTAGCATTCCTGCCGTTTGCTTGGCAGTTAACTTTTCCATCAAAGGAGCTTTATCATGTGCAATTGGAGTCATTCTTGTTGCTTCTAGCCTGAACTGGATTAAGGATTCTAGCCAAAGAAATAGCTATCCCTGAAGGAAAATAATTTAGTTTGAAGGATATTTTTTTATAAAATAGGTATTAGTTCACAAATTGTAACTTGTTAGCCAGGCTGGTTCAGGTCTTATTTCCTTAGGTCAAGTGGCAAAGCTAAAATAGCATGTGAACTGAGTATATGTCATCTGTAGATCAGGCTTATAGAGGGCAATTAAAAAAGTTATACCTAGACAGGTCAATGATCAGTCTAACCGGGATTTGCACAGAGAATAACCTTGACAGAGTGACATACCATAGAAGGTTAGGTAGCCAAAGAGGGCAGCAAGCAGGTACATGACAAGCATCCCCGTGATGGAAATATTTGACACTGTTTGCATTTTCTTCCGGGACCGACTGAAAAGAAAAAGAACACTGAGCTTTTTTTTTTTTTAACTTATGAAAATATCACTTTTTAAAATTAAAATAAAAATAATTTTAAAAGTATGTCTGTATTGCTCATTATGAAACCACATTTCTAGTACATAAACTTATAGCTGATTTAAATTTGTCTTAGAGAGATAATGAGGATTTCTTTCCATTTTTCTTAAACACTATTCCTTCGGTCTTAGTAACAACTATTTCCCCATAAGAGGAATAGTATATTTCATGTCAATAAGTAAGCTTGTCTACTAAGTAATTAAGAATGCAATTAACATAATGATCAAAGTGGTTCCTAATGTAGACAGCTTTTGAATTTCATGATGAGCTGACTTTAGTAAGGAAAAGAACCTACTAGAATCAGCAAAGCAACTACTGCCAAGAGTTTAGACAACCAGGAAGCCTGATATTGTTACCTGAACAGCTTCTGGAAATCATTCTAGAGGGCACCCAGCTGTCTATGGTCAACTGTCAGGCTTCTAGAGTAATGGCTGCATGTGATTTTCAAAGTGAATCAAAGACATACCAAAATTTTTTATGAGATAAATCAGAATTTGTGGGGAAGGGGTCAGTATTTAATGAGAATGAAAGTTGAGGTTATTGATTTCTGGATTAAAGAAGTTGAGAATTATTACATGACACCATTCCTTAAAGGTAAAGAGGGAAGCTGCTATAGTGAGCTCATACCCTTTGTCCCCAAGCAGATGTCAACAATCTAAAAGGGAAGATGAATCAAAGACCATCAGCTGGAAGAAAAAAAATATTTTCTAGCCAATGTATCCATTATACAAATAAGACAATGAAGGCCCGATATTGGTACATCTCTTGTAGTGAACGTCTTCTAGACAAGGGTTAGGAACTGACCACGGATGATATCAGTGGCTTATCAAGGTTGCCCCATAATTTTTGGTCTTCATGGGTGTTGTCATTTCCTGTCCAGATGACATCATTTCTTCCCACCAAAATTCAAAGGTAAATTCCCCAAAACTGCCCAAATCATTATAACCATTTGCTCCTTGTCCTCCTTCCCTGAACTGCTCCCCTGAACCATTATAGTGGAGAGATGGGAGAGAAGGAGGCAGGTAAGGTAATGACGAGTGGACGTAGCACAAACTTTCTCTGAAGAGAAAGCTACAAACCATGTTTCCTCTTAAAGCACCTTTGAACATATGAGCAGATTGTCAAAGCAAATCAAAATGCTAAAATGATGGCTGACTTACTCTTTGAGTTCACTGTAGATGGGAAGGACCTCAGGGTGGCATACAAAAGCAAATGCTAGGATGGGAATTGCATAGGCCGTCTGAAAAACAAAGACAACACCACATGTTTAGCATTCCAACATAGATGGCAATTCCAGTCCATCTCAGTGTGTGAAACAAAAACTCAGAGACCACATTCCTATGCTCATTAGAGATCTGGGCCTCTCACTTACCCGGGAGTTGAATACGAAGTATTTGGGTTGACACTTGTCATCACTATGGGCTTCATACTCCACCCCATTGTCATGAAGAGAGCCCTTGGCCTGGTTCTCATCCAGCCCTGCAGGACTGCGGTGGGTATAATCCATCATGAAGTTCACATCAGCACTCTCAGAGTTGTTGGGTAACATTACCATGTACATCGGAAGTGTGTTGTTGAATGTCACATTTCCAACACTGTGATCCAGGACAGGCAGAGGGCAGGGTATTTGGAATTTCT
This sequence comes from Cheirogaleus medius, assembly GCA_008086735.1. Lineage (NCBI taxonomy): Eukaryota > Metazoa > Chordata > Mammalia > Primates > Cheirogaleidae > Cheirogaleus > Cheirogaleus medius. Next base: position 22,569,936 of record VBSM01002616.1, on the reverse strand, counting down.
TGTAAATCACCTAGACCCAGTCATAAAAAAAAGTCAGCCTTTTGAAGAAAAACAATGAAATAAGAATCCATATGTGTGGCTTATGAGGTGGGAGTGAGGGAACTCAGCTAGGGAGTCCTTTGAGACTAATGGACATTGGAGACTTCCCCTCGCCTCTGTCCTAAAAAGAGAGTTGGAGCTATGGTATGGTTGGCAGCTCTGCCCCTTAGAGTCAACAGGACGGTGTTTTGCAGGAATCCATCCCAAGCCTCTTTCATGCTGTTCCATGAGAAAGATGATCATTTCCTTGCTAAATTTCAGATCTTTTATTTATTCAAATTAATTATGGCATGGGTCATCATGAATTTTCTATTCCTTCTTTAACTCTTTGGGAAAATTCTTTATACATTTTGGTATTCATGATAGTGCAAGAAATTCCCACTTTGGGCAGGGGTGGGGAGAAGAGGATTTCTTTAATCCCACTGTGGTTGCCCTCTCTTAACAGGTAGAATGCATGAAAGAGAATGGTTGATTCATGTGCATATGCTTATAGCCTACTTGTCTCTCTTTTGGACTCTTCATTTCTTCCTCCATCTTTCTAAGTACTGAGTTATTGTTATGTTCCTGCCTGAAGTGTTCCTTCCTTCCAAAAATACACCCATTGTGCCTAGAACATACCGTTAGCAACAGCGTTGGCATTTGAACTCAACTATTTTTGAACTCATGACTGCTCTTTGCTCATCCCAAATTAGAATACAAGAAAATCACTTGTGATACAAGAACTATTTCATGCTAGTGACGTGCTTTAACAAAAATGAGAACACTAATTCAGGCACAAAAAGCATCTCATGCTCACCAAGCTACAGGGATCATGTCAACACATCACTTACCACACTGACAAAAAACACCATGCAGGTAAGAGAAAATCCACTGGTATAACCAAGGTAACCTAGGAGTTAGCAGAAAAATTTTGGAAGGTGAATATAGCATCTACAATTGGCTTACCTATTAGAATATGCAATGAAAATAAAAAAAATTGCTATCAGAAAATATTTTTACCTAAATTTTTAAGAAGAGAAAGTGGAAGAATAATTCCAACAGACACAAATATGACGAGGTAGTTGCCATCGAGGTACCATTCTCTAGACGAGAAAGAGAGACAAGGATATTAGGATCAGAAAAGACCAAGTAGAAGGAGTCGTTTGATGTCACAGAGGAAACATAAGACATACCCAGTATTTTCTTCAAGTCCCATGAATGCTCTGATTACTTCAGGTAGTTCATATTTAATGATAAAGAGGTAGCTTGACATTGCTGAAATGGAAAATGTGACAGCTTAGTGGCGTGCACAGCACTGAAGTCATAGGCAAGTTGTAAGAAGTTATGACATTTGGGGCTGCTATTCTCTGTCAGATGAGCATCTAATCCCTCAAATGGAAAGAAAAGCCACTGTGTATGCTGCACTCCTTCCAAGTTCTTTTCAAAAATAGACACTTGGCCTTTTAGCTCTTGCAGGTGGACATTTGCTAACAATATCAGTGCTGATTCTGTGTTAAATCCAGCTCTAAAGTTTACAATGCGGCTACAGTTTCAAAGTTTTACCCCCATCAGTTATACATCATCATGGTCTGTACTGAGTATGCCTGTTTTAGTGTCTATAACTTGGACAATGGTCTGGGAACAAGAAGCATGGGCCAGATGAGAGAGACAAAATCACAGGCAGAACTGTGGAGCTGTGGCTTTCTGCAGGTGAGCATCAATCTAGTCCTCCGGGATCCCCCTGAGGGGCACAAAAAGTCTCAGACCTCTTGTTGTTGAAATTAGTCTTCCTGGACTGATAAAAGAATACAAAAGACGATAGCTTCTCCCCCTCTTTGTCAATGAAGTTTCTTATCCCCCCTCCAAATCCTACTCTCCTTTTGACTAATTAAGAAATTATACAAAGTGTTAAAATTTCATGAACACCTAGGTAAGTGATATATGAGTGATCATGTACTCTTTTGAAAATCCGATGAAATCTAAATGCCCTCCCTGGAAAAATGAATATGTATACATATGATTAACATTATAATTTTGCCTAAAATTGTGAAAATTTATGCAACACCCTTTTCTCAAGTCCATCCATTCAGTGAAGTATAATTTGTTATTTGACACATGGTCAAGAGATTCAATTAAAGATAAAACTGGCAAGTTTTATATGAAAATTTTAAGTATGTACTACATTCCTGCTGGTGAATTTTTGCTAACAGGCATCTAAAACAGATATCTAGGTTGTAAATTGAACTATTAACATTTTAAAAATATTTTATTAACTTCAAATGAAGGTAATAATGGTGATAATAATTCTCCACATTGTTTAGTGCTGCACATTACTTCATTTGATCATCTGAAAAGCCCTGTGAGATGATAAGCTATATATTTATACTCACTCTGCAGCTGAAGGTCTAAAGATTTTGAAAGTTTAAATGACAAATCCAAGATCACACAGCTTGACAAGGACAGATCACATTTAAAACACAAGTTCCCTGATTCCCGGTCTGGTGCTTCTTCTCTATTGTCAAAGTAAAATGATTTTTACAATACCCGATATGTCTTCTGTACACATTATTTGGTTAATCTTTACAAAGACCTTGGCTAAAGCTAAATCTTACAGAGCGTAAACAGAGGAGATATTTCTGATTAACTGGCTCAGTGAGGTACCATTCAATGTCAGAGCCATTAATTGCTGACTTTCAGTGATGTCACCACTGTTAATGTGTTTGGTCTTCGAAAATTCAGAATGATCCAGAACAGTCCGAGTAATGTCAACACTATTCTGCTAATGTTAAAACATTTGCAGTAAATGTTCGTTTTTTAGGGGATTGAGAAAATTAAACGTTCTAACTGTGGAGTTGTTAAATACAGAAATACAAGTGATTTCCCTTATGCCAAATATGTGTTAAACATATAGAATAACCAAAGTGAGAGTACTCTCTGGGATGGTATTAGGAAATTTCGTCTCACTTCCTTAAATCCACACCTCTCACTTGTATGTGGCTTGACTGAGAGACCACTTTATAGTTTATTCCATTGTTTAGAGGCATAATAGTGGCCACACTCTGAACCAAAGATGCTGCTGCTTCCACTCAGCTAATTGAGTTCGTAAGCTACATATGCTTATGACTGCTTATTTCAGTTGTCAAAACAAGTAAATTAGATCAACTATGAGGTGATCCTGTAAAATGCTTGATACTTTGTCTTAATAAGGCTGAGAATTTGAACCAAATATAAAGCAGTGTAGTTGATGGAATTTGAGGGGTTATCTGCTTATTTATTGCAGCATTGTTTGTAATACCAAAAAATTAGAAACAATCTGACTGTTCAATAAGAATTCTATAAACCAATTATGGTACATTTGTATAATGGAAAACTCAAAAGCCATTAAAAGGAATAGCATGGAAATATATTCAAGGCATATCATTAAATTTAAAAAGCAAGCTGGAAATCAGTATTATAAGATGATCCAATTTTAAGAATACCAATATAGTTGTTAAATTAGACATAGGAGAAAACCTATGAGTAGTTATTTCTGAGGGTGACTTACATAAATTTTCTTGGTAATTTATATATTTATGCAATGTTTTAGTTTTTCACAATTAGCATATATTTCTTTTATAATTATAAAAATGTTCATTTAAAAAATAATCAGAGGGTCTTCAGACACGTGGATATCGACGCAGAGAACCAGGGAGGAAGGAAGCATGTGCTGAACCTTTGCTATGTGCCATATGTGTTCTTCTTTAATCCTCACAATGACCTTGTGAGGAAGAAGTATTACTCTCATTTCTACAGATGGAAAAATTAGACTCAAAGGAGTAAAGTGATTTTCCCAAAGTCACAGATAGTGACAGAAACAGACTCAAACTGAGATGTACCAGACTCCAAAAACTTAATCTCTACTGAAGGGTTTTTAAATGTCTTTTAAAAAACAGTAACGTGCCAGATGCATACAAACAGGGCCAAGAGAGCCCAGAAGAACTAGTACCCAACAGCCTAGAGAAGTCATGGACCAGGGTGAGGGATGGAGGGAGAGAGAGAGAGAGAGAGAGAGAGAATGTGTGTGTGTGTGTGTGCGCGCGTTAGAGTTCAAGAAACATTCAAGGGAAGAAAACAGCATGTGCAAAGAAGGCTTAGAGGATTTTTTTAAAACACCAAAATAATACCATTGGGGGACTAAATATAGTTTGCTATGGTTTGGCACAGGACCCGTAGAGGAGAGAAGATAGGTAGACGACATGGGCATTGGCAGGAAAAGTATAGAAACATAGGTAGAAGAACATGATGAAGATTTTTGTGTCAGGCCAATAAGGTTAAAGTTTTTAAAAATAATTAAAAATTATTAGTTATAATTAATCAATTATAAATAGAATAAAATGAGGAAATGCTGAAGAATTTTATGCATGAAAGAAGCAGGATTAGATTTGAATTTGAGAAAATGTATCAAGAGGATGCATCGGAGATAGGAACAGGGGAAACTCAAGTCAAAGAGACCAATTAGAAAATTACTGCAACAGTCTGAG
>VBSM01002616.1:22482332-22565298 GCA_008086735.1 Cheirogaleus medius | reverse complement strand
AAAAAAAAAAAAAAGAGATAAAGGAACAGATTGAATGGGCGGGATTGGGCATCTGATTGGACTTTCAGGGTCAGGGAAAGAGGAAAACGGTTTAGTCTGACACCCAGATTTTTGGCTTAAGAAACTGGATGGTATTCAGCTGCGGGTGGTATTCACCGAGAGAAGAAAGAACAAAGGAACAGAATAGCAGATTTGGGGACTGTGTAGGAGGTAAGGAAATAAGTGCCACCATGTGGGGATACACTTGGTGCCAGGCAGCAGCACACAATCAGGACATCTGCAGTATGGGTCTGGATGCCTTCTGAGGGTCAAAGACACACAGAATGAGTGTGAAGCTGGTAGACAAACATGCCATCTACAACACTGCTAAAAATACATATTTCTAGACTCTGCCCTTGAAATTATAATTCAGTAGGAATTATAAGACTCTGTAGAACCAACGAATCCGTGGTTTATAGTGCTTCTGATGCCTAGCCAGAGTTTTGCATTAGTACAACTTCTAGTGACACTCTCCAGAGGGCTGGCTCTGTGCAGGCTGTGTCTAAGGACCACACAGGATTTGGCTGTGTCCCCCTGCTGCGCACTAGACACCTACTTTTCAATTTTACGGAAGGAAATCAATCATACATATGAAACACCAACTGTTCTGGCAATGACAGAAATAAACAAAAATGCTTTAATTTTTAAAAGTAATAATTAATTCCATAACAGCATTAAAAATCAAGAAAGCTTTTATTTTATATTTTAATTCTAGAATTCAATTGGTAGGGTTTTATATATTATTTCATTCTTAGATATTGCTATTTTTAATTAAAGAAGGACAGCAAATCTATTTAAGAAACTTTATTTTTAAAATTTGAGAGCTATAAGGAAGCAGCTATTTTTCTGTATTTAAAGTGCTTCTTCATTGCCATAAGAGTTTTCTTATTTACTGAACATGCTATAGAAAGTTTAAGTGGTCCATCGAAAGCTATATCCCCTTACCTCCAATGTTCTGCATTGTAATTGAAATAAAAGCTGCGATTTTTCCAGCCCATCCAAATGCTTTTTCCCCCAATTTTTCATAAATTAAAGACCCTACAATCAAAGATAAAATAGCCATGTTAAAAAGACTGTATTAATGACTAAAATATTTCTATAATGTAATTATACACTGGAGTCTCAAACATGTAAATATACATCATATAGAAATTATAAACCCCAAAGATGCAACCTCAAAAACCTATGAGTAATATGTTAAAATGTTCTTCAAACAAGAAGCAATGGCTTCATTCATTTCAGCTGCATGTAGCAAAGTCAAATGGTTATTTCTATCATTTACCAAAAGGTTCTTTTTTTCTATTTAGCTTGAACATGAGCCTCTCACTTGCCCAAACAACTAAAAACATTGAGAGACCATGTCACTGAGGTCAGAAGAAAATGAAATGTGAAATTGACTAAAATCACCCTAAGGTTATGAAGTTATAGACCGAAATACTTTTATGAGATTCAAAATAGAATATCTTGTATTTAAGGGATAATGTACCTCCTTCCTTGGCTGTCTTCAATAAAAGGTGAACTGAATAGAGTGATAATATTGCCACAGCAAGCAGCATGATTCTGTAAAGGGAACAGAGAATAGATAATAAAGTTTCTATAATAAATAAGACATAATAATATTAGATGTTACAGTAGATGACCACATTTGTCCTTTTAATCACCAACTTTCCAAAAGTATGTGGATTTTTTTGGAAGCTGAGAGATTCTTTTCAGAACTCCACACATACCCTTTAATGTCACAGAACTAGAATTTGCTATATTTTACAGGCCCAAACCTACCACATGACGTTCCTAACAAACATTTTTTTAGTGTTACTCAAATGTAGAATCTGGTTCATAGCTTAGATGCTAAGTGTATAGCAAAATTAGCAAATACTACATCTCCTTACTCAGCATATGGGTATATGTACACCATATTTGCATGATATTCATATCAACATTAGAACTGAAGGGCTATTCAGTAGCCTGACTAAATCTTAATCTGAAATCTAGGAATCCAGAAGCCAATGCATGCAGAATCTGAGCTCCATTACTATTGATAGTGCATTAGGAGCAAGGTACTGTGTCAACCAGAGGGTCAGGAAGTTGCATATGTAATGGGGAAGGCACAGAAAAGTAAATACAGGGGGCAGAAAAATTCCTTTTTTGTGTTCAGAAAGAATCAATTTTGGTGTCAGGACCCTCTACATGTCCATATGCATGTATAGTTTTGTTATATTTATACTAATCAGTATTTCTCCCAAACCAAGAATTGGAGCACAAAAATAAGAGCACAGATAGAGCATCTACATAATAAATGAAAGAACAATACTTTTACCTGAAATTAAAAAAAAATCTTTCTTTGTTTATTTTACATGATAAGAACACACTAAATGTTTTCTTCATAGTAGATCTAATCCTTTGGTAATTCCCAGTGAAATCAATGTTATATATAACCAGGAATTATAAATTTTATAATCACTCCGACTATATTGTGCTCTTATTTTCCATAAAATATGTCTGCCAGAACTGTCTAACCAATGACTTATTCCTATATTTTTCCATATGCTTATGTACTTACCTATTTTTAAAGAATAAAGAGTATTCTCTATATTTTTAAACATGTACTTGCTTTGGCAGAAAATACTAAAGGTAGAACCAATGAAATACTGCGTTACTTGCTGTGAGTTAAGGGAGAAAACTGAATCCAGTCTGTGCCTCTTCGACACACAAGACACACCCCATGATGTTTAGCAATTTAATTGCTCTGGCTAAATTAATCTGTTAAATGTTTATGGCCCTGAAATGAGGGTCTTGTTTTAAAAGTGGAATATTTTCCTCCTATGAAAATGATCCATGACTGTAGGATTGGGGGAAATGTCTTCTACTTCTATTCATCAGTTATCTATGATAATTTTCTAATTAATTTAAATAGTATGTATAATTAATAAGGAGAAGGCAATCTTTTTGTCTTAGATGTAATGCACTTTACAAAAGCATACAAATACATGAATACATCTCTAGCTATTAAGATCCAAATAATAAAGAAAACCCTACTTTATTTCAAACATGGTTTATAAAAGTAAAGTTATAAAAACCCATTCAGCTAAAGAATATTCTACATAAAACAGTTCAATCAAAGCCCTACCACAATATAAATATTTATAGTCCTGATCCTTGGCCCTGAAATAGCTGTGTGACTATCTAATCATATGTGATGTTCAGAACATAAATAGCATATTTATACAATATAAGTGTTGCATTCTTAGACCATTATTTAACTCTCTAGCGTTACATTTGGGATTAGGATCTGCGTCGACATTGATGTCTAATATTAGACTCTATTCTTGTAAAGAATTCCACTGCTGCCAACTATGTCTTAGAAAATACCAGGCTGTACGTAATGCACAGGAATGTCTGTGGTTGTCTGTCACAGATGACCCGGTATCTATCCCACAGGTCAGCTATGACAAACTGTTACCCTTAAGCAGCATTTGACCAAGTTAGGTGAAAGTGCACAAGTTTGGTAATAAACTTCGGCCACTCAACAAATATTTCCTATGCCAGGCACTGTGCTAGGTCTTGGGGTTTGAGAAATGTGCTGAGTAAAAACAGACGTGGGCTCAACTCTATCTAAAGTTTATAGTGTAGCAACGGGGATAAACATTAACCAAATGAATCAGGCAAATGCACTACGATATTAAAACTACAGTGAGTATATAATAAGGCGATTTTCCCCAGTCATGGAGGTCAGGGAAGGCAGGCGAAGCTGAGCTTAGATGTGAGTAGTTACTAGATGAAGGAAAAAGGGAAGAAGTTTCCAAGACCATGTGCAAAGGCCCGGTGGTGAGAGGAAATGTGGCATGTTCCTGGGATGGAGAGAAGGCTATTGTGCCCAGTGTATCCGTCACAAATAGGCAAAGGGAATGGGGCGTGAGGTGGAACCAGGGCATAAAGGGTTCTTCAGCCTGGTTGGAGATGGGGATTTTTTCCCTAATAGTGAGATAAAATCAGATTTGCTTCTGGGAAAGATCTTTTTGACTGCTAAACACCAAATATTTCAAGCCTACTAAACAATGAAATACTTTGTACAATGGTTCCTATGGGCTGACGAGGCTGCTCCAGCACTTTCGGTGGTTGAGCATGTAAACTTTCTATTATTCGGTTAGGGATAGCTGGGTGAGCAAATATCATGATTAGACTGCTCTGATTTTTCCTCAGGTTGCTGTTTTATCTAAAATCAAGAGGAATACACTAGTTCTTGTTCAGATTCTCCATGCTCACAAAGATCAAACTTCAGTTGGTTCATTGAAAGAGCACTGGGTATGCATGGACTTCTTTGCCAAATGTAGATATGCACATTCACTTACATAAAAAGTATGATCCCGGTGTTGGCCATGGCATAGGACAAGCCCAAGATTCCACTGCCCATGATGGCATTACTCAGGTTGAATGAAGACATTCCAAAGGAGGTGGTTCCAGGGTGCTTGAAGAAAAAGGAATGTTTTATAAGCAAACATTTGCCAAAGGGTAAACTTTTGGGGGGTTATTCTTATTCTCACATTATTTTTAATGGAGGAGATTACAGTCCCTAATTGAAAACTAAGATAAAATCACAATGAGTAAAAGCCATTATTCAACATTAATAAAAGCATGTAATTTTCAATGGAATGTAGTGCTTGGTTTCAGCAAAGCTCTCAGTAAAAATAAAAAATACAAGTGGAGTAACACAAAGAAGGGAAAGCATGTATGACTGCAGATTACATTTGGGTTAGAATGATTTCTCCAAAAAACAAATAAATTTCATAAATGATTTATGCAGCCATATGGCGAACAGGAAAAACAAGCCCTTATTCCAGTAAGGGCCTAAATAAACAGAGAATGTGCTGATCAAGGCTTGGAAAATTTCAGTCACATTGTTTTCCCCCAGAGGTCTAGGTAGATCATACACCCTCAGTCCTGTTTACCTCCTAAAAGCATAGATTCACTTACATGTTCATCGCCATAATCTGCCAGCTTCTTTTCCCCAAAAAATCCATTCGTCAGGAATTTTTGACTTTCAGCATCTTCATTAGCAAATGAACTGAAGACACACACACAAAATAAGAAAGTAAAAACATCTAAGTAAGTGCTCTGAATCATATTTATGTTTCAAGTGATCTGAGTAACTAAGTTAGGGGAGGAAAAACAAGACACGTAAAATTGTTTTCCTCTCCTCTTCACACTAGTGGTCATTCCAGACCAACAACTGAGCTCCATTTATCAATATGCTTTGGGAGAGAGAAACGATGTTATGAAGGAAGGAAATATTAAGCTGAAACAATTTTTGTGCCACATTTCTTCCTTCCCATATTAGCTATGCAAGAAAGACGCTAATTAGAACTAATTTTGGTCCCATTTAGAGCCCTTCAAAAGAAAGAGTCCAGAGGCATGACTCTGAGTTTTCTGAAGTACTACCATACCATAATCAGATGATTTTATGAATTCAACAAATATTTATTAAAAGCCTGGGCACTGTGATCCTTATCTCATTTGATGCTCAAAATATCCTTGAGAGGAATTTTCATGTCTTTAAAGATGAGGCAACTGTGGCTCAGAAAAGTGAAGTAGCATCCCCCACATCCACACGACTCCAAGTTTGTGGTTTTCTATGGCATCAAACAGCCCCAGGCACAGCCCTGTAGCTGGTATTTTCCTCTTTTCTGGGCTCCCTCAGTTTATACATATATCCTTTGTAGGAAAGTAGTTCAACGATTGCTCTGTGTTGTGTTTGGTTATGTGCATGAGTGTGTTTTAATTACTCTGAAAATGTACTTGGCTTATTAGACAATGGACAAGGCTAAGGAAATTATTAAAGCAACCCAATGAATTAGCAGAAGCATTGGGAGGGAAAGGAGGCTTTAAAATGTCACTATACACAGAGCTTGTGATTATGGTCTTCTTGGGCACAGGCTGGAAGCTGCACAACTGGGTCACCGTGCCACCCCCCTACTGTGCTGCTCAGCTCCTGCAGTTACAAGCCAGAGCCCTTTAGTCTAAGGCTCTATGACCAGCCAAATTTCCAAAGGCTTGACTAGTGAAGCGTGCTGCTACCATTGCATTTTTTACTGCAAAATATCATGCAGACTTCTTGTTATATAAAATGCTCAACTACATATACTTCTAAAAGCACTTTCAAATTAGGTAGATTACAATTTTTAGGACATTTCTTACATGAAAGAGTAAGATACAATAATTGAAGAATATTTTATTAAAATAATCCTTAGAAATAAAGTAGAAAAGAATTATTATAGGAAATAGGTACAACTTACTTTTTATAATAGGAATATCTAATGAGGAAGAGGGATGGCTGGGTTACTTTTTGAGAAAAGAGAACAATAAAAGATATAGATAGAAATAGCAGACAAAACCACTAAGTTTTATGTACTTTTCTGGAACTCAAGGAGTAGATAACACTGAGTATACAGGTTAAGAACATTTCCTGGCCTTCTCCCCCTATGTGTCATGGAAAACATAATGTACTCAGTTGTCGCCTTCCTCAATTTCTGCACACCCCTGCCGCCTTTTTGTGATTTACTATAATAGTCTGTAGTTAATATACTTGCTATGCAAGGACTGGCACTTAATGTTTGCTGTTGGAAACTGAGACAATAGGATGAAATGAAGCCTAAAAAGGGCCTGAGGACTATAAAAATAGAAGTGTCACCTGGAATTTGAACTCTGGAATGTCCAACATTCCATTTTTTCCCTTCAATCAATAAACTAAAATCTGTATTCCATGAATAGTTTTTAAAATTTAGAATTTGAAAGTTAATAGATTTTCTTTCTTAGGTATTTGCAAGTTCATATTTTGGCATGAGATGAGTTGTAGTCATAAAACATGCCAAAATTGTATAAAATATGAGAAATGTCCCCAGTGAGTTAAATGTTTTGATATGAAATCCAGTATATATTGAAAACATCACTATAATGATCCCAAATAAATACATTATGTTGCATTTCTCTAAAATTTACATTTAAAGGTTTAATCCAAACCAAACATAGACAAAACCCATCTTTTTGAAGTGATTATAAAATTGCAAACTGATGGCCCATGTTTAGGCCAGGAGTTAAAAGGGAAGTCACTGTGAGTGGCCCAGAACACACTGTGTGGAGCTTAACAAAAGCGCTGTTGTTCTTGCCATTATGGCTTTGTGAGGACCCAATGGAATGACCCTAGGACAGTTCTTGGAGGGTGTCCCCTTCGGCTTAGCCAACCTCTGCAGGGCCCAAAATTGTGCGCATACCTCTCAGAAACAGAAGACTCCTCAGATTTGGATCAATTTACTAAGGATAATGAAGTGAAGGAGAAAGAACAAAACTTTATTGAATACCATCTATATTCCAGGCACTCATTTAATCCTTATAAAAGTAACTATTAATTTGCTATTCTGCATTTTCCACCAAAGCTCAAAGAAGATAAATATTGTCTCCAAAGTCAGGCAACTACTCTGCAGACTCCAAAGCCCTGTGTTCTACCACATTGTGTTTTCTCAAGAGTCACCTGATCTAGAAAATGCCACATTCACATCTCAGTGGCCTCCCTAGCCCAACAACCCTAAAGTTCATGGCATCAACCTGCTTGGAGGAAGAACAGGGTTTCCTCCTGATGGCCTTTCCTGGATGTCATGAATGAAATGTCAAGTCCTTGTCTGAGGATAATATTCTCTACTTCAAGTCTAGATTTGGTCAAAAATTCCCTTCTGAGAGTCTTAAATCACGCACAATTTGTGTTGTATAACATTTTGTGGGAAACTAATGTACTTACCAAATAACTATTGTGCACCTACTGTGGTTTGTGGTAGACCACAGAGGCCATTAAGCCATTGTAGTGATGTGCTTAACATCTGAGCAGGGAGAGGGTGAACAAAAGAGGGGTGGACACTTCTACATGGGGCAGTAAAGGTATTTGAGCTGATTCTTTATGTATGAGAGGTGACAATAAAGAGACAGGGGAAGCGGGCAAGTGATTTGCAAGTGACTGCATGCAGGTGAAGCAGAATGAGTGAAGGCAAGAGGGCATAAGAGGGAGCAAGGCAAGAGGCAGGACAGGAGATGTAGGCCAGGGACAGATTCCTATGGGCCTTCCATGTCAAGCAGTGTATATTCAAACCTTTATCTTATTTTAGCTAATAGGGAGGTGCAGAAGGGCTTTTTCTAAGAGTGGAACATTATTCAATCTGCAATTGTAAAAGAGTACTCTTGCAGGAGTGTAGAGGACTAGAGGGAGGAGAGCAAAATGTAAGATGGGGAGACAAATCAGAGCTGTTCTACTAGACAGGTGAGAGAGGATGAGGGCAGGGTGCAGGTAGAGGACAGAGTGAGAGAGAGGGTGAGACGGCAATAGAATGGATGCCAAGGAGAGGGTGGATTTGAAACATTAATGACCACTGCTGCGTGGGTCAAAGTTGACACGTAGGGTCTTTTGACTGAGATACTGAATGATAACAGTGACTTTCACCAGGATGGGGATTATTAGAGGAAGAGCAGGTTTTGAAGGAATGAGAGGAGTTCAACATCATGCATTGCAAGTTTGACTTCATAAAGGAGCAAATTCAGACACATTAGTCGTCCAGTAGAGATGTACAGTAGACAGTTGAATATAATGATCTGAAATTCAGTTGAGAAACAGTCTGAGAATATGGCATATATTCAACTATTCCAGGATAGTTGTGAATGAACTTGCTCAGAGGACAGTTTTAGAGAGAAAAGAATTCCACAGAATCCTGGAGATGTAGCAACATTCAAAGGGCAGTCAAAGAAAGAGGAATCTGAGAAAGAATAGTACAAAAGGTGAGGGGAGTGACAGGCTAATATAATTAAAATTATCCTACATTACTAATGGGGAATAAAGACACCATAATCTCAATTCTAAATTAGTAACATAAGGGATTGACATTATTATTGTATTTCAAGATCAGGGAATTGATATGTTAACATCAATGTCATTGTTATCTCAAATTTATCCCTAATAAATGCAGTTCTTCCCAATGAGACCCCTTGTTTCCCATGTTCATACACCAGTTTCATTTTTTCCATAGGACCTGGTAATTTTTAACCCCATACCTGCTCATTGCTGCCTTTTCTGAGTTTCCCATCCCGGTGTAGATATCCGGAACGCTTTCTCCACTGCTGCTCTCATCATCTGGTTCGATGTTGACATTTCTCAGTTCCATGGGATCCATTTGAGCTGTCAGCGCTTTCTTGTCCACACACAAGCCACTTCAGTGTAAATAATATACTGTACCTTCAGCTTGAGGTTCTTCCACTTTGTGTTGATGTTCAGAACACTCTGTTCTGCAAACAGAACACAAAATAAATCATTATAATTTTCTTTAAATTAGATAAATGAATATGAATCACCTACTTTGTGTATGCTCTCTGTAAAACATGAAAAGCAAGTGAACTCCTGAAAACTTCACATAAGTATGTCCTGAAAGGTTCCCTTAACCAATACAAAAGAGAAAAAAAAAATGAAAGAGAAGAAGTAAAACTACTACTAATTGCTAAGCCAGCAGATATTTATAAAGTGTCTGTGTATAATGAACATGGCAGATGCTTTACTAGTCACTATGGAAAGAAAAAGAAATCTTAAGACATGGTAGCAGTCTTTAAGAAAACGTAGGTATTTAAAAGTTGAGTACATATTTTAGAAGAAGGAGAGACAAAGGTAAGTTGTTGACTAAAGATCTACCAAGACAGAATTGACCAATGTCTCTGCTAGTAATAGCTGGAAAGAAAATTATTGCTCTAATTTCATTGGCATGAAAGAATTAACACTACCCAAATGCTTAATAATATGCAACACAGGGTAGGATCAACCTTAGAAAGCCACTTTTTAGGCACTTGGATCCTCAAGTCCAAGGTAAAAATAGTAACAAAAGAAAGTGCAGGTTTACTTTTGATTCAGTATCAGTTACCATCTATATGAAACTAAAATGTATTTTAACAGCTAAAAGATCTAGCTTTTAGTCTCTGCCTTTAATTCACTGGATCTCAGCACAAGTCATTTAACTTCTTTGAACCTTATTTTCCTAAATTGTAAAGTGAAAAGTGGTAGACTAGCACTATGTTTTAAAAAATGCCAAGAATTCATTATATGTTGTTGAAACAATTTCTTCTGAAATTTTTACTATTAGATTCATTCAATTATTTTGAAAATATTGGGAGAAACACTATCACTCTTGGAAGGTGTGGTTCTGAAATTTGTACTGTCCATTTGATAAGAAAATCTTGAGCAGAGAAAGGAACATAAAAATTGCTCCAGAAGTCACAAAATCCATACATCTCCTGACAAACAGAAACTACCACATGTAAATGCCTCCACAATCCAGTGCCATGGCAGTACACCTGTGGAAGGCAACTCACACTTGAGATAAATTCACAATCCCAAATTACAAAAGTTACAAAACACACATGGAAACTCACTAGTATGAGTATCAGTAGGCATAAGATATGATAAGATTCGCACCTGAGGAACTATAAATACTAAAGCAATTTAAAAGGGACTTTTAACTTAATATAATAAAAAGTAATAAAAAGATTTAAAATAAGAGAATATCATCCATAGACTAAAAACATTATGAAAGAAGAACAGGCTAGTGAGAAAAAAGAGCCAAAAATTGGGGGGGGGTGTGGAACTCTAAAAATAAAAAATAGAATCATCGAAATTTTAAAAAAAACTTAGCTGAAGGGAGAGTTATAAAACTGGAAAGTAGATCTCTGGAAATCACTCAAATTATAGCATAAAGACAGATAAAGAAAGAAAAACATGAAGAAGTTAAAAGACATAGGGGAGAAACAAGAATAAGAAGTTTAAACATATACTATTAGTTATTCTAATATGAGAGAATTGTGAGACTAGGAAGAGACAAAATAGAAAGAGATAGTGGTAGAGAATTGTCCAGAAATGAAGAAAAACAATAATTCTTCAAATTTAAAAAAAGACACAGTGTTTCAAGCAGGAGGAATAAAAATGAATCTATTCATTAATATAATGTTGTCTAAGTGGATACATAAAATATCAACAGAAAAAGCTTAAAAACTAACGGAGAAAATACAAGACATGCATACAGTTAAAAGAAAAAATAGAAACTCATTAAATGAGTATAAAGCTTTTCCTATCCTATCACACAGTACCAGTCTCACTTCCCAGCAGCAACTACTAATGACAGTTTCTGTTTTTAATTCTTCATTTAAAGTTAGCCATTCTAAATTTAAATAATTCACTAAAATCTCCCTGACTTGGTTTACCAACTTTAGACTGGTACGTATGAAAGACAAAAAATTAGCATAATTTTTTCTATCCTCCTTCCCCCATACTCCTATTTTAGTTAATGAAAAATTTCTTCTTGTTCTGTAATAATTAAATCTTCATAATTTGTAGATTTTTTGTAACTACAGAAAATCAAATCAGCATTTACAACATTATGATTATATAAATAGTATGCCCCGATGAACCAAGAGGTAGATTTGAATACTTAATAAATGAAATATAGTCCTCTATTATCGAAACTTAGAAAGCAAATTTTCCAGCCTCTTTTACTTTTTGAATGGATATCTCTTCTAACCTCTGGATCTTGGTCAGTTACTAATGGTTCTTGAATGTCATTCCCTCTTCCTTCTTAAATTCATTTGGCATTATGCTGGAATATTGCCTTGAATAACTTTTTTTCACACAATGAGCCTACGTTTGTGAACAGGATTTCTGAGTTGTTTCACGTCAGAAAATGTCTTTATGTTGTTTCCAAACATTGCTGATTATTTGAATTCTAGATTCAGAATCATTTTCCCTTGGAATATAGATATTGAATGTGGAGAATGAAGATATTTCCCTCTCAGCTTCTAGCTTCCACCAATGAATCTGATTGTCGTTTCTTTGTAGATAACTTATTATATTTTTTCTGAAGGATTTTAGATTTTTTTTTCCTTATCTGAAATTTCACCAGGATGTGATAAGACATGAGTAGCTTTTAAAATCCATCTTCCTCAGCCTGTGGAGGGTTCAAAGGCTTGTGTCTTTCTTCTGTTCAAAAAAAGTCCTAGTATTTTAAAAAAAACTATTTCTTCCCCTTTATTTACTCCTTCTAACACTTTTATTTATCAGGTATTGGATCTCTTTATCCATGTTTCTAAACTTTTCCCTTTATTTTCCATCTCTTTATCTTATTGCTCAATGTTCAGCGATAGTTCCTCAATGTCACATCTGAAATAACAAATTTAATCCTTAGCTATATCCATCTTATTTTTCAACCTGTCAACTATTTTTCTCAATCATGATTTTAATTTCTAATAATTTGTTCCTACCCTCTTTCTCTTTTTTTATAATATATCACCTCTTTTTTTGTTTTTTTATGGATGCAATATTTTTTTCAAATCTAAGGATATTAATTGGAGGTTTCCCAAAGTTCCTTTTGTTCTCTAAATTATGTGTTTCTTCTGGAGTTAGTTATCGTTTGTTCATCTTGGTTCTTCTCGTTCATGCTCTTGTTTTTCCTTAAATTCTTAGTGATCCTAGGTTGTCTGTTCATATTTATGAATTAGAGAGTATGCTGGTTAGCATAGACAGCTAGTACTCAGGGTTTCCCTGAAATTATGTAGGGCTGTTTCACTGGTGGGCTGCTTGTAGGTTCTGTGTAGTGGGCTTTTCTGTAGCTTGTCTGTGTGAAGAGCATCCTGGAGTAACCTACTCCTAGATACAGCTACCACTCTAGGAGAGGTTATTTTGGAGGTTAAACATTTTAGTGAATTTTCCTCTTGGTGGAGTTTCCATTCCTGCTTGTTATACCTCCTTGTCTGCTGCAGAGGCCCTAATACATATCCTAGAGTCCTTCCTTAGGCTTTCTTTACACATTGGATCATAGCCTTAGCCTATGGGCAAAAATGGCAGTCCAAACAGACCGTCATGTCTGTGCTGGGGTTCCTTGATTACCTGATCACTGATTGCCCCTGACTCATGCCTCCTCTTTGGGTTAACTTAATGTAGAACTACTACAGGGCTCCCTCTGGAGAAAGCACACTTACTTATCCTGGTTCCTTTTGGCTTTCTCAGATCTTTCAACTCCATCTGTTTTATGGCTTCTAGGAATTCTTAAAATTTTCTGTTTGTGATGGTGCCACTATTGTTTTTCACAGTTTTTGTGGGTTTGCCCTTTTAAAAGTATCATTATGCTTAAAGTTTCATAACTTGACTTCCTTAAGGCTAGATCCTAAGCCCCCTTCTTCCAATCTATGCACATGTGTCCACTGGCCTAACTGACACATGCATATCTAAAAGGCAGTTCAAATCCATTGTGTCCAAAAATCTAACTGTGACAGTCCCCTCTTCTTCCAATGTTTTCTATCCAAAGAATGTTGTCAATATTTATGCAGTTACTTAAGCCAGAGGCATAAGTCTTCTATTGTAAATTTTTCTTTCTCGCCCCCACATCCAAGTCTTTACAAAGTCTGGTTGATTTTACAACAAACTGAAGTATTTCTCAAATTAGTCTAATTCTTTTCATTTCTTCCACCATCACTCTTGTCCACGCTACCATCATTTCTTACACTGTCCACTGTAACAATCTCCTACTGGATCCCCTTGAATCCTCTCTTGCCTTCCCTAACTCTCCCATTCATTCTTCACAGAATAGCCAGAGTGATCTTTAAAACATAATACAGATCATATCATTTCTGTGCTTAAAACCCTTGAATGTCTTCCCTTTACTTGTAGGATAAAAGCCAAAATTCTCAACATGCCCAAAAAGATTCTACATGGTCCTCCCATTTCTCTTATCTCATCTCCTACCACACCCTCCCACCTCGGTGTTCTAGCTACACTAGTCTTTCCATTTCAGAAACTCACCTTGCTCTCTACCACCTCAGGCCCTTTCCACATGCGGGTCACAGTGACTGGAATGCTCTCCCCTCCCCCACTCCACCCTTTCCTTAGCCAACCCCTCTAGGCTGCTATGGGACACAGGAGGGTCTTTCATAGTATCTAGCTTAGTCTGGGGGATCAGGGAAGGTTCCTCTGAGACTTTTGTTTCTCTAAGTGTACATGTCTGCAGTCCTGGAAGCTTTCGTTAAAGTCTGTTTCACTTTGTACTTATTCATAGGAAACTCACTGATTTCATTTGCATTAAGTCATGTTAATCCCAGAATTAAAAAAATATAGAATATCAAACACCCATATGGCACTTACTGTATGCCAAGCACTGTGTTAAGGCTTTATACCTATTCACTCATTTACTCTTCAGAGCAGCCCTCTGAGGTGAGTACTAATTTTTGTTCTAATTCCCATTTGACAGATGAGATAATGGAGGCACAGGTTAAGTGGCCTCCTGCTATGCCGTCTCTGTACTGCTGTCCCAACTAAAAAGAGCTAAAGCCTAGACAGGAAACAAGAACTCTGGCTTCGGTGATAAACAAAACTGGCTGTAAATCCTAATCAAATTAACTTCTGATTTTTTTCCATCTTCTGCTAAATGAGGATAACATCATTTACCACAAAACAGTACTGTGAGGGTTTAAATGAGATAATGGGTATCAGAGTTTGGCATATAGTAGGCCCGTAATAAATTTAAATCCCTTTTCCCTCTTCTAGTAATCAGAATCTAAGTGATGTCTTCATCTGAATGCAAATATGCATAGAATTTCATATGCATAATTTACCTTAGAAATTTATAAAAGAGGGCTCTACAGTTCTCAAAAACTCTCACAAACATTATAAGCAAGGTAGATACCCCTTCACAAATGAGGAAATTAAGACCTAATTTTATGCTATTTTACTATATATAAAATATTTATTCCATTTTGGCCCTGACCAAGGGAGATCTTCTCATAAAAGTTGGAATACATTTTCATAGCTCATAACTTCAGCTCTGAAGATTTGATTACTGCTCTATTTCAAAGGGATAAGGGCTAAATGCACAATTTTAAAAGAATTAGGACATTATGAGAAACTAAATATTCTGAATCATTTGCCTGCGGCATAAAATATGTACTTTGAAGCCTTTAGACAACCTCATAATTGCTCAAATTTAATCACATGATTATACTTCACTGTGGAAGTGTTTTACAGATGGTATTTATTTATTTACTCAATAAATACAGAGAATGAAACATGAGCCAAAAACTATGAAAGAGACAAAGAATGAATAAGACAGGATCCTTGCCCCTGAGGAACCCAGCCTACTAGAACAAAAAGATTTTTGAACAAATTATTATAGTAAAACATAATTAACATTTTTACTTTCTTTCTCTGAACAAATACTTACTGAACTAATCAGTGAATCAGTGCACGGGGAGGGAAGAAAAGAATGATGTTAGCAAACACTGTGATTGAAAACATAATGTTCATAAGCATAGATTCTTTTGCCGCTCACCATCTCAGGACAGGGCACCTCCATTCACCCAAGGGCTCATGGGAGGAACCGGGCTGTCAGCCTTGACACCTCTCATTCTCCATCCTCCATCCCCCTACTCACATCCAACCTGTCGCCAAGTCCTATCAGTCCTTCTTTCAACAACTATTTAAAATGATCATTTCTGTCTCCATGACCATTATGTTATTCCAGTTGACTACCCTACTAAAGGCCCTACCATGATTTTTTTCATGGCTTTTTAGAATAAAGTCAACTTTCATAATCTGCTGCAAGCTCTATATGCTTTAACGCAGACATAGCTCTTTAGTCCCAGACTGAATCGCATCCCCCTCACTCACTGAGTAACACTGGGCTTCTTTCGGCTCCCCACTGCCTCTTCAAGCCCTCTGCTTGGAATTCTCTTCCCTACATTCTTAACCCAAGTGTCTCCCCACGTTAACTAAAACAACCTGGAAAATCTTAAAAGATCATGTGGTCAGAGAGGCATTTCCTGACTCCACATCTAAACTAGACACTCCCCTGCCTCCCCACTATATGCTCTTGGAACATGCTCTTGTCTCCTGTATAGTACTTATCACACTTTGTGGTTAATTTTTAGTTGTGTGATGAACTGATAAATAACTATCCCTCACCTCCCCCTCCCCCTCCCCCCACCCCCTATAAGGCAGAAAGCTTCTTGAGGATGGAAACAGTGCTGGCTTTGTAGACTTTACATATACCCAGCATCTAGCATGGTGCTTGGGGTTATATTTTACTAAGACCAATGCAACTTCATATGATTGCCTTTATAGATACAGTTATGCATTCTTATTACAGTTTTATAGGTTAATAATTCAAAATGAAATGGAAATATTCTCCTCTGGTTATCAAGAGCTTTGGTGCACAAATAATGTTTGAAATGCTTCTAAAATGAAACCCAAATTTGTTTTGATAGAATTTTCTATAGTCCAGCCTTTCTCTCCATTGAAGTTAAGTTTCTCTGTAACACAAAGATCTTGCAAAAGCAGACTAGACATTCCAGTACAGTGGTCAACCGCATTGTTAATTCAATTTATTCATCTATAAGGATACAAAATCAAAACTTGAGACAAAAGAATTCAGAATATTATCATAATAGAAGAATTCCAGTTTCATTACATTTATTAAGAGAGATCTAAGTGTTCTAAGTAGCTGACCTTTATGTCTAACTTCTAGTTATTAAACATTCTAATGTCTAATTCTTTGAATAGGTACCTAAGAAGCTCAGGGTGGAAGATTCTCAAAACAGCAAATTTCTCAGTTTTTACTTACGTGGTTGAACTTCAAAGACAGATATAAAATTTGTAAAGCAAAACTGACCTTGGGTCAAGAAGCAGAAGTCCTGACCTTCCCTAGTTACTGCAAACATTTATTTTACCTGATAAGTGAAAGTGAAAAGGGAGCTAACAGTGTCAAAGCAGATTTCCCGCCATCGCTATCTGTCTCATCGTTCTTGCCAACCCAATACTGACAAATCCACTCTGAAATCTAGGTTTCGGTAACAGCCTCACGTGTCATTTACCCTGTGGTGGAACAAGTGAGTAGTAGCTGGTCACGAAACTGCTAAAAGCCAAATTATCTTGTATCCAAGGAACTGATTTAAATCTATATCCAACATGTACCACAGATAAGTGAACATAGCTTTGACAATAAAATCAATCTAATATTACCTTTATATTAAATTCTCTTAATTTCCCCAACAATACTGTTCACATTTTGACAGTGAGACCTCTTGTTAGTCTATGGCATGATTCCTCAAAGACATTAGCTTCCATAAAAGCATTCACTGTGAGGTACCTCTTAGAAAAGAAACTGCCAGTAACAACAGAACCATACTTGCTTAACTATTTCCTGTTGCTGGTGATAGTATTTTAGCATTTCCATTCCTTTCCTCTACTCAGATATAGCTTAGAAATAATATCTAGGAAGAACTAGAAAGTTAAAATAATCCTGT
This sequence comes from Cheirogaleus medius, assembly GCA_008086735.1. NCBI lineage: Eukaryota > Metazoa > Chordata > Mammalia > Primates > Cheirogaleidae > Cheirogaleus > Cheirogaleus medius. The sequence goes on along the minus strand of VBSM01002616.1, from coordinate 22,547,904 downwards.
GCTAAGGTCTTTTCCCTTTGCTAAAAATATTACATGTTTGCTAGTGTAAGAATTAAAGCAGCCATTTGATGGAGTATAAAGAACTATTCATAAAATTTGAATATGCTATTTTGCTTACGGACTTTCTAGCTCTGTTTTTAGAAGACATAGATTCTCTAGTCATCTTAAACATAAATTCTCACATAAATTTTAGTTATTATTTTCCTAAACGGTATTTTCCACAAAGTACGGGGATATATAGTATACATGATATTAACATAGTGAACTCTTTTTTTTTTAGGTAAGGTCTCGCTCTGTCACCTAGGTCAGACTGCAGTGGCATAATCACACAATCATAGCTCACTGCAAACTCAATCTCCTGGGCTCAAGCAATCCTCCTGCCTCAGCATCTTGAGTAGCTGGGACTATAGATGTGTACCACCATGCCTGGCTAATTTTTCTATTTTCTGTAGAGACAAGGTCTCGTGATGTTGCTCAGGCTGGTCTTGAACTTCCTGCCTCAAATGATCCTCAAAATGCTAGGATTACAGTCCTCAGCCACCACACCCGGCCAGTAGTGAACTCTTTATGCTACACATTTTAATGTCTGATACTTAGTAACCTGTCATGAATTATGGATGCAATAAATTCCCAAGTGTCTACATTCTTTATAATAGACCACCCTAGAGGTACTTTTTTCTTCTTCTGAAAATAAATTATTTTCACTTTCTTTAAAGTGACTCGTGTGTTAAAAATAATAGCATCAATAACCCTTAAAACATATTGTGTAACATGTTTAAAGAAAACTCAAGAGTTTAGCCACCAAAACTACATTTTTGAGAACTTAAATCTTGCGAATACACTATTAGGAATATAAATATAATTACTTTCAGGAAATTCCCAGAACATTATTTAAATATAAAACTGAAGGGTCTTAAACTGTAAACCTCAACTGCTTTAGTTTGTCAAAAATAAAACTTCTTTTTGACCAGTGTCCATGAATAGGATATATATCATCGGTTCAAGTATTTTTCCACCCAGGTATAAAACACTCTTAGTTTTGCTACAGCCTGGGTATTTAAAACCATCACCATATGCTCTATAAGGTGCTCAAGATGCAGGGATACTTAAATCCACTGTGAATTCTCCCCCTGTCTGATTAATAAATTTGACGAGAACAGCTCTACTTTCAGATAATTGATTCTTCTCCTTCAAAATCTAAAGCTATGCTTATATTTTATTCAATTCCCTAGTTCCTTCTAGTAACTTTGTTCTAAGTATACTCCATCATTAAAATTGTCAAATTAAGAAGACAAGGTAAGACACACTGTTTTTTTTTGTTTGATGATGGTACAGCCCAAACCCTTAGCCATTCACATCAGCTGCCTTCATGTGATGTTCCTCCTTTGATTAGTCTAGATCTGCATAGGTTTCTGTTTTTTTTTTTTTCAAGATAAATAAAAATCCTTAATGGTGTCATATTGAGAATGTTCTTCTAAACTTTTATGATTTTTTGCTAAGACAAATTATGTCAACTCTTCATTCCATTCAACGATCAACCAGAAGATACAACTAAGCACTTGTTACCTGCCACTTTTTGCAATGTTTCCCTTTCCTCTCTCTTATCCACTGTCCTAATTTTATGCTCAAATCTAAAACTGACTCCAAAAGAAAACTGCAATCAGGATCTGGGTAAATAATTTCAATGTTTGACATTATACTGAATTGATATTTTCTAAAATGAGAAAAAATTTACCCAAGCAGCATGTTCACACATTTTAATTTGTAATGAATAAACAATCCGTACAATAAAAAGAAGAAAGTAAACATTATTTTAACACTGCAAATATTCATGTAAAAACAGCTGTACCTTAGTTATTTATCCAGTCCTATGAAGTCTTTCTTGAATTATTTGGAATGGCAGTCCCCTGTAACAGCTTTGACTTATGTGAACCTTTGGGGATGTAGACAATGATTTAAAGGACAGTGGGAGTGAACGAGACAAGCCAATCAACACCACCACCTTGCCCCAACACCTCCCTCTTTCCAACTTGCGTCAGCTTTTTTTTTTAAAAAAAGAGAAGCTAAATCAGTTTACTGTTGTACATTTGGATTCAACATTGGTTCTATTTGCTTTTAGAATTTTGGCTTTCGTACAATAAAATACTCACTGAAAGTTTTTCCTTGGCTAGTGTCATTCTGTATCAAGATTCTATAGGTTGGTTGGCTGATAAATCCAGAAATGTTGAAATTTTACAAAAGGTGCATGAGTGAAAGTCAAAGTAAAACAATACAATAATAATAGTTATGAGGTAAGATTGTTTAATGCAATATTATAATCAGAATATATAGAAAATATTGATTACATGGTGGAAGAGTTATTTTCTTTTGAATTATTGACCTTTTCAGAGGTAATTTTACAGAGTGACAGACACTTCCCAAATAGTACCAAGTTATGTAAGGTGTGCTAAGGTTGGAAATCACAGGTCATTATGAGCCATTGCTAACACTCCAAAGACAGTGTGCTAAGTAAATAAAAGACTGGTGTTTTTAAGGAATTTCTAAATGGACATTTTCCCCCTTCAAAAAAATCTACTTAGCTCTCCACATGTCAGAGGAAGAGTTAAAATGTGTTGGCACATAATTATTTATTCTGTTGTGAAAATGTATCAACTAGAAATTATTCTGAAAGTAAGGTAAGAAGAACAGATTAGAAATCAATCCAGAATTAAAAGTTCTTCTCCTTTTAGATATTTATGACATGAAAGAACAATCTGTGAACCAATCAGAAGCAATGCAAGATTATAACATTTGTGTCAATTCCTATTTCTATAAAAAAACAACTGAATACTGTTCCTTGAGTAAGAAATTCTTAAGTTGATCCAAGACATTAAACATTTAACAAAATGTATAGTTACCCATTTCTCTTTTCCTTTTCCAAACGTGCCCATTTGGTCTATTAGCTTTAGTATAGTAGATTTAGTTTTACTTGTCTCTTAACTTGTTCTTTATCTTTTAGAGTTGCTGGTAGTTTTGCTTTTTATCAGATCAGAATTATTAATATTATGGTGTATGGGGAAATGATTACAATAAATGTATTAGTTTTGACTGCAGGGAAATCTAAAGAATATTCCTTTTCAAACCACTGCTTCCATAATTTAATTGTGATCTTTCCAATTTAAGATTTCTTTCTGTTTGCAAAGTTACCAGGTGAGTATAAGATTAATCAAGCAAAAACTTACAATAACTGTTAGAAAATCAAATTATTCTATTCTGGTAAAATTCCATTTAATGGTGGGTCAATAGAATAGGAATGAATGTACTATAATATGTGCATTTTATACAATAATATCTTCATATAAAATAAGGTGAAGATAAATGTATAAATATTTAAAGTTTTACCTCCCTTAAAAATTTAAGCTACAGTTTCCTTGTAATTTTTATCTTTAAGTATACTAAATAATTATAGTAAATTAGCATGTTGGATTAAAATAAAAGCATACATAAAAGACTTCTATTGAGTCATATATCTTTTGAACCTACTCTACATAACAAAATTCTTATCACAAAAAATTTCTAACAGTGACTTAAAAATCAAATATACACACATGAAAACTAATTTGGCAAAATTTAGGTGAGTTAAAATAACTAAGGAACCAGTTTTTTGTTTGAATATTTTTTCCCTAGATCATTTGATATGTTTAGACATAGCAAAACTAATGAAGAAATGTGTGATCTGGTCTTAACAAAACTCAAAGTAATTTTCCTTTCATAAGCAAAACACAGATTTAAACAATATAATTTAAAGTTCTGAATATTTCTTAAAATCATACCATAGTGTAATCTCATATACATTAGGTAATAGATTTATGCTCTTTTGGTTTTTAAAATATGGCAAATGTTTTTGCCATGCAACACATTCAGGGAGGCTCTGGTTTGGTTTACCTATATCACTGTAGAAAGAGGTAATGGACCAGAATATGTGCAGACTTTAAAACTGAACAAAATGAAAAATCATAAGTAATGAATAATGAAGCAAGTCTTGGAATGAGATGACAAACATTTTAAGTGATCTTTCATATAAGAAATTCAAATAAGTGCCACCACGAATAGGTATATGAGACTTGGTCTGTATTTACATAGGGGTGGGGGGTGGAGGTTAAGATATGCCCACATAAAAAGATACTTGGCTTTGCAGATCATAGCATAATTAACGACAATAGAACTGCACAATGTACTCCAGGACTCCAGAAGATGAAAAGTCCCCAGGGGAGCCCAAGAAGGTTTTAGGGAGCCCATGGACCTTGAGCAGGGTCTCAGAAGTCCATGTGAGATTCCAATAGGTAGAGAAGAAAGGAAAAGACATCCTGGATGAAAAATGCAGAAATGCTAAAAGCATATTCTGGCAACAGTGGGAATCATTCTGGTTGCAGTGGAGACTTTCTGGAGCAAAATAGGACTTTGGAATGGAATAGTACAGACTGCAAAAGGCAGTAAGTTTAGGGAACTAAGATTTTTAGTGATGAGGAACTTTTGAAAGTTTCTGAAGAAAACAATAAAATCAGCAGAGTAGGAATGCAGGAGGGATGATGGCGTGGAGATGGAGGTGAGGATGAGGAGGACAGAGGGGAGGATGACTGATAGTTTGGGTCTGGTGGTATTTGCCTGTGTGAGAATGATGGCAGAAGGAAAGGTAGGTGAATAGAATTTTAATTGGGGCCGGTTGTGATTTGAGTCTTTTTCTTGTATTACTATTTCTTTTTATCACTTTCGTTAGCTATGAATGTTATGTGATAATTTTATGAAAAACAAGAAACTAGCAACAAAATCTTCATTTTTCTTTACATAGAGAAAAAGAATATATGGTGAAAATTCATTTATTTCAGCACTCCTTCAATCAGTCTTTGGCTATCATCTTCAAATAGTGTGGTGAAGGTCCTATAATGCACATCCCAATATAATGTTATTTACTGAAACTACAAAACTGTTGGCTCGAAATAAAGTGATTCAGATCATATCTATGCACTGAATTAGAATTTTTCTCACCCATATTTAAAATCATTGATCATCCCATTTAAAATTTCTACCTTCAACAATGTCCAGTTGGTTCAGAAAGTTCAGCTGGATCAAGTTAAAATTAGTCAATAATTAAGAAACAATCTCTTAGACCATCATAGCATTTTGCAATGACTCTGGGAAAGATAACCTCTTGTTCTCATAATAATTGTATCCAAACTTCTAATATAAGTCATGGGACAAAATGATACTTAGAAATAGAATTTGGTTGTGGCTAAATTGGAAGATGTGTAGAAACAGAAATGAGTAAGAACCAAAGTACCTAATTTTTAATAATTTCATGTTGCTTTATTTCTGTATTCATTGCTTTTCTTTGTTTCCACTTTAATTGCTTTTTAGGTAGTATACTTTTTTCCCTTGTATCTTTTTAACTTTTCTATCCTACATTGTATTTATGATGCCGTATTCTCCAAAAAGCGTTACCTTTTATCATTTTCAGCCCTTAGATTCGTAAACTCAAATCTAATAAAGCAGATCAAGTCCTAGGACCTCATGTTGGTTCTCATCCCACAACCAATATTTGTGTTTCCAAATATGGACAACACTAATCCAACAGTTTTTTTTACAGTGTTGTAGGTAAATGTCTATCTGACCTACCAAGTCTTTCCTAAAAAATGGAAGACAGTAGCAGAACTGCAATTAGAAACAATATCTTGATTACTTTTTTTAAAACATAATACACCCTCTGCCTTTTGGTTTTCAGGCCTATAATGTTGAAAAAAAATTGTGATCTTTTTTGATGACATAGCTTTGACACCCCAAATTAATTCTTCATCTTATTTCTGTTTTAATATGCATACTTACAGAAGAGAAAAAAAACTCCATAGAGAAATGTTAAAGAAATTTCCTAAATTATTTAAAAGCAGAATTCCATGTTATCATGAAGAGAAGTTGAACACTTACATACTTGTGCTACCATATTCTTTGCATCACTTGTGGAGTGACAAAAGCTTAGGTATACTGCAGGTTTCTTTTTTCATGGTTCCATAATGATTAATTTAAATTTACAGAACAAAAAATAAGAAGATAAAATTGAAATATTACCCCTTCCAAAGCCACATATCAAATTAATTGCAAACAAAGAAGTAAAGATTAATAATTTTCTAATTCTTCTTCGGCAAAGCCTCTCAGATATACATGGAAGCTTGGGCTACTTCTATTTTTTGGAAGCACCAAATATATTTTTTAAAAATTGTTTTAATCCCAAATGGGCTTACTAAACTGTAGTACATTTAAAATTTTTCTATTTAACAAAATAACACCTTAATACACACACAAATACAAATAAATATATCACAACATAGCCTCATTTGATGATAACCTCAAAATGTCTAAATTTGAGACCTTCCCAAATATGAGGTCCCAAAGGCCTCCTACTCCAGGCCCCTAGAAGAGACCCTGATTTTCCATTATAAAAACCCCACCAATAGAAATGCAATGATCCATGAGTTCTAAGGAAATTGCTTAATTGATGGCATCCCCCTCTGTTCAACCCAACCTAAACCACCTTTACAGTTATACAATAGAGCATTCTGGAAATGTTTGAATAGTCAGCCACAATATTGCAAAATTAGCAAACAAGTTTGGTTCAGGTTGACAAATTTATTGACTTTGCCACAAACCTGAATAGAAAATTGCTTTTAGCCTCAGCTGACAAGAAAAAAAAATCTAGGTTACAAAATTCTAGCCTGGCCATTATTCCGCTTAAGAAGACTGAAGATGGGTCCCCAATTCACAATATACACCTGGGAAAAGAATCCCTATTCAGTAAATGGTGCTGGGAAAATTAGGTAGTCACATGAAAAAGATTGAAACAGGATCCATGTCTCTCACTACGCACAAAAATTAATTCAAGATAGATCACAGACTTAAATCTAAGACATGACACCATAAGAATTCTAGAAGAAAATATTGGAAAAACTCTTCTAGGTATTGGCCTAGGCAAAGAATTTATGAAGAAGACCCCAAGGACAATCACAGCAACAACAAAAATAAATAAATGGGACTCGATTAAATTAAAAAGCTTCTGCACAGCCAAGGAAACAATCTATAGAGAAAATAGACAATCTAAAGAACGGCAGAAAATATTCACATGCTACACATCTGATAAAGGGCTAATAGCCAGAATCTACAAAGAACTCCAGCAAATCATCAAGAAAACAACCCTATTAAAAATTAGGTAAAAGACATGAACAGAAGTTTTTCAAAGGAAGATAGACAAATAGCCAATAACCATATGAAAAAATGCTCAGCATCACTAATCATCAGAGAAATACAAATCAAAACCACACTTAGATATCACCTAACCCGAGTGAAAATGGCTTTTATCAGAAAGTCCCAAAACAATAGATGCTGGCATGGATGTGGGGAGATAGGAACACTCATACACTGCTGGTGGGACTGTAAACTAGCACAACCTCTATGGAAAGTAATGTGGAGATACCTCAAAGAACTTAAACTAGAACTACCATTTGATCCAGCAATACTATTACTGGGTATTTACCCAAAAGGAAAAAGGACATTCTATCAAAAAGACACCTGCACTGGAATGCTTATAGCAGCACAATTCACAATTGCAAAGATGTGGAAACAACCCAGTGTCCATCAATACATGAGTGAATTAATAAAACGTGGTATATGTATACCATAGAGTTCTACTCAGTCATAAAAAAAGTGGTGAACTATCACTTCTTGTATTAACCTGGATGGAACTGGAGACCATTCTTCTAAGTGAAGTATCACAAGAATGGAATTAGAAAAGCTTGCTTTAAAGAATGATTCCTAGCTTTTAAAATGCCTGTATGAAAAAATAGCACTGCTAAAATATGCATAGTTAAATAATTATAGCAACACTTTCTAAACAACCAACTCACGTTGTTTATGTAAGTTCTTCACACAGAATGCAGCATTAATGCAGTGCTGGGTTGAATTGACTACTTTTCTAGTTACTAGCAACTGATAGTTTAAAAAATTACATTCTTCTTGGATCACAGCACATTAATTTCCATTGCTCTTTTTCATACTACTACTGCCCTTTCTCTTTAAAAACAAATTCCCTACCAGAACATTTTTTGATTTTGTAATTTCATTAATGATAGGACTTTGTAAACCAGATATCTTTCTTGAGGTTAGACTCCCAACAGTTTCTCAAGCTATGACCCATTAGGCTGTGTGGCTAGACTGAGAGCACCCAGTAGGACTTTTAAAGGGAAGGGGTCCTGCTAAATGGTGTAAAAGAATCAGTAGCTCTACTAACCAAAGATATATTCAGGCTGGCATTTTTAGTTTCCTATCCAGAAAATTGAAATAAGGAATGCATATCCACCAGAAAGTGTTCTTCAAGTGAATTTGAGCAGAGAGAGAGAAATAACAACGTTGTTGTCATCTCCTAATTCACTTTTCAGTGAACTCAAAAGGATTTCCTGAGTCGGGTCTCCTCAGTAGAGGAGAGAACAGGTTTCTGTATGGGCAGCTCATTTCTCCTGCTGGGCTCCAAACAACTCAGGGTAGGGCCATGGTGTAGTCAGAGCCCTTCCCAGGGCTTGTTGACAGATGTGCCCATTCTTTGCTAGGAGAGTTAGCAGTGCTCAGCATGGTAACAGTAACCAATTTTTTGTACTTTATGGGTTGCTTTAGTTAGGAATTACAATTCTTGGAGGGCTGGGAGTATAGTAGTACCAGTCTTTGTTTAAATGCAGGAAAGCTAACTCAGAAAAAGTAAATGTTTTGACTTCACTCAGCGGGACAGCAGCAGAGGGGAGACATTCAGGCAGATGACCTATTTAAGAGGTTTGGGAACGATTCTACTGTGTCTAGACAGCCAATTTGGACAGCCAATTATTTAGTTATAAATAATCTCTTTTGTTTGTTTACCTTGATTAATATTAGACTACGCCCGACTCATAGTAGGTACTGTATAAATGTTGAATGAAAGTCTTTATTAAAGGCACTGATTAAATCTGTGCATGCAAAACTTTTCTTTAGAACTTTTCTGAGGTTGCAACAAGAAACATTCTAATAACTGTTCTGATTGATGGATCTTGCAATACATTAAATGCAATGCAATAGCTCCTTCTTATGCTTATGCCCAAGTGTGAGATGTAAATGTTCGTGATATATGTGAGGACTCATTAGTTCCATTAGAAAGAGCTGCTTTCCTCAAATATTAAGCAGTAATAGCAAATCATGTGTTCAAAGAATAATAAGGACATGGGAAAATGATAATCATAATGTTATAAAAAGATACAAAATCTAATAACATGATCCCTGTATTGTTGTCAAAATTATGTATACAATATATAAAATATATGCAAAGGGAAATAACACGTATCAAACTATTAATAGTTATCTCCAGAATGTGGAAATGTAGATAATCTTTATTTTTTCTCATCTATATTTGCCAACTAACTTTTTAAAAATATGGATTATTTTATCACCAGAAAAACAATAAACATAATTAGGAACAAAACCAACAAAAACAAAGAGTTTCTCTTTTAGTTTTTTGTCAACAATTGTTAATCAATCCCAGCCATTAGCCACCAGCTAAATCTCTATTTTTAGTGAGAATATTTTGGGTGCTTAACTAGCAAACAATCTCTCCCTTAAAAAAATATTTGCCTCTGAATGGGCACTTATTAGCTTTTAGAATCTAGATAAAATTATACATCTCAAGCTTGTTCTGAAAGGATGAACTGTTTTTTCCCCCATCTGCAAGAGGTACTCTAATAGATCTAAAAATATTTTTGAGAAAAATGGAGATCAATACTTTTTTTAATGATGCTGTGAGACAATTTTTATTATGGCATAATAAGGAGTCATCTCATTCATTCAACAAATATAACAGAACACCTACATGTGCCAGGGGATAAGGCAAAAGAGACAATAAAAACTAAGACCCAGTTTCTTCTCTCAAGACCTGGTCTCTCAAGTGAATCCACTGCTGAAGCAGGCCATGCCGATATATAATGTGGTGCGTGAAGTGGCCATAGGATCTGAGGAGTAGGAGAAGTGTAGCACCCAACTCAGCTTGAAAGGTGCATGGATGATTTTCAAGAGGAGGTGACAGGTGGGCTCAAGCCGAAAGAGTAAGCAGCAGTTGGCAGGAGAAATGGGATGGGGAGCAGACTCTAGACACAGCAGACAGCACGAGCAAAGGCAAGGAGGCAAGAAGCAGTTCCTGGTTGCCAGGTTTTTCTGGAACAATGGAAAACATCACCAGAGGGGTCACTGCAGGGATCCTGGGGGGAACTTTGGACACCAGATCTTTCTTTTGTCCTGTTCAACTCAGATGAGTTCGTTAAAAAGCTCAGCCAAGCAGTGCCACAAACGTAGAGCTCCAGATTTCAGGCATGCAAAGGAAAAATACTTTGTTAGAAATTGTGATCCTAAAGTTACTGCAATTCTTCCCTACATTGTGTCCTTGGAGAAAGTGTCTATGTGGGCTTGTGCGTCTGGTTTGTGTTTGGACCATCAGGATTGTTATATTATAAATTTGGCTAAGAACAGAAAAGCTCAGGTTCATGAGGTATTTTGCTTCAAATAATGTAAAATATATCCAAAAGAAGATAATTACAAATCTTATAGGAATCGAATATTTAACTATAGAAATCTTGCCTCTATTCCTTCCTACATATTCGAAGATTGTTTTTTAAGTTAGAATCTAAGCTTCAACAGATTTAAACTTTTCTAAATTATTTTACAATCCACCTAAAAGTAAAGATTGATGCTTAAGGGAATTATACAAGTAATTTCCCAGTAATATTAATCTCTTAACTTTCAAGCATCTATATTCTCTAATTCTTTCTTAATGGGGACTAGTGTAGTGTGATAAGTAACAATTGGAAGACTGATACATGCTTTTTTGGATTGGCAATCTGAGTTTTACACGTGCCTAAGGCAATCATATTGACTCAAATAGTTTTGCTTGCATCTTTTCTCTCTCTTTAAAAGGCTGATGGCATTTCCTTATAAGTTTGCTTAAGACATTTAGCATTAGCTTTTTCTGAGGAAGCCTGAGAGGAGCTTCACTGGTTTTGTCTTGAAACTATCTCCGTTTATCCCTTCTAAGCTACATGAGAAGACTTTTGTTGCTCTAAGGATCTGAGTGTCTGAACATGTTCTTCTCTCCTGTGATGGTAACTCTCAGCATTAGATTTCTATTCATAAGATTTGGGTTCAAGTTTTGATTCTATCGATTACTAGCTGTGCTATCAATAACTTAGCAAACTCTATAAGCCTTCATTTTCTCATTTATAATTCCTAGAGAGACCACTGGGGGTAGCAGGTAAACTTCATCCATTCTTTCATTTTGATAAATTAGAAAGTGGAGTTTTATAGCCTTAAAACACACTATAAACACAACTGTAGTTCAAACTCGCCAAATTTCTTTTATCCCATGGAGCTCTTTTTACCGTTGTTTGGACTAAAATACTTAGGAATGTAAATAAGTGGTAACCACACTTCTATAGTGGTCAAAGAAATATCAAGGTGGTTGTCAATAGAAGTGTGTTGGATATAAAATTCTGGTATGTTGACATGAAACCCCAATTCTAAATATTTCAATTTAATTTTCCTCATGAAAATTTTCACCATAGATGAAGGTGAATAAATTGATTTTAGTGAATAAAATGAATTGTCTTTAGATTTTTTAAATTCCCTTTCCCGTTTTCAGTCAATTAACCCATCATTTGATCAGCAAGTAATTGTTGAACATCTATTAGTATTATGCACCAGAATGGCGCTCATAAGTGTCTCCATGCCTTTGGGCTTTCATTCTGCTTCCTAATATTGGGTCTGTTTTATTCTGACTGACCATAAGCCTTAGAATAGCTGGGGAGCTTCACAGTTGAGTAGATAGACACTAGAGTTCTGTCGATATATACATATATATATAAACTTACTAATTATGTGTTATATATATGAAGAGAGACATCTGTATACCTATATCTAAGTCTGCATTTATATCCATTACAAACATATAGTGGGGTTTTTTCCTGTTTAAATAAGCTTAGTTTTTATGCTTTGTCATATGCTATGTTCCGATAAGTGCATTATTGTTTTCTCACTGTAATTTCAAACTCTTTTTTATCAAATATGAGGCTGCCCAATGAAATGGAGGGCACATTGGCTCTGGATCCAATCCCTGCTCTGCCGCCTGCTAGCTGAGAGGCTTTAGACAAAGTAGAGTCAATGCCTCCCGCTCTGTACTGCCTCTGCCGCCTGCGAGCCCCACTGTTGAGCTTCCACGCTGTGCTGTACGTATTTGTTTACATGTCTGCCCTTCTAGACATTGAAGTCCTTAAGAGCAGACACTCTGTCTTATTCAGCATAGCATGGGGTCAGATAGAATGGACTCTGGAGCTTGACTACCTAGACTTAAATCTGACATTTGTCACTTATTAAATGTCTGACTTTGAGCAAGGTGTTTGCCATTTCTGTGCCTCAATTTCCTCAGCTGTAAAAAGGAAATAATAATAGTGCCTACCTCACACTGCTGTTACAAGGATTAACTAAATTAATACTTGTAGAGCATTTAGAAGAGTATCTGGCACATAGTAAACACTGTGTAAGTATTTGTTTTTTATGTATATCTAAAAAATTGTCTCCAACTTCAATATTAAATCTACTTAATGTCCTTTTTCAATAAGTAGATACAGTCATGCAAATATTCTGACACTCAGTTTTCTCTTTAAAACTAGGTCTAATGAAAACTCAGACAAGACAATTTTGAGTGTCAACGGCGGTAGTGGATATATAAGCATTATAAACATATAAGGTATTTTTTTTTTGCTCTTCCTTTGTAAGAGTGATAGGACATTAGCAAAATTGATTATAGAATTAAATTAGTTTCAACATCTTTTGCTTTGAAATGTATTGTTCTGTTTATTACACCACTATTTCACTTGTTAAACTATTGATTAGCACCATGGTAAAGCTGGAAAACGGCAGGCTTTGACCCTGACCCATGGAATCTCAGAAAACAACCTCGTAATAAGGCACAGTTTGCAATATGTGTTTGTTTAATATTAACCAATGTGTGAAGCTGAAGAGCACCATGGTACGTATTTACCCCTGAACCTGGCCTCACAACTAGTGCTTACACATTCAAATGTACTGGTAGATTTTGAGGGAGTGGGGTTGGTTTGATTTGCTTTGGGTTAATGTTCTTTTCCATGAGATTAATAAAATATGAAGACCCAAAGATGTACCAAGACACATTTTCCAAATGCCAAAGCAAGTGACCTACATTTTGATTACACTCTAAGATTTGACATTGCTGGGCATTTTAGTGCTAATTACCAAATCTGCTGGCCACATAATTTTGGTCTAATCACAGTTAGTTGAATCAAATGTAAGACCCTTTTTTTTAATCATTGTGAATCAGTGCCTGGATAAGCTGCCAAAAAGAATGGATGACTGACTCTCTTCAAGGCAGCTTCTTGATGAAACAAGATCACATAATTTGTGGGAATCTTTACATCTCTTAAATTCAGGGAAGTCTTTCAAGGATGCATATGTGCTATTTTTCACTAATTTGAAGTTAATCTGAATAAGACTGCTCAGAATTTGAGTTGAAGTCTCAAAGATTGTGGTGTCAAATCCTTTATTAAGTCCAGTTTGACTCGTTCTTTGAGATTTAGAAATGAGGAATATCAACCAGGCACAGTGGCTCACACTTGTAATCCTAGCACTCTGGAGGCTGTGGTGGGAGGATCACTAGAGCTCAGGAGTTGGAAGCCAGACTGAGCAACATAGTGAGACCCCATCTCTACAAAAAAAAAAAAAATAGAAAATTAGCCGGGTGTGGTGGCATGTGCCTGTAGTTCCATCTACTTGGGAGGCTGAGGCAGGAGGATCACTTGAGCCCAGGAGTTTGAGGTTGCTGTGAGCTATGATCATGTCACTGCCTTCATGTGAGACTATCTCCGAAAAAAAAAAAAAAAAAAAGAAATGAGGAATTTTCATTCATTTCAGTGTGCAGAAACAGATCATGGCTTTATGGCACATGAGTTTTTACCTAAAATGTTTAAGAAACAATTTCCTTTCAAAGCTTTGTTTTATCTTATGTAATCACAGTAATTTTATATTATGGCTGCTGAAATTATTTAAGAATAATTGACTATAAGATATACACGAGATAATATACTTGTATGAAGTAGATTTGAGGGCAAAATGACTTTTCAAGGATTCTAAGTAGCTAGAGGGTCTCTCTCACTACATATATATATATATAATATACAAATATATACATATATGAACTGAGATGGACCTCTTTTAATCTCTTGAGTAGACTAGTAAATTAAGACCTCTCTTTATTTTGTATTCTACTCTTCCTCCCCACCCCCTTCCTTCCTTTATCCCTCCTTTTCTACCTTTCTTATTTTTGTACAGAAGAGTAACTTACTGAAGAAAGCTGGTGTATTCTCTATCTACTTTTCTGCAATGAGATAATACATGTAAGGAGCTTAGACCACGGCCTGGAATATAGTAAGAACCAAATACATATTAGTTGTTATTTGTTGGCTGTGTACTCTAAAATCGGTGGACTACATAAAATAGCCTCGATACTTATTATTTTTATGAGAATTCACTCTTAAGCAGTAGATTATTTTAGATTATTAAATAACTAAACTAAACTCCAATTCAAAAATTTAATTCCTTATTCTTGGCTAAAAAACAGATGACAAATTTAACTCATAGGCCTCCTGGCAAACATTTCAGGAATGGTTCTCAAACTTCTGTTATTTATAATATTAACAGGTACCAAAAAGAAATGGCTTCCTTTAGTAGGCCCCTTAAAATATTCAGCCACTTGGGCCTTAGCACTCCGTGCCTTGTGTTAACTTCTTAAGGCCTTAAAATTTCGCACATAGAGAACTCTGAAAAAATATATATATATTTATAAAAGAAATGCTGATATGTCTTTTTTTAAAGAATATTACGGGGGTACAAACGTTTTGGTTATACGAATTACTTTTGTACAATTTGAGTCAAAGTTATAAGTGTGTCCATCACCCAGAGAGTGTGCATTGTACCCGTTAGGTGTGAATTTACTCATCCCTTCCTCCCCACTCCCACCTGCTTGATTTCCATTGAATTTTAGTACCGTATGTACACATGAGTGTTGATCATTTAGTTCTAATTTAACAGTGAGTATATGTGGTGCCTGTCCTTCCATTCTTGCAATACTTCACTTGGGAGGATGGTCTCCAGTTCCGTCCAGGTTGTTACAAAAGGTATTAGTTCACCATTTTTTTTTTATGGCTAATACTTCATGGTAAAATACTACCATTTTATAATACACTGATTATTGATGGGCACTTGGGTTGTTTCCATATCTCTGTGATTGTGAATTGTGCTGTTATAAACATTCGAATGCAAGTGTCTTTTTTATAAAATGTCTTTTTTTCCTCTGGGTAAATACCCAGTAGTGGGATTGCTGTACTGATACGGTCTTGATGCCTCCAGCACTGCAATGTCTGTTTACTCTGGTCTGGTATTTAATAAAATATATGGATTTGCCATAGCAACCACCTCTGCAACACAAAGCACAGGTGTGTTTCTAAGATAAGTAGAACTTTTTTTTAAAGAAACATACAAAAATATGTTGGTTGCACAGGTACCGATTAGATATCCTGCAAAATGGAAACATGTATAGTAATAATATTTTAATATGAGACCATAAGAATACTTTTGAATCCTGTACTAGGAAAATTTCTAAGTTAATTATTATCATTATTTTTTACAAAAGAAATCTTAAAGATTAAGAATACTTGGATGCATAATAGTGCCTGGCAAAGAACACAAAACCATACCAATGTAAAAATTTAGGGTAATGACTATCATTTTAGGAAAAGTATGATATGTAAATATAATGTCTTATTTTTATTTTGCCTGACATTGTCTGTATGTTTGAAGTTTATTTGTTAAAATGAACCTTGAAGAACCCTAAAAAAACAAAAAAAAAATACTCTATACCTATTTCTAAAGTACATGATAAAATGTTGCTTCTATTTTTATTGTGGAAAATTATTTGTGCTTTATTGTCAGGTGGGAAGCTGATTGGGCCTTCTTTTGGCCTAAGTCAGTATTTTTGGTAGCCTAAATATCCTGGGGAATTTGAAGCCTACTGCACTTGACTTTTTTCTTACTTTCCCTATTTAAAACTGTGCTACCCTCATTTATTTTTCTCAGTTAATTTTGGTACAGAATAAAGGAGTAATAAAAATGTATTCACATGTGCTATTGAACTGTTTTCTAAATTTTTTACAAAACTTACAATGTTTACAAAGCTAGACACTCAGAAATCTATACATTAGTCTTATTGAGAGAATTACAAAGGGGCACCAAATAGACTTTTTATTTCTATTCTGGTCAAAAATTTTAAAAAGTAACTATGTAGGATGTAACAGCTCAGAGGGACTGGGAGATCTTGACATAGAATAATCTCTTACCAGTTGAGAGGATCAAATTCCTAAAAAGTTCATGACAGGAGAATTTCAGGTTGAGTAACTTAATAGCTTACGGGGAAGTTATAGTTTATGAGGGTGCGGCCAGGCGTGTGTGAATCTGTAAAAAAAATTTACACACATAAAAGCAAAAATATCACCAATGATATTTTTACATATTTTAAAATGGTAGTAATGAATATAATTAAACTTTGATTTCCCATCTTTTACTCACTAAAAAGTTTCTAGAGTTTTTCTGTACAAGAGCTCCAACAATTCCAAAGTCATATTGTGTTGCTGTAGATAAACATACACATACCAGGGGACATTTTTGGTGTGTGGTATTTTCCCATCAAAATGTCCAACACCTTTCAGCTTTTATGGACTAGACACATTGTCTCCTGCTTGCTAACTCCCAGTGTTGGCCCAGGAACTGGCCTAAATTAGATATTCGACGTGGAGAAAATTCTGGAAACTTTAATTAACCTACCAGGCTTAGATCAGTAGATTATTTCTCAAACCTGTTTCTCTGCCTCTCAAAGCAGTGGTTTTTAACCTGGGACATGAAAACTATATCACTAAGCATAAATTGCCAACCTTTCTTGTCACTGGTGGTTATTCCCTCTCCTCAAACCAAAACCCAGTTCTAAGGCCTCACCTCAAGCCCCAGGTCTCCCTTATGCTTTCCAAACCTTCATACAAAAGCATCTTCTCTCCCTGTGCATCCATGTTTCTTCCCTTTCTGTTTAGAGCTCCTGGTTCTTACTCTTTTCCCCTAAATATCCTCAAGTGGACTGACTGAGAATTTGCATATGTGATGTTAAATTCAAGCAACTTCAGAAAAGATATATTGAAGCAAATGCATAATATAAATTTTGCAGTTGCATAGCTGATTACAGTTAAAAATTAATGATTACTGATGAAATTAATTAAATATAATACTAATAAAATCACAGAAATTATTATTAATAAAGGCTATTTGTCCTTTAAAAAGTATTTTCCAGTAGGTATGGATGGTGTAAGCATAAAATATTTAAATAATATTTTCAACAGTTGAATGGAATACCAAATAATAAAAAGAATGAAATAATAACTAATACCGAAGTTAAAAAATAATGGATGTTTAGAAAAGTTTGCTTTTGACTCTCCCCTTGCAAGAACAGGACCTGCATGTTCATCTGGCACTGTAGCAGGGAACACATGTAAGTGTGACCTTCATAACCCATGCTAGCAATTGTTTCTTATGGGATAATCCAGTGGCCTGGGTCTTGCTGTCACTCCTCTTCTAGGCGTCTTCTATGAACTACCGGGTGGTTACAGGGGCATGTCACTGAGTTCTGCCACACTAGAGAGTCTTAAGAAAGGCAGCGTAGACAAATCACAAAACCTATGAACAACCTCTACGTGAGTTATATTTTCATTCATTCCAAGTCATTTTCCCATTTTATTTAAACATTATTCCTAAGCTGATTGTTTTTTAGTTTAAAAGCGACTTGTTTTTAGGCAAATCAGAATGGCAGAATGAGAAAAACAACTACATTGCTCTTCAGACATGAATTTTTGATGATCCTTGGCAAAAGTATTACAATCTAGGTCCCCAAAATGAAATGTCTCATTACTTAGTTTTGGAAATGTAATACAACTTGTTTTTACATATTCTTATGGAAATTTTCAAATTTAAACAAAAATAGATGGGCTAATGTAAGGAACCCTCATGTACGCACTATCAACTGCAACCATTTCAACCATGGCCAATCTTACTGCATCTAAACCGCCACTCCCTCTCTCCCATCATGTTAAAGCAAATCTCAGATATACAATCTCCAAGTAAATATTTCTATGTATACTGCTAATAAAAAATACTTTAAAAAACGTAGTAGTCATGTGGCACTATTTTAAAAATCAAAAATTCACCTACTGTTTACTGGTTATGTCTTGCAATCTTAGGGAAAGTTGAGCAAGCTCCACTGGGTGAGTAGACCAGTATATATTTTGAAAACTGACTGAAAGAGGATTCCATGTGGGCCAAGTGCTTTCAGGAAGGAGTGTTTGGCAAACCGTGGGTGTTAAAGTAGAAGGACATGAATCAAAATTAGGCAAAATATGGGCTAAAGGGTCCTCAAGGCAACAGGCAAAGGAATAACAAGTTGCAATTTTTCATTAAAAGGGAAGCAATTTTATGAGGATTAGGTTGAAGAAGGCAGAATTTTGGAGTTTGAGGATTACATTTTAAAAGTCATGTAAATCAACAAAATCCAGGATATGGGGAATTCTACAGGACAAAAAAACAAGTTTCATCATCATCAACTAAATTGCAAGGGTGGGGTGGAGGGGAAGAAAAGGATGAGAGGCGATTCAACCTATGAATTAAAGAGACTTAAAAGACATATCAGCAAATGAGAGTGTGAACCCTGTTTAAATTCTGATTCAAGCAAACAGAGAGAGAGAGAGAGAGACAGAGAGAGAGAGAGAGAGAGAGGATAAGAGAGAAAAAATCAGGGATATTTGAACACTGCCTGAACATTTTATAATATTAAGGAAAAATTTGTTTGAGGTAATAGATATGTGAATTACCCTGATTTGATCATTATGCATTGTATACATGTGTCAAAATACCTCCCTGTACCAATTATAATATGTCAATTAAAAATAAAAATTAAAAGAAAAAAATAAATGTTGGTTACATTTAAGGTGTGATGATATTTCAGTTATTTTTAAAGGGTTCTTACCTTTTTGAGATATATACTGAATCATGCATGAATCAGATTTTATGATGACTTGGATTTGCTTGACAATAATTTAGTAATGATTGTGGTAGGGGTAGCAGGGAGGAAAGGTGTGGGTAGAGATAAAATACAACAGACAAGAATTGATTATTATTTTTGAAGCTGGGTGAAGCTGGAAGTTCATTACAGTATTCTGTCTACTTTGGTATATATTAGAAATTTTCCATATTTGCCTAGTTTGGAACTACTACATATGTTTTTCTTGGTGGTTCCCCAAAAAGTTTGAAAGCAGAAGAAAAATACTATAAATTCCTTCAACCAACCAGAAATATTTACTAACTAGTACTTTTGAGTTTTGTCATTGTAGATGAAGTTTACAGTGATGATGCTGAGCACTCTGAAACATTGAAAAGTTAAATTACATTCACTACATTTTTATTTGAAAGTGGATCTTACTGTATTATTTTTAACAGCTTTATTGAGATATAACTGATTTGTTACAAATGGCACATATATAATGAGTTTGGACGTGTGTATGCACCTGTGAAACATCACCGCAATCAATGTAATATTAATAGATATATCTATCGCCTCCAAAACTTTCCTTGTGTCCCTGTGTTTGAGTCGTGTTTTGTTTGTGGTAAGAACACTTAACATCAAATCTACCATATTAACAGAATTTCAAGTACATAATACAGTACTATTGACTATAGGTACTATGCTGTACTGCAGACTTCAAGAACTCATTCATTTTGCCTTGTTTATACCGACTGAACAACAATTCCCCATTTCCCCCTCCCTCTAGCCCCTGGGAACCACCATTCTATTCTCTGCTTTTATGAGTTTGACTATTTCACATACCTCATATAAGTAGATTTGTCCTTTTGTGACTGGATTATTTCGCTTTGCATGATGCCCTCCAGATTCATCCACGTTGTCACAAATAGCAGGATTCCCTTCCTTTTCAAGGCTGCATAATATTTTATTTTATGTATATACCACAATCTCTTTATTCATCTATCGATGGACATTTGGGCTGTTTCCATGACTTTGCTATTGTGAATGGTGCAGAGACTGCATGTATCTCTTCGAGATTCTGATTTTGATTCTTTTGGATACATACCCAGAAGTGAAATTGTTGCACTATATGGTAGTTTTATTTTTAATTTTTTGAGGAAACTCCATACTGTTTTCCATAATGGCTGTACTAATTTATATTCCCATCAACAGTGTATGAGAGTTCCCACAGCCTTGCTAACGCTTGCCATCTATTTTTTTATATATATATATAATAGCCATCCTAATGTGTGTATTGTTAGGGCAGCATAGACAAATTTTAATTTGCATTTCCTGTCAATCAGTGATGTTGAGTATCTTTTCACATACTTGTTGGCCATTTGTATGTCTTTGAAGAAATGTCTATTCAAGTCCTTTGTCCATTTTTTAATCACAATATTTGTTTCGTAGAAGTTCCATACATATTTTAGATATTAAACTCTTATCAGATATATGGTTTGCGAATATTTTCTCCATTCCATATGTTGCCCTTTCATTCTGTTGATTGTTTCTTTTGCTGTGCAGAAGCTTTTTAG
The DNA here is from genome assembly GCA_008086735.1 of Cheirogaleus medius. Lineage (NCBI taxonomy): Eukaryota > Metazoa > Chordata > Mammalia > Primates > Cheirogaleidae > Cheirogaleus > Cheirogaleus medius. Next base: position 22,527,084 of record VBSM01002616.1, on the reverse strand, counting down.
TTTGATGTAGTCCCACTTGTCTACTTTTGCTTTGGATGCCTGTATACTTTAGCTGTCATATCCAAGAAATCCTTGCCAAGTCCAGTATCAAAAAGCTTTTCCCCTGTGTTTTCTTCTAGGGAGTTTTACAGTTTCAGGTCTTAACGTTCAAGTTTTTAATCCATTTTGAGTGTATTTTTGTGTATGGTGTCAGATAGAGGTCCAATTTCATTCTTTTGCATGTGGATATACAGCTTTTCTAACACCATTTGTTGAGGAGGCTATCTTTTACTTATTGCGTGTTCTTGGCACCCTTGTCGAAGATCAGTTGACCCTATATGTATGGGTTTAATTCTGGACTCTATATTCTGTTCCATTGATCTATGTGACTGTCTTTATGCCAGTACCATACTCTTTTGATTACTGTAACTTTGTAATATATTTTGAAACCAGGACATGTGATGTCTCCAGCTTTGTTCTTTATCAAGATCACTTTGACTATTTTGGGTCTTTTTTGTGGTTCCATATCAATTTTAGGATTATTTCTTCAATTTTTGTAAAAAATGCCATTGGGATTTTTATGGGAATAGCATTGAATCTGTAGCTCACTTTGGGTAATATGATGGATATTTTAACAATGTTAAGTTTTCCAACCCATGAACACAGGATGTGTTTCCATTTGTCTTCTAATTTCTTTCATCACTGTTTTATAGTTTTCAGTGTACAAGTCTTTCACCTGTTTGGTTAGGTTTATTCCTAAATATTTTATTCTTTTTGATGCTACTAGAATTAGGATTGTTTTATTAGTTTCCTTTTAGGATAGTTTATTGTTAATGTATAGAAACACAACAGATTTTTGTATTAATATGTTGGTTTTGTGTCATGCAACTTTTCTAAATGTATTTATTAGCTTTAACATTTTTGTGGAGCCTAGGATTCTTCTACATACAAGATCATTCAATTTATGCACATCCATGTGCATGTGTGAACCCTACCCCATAACTGTGGTTTTGGGGACATCTTGGGGAGGCTGTTAATTTGACACATATGTATATATAGGGTTCCAATCACTTATCAAAGAGTATTATTTAAGGTACAGCCCCAGGAACAGGATAAAGTTAGAATCTGTGACTATACCCCTTATCCCAAACCCATTCTACCTTCTTATTTTAAAGTATTGCTATTCTGTTTGTAATTGTATGCTGTAGTCTAAACAAACTTCTTGTAGATCTGTAATTCAAAACATAAAAGGTGCTTGCTTAGACATCACTGTAACCAAAAAAGCAGTAATGGTTATATTCTTGATTGAACTGAAGCTATGCCTCAGTGAAACATCAACCAATTTGTAGGGGAATGTCAGAAAACCTAACAATTTGGTATTATGCAGATCAAACAACCAGCTAATTCATTGAAATTTTCACTTTTCTAAGGTTACAGGTTGAATATGTAAATAGCTTCAAGGATAGATGACTCACCATGAGGTTATTTTAATTACTCTTTGAAGCCAACCTCTAGCATTTGTTATAGGAATTCATTCATCATTTGATTATCTCCTTCCAAAAATAAAATCTGTGCCAAGTCACACATATTTTTATTAGACCTAAGAAGGGAAGAATCCTTCTGCCTTCATCTATTTGTGTCTAATCTCAGTGGGTGGCAACTGCAGACCCTCTCTTCCTGGCTGATAGGCACAGAGGGACCCTATCCTTTCTTATGATGGCAAGTAGGGCTGAAAGATACAGAGAAGTCTAAACAATCAAGTTTTGTGGATACAATCCTTCACTCAGGTCACAGTCTTATTAATTTTGTAAAGTCTGAAACCTCATTTTTAAAGTTCTCATTAGTACTAATTATAACAATGAAATTTTCACTAAGACCTTATTTTGGGCCCAGACCAGCACTGTGCTGAGCACTTTGCATGTGTCACAGCAGTAATACCCTCACTTTGGGGGTAGATATTATCATTATCCTTATTGTACAAATGAGGTAGCTGATGGTCAGAAAGATGGAGTAACTTATCCAAAGACCAAAGCTAATAAGGTCCAGAGGTCCTAGCTGAGCCAAAACTCACACACCGCCATGCCTGACGTCAGAGTCCAGCTTTAAGGACATTCCGTCACCACTGGGTACTCACTTAGTGTTGAACACGATTCATAACACAGGATCCCTGCCTCCAAGACATGTTGAACTGAACTGGATTGCTCAGCACAAGAGCTGGGGCAAATAGAGCAAGTTTTGTGTAGGACAAGAGATGTGGCTTCAGAGAGAGAAGAGGGGGTTCCAGGCAGGAGAAATAGGATCAGAAGTCTGACCTCAGTAACAACAAACAACAAGAGTCTACTTTAGCTAAAATGGAATGTTTGTGTAGGGTTTAGCTAAGGTTGACTTTGACTACCAGGTTGAGGACTTTGAACTTTAAGGAATTGTAGTATACAGAATAATGGAAAGCATTATATTTGGTTTCATTCTTCAAAGTATTACAAAATAGTTTAAATGTAATTATAAATTGTACAACTAAAGCTTGATTTTTGCCTACACTGATATAGTACATGAGGCATTTCTATTTTATTTTTCTTTCAAAAACTCTTCTTATTCTGTTTAAAGAAAAAGCATTAAAAAATAGTCGAAAACATTACCCCTTAAAAAAACAATGCCTGCAATGTTGGGAACCATAGTCAATATAATATATTTACATTTTATATCAAACCTTCCTAATGACTATCATCATTAGTCAAATAAGTAAACAGCATAAAATAAGAGGAGTAGACAAGATTCAGTGAGCTTTTGTTCAACTCCCTGACTCACAGCTAAGTGTTCACTGCCTCAAGATTACAGGACTAAGTTTTCTACCCTGCCACATGCTGTGGGTCCAAACACATAGGAGGTATAACCCAGAAGAGCCACCTGCAAAGTGATATGAGGTATCTAATGTTTACTCAAAATAAAATAAATCATAAAGACGGCATAAATGTTTCTATTCCATTTTGAAATATTCAGAAAAGCATATTTGGCTATAAAAGGAGTTATAAATTATGTTAGCTATGATGGTTCTTCATGTTATTTAGACTTTGGAACCACCATCCCCTGCCTACCCTCCATCCTCTCCCAAAGATTAGGATAAGGAATATTTTTCTGGTAATAGGAACCACTAAAACAGAGACTTAACAGCAGTGCATTCGGTTAGACTCAAGTCTAGTCAGGGCTCCAGACTGACAGTTTGTTTTATTCTGTGAACTGACAATATGTCTCTGAAAGTCCAGAATGTGAATTTCTAAAGACTCAAAGGGGTATTTACAAATGCATTCTGACTGTAATAAATATTTTGTTTTGTCTTCTGCTTGGGGAGGGAATGGGGTAAGGGGAACATCTCCAATGGGTGCTGGCTGAAGGGAGGGGTCAAGCCTAATTCTTATTGATACTATTCAAAAGTGATGCATTTCCCTTAGCTATTAATAGTTGCAGCCTCCAGTTTTCAGGTCTCTCACATGTGTGGACATGCAAACAAAGGATGGCATCCTTGTTTTAAAACCTGGCTTAAAGGGACTTCTGAGAGATGCCCCTCCCACCGGCAGGTGGGGTGAAAGGTCAGAGCAGTGAAACACTGAACCGGTCTCTGAACCTTAACATCCTGACTTTAACAGTTGCCCTTGGGCTAAAGATGCTGTCTTGGTTCTGTTCTGGGTGACTGCTATCAGTTACTCGCTGTCATTTCCAGCCATGCCTCTGTCTTTGAGTTGTCTGTATGTGACTGAGTGGGAAATTTCCTGTTGCAGAGGCATTGTTTGGATTAGTTTTTAAAAATCTGAGATGTCCTAGCTAAAGATAAATTTACAGAATAGATTACCATATGGGTGTAAAAATTTTAAGAGGTATCAGATTTTATACCTTATTGTCTAAATACATAATTTCCTCTGCCCTATTCCTTTTCTCCTTTCCAATCCTCCAGTGGTCTCTGTTTTAAATGAAGATGTAATGATACACCCTTTTGCCCTATCACACACAAAAATTGTTTTGAAAAGAAAAACTTTATTCAAATTTTGTCCTCTCACTTTTCACCTCACCGAGTGTCCCAGCATCTCTTTAATCCCACTGAAGTTCCAAGAAAGTATATTTATTGATAGAAAAAGTGTACCACTAGATAGAGTCAAGTAATCAGAATACTACTTAGCAATAAAAAGGACTATTGATTTATACAACTTGAATGGATCTCAAGGCCATTATGTTGAGTGAAAAAAAAAATCTGAAAACGATCACATACCCTATGATTCCATTTATGTAACATTCTCAAGATGATAAAAATATAGAGATGGAAAATATGTGGTTGCCAGAGCAGGGGTTGGGGGCATAACAATAAATAGATAGCACAGGAGAGATCTTTGTGGCCATGGAAGTGCTGTATCCTGATTGTGGTGGTGGTTACACAAATCTACACATGTGATACAATGACATAGAAACTATGCACACACTGCACCAATGTCAATTTCCTGGTTTTGATATTGTACTAAAAGTGTGTCAGATGTAACCACTGGAGGAAACTGGGTGAAAGGCATGTGTGGCCTCTCTGTGCTACCTTTGCAACTTCCCGTGAATCTATAATTATTTTAAAACAAAGAGTTTAAATATATATGTCATCCACTCAGAATGGACTCCAATGTACAGAAAAAATAATTAAATATAGTATGGTGACACATGCGAAAAAGGTGTCAGATTTTTTTTATATGTGCCGTTACTAAAGAAGTGCTTCAAAAGACAAAAAAGAATAAAATAGCAAGGACGGTATTCTCAGGATTGTATTAAGATAGCTCCATTTCCTAGTGCTCTCAACCATTTGATCGCTTTTCAGGCTTTCACAAAACAAAGTTGGAAACACCAATTCTTTCAGTGAGATCGCTTTGACAATAAAGATCAGATTGGTCATTCATTTTTGAAGAATATTCTACAGCCATGTAGCACACTCTTCCCATTTGAAAAAAATTCCAGAAACAAGATCACAGCCTGCGCTGCACCATCTATCTAGCGTGCATGAAACCTTTCTCAAAAGCAAGGACCACCACAGCCTCTCTCTTTAATGAATCACTCCCTCTCCCCTCCTTTTTCAGTTCTTTGCTGCATTTCTTTTTCAGTCTCCCCCTCCAAGTTCAGCTCACTCACTCACGCCGGGTCTCTCTTACCAAGTTGCCAAGCAAAAGCAGCAAGCAAACCTGTGTGAGCGCGATGTCCCAAGGCGGCAGCCTCCTGCGCCTTCCTGCGTGCCACCGCCGAGGCTCATGCTCCCTGCGCGCTGCGCACACCCCAGTGGCCCTGCAGGACGCGCGCGCACGACCCGAGAGCCACCAGCCACGCCCCTAGAAGCTGCTGGGAGGCCTGCACTGAGTACCAACACTGCAAACAGAACAGTGACCCAACCAGCTGTCAACCTGTTGCCTCTTGGTAAATTACATCTTTTTACTTTTTCTTCTTTAACATTGTATAGTACCCTGAGTGTACCCAGTGTTATTAAATTATGCCAAAACAAAGAACAAAGTCCCTGCCCTGAGGAGTATACGGTGTAAAAGGAGGGAATGACGCAAGGCAAAATGACAGGACAAACACAGGGTAGGTAGAAAGAGTTGTGAGTGAAAGGTAAAGTAGAATCAATAAGACTTTTTCAATGGATCCAAAAATGGAAAGGCTAAGTCAGGGCGCCAAGTCCTGATAGATTATAGAAATAAAGCTTTGCAACAATATCTACAGTAACAATAATATTTTATTAAGTGTTTATTACGTGCCATGCAATATCATCACAATAATTCTATAAGGTAGGTACCATTATTATACCTAATTGGAAAATTAGGGTTTCTTTTTACTGTTTAATATAACAAGTAACTCTAGTGTTTACAAAGTGCCAGCTATGATTCTAAATGCTTTACAAACATTAACTCATTTAATCCTCATAAAATCCCTAATTATTCCCCCCATTTTACAGATGAAGAGTGAAGCCGTCAGGTTAACTAACTTGTTCAAGATCACTCAGGTAAAAAGTGGGAGAGTCAAAATTGGAATCCAGGAAGAAGTCCAAATGAGAGAGCCAAGATCTGAACCCAGGAAACCCAACTCTGTGATGGCCCTGGGATTCATGTCCACACACCTTGACTACCAAGCCTGCCCCTACAATCATGTGCACTAATGCACATTAAATAATTTAAAAATATTTATATTGACTATCAACAATGCACAAATTCACTTTGCAAAGCCTTTAATAGTTTAGTGAAAAAAGTGTTTATCTGAAGAATAAATACTGTCAAAAATAGAGAAAGAAGCAGGTTTTCCTTCATTCATTCGATCATCAAACATGTACCAGTATCTGTTTATGCCAGGCACTGTGTGAGGCACCAGGGTGACAGCAGTGAACAAAAGAGACAAAATGAAATAAAATTAGGGAACTAGAGATGATGTTCATTTTAATGATGAATACATACTAGGTTTATCAGGAGCAATAGTAGGAAATGGCCAACAAGTAATAAGGGAACATTTCAATCATAGCATACAGGGAATGACTTCATTCTCTGGGCTGGACTATCCTACATGAGTATTATTTAGTCCTTTTTCCATTTCCTCTCTTGTTTCCTTTATTTTAGTTATGACAGCTAGAGGAATGCACCCTATCAAAAAAACATTTAATATGGACATTTGTTAACATTTCAAATTATACTTTGGGTGGTAGAAGTAATAATAATAATAATAGCTTACTATGCCTCAGGCATTGATCTAAGCATTTTACATGTAATAACTCATTTAATACTCCTAACAATTCTATGAGACAGATGCTATTATTATCCTTATTTTATAGATGATGAAATTGAAGCTCAGAAATGTTAAGAAACTTGCCCAAGAATTTAATGCTAAAATGTAGAGGATTTAATCTAGTACCTGAAATAGGTTTTGGATTATTTGTCAATTTCATTTCTGCTTTGAATTCCCTTCCTAATAACATTATGACCAAGGGTGTTTTACAAGTGTGGATATCGTGAAGAGGCATGCAGACCTCTGAGCCTGGAATGAAAAGTTGGTAGAAAAGATCCCTACGAAACAAAGAGATATTGGGAGTTAAGTTTTCAAAGTCTATTATGAATAGCCAGAATCTTAACTGGCATAAATAGCGACTGTGAAGATAAAAGGATGGCTTTTGTTATTGTCAGTCAATGTCTCATCTCACTTTTTTTAAAAAAAATACATTTTTACTTCCTGACTCTTCTATAACATAGTAAAATGAAAAATAAAACCACCAAAACCTAAAATCAGGAAAGAAACTCTCCCTCCAGAAAAACATACAAGAACATTCGTTTGGAATTTGTGTGTGTACATGTGTGTGTGTGATTGTGTAGATTATGCTAAAATAGAAATCTGTCCTCAAGAACCAGAAAAATAATTTGGTTTTCCCATGCAGGAGACAATAAAGTCTAAGCTTTCCATTTGAGCACTAATTTTAAACCTTAACACTGTAATGAGTTAAAAAAGCTATCCGCTCTCTAGTATGGAGCCACACTAAAGTGATAAAATGTATTGCTAATTCCTGTATTCAGTCATTTTGTTTTCTGTTATCACAGATCACTCCCAAAATTCAAGGGAGGGGCAGAGTTAAGGGACCCCTGCAGAGAGAATGTCCCAGGACCTCCCTGACCACACCTCCCTCCCCAGCCTCCTTCCTGGCATTCTCCACCAATTAAGAGTACTGAACTAAATTCTCACCTTCCCCTTTCACTGTTCAGTCTTGTCTCTGCATTCAGAGTCCTTTCCTCACTTCCTCCTATTCTTTGCCTGGCTAACTTTTATTTCTGCTTCAAAACCTTGCTCAGGCATCACTTGGTCCTGAAATGTTCTCTGACCCTTTCCTGAGCCAGGTTCTGTGGTGGAGTATTCAACTTTGATTTTTCCCTGGTCTTTATCACTATGTAGTGCAAACGTTTGTTTATTTATTCTTTCCTTCACCAAGCTAATTCATTGTTCAAAAACATTTCTTGAGCACCTAGTATTTTCCTAGCACTGTGCTCGGTGTTAGCAAGACAGGGATAAAAGAAACTCCCTAATATGGTTCCTGGAAGATAAAGATACTCAGTGATTATTTGTGGAATGAATGAGTAGAATTGGGTCGTTACATAAATAGCGGAAGGAAGAACAGAGGAAGATTATTAGTCACATGCAAATGATTCTGTTTTTCCATTTCCCTCATCTCTCGAATTCTATTGTGTTGTATAACACATTTTTAACCATCTTCTTTCCTGAAGTGTTTGTTCTCCTCCCTCCACTTGTCTTTATTTTACTGCTATCTTTACTAAACAAGCAGCACTGTCACTTACTAGCTGTGTGACCCTTGGCTCTTTCCTTAACCCCTCTGAGCTTTGATTTCCTGAGATAACAAATACCTGCAGCATAGAATGTTGTGTGAAGATTAAATGAGGTTCACATGGGTAAAGGGCTTAGCACAAGGCCTGGCTCTTTCCTTTCTTTCATTTCTCCCCTACTCCTACCTGTATCCTTCCCACAGGATGTCATCAGAGCAGTAGTGGCATGCACGATCATTTCAAGGGATACGCAGAAGCACATTTCTTAAAACTGTATTATTATTTTGATGTTACTTTGATGTATAACAAAAATATATAACTAGCCATTAAACCCATTAAGCTTTTGATTTTTACAGAAATAATTGCTTTGGATATGTAAAAAGTAAAAAAAAAAAGAGGTTTAAATTTTCAAAACTAGGATAAGGCCAAAAAAAAAAGAACTAAAAGAAACAGATAAATAGATGCTTGAAAACACTACAGAAATGAACAAAAACAATGCCATATAAGAAGAAAAACATTAAATACAAAGTCCACAAGTTGTTATATGTATTGTGATTGTCCTCAGCACATGTTTGTGCTGAAAAACTGACATATAACAGGTATACCATGCATTTCTCAAATGTCACTCATGAAAACTTCAGCCCTGGGGCTGCAGATTCAGAGCCTTTAGCCACATGATCATGTCGTTGGCTCTCTTAGGATAAGTTGGGTCTGTAATAACAAGAGGTAAGCTTTCCGTGCCTAGAAGTCACCTGTCCAGCTATGCTCATGATAAAGTACAAAGTGAAAGAGAATTGTTCATTTACATTAAAAAACAATTAATGCCCATATATAACTTCCAAAATGTTCTATGTTCCCCACACTGTGTATCTCCATTTTCTGATCTATAAAATGGGCATGATAGAATATATCTCTAATAAAATGTATTGCTAATTTCTGTATTCAGTCATTTTGTTCTCTGTTAGCACAGATCACGCCTAACATCTTAATATCTCGTAAGATTGTAATGAAGGTCAAATATTAACATTAAGAAGCACTTAGTAACATATAGGGAATATAGTAATCATTATATATATGAGCCATAATTATTATTAGTCTAGTAGAGACCAGCCTCCAGCTCACCTCCTAACCCAGTGACCTCAAAAGAAAGTTATTTATCCCCTTATACCAATCTTCCAGCTTTTTGTTGCTTTGTGATAAAATCAGCCCGATGAAAGCTCCCTGTCTCTGTACATATTTCGTGTTCAGGAATTTGGGAAAATCAGATATTCAGTGTCTCCATTTTTACAGACTTCTACCCAAAACATAGATTTTCTATCAACTCATTTGTCCGAATTTGAGAGGCTGTATCACACACAAGCACTTCTTGTGTTGCATGAGGAGAAAGTCTACCAATTCCAGGGACTTTTTAGAAACTTGCTTGCAGTGGGAACAACAAAAAAATACAACATAGGCTGATTTCCCCACCCCACCCCTGTACTAGGCCCTGGAAATTGTCATCTAGGTGTGAGATGCTCTCTTTTACAACATAAGACAATTGGGTCATAATGATTATGTCTGAGCTGCCCAGAAGCAAATAAGGATGGCTGTAGGAAAGCCAGAAAGCCATCCACCTTTGAAGCCCTGGCGACTCCCCACTTGCCTGAAGGTTAGAAACTGCATGCCCTCCCCAGGGGATAACAAAGCAGGCAGGTCCCTCAGCTTCCGGGGATAGGGCACTGGGCCAGGGGCGTCTGCGGGAAGTGCCCGGATCCCCCATCAGACACGGATGCACGTTTTGCTGTGAGAAATAGCCACGAGCACCAACCTGTCCTCCTCCTGTGAAACCTGGCCCAGGTATCTAAAGAGTCAGCAGAGGACGGCGGCTCAGGAATCCCCGGGCCCTAGCCAAGTCTGTCTCACAAGTCCTCCAGTCACGGACCCCTGCACGCCCCAGCAAACGCTCCGGCACACCTGTGACCTTGTATCCCTCGCCTGGGTTTCCAGCTTACTTTGTCCCTCTTCCTCCAACCAAGTGAGCAGCCCGCTGAGCACCTCCAGGGCGGGTCCTGGCGCGCACGGGAGGGGCACTCTCCCCAGCACCTCTCCCGGCTGGGTCACTAAGAGGAGCTGGGGGATTCGCTGGCTCCCTACATCCCCCAGCCCGCGCCGGCCCGGGGCACAGCGCCCACCGGTGCCACGGCTGGTCGAAGAGCCGGTCTCCGCGCGGGGCCCCGGCGCACAGCTGTCCACGCTCTCGCCTAGAGCCTCGGGCCCCGGAGGCGCTCCGGGCTCACCCTTGCCAGGGCTTCCTGCGCCCGGCTCCCTTACCCCCTCTCCCCTCCTTCATTCATTGTCTCCTCTTTTCTCCAGTTTTCCTCCTGCCCTCACCCCCTCGGGTCTAGCGTCTCATCACATCTCTCCTTCTCTCTCCAACCTGGGCTTCTCCCCTCTTCCTTCCCTCGACCCCACACCCTTTCCCGCTCAGCATTTCTGCAGCCCCCTCGGTTCTTCCCAGCGCGCAGCAGCCTCCGCGATCCGACCGCGCTAGGAGCCTCCCTCGGAACCGCTGGCTCGATCTTCAGACCCCCCATCGCCCAGAGACAGAGACAGGGGCCCCCAAACCCAACACTGCCCTGGCCTTCCTCCCCCCTGAAAGAGACTCCTTGGGGACTCCCCAGGCCGGAGTCCCCCGCGACCCGGGGCACCACGCTGGCCTCCGGGGCGGCCCAGCTGTCATACACGACGGGTCTATTTTAAGCCCTGCACCCAGTGTCCCCGCCCTGAGGACGCGGGCACCGGTCCAGAGACTCCGGTAACACCTTGCCAGCACTAGCCAGAGCGGTCGCGGAGCCAGGTCTCCCGGCAGAGTCGGGTCTCCTCAGCTAGGCAGGCGGCGCGGCCAAGACTGTCCCAACACAACCAACTCAAAATCCAAGCGCCAAGGGAATCCTGGGGCTGGGGACGGAGGTACCCCACGCCCCAGCCTCCCCCGGAGTAGGCTACCTTGGCACAACCACCTCTCCTTGAAAAGCGAGTCACACAAGAGCCCGCCCTGCCAGTCTCTTTTCCCTCCGTGTGCCTTGCTTCACTTTATTTCTGGTCAATCTGGTCTTTAGCCTACAATAACCTATCCAAAGTGTAGCTCTTTGTAAAATTTAGTAAGAACTGTAAGCAGGTTACGAAGAGCCGCAGCGCCTAACCTAAGCCCCAGCTGGTTACGAGACCGAGCTGCACACGTGTGCGTGCCCCCCATGCAGACACACAAACACCCATCCAGGCTAGGATCCAACCACAAGTTTGCACATTGGCAAGTCTCTAAGTCTAACAAAAAATGTAAAAAATTTCACTCACCCGCCTCTTTTTGTACTCTCTCCGGATTGGGATACAGGGGAAGTATCGGAAAAGGGTGGATGGAGAGACCCTGCTTTCTTTTCTTTTTGCCTTCCTAAAGAGTGGAAATTTCCATCATGTGATAGGGGCAGCATCCCCAGTGTCGCGTTTCCTGCGGACCCTCCCTTCCAGCCCAGCCACCAATCGTCAGGCAGCAACCTGAGATGTAAGCGAAAGCATCCTCCCAGGTGGGGCGAGATGTCCAGCTGTCCCCCAGGAGAGAAGCCTGGGAGCTGAGAGTCCCAACTCCCGCTTCCCCCGGTCCGGGATAACAGAGAAGATCTTGGTGTGAGTTTATTTTTTGATGATTAAGTTTCTTCATTACTCAAGGTTGTATTTGTTGGATCCGTCCTATAAGCAGGAATACATGTTGATCTTCATTTGGAAATCTGTAAAGGTTCAGGGTATTTGACTTATTAAACTTCCTCCAGATTTGGGGATGGCAAACATGAACGTTACATAAAAAAAAATTCCAGGGAAGGGGTACAAATGAAAAACCTGTCATTCACAGTAAAAGTCCCTTATGCAAAAGCAAAGCAGGGGATAACTTGCTAACGTTTAACACTGGGTCATTGGTGGTAAATTTTTTTCTGGAATTCCAGTTGAAGCATAATCCCTAGTACATATGAAAAAGGAATTAGGCTACAATAAAGGGCATTATCACTTCAGTTCTGTTTGTTAAAGGTACTACCTACCATCTTAAAAAAACTGTTTATATTTTTTAAACTATTTTCTGATATGAAATTCTTGTTTCAAAGAAGGCCCATGTGCAAAATATATTCACAATTCCCCGTTTATTTAGTAGTCAGTTGTCATTCTTCAGGGAAAAATAATTCTCCTATGGAGACCTGACCCCACAGTTTAGCAAAATCACCAGGTGACACACATTACTTTCTGAATTCTCATACATCCAATTTTACTTTATTGAGAATGGCAAGTTTTACTGTTTTTCCATACCATGAACACCTGGAACCTTCTCATTTTATGGTTCCCAATAACTGCAACACCAGCAGCAGCTTAGCACTTTAAAAAAAACTGGATAAAAACAACAGAAACCCACCTAGATAATAACCAGGTATAATAATTATAATATATAATAATCAGAAACATTAAAAACACTGCATGAATGCCCACATGCACACACACACACATCAAACTGTACTAAAACCATCTGACAATGTAAATTCAATAGAAGGATGATATAACGCGTACCTTCACGGGAGCTACCATTTTGGAACATAAAAAAATTGTATATGAGAAATATTTGTTTTATGAAAACTTATTATCTCCCCTACCCCCAACCAAAATGTGGTATACCTTTTTAGTTTGCCATAACAAGAAGTTTACATTTGTGGAATTAGACTATATCAGAATAATTTTTGAAGTCCCTGTAAGCTTGTTGAAACTAGATTCTCTTCACACTATCACACTTCTCTATTGATTCCTATTTAATAAACATAAGCATCTTTTCTAAAACTAATAAAATGTCAAAACTGGTAGGATTGGGAGAGGGTTAGTGAAAGATCAAGGCAGATATATGTTTCTCCTTGCCTAACCTGAGATTTAGGAAAAGCAAAACCCAAGTATATAAAACAAAATGCTATTCCAGAGAAAACACAAATGAAGATGAGATCAAAGCAATGCTAAGACAGGAACTGGTTTACTGTGCAACTGCTCAACTTTTAAATGAATTATTTATTTAATCAATTTTTGGTATCTATATCTTAGTAATACAGAAAAGTTCAAAAGCAGTGGTTCATAGCCTAATTTAATAGAGAGCTACAGTTTATTCATGTATATATGACAGTAATATTACTTAGATTGTGGGTTAAAGCAAAATGAATCTTGTATTCATTTGCTGAGCAAAGTTCAAGTTTGTCATCTTTTGTGGCTGTGGTACATCAGCAGAGTCTTAGAAGATCTCAAAGCAATGTCTGGGTGGTATGAGGCAACTGACAATCCTTTATCTTCTGTGCTACAATAAAAAACTTGAACTATGATTGGCCATGTTGAAACTACCTAACAATCCTCAAGGGATTCTTTTAAACTAGTGTTAGAAAGGATGGGAAACAGTTGTAACCAATAACAAAAAGAGCCCTGCAGGGCTACACTGTAAAACACATTTTGATTTCTCATCAGATCATTTTCTGGCTCTGGAGCAGAACTGTGATCGTGAATCTGAGAGTCACCACCTACTAGCTGTGGAACTTTGGCCAAGTCAGTTGAGCTCTTAGTGACTCAGTTTCTCTATCTGAAAAATGGGAAATGTTTCTTGATACATTGCTTTCCTTGCATAAGTCATTTCCAGACAGTACTACAAATTCACCTAGCAATGGAGGAAAACAAAAGCTTACAGAGCAATTAGAATTTACTCACCATTTTGATAAAGCTGAATTGATTGGAGCTCTCTACTCTATATTAAAACAGCTTGATGCAGTGGCATGCACCTGTAGTCCTAGCTACTCAGGAGGCTGAGGTGGGAGGATCACTTGAGGCCAGGAGTTCAAGGCTGCAGTGTGCTATGATTACACCTGTGAATAGCCACTGCACTCCAGCCTGGACAACAAAGCAAGGGTCCATCTCTAAATAAAAACTATATTAACACACAGGTCCTAGGAGTGATTATTGATTTTGTTGGTCTGCTTTTAAGAAAAATCAATATTAAAAAATTCCCAAAATATATTCTTTAGAACTAAAGCTAATACTTGAAAAGAGTTCTATGCTCCATTAAGTTTGGAAAACTCTGTTAAGTTATTGTGTGATTCCTCAAAGGCTTTATTTTTTAATAGATGTACATATTTTGGGGGTACATATGATACTTTAATACATTCAGATAATTTACAAAGATCAAATCAGTGTAATTGGGATATTCATCATCTTAATTTTTTTTTTTTATTTAGAGGTACAGGTGGGTTTTGGTTACATGAATGAATTGTACAGTGGTGATGTTTGGGATTTTAGTATATCTGTCACTGAATAGTGTACATTGCACCCAACAGGTAGGTTTTTCTTCTTCCCCTCCCTGCTTATGAGTCTCCAATGTCCACTGTACCACTTTGTATGCCCCTGTGTACCCATAGCTTAGCTCCCACTTATAAGTGAGAACATGTGCTGTTTGGTTTGCCATTCCTGCATTACTTCACTTAAGATAATGACCTCCAGTTCCATCCAAGTTGCTACAATAGGCATTATTGCATTCTTTTTTTATGGCTGAGTAGTACTCCATGTATGTATATACTCATTTTCTTTATCCACTCCTCAAGTGATGGGCACTTAGGATGATCCCATATCTTTGCAATTGTAAATTGTGCTGCAATAAACATATAATTGCAGGTGTCATTTGACATAATGACTTCTAAACCCTGAGGATGAGATGTTTTCTATTTGTTTGTGTTATCTACAATTTCTTTCATTGGTGTTTTGTAGTTCTCCTTTCAGAAATCTTTCATGTCCTTGGTTAGGTATATTTCTAGGTATTTTATTATTATTTTCTGCAGGTATTATAAATGGGATTGAGTTCTTGCTTTGATTCTCAGCTTGGTGAGTATTGGAACACAGCAGTGCTACTGATTTGCATGTGTTGCTTTTGTAACCTGAGACCTTACTGAATTCATTTATCAAATCTGGAAGTCTTTTGGAGGAGTCTTTAGAGTTTTCTTGGTATAAAATAATATCATCAGCAGAGATAGTTTGACTTCTTCTTTTCCAATTTCGATGTCCTTTATTTCTTTCTCTTGCCTGATTGCTCTGGCTAGGACTTCCAGCACTATACTGCATAGAAGTGGTGACAGTGGGCATCCTTGTCTTGCTCCATATCTTAGGGGGAGTGCTTTCGACTTTCCCCATTCAGTAAGACGCTGGCTGTGGCTTTGTCATATATGGCTTTTATTATTTTCAGGTATGTTCCTTCTGTGTCTAGTTTGTTGAGGTGATCACCTTAAATATTTACCTTTTCTTTATGCTAGAAATATTTTTTCTAGCTATTTGGAAATATATGATAGATTATTATTAACTATAGTCACCTTACTAATCTATCACACACTAGGTCTTATTTCTTCTATCAAACTGTATATTTGTACCAAATAATCAATTTCTCTTCATCTCCCCTCCTCCCTACCCTTTCTGGCCTCTGGGAACCCCCAATCTACTCTCTAACTTCATGAGATCCACTTTTTTAGCTCTCAAATATGAGTGAGAACACGCAATATTTGTCTTTTCGTGCTTGGCTTATTTTACTTAACATAATGGCCTTCAGTTCCACCCATGTTGCTGCAAATAAGAGGATTTCATTCTTTTTATAGCTGAATAATTTTCCATTGAGTATATATACCACATTTTCTTTATTCATTCATCCATTTAGATTGATTCCATATTTTCACTATTGTTAATAGTGCTGCAGTAAACATGGGAGTGCATATATCTCTTCAATATATTGATTTACTTTCTTTTGAATATATACCCAGTAGTAGAATTGCTGGATTATATATAGTTCTATTTTTAATTTTTTAGGAACCTCCATACTATTCTCCACAGTGACTATACTAGTTCACATTCCCACCAATTGTGTATGAGGGCTCCCCTTTCTTCACATCCTTGTCAGCATCTGCTATTTCCTGCCTTTCTTAATAAAAGTCATTTTAACTAGGGTGAGATGATATCTCATTGTGGTTTTGATTTGCATTTCCCTTATGATTAGTGATGCCCGGCACTTTTTCATATGCCTGTTGGCAATTTGTATGTCTTCCTTTGAGAAATGTCAATTCATAAATTTTGCCCATTTTTAAATTAGATTATTTGTTTTTTGCTGTTGAGTTGTTTGAACTCCTTATATGTGCTGGTTATTAATACCCTGCCAGATGAATAGTTTGAAAATATTTTTTCCCATTCTGTGGATTGTCTCTTCACTTTGTTGATCACTTCCTTTGCTGTGCAGAAGCTTTTTAGCTTGATGTAATTCAATTTGTCCATTTTCATTCTGGTTGCCTGTGCTAACACAAAAACTGTTTGCCCAGACCAGTGTTTCCCCAATGTTTTCTTCTAATAGTCTCATTGTTTCAGGTCTTAGATTTAAGTCTTTAATCCATTTTTATTTTATTTTTATATGTGGCAAGAGATAAGGGTCTAGTTTCATTCTTCTGCATGTGGTTATCCAGTTTTCCCAGCACCATTTATTGAAGAGACTGTCCTTTCCCTCATATGTTCTTGGTGACTTTATAAAAAAAAAAGATGACATAAATGTATGGATTTATATCTGGGTTCTCTATTCTGTTTCATTGATCTTTGCATCTATTTTAATGCAAATACCATGCTGATTTGTTTACTATGGCTTTGTAGTATATTTTGAAGTCAGGTAGTATGATGCCTTCAGCTTTTTTCTTTTTTTCCCAGGGTTGCTTTGACTATTTGGGGTCTTTTGGCTTCAGAGGTTTTGATCAGTCAAAATCTTTGTGACTTTCTTGGGATACAGCATGCAATATTTCTCTATGATCATGATCCATTTTTGAAGGAATATCTCTCAAGTCTAGTGATCCAGAGAATAGCCATTATAGATTTGAACATAAATTAATGCCTTAGGAAGGAAATAGAACACAGTTGTTACTTAAACACCATATAACAGTGCTATGAAGTTCTTTGGTTTATGGATTCTCATTGTGAAGTTTGATAGCAGTGATTTTATTAGACTTTTGCACAAATTATATTTTCTCTAACAGTAGAGTTTTAACATGGATTATTTTTCAATCTATACTTATCACAATTAATCGTTTTAGATTACAAAGCACCTTCATTTTATACCATTTTATACTAAAACAAACCTGTCATGTAGGTATTATTATTTCCACATTCATTGGGGAAGGAAAATGAGGTTCAGTGACTTTCCCAAAGACACAGAGCCAATAAACAAAACTGGAACACGAACTAGGTTTTCTGACTCCAAATTCAACATCCTCCCTTCCATAACTCAGCTGTCTTTTCTTTGAGCATATCCTTTACTAAGAATCATTATTGTTTTTGTATCTACAATAGAGCACCCCAAATGGCATGTTTAGCCAGAAGATTATGACTTTCTAAACAGTATTTATCTCTGGCTTTGTCATAATTACATGAACCTCTCTAAACCTTCTAATGACAGTATAATGATTTTCTTTTACATGAATTTGAAATTGATTTATGTGAAAAACTGAGTAATACCATGAATTACATTTATGGTTGAGTTTCTTTAGTGTTATGTTCTCTAAATGGGCCATTATTTCTTACTGTAGTAGGGAAAAGATACTTGAATAGATCACTCACCATCTCAGTTTCACACATGATGAAACAACTAGATCCTGGATCTAAAAACAAAAAATATCAAACTAGATCTCGGCTCTTAGAAGACCCAACTCTGGTGTTGAAGATTGGGATTTCAGGGCCCAGACTGTGAGGTCCCATCCAGAAGGCGAAAAAGGAGAACAGAGACCACTCAGCAGCTGGACACAGTTCAGAGAGGAGAATGTGAGTCGCGTGGTCTGTATTGGACACCCAACCCCAGGGAGGTCGGCTTTCGTCTTGCTGGTCTGGAAATGACACTACACACAGACAGCGAGCTGACCAGTGAGATCCACCAAAGCGTCCACCTTCCCTTTCTAGCATTACACTCATGGTGCCTATCGACTCTACCCCTCTGTCCATCCCTTATTCTAAACCATTCGCTGTACTTTCAAACACACTGTTGCCTTTTCCTGCAAACCCTCGTGACCGGCTCTTGGTGTCAACTTTATCTTTTACTCATCTTTCAAGACCCAGGTCACATGTTACCTCTTAAGTGAATGAAACCTTTACCAATTCCTCCTGCTTTGATTTTTTTCTTAGTAGGTTGAAGGCATGGGGTGGTGGATAAGATTGAAAATGGGTGGGGAAAAAAAGAACTATCATATTTTGGACATGTGATTTAGTACACAGGACCATCCTGTGAGGTGGATGTTTTATCCTCACTTTCCTGATGAGTAAACAGAAGCTGAGCAAGTTAAGTGGTCTGCAAGAGGCAGAATCAGAATTAGGATGCAGGCACAAGTGATTGCAAAGCTCTCCTTATTTTGCTCTATTATTAGACTTGCCCTCATCTGTGCTCTGGGATTATATGCTGTTTTGCCCCCGACCAGACTGCGAGCCTCTTAAAAGCCAGTATTTGTATTATACCCACCTGTGTTCCTGGCATTTGCCATAGCACTGAGCACGTAGGTACTCAGAAGTTATTTGTTGACTAGGTGAATGAACAAATGAAGAACATCCATGCGATTTACATCTTGTAACCAATATTACTTATGCCTGAGTTATTTGTTAAATAAAATTACCTGTGATTTATCCTTAATGATTTTTGTATCTTCTATGTTTTTTTCCTGTAAAGTTAAGAGGTACATTGATTAGGTGCCGGTTATAATTCTGGTGCTTAGAGAGACACTCTGTGATCGAGTCTCCCAAGCTACCAGCCACTCTGGCATGCTTTGCACAACTAGTGTTTGGACAGAGACTGACATTGATTGGATATTGCCAGGTAACCCAATAGTACGGCAGCTTTCAGAAGGTGATATCAAATTTTATCCTTCATCACATTCCTTTGAGAGAAATTTATTTATGCCAGATGTAACTTTATATTTTCCTTATTTGGAAAAATAAAATGAAGGACTTATCACCAAAAATTAGACATGTTTAATGAGAATCACCACATTAAATATACATACATACACACACACACATATGTGTTTTCAAATGTGCAAGAGGTAAAACATGAGAGGTTAAACACATGGTTTCTGGAGCCAGACTCCCTGGGTTTGAATCCAAGCTCTGGTGCTTACTAGCTAATTACCAGTTACTAGTTATGTAATAATTAGGCAAATTATTAACTTCTCTATTCCTCTGTTTCCTATTTTGTAATTTGGGGCTAACAATTATACCTATTCATAGAGTTGTTAAAAGGATTAAATGAATTGACGTGCATAAGGCATTTAGAACATGAAATGCCAATTATAGTCACATCATTTGTTAGTGAAAAATTCTTATAATTACTCCCCAAAACTTCATTCTTCTGCCCTGGGCCTGTTTCCTTATCCTTAGTCCAAGAGAGAGGACTAACTGATACATATATCCTAGGTGGTCTTAACATGTTGCAATTGCACAGATTCTGGGTATTCACTTCTTTCATTCCTTGGTTACCACAACAAAACCCCAGTTTTCCTATTATTTGCTTTCTGAAGAGACGGAAAAAAGGAGGCTCTTATTAATCTATCTTCTAATTTCCCCAAGCCTAAATCTAAAATAAAACAAAACTCTCAAAGTCCCATGGAAACATTTAACTTTTGTCTTCAAATGTAGGAGATGGATGGTGTGAAAGAGGTCAGAATTACACGCTCATTTCTCACTCTCCTCCGGCATTTGACGGTTCCAGTGTTGTGGTACAGTGTTCACTCTTTCTCATCGTACACCTGGTTGTTTGCATGGTTCCTCTTGAGGTTGCAAGTTCTGTAGACACTTTAGCAAAACATTTTTTGCTGAATAAATCAGTGGAGTGGACGGATGGATAAATCAATTGATGCTTCTCTACTTGTCAGAAGTTTTGCTGAGTAATCATTTACTTAAAGATGAGAATGGAATTTTATCAAAAAACATGTCAGATTAAAATACTATAGTGAAGAAGACATTGGAATTTAGTGATTCTAACATTGCATCCTGGTTTTAATGGAGGCCTTATCTTACTTCCATCTGAAAGGGGGAATCTTCCTAACTTACATGAGATGATGGAGAAATTGAGTCTTACTGGAGTCATCTCCTGGTGCCTTCATGCAACTGCCGCTGACCAAAGGGAATTCCACCTTCTACTCCACTCAGGGGACCAATGCCCTTCCAGCCCCTTCTCTGGTGAGACTCTCAGGAAAGTGGAAGGCCTGGGCTTGGCCCCTGTCTTTCATGGCTATCCTGCCTGGTCAACCTTCAACAGCCCACAAATGCAGGACTGTACATATGCCAACTTCTGAAGAGTCAGGCACATCTCAGAAGGGTATTCCCAGGTAGAAAAGTAAACATTGAAATTCTGGCTAATTTGACAGCATAGGAAGGACACAACAAATACCTTTTTAAGGAGGCTGTACCCCTCAGATGCTGCCTTCTCTTGCAACATCTCTCCCCTCTGGACTCTGCCGGCCCATAGATTGCCCCCTATTCAAGTCTAGTGACCTATCTCCTCTCTTGGAAAAACAAGTGCTGTCCACATTTCCTCATCCTTTGATTTAACAGGTGTTTATTTGCTACCTCCTAAATGCTAGGTGGTAGGGACAGAATAGTGAGCAAAAACAGACGCAGTTTCTGTCTTCATAGAGTTTATAACTTGATAGGAGAAAATATTTAATCAAAATGTGACAGAAATAAATATAAAATGACAAAACTTCAGTAAAGGAAGGATACAGTGGGCCTGGGAAAAGACTTCACTGAGGAAATGACTCAAGGATGAGTGTGAGAAGGTTTTTGTTTCATAGGATGGTTGCAACTTAGCATATTTATTGCTGTGGGAAGCCCAAGCCTGCGGTTGAGGCAGGCTATGTGCTGGTGCTCCTGAGACAGCGGGAGGGGTGCGGGCTTCTCAGTGGAGTGCTTGCCTTCCGTAGCAAGAGGGCCATCTGAGCTGCTCAGATGCTCCCTACTCATTCTCTCCAGAGCCAGACAAGCTCTAGTCTCTAAATCAGGATACATGTGGGACTTGGATTCCAGTTCTGTCTCCCCATCACAGGTTGGCTGATCTGTGTGACTAAGTCCCCTATGAATCAACACACCTCACAAAGATGTGCACTACTTTTCTGGAGATAGCCAGAGTTACTGCTCCTATTGGTCCAGTCCTTTAGAAATGACAGAGAATCCCATCCCACCCCCATGCAATGTTTTTGTCTTTGTCTTCCCTGCCTTAGGTCAGCCACATTGCTGAACATCAGAGCATGATCATTTCACTGGTTGTTCCCGTTGTTTTCTGGGAGGAATAATCCAGTTTGGTGAAATCTTTTTGATATTGGATTCTCCATTGATGACCGAGATGGGGCACGGAGGAATCTGTTGATTCAACTTGCCACAAAAAGTTCAGGGAAAAAAGGTTCTGGACTTTATAATAAGCGAGACTGTGAACTGGAAAAAGCCTCTGAGCAAGTCAGAAAAGAATGAGCCTCAAACGTGGGGACACTGAGTACCTCCGTTTTGAGGAGGGTTTGGTACCGGATGCAGAGAGAGGTTCCTTTAAACCTTAAACAAACAAACAAACAAAAAAGAGGGAACGTCAGTTGGAAACTGAGATTTACAGTCAGTCCTACATTTGTTCTTCAACTTGTGTTGACATATTGCAGCACGTAGTATGTGAGGAAAGCTGTGTTGCAAGATTCTGCAATATTTAATGGGTAAAGGACAAAGTCACACCTCAATCCTAGGTTCTGGTTTTGTGTTTTTTAATGCAAGCAACTTTCATGCTGCCAGTTTAATTTATAACATACAGGGAAAATTCCAACAGTTAAACTTGACCATCCATATTCAAAGGCATGAGCTAGTCATATAATTTGTAAAGATGCCCATGGCATTTGGCATCTGGATATAAATTCCAAACATCCTCATCACATTGAATCTTCTGCTCATCAACCCATTATTCTGCTACCCTGGCTCTCAGCTTAAAATCATCTCACCAGGTAGGGACCCCACTCTTTACCTAAGCACAACCCTCTTTAGGTTGGCGAGAGACAGAAGAGTAAAGTGGATGGAATGTGACCTTGGCATACTGTCCTACCTTCTCCTTTGAGTGTCTTTCTCTTTCCTTTGATTCCTGCATGCCTGTCCACTATCCCATTTCTTATTTGTTGCAGGGCAAAAAAGATAATTCTACCCAAATATGAAAGCAAACTATCTACTCTGCTCCTGAGTATAGTGTCCCAATCTCTGGACACCCCATCAAAATTTAATGTCCTCTCATTTTATCAGAAGCTTGTTCTTAACTTAGATATCAGCAGACTGAATATTTAGGGCAAGCAAGCCTTTAGGCATGAGCTAAACCAAAATCCACAGAGAGTTACCTTCTCTGTTTGCCTGCAGAGCAAGCCCTGAAGAGAGCTGTATTATGGCAGCCTATGAGGTAACCTGATATAAGAGAGGCATCTCCCTTTCCAGAGCTGACCTCAGTAAAAATTATGACCATTTGACATCTGCCTAATGCGTCTTCAGCTTTCTCTTGCCTTGTGAGAGGTGGCAGCCCAAGGTCCTCACATTCTCATCCTTCTCCCTATTAAAACCTGCTCAGAGAAAAAGGCCTAATAAACTCACTGGCATTAAGATGTGAGGATTAAGCTACTATATTCTGTTTATCATGCAACAATTTTTTGAACAATTACATGCTTGATAATGTCTGAGATACAGGGAAAATTAAACATTCTCTGTTCTAGTGGAGGGGATGTATCCATGTAAAAAGGACTATTCTAAATGAAAGTAATTGTGGGGTACGGGGACCAGTGTTGAGAAGTATGCACGAAGGAATGTAAAACTAAGCAGCCTCATGGTTCTAACTGAGGTATTGATGGAACATACCTAATTACCCTCCCTCAAACAACGTGGTTGTGTTGAATGTTAATTATTCCTATTCTCTGGCATTTGAAGGATCTCTTTTTCCCAGAGATGTTTACATATTAACAGAATAATAAAATAACCTTCAAGCCAAAGGGATGAATCTCTAACTATGAAATTTCAGATACCAGGAAGAAATGTGCACATCCCTATAGTTCCTAATTACTGACAAGGCAACCACAGGCTTGCTTCGGATTCATCTGCCACATGTGGTAAAATGAAAATACCCCAACTCTATTCTGGAGAAGTTGACTCAGTAATAATGTTAGGCTTTGTCCCTTAAGTCAATATATTAATCACATAATCCAGGTTGTTTTAACGTGTGACCAGATTTGGAAACCATTGTTCTACCTCTTGAAATGCCTAAAATTACACCAGGTAAGAAGGCCTGCCTATTTGGAAAACCAACCCTCGCCCCTTCTAGGACCCTAACTTTATGGCAGGGAGTGACTTAAGCCCCAGACAGACTTGTGTTCTCTGTGCGTTAGTGTCCACAGCTGGCATATGAATGCTGCTTGCTCCTGAGTCCAAGTCCGTGAACTTCAGCAGGGTGGGGCCAACTGGCACGGAGCCTGGGACCAGATCAATGTTTTGTAAATCATCCTCCTTGGATAGCCACCTGAGTGAGAATGTAAAACACTCCCTAGTACCACCCCACCCTTATTGAATCAGAATCTCTAGGTTGAGCCCCAGGAATCCAGGAATCCACATTTTCAACAGGTTTCCTGAGTGATTCTTTCTCTCACTAAGATCAAGAATATCCAGACCAGATTCATCCCCTGAGGAGACAGATTCGAGGGGTATTAGGAGGGTGGCAGGTCCTACAGGCCAAGGGTAGAACCCAAAGGTCTGAAAACAACTGGCCACAGTGTGGAGGGGCTGGAGGGCCAAGAAAGGGGCATAGTTCAAGGGTCTTGACCTCTAGGCAGAATCAGGAAATTCTAGGGAGTGGCCTGGGGAGAATGGAGAAGAGACCCTGGCATAGGAAATGCAGGGAGCATTTTAGTCCAGATGGCCTTGGGAGGTGAGGGCAGGACACCAGTTGCTCCCAGGAAACTGGGGTCCAAGGCAGGTTACCTAGGAGGAATTTAGATAGAAGAAACAATGCAGGAGCCTGCTCTCAACTCTGGGTACACAAGCGATTCAAGGTGGAGTCCCTGAATACGAGATTCCTCAGGACTGAGTTGAAACTGATTCTGCAGGTGGAAAATACCACACAGCTATGAGTAAAGGGAGGATGAAGGCTGGGAAGGGCAGTGCTTGACTGCTCTACATCGCCAGGAGGGCTCTGGAAGAGAGGATGGCCATGGCACCCTAATTGCTAGAGGAAGAAAGCCATGTCCCTGAACTCTGCTGTAATCATTCTGTAGTAAGATTTTTTTCATGGAACCTCATCCTACAAGGAAATGATTATAAAGAAAATAGAACCCTGAGTGGTTGCAAAAAAACCATTCAATTCTGTTTTCACTTATGAAAAACAGCTGTTTTATGTAGCCCATGAAATTAATTTGCATAACTTTTGTCATGTTAATAACAAAAGAAAGTGAGATAAAAGAATGCAAAGGATAATATATAACTGAGAGAACTACACAAATAAACTTCAGTTAAAACAATCCCATGCTGGAGATGCTTTATAAAAATTGATATTTTATCAGCAACTTATGTAAATTAGAATAAATAATAAATTTTTGAAATGTGAAATGAGGCAAAAAGGTAAACTCATCTATCATCTCTTTTTGTATGCAAGGTACTATATAGAACTTCAGTGTCCTAAAAAGGTATGTTTTTAACTGTTCTTTCATTCATAAATATTTATTGTCTATTTCAAGATACAAATTTCCACCCTTTCATAAGCTTAAATTTAATAAAGGTTAATATATTAATAATATATGATGCGATGTGATTTGATATATGATATGGTTTAAAATAAGCTAACAAAATATAATATAATTTTGTTATTTATATACAGTATATATATTCTCTATCAAAGTAACACCAGGATCTGGTTCCTCTGTTTCAGAGCACCCTGTTTATTTTTGAGCCTGTCCAAAAGGAGCACTCTCTGGGCACCAGTTTTAGGCAGCAGTTTGGCAGCAGCAGTCACCCTGTTTCTCCTCCTATGTTCTGGCACCTACTTCACTCCAGCTGTCCATGGAACCACTTGGAAAAGTTCAGAGAGGGACACTCCTGCCCACCCCCTGCAGTGTGGTCTCCAAGAACGCCCAAGTTTCCCGTTTCCAAGGGGCCCTGCAGCATGGATGGGTTGGGCAGTGGTGGGGAGAAAGGAATAGTCAGCTCCTTGGGCCTTAGGGCAGGAAGCAGAGGCTACAACAGCCCCAGCATCTTCCTCCTCCTCCTCCTCTTCCTCTTCCTCCTCCTCCTCTTCCTTCTTCTCCTCCATCTTCCTCTGCCCCTCCTCCTCCTGCCATAAAAGCCTTCCCTGCATGTTAATGGCAGGAAATTAGTTGGGGCAGGGGAGAAAGAGGAGCTGGGGCCTGGCAGTTCCTACATTGGCAGAATCCAAGCCCAAAGCTTCCAATATGAGTTTCTGAACTGCTGAGTTTCTCATGCCCGGACTATAATTTAGCACTGGGGAGAACAATCGTTTCTTTTCCATAAGTCTTTAGACAGCTACCATGGAGTATTGCCTCTCACTCCTATGGCGTTGGAGGCAAGCATTGCTTTTAGGGAAACAGTGTTTTAACTCTGCATGGGATAGGAAAATTGGAAGTGTTTAGAATGCCAGTATTTAGGTAAAGAAGATGATGCTGGCAGTTATAAATTGAATTTTGCTTTTCTGGTAAATTATTTTTATTGCTTTGAGAAACATTTATAGAATATGATATTAAAATTTCATTTAAGGACACAAGGAATGTGGCTTCCTGTTACTGCATGTTACCACCTCACAAATAAATAAAGTAGCTAGTGACTTAACTAACAAAACAATTAATTAGTACACTTGCAGGGTGTGTGATCTCTTTAGGGTTAGGAGAGTCTGAAGGAAAAGGCATCGACAAGCCTCAGCTCTTCACTTTAGGAAGTTGAGGTTCCCCCAGGCCCCTCTTGCATGTGCAACCAGGGGCAGCTTCGCCCTGGGGGAGGAGAGAAAGAGGAGGGACTAACACCCAGCCTACCTGAGTTGTAAAAAGACATGAAAGATGGAGACAAAAGGCAGTACAATCTTGCTGCTAGATGAAATTTATGAAGAATCCAAGGGAAATGCTTATTTTAGACCAGAGTTCTATAGAACAAGAGATCTCTGTAAAAACAAGAAGTTTTTGGTTCAAGTCAGAGTAATGCTTTTTTTCTTACTTCTAGGGAGCACTAACCAGAATGTGTCTCTAGTGGACAAACTTAACAGATTTCTTCAGAGCAGTTTTGGTGCCATTGGTTTCTTAGCGATCGGGCAATTGAACTACACCTGAAAAAGCCTTGTCACTAGAATTAATGATTATTAAATTAAAGGGAGAAAACTAATATACAGCAAAAAAAAGATACTCGAATCTCAATTCTTTTGATGAAAAGGTGAATAAACGCTTTTGTGGAAAACATGGATTTTTTTTAAATCTGGTTTTGGAGTGCTACTTAATAAATAATAGTAATGAAATCCTATATGAAATGTACTTTGTACTTCCACACAGTGCTTTTAATGCACATTTTCTCTTTAAATCTGCTGATTTTACTGAATAGCCTCCTAAAACAAGAAGTGGTGTCCTCTCCCAGCTGTTGTTTACTATGTGCTGGGCACCATGACAAACATGCTACATGCTGTTCACCCCCTGCTGACACTACCCATGAGACACATGCTCTGTTGTCCTATTTTACAGGTGTGTGAAGGCTCACACTGAAGTTTCCACCAGGAAAGCTCCTCACTTCCTCTTCCAGCCCACAGCTATGTCTTTGATGTTATTCCTTTAATATTATTTATCCCATCACATTCTAATTATTTTTAATGACTTGCACAGCTACTCTTCCTGCATTGGTAGTTAGATCAAATAAACCCTACTTACTGGTTCCAAAAGAGTCTTTTAATGTAGTATCTCATGGGGTCTCCTCATCAAAGCTGTGTAGTGTGGTGGCTCTGGGGCAACCTGCCTGGGGTTGGTTGTAGGCTGGTTCCATCACTCAGAACCTGAGCAAGCTGTGCGACTTCTCTGGGCTTCCATCAGTGAAATTAGGATTAATAGTGGTGTACCTCATGAGGCTGTTAAAGTATGAAATAAGACAATACCTAAAGTAGAATAAAATGGTACCTGGCATGTGGCAAATACTCAGCAAACATTAGTTATTAACATTATTGTTGTTATTATTATCATTAATTACTATTGCTTTCTGCCATTTACTATTAATGTTCTCTATATCTAAAATATGTTTTCTTTGTTCCCATCTACCTCTAAACTTTCAGTTTATCTACAGAATCCAGATCAAGTGTATTTTCCCCTTTGAAACCTTTCTTGATCCACAGTCCATTTTGAGTCACAACTATAATTTGTTTTCTTTAATATCACTTACTGCAGTATATTAGTTGCTTACATATCTATCTCATTACTAACTATGAGCTCATTAAGATCAGAGACCATATCTTATTTATCCTTTTAGTTTCAGCCCATAGCTTGTTGATATCCAATTAATTTCAGTTAATGAATGGATGATTGAATTAATAATGCTGGAGGTATAATATTATTCATTTTAAAAATAAAGTCTAAATATCAAAGCAGGAAGCAATCTTGGAAATAATTTAGGCTAATCCCATCATCCCATCTTTTTACAGATGAGGGAATTGAGCTCCAAAAAAGTAAGACTTACCTTAGGTCATGCTGCTAGTTGGTAGCCAGAATATATAGATAAAAGGACTCGGCCTTTGCCAGGCAATCAGAAATAGTTGCCAAATAAGAAATCAAACTATAAATCCCATGTATTTTTTTTTACTACATTGTTTTCTCTTCATCGTTAGTCATTATATCAGTAAGGATGCTTTCAGTAAAAGTACCAGAAAACCCAACTCAAACTGATTTCAAGAATAAGGGCTCCTATTGGCTCTTATAATTGGAAAATCTAGAAGCAGGATATACTTTAGGGATGGTGCGATTCTGCAGCTTGATAATAACATGAAACACCTGGCTTCTTTCTGTGTCTCTGTGTTGCCTCCTGCAGTATCAGCTTGTTACAAGGTTGGCTTTTTCTTAAGGTCCAGGTGGCTGCCCATAACTAATGCTTTGACATTCACAGCCTGAAGAGAGAGAGAGAGAACAGTCCCAATAGCTCTCCAGTAATCATAGAACCAAAGTCCTGGATTTTCTCTGATTGGAACATATTAGACATTATCTCTACTCTTCAATCAATTAATCTAATCAAAAGAATTAGAGTGCCCTGATTGATCACTAGTGAAGTCTTCCCTCTGTATCCTGGAGTAAGGTCAATCACAACCAAACCACTTGGTTTCTACCAATGGCGAAGTGATGGAGTGGATGTTATGGAGACTATTAGAGTGACAATAATCATCTTTATTTTCTAATGTCTTTTGAACCTCTGCTTTGTAGCTGCTGTTCAGATGCACTAAAGAAGGTCATAGGGAAAGAGCTGAGGAAATGCATGTGAGGACAAACTATGTTGTAACAAGTTCAATGAATGATTTTCTTAGATGTTCCAGTTATCTATTGCTGCATAACAAACTTTCCTGAAACATAATGATTTAAAATAAAAGCACTCATTCATTTTGCCTACACATTTGCTCAGCAGGGACAACTCATCTCTGCTCTACATGGCATCAACTATGAGGATTCTCTTCTAGGATTGCTCGCTCACATGGCTGGCAAGCTGGAATTGACTGTCCACGACTAGGGCTGTAGTCTGAATGCTTCAGTTTCTTTCCTCATGAGCTTCTACACAAAATTTCTTGAGCTTTCTCATAGCATGGTAATTGGTTTCCAAATTACCAAGGATGGTACTCAAGAAGGAAGAACTGGATGCTACTAATCCCTTAAATTGTGGCCTGAGAAAAGACACAGTGTGTCTTCTCTACCATATTCTATGCGTCAATTACTCACAAAGCTTGATCCTGTCCCTACCTCTTAATGGCAAGAGTGTCAAAACTCTGAGACCATTTTGAATCTACCCCAATGAGAATGAATTAACAAGAATAAAAAGACTATCATCAATATAGTTAAATTTATGGCATTCCAAGCAAAAGGTCTAAAAATCATGCTAGAATTTATTTCTGGAATGGCAGCTGGAGGACCTCTGTAAACTCACTCTTCAGAGAAAAAACCATACTGGTTAAAAGTATTTTAAAATTAAAATAAAAACAATAATTTAAAGTCTCTGGAAATTTTGTCCTAAAGGCTTACAGCAGGTGAAGAAATATTTACTTAAGAAAATCTGCTAAATCTGGGTAAGAATAGCAAGAGTTTGTGGCACTTGAACCATGACCTGCTCCCCTACTCCCCATCTCAGTGTGATAGAAGCTCCACTGTGGGGATGTCACTAAGAAAATGGGGTCCCCTTTTTCCTCAGATCACAGTTAAGGGATAAACCTTTTCATGAGGAGGGTGGCTTGCCAGCATTTCTCATCACATCCATTTCCATGTTGCAAAAGCTAAATTCTAGGTAAGTACAACCAAGAGGTCAAGGGTACCTTCCTACATCCAGCCTCCACTCATAAGATAGATACACCAGGGGTACTGGCCAAGAATACTGGAGCCTGATTGCCCTCACACCAACTCACTCATGAAGCATAAGTTCTACACCAGGAGACGCAGCAGAGAAGACCAGAGTCTATCACCCACACCTAGCACCCTGCTTATAAAGCAGGAGTGTCACTCAGAAAGAAGTGGACAACTATCCCCATTTTCAGCTCCAGAGCAGGGGCTTGGAGATTTTGCCTAAAGAAAGAGGCAATCCATAAGAACAGCTCTAAAGCTCTCCCCAGAGCAACTGATTTTATTTGAAATAGACTGTAGGGAAGTTCAAGGCCAAACACTTTTAAAAACAATGGAGGTTTGAGTGTAAACAGTTAAGAGGAGACTGAAAACTTCCTGGGAGCAATAAGCCAAAATGTAGGCCAACTAGTTTACCAACAGAACCAGGGAAAGAGACAATAGAGAATAGCTTTCCTAGGGTCAGAACAAACTTCAAAGACTGGCTTCAAAGACTGCCCTTGCAAAAGAGCTTAAATTTAATTGGATAATACTGTGGAGCAATGTATGCTCCAGGGCACTGTCAAAACAATAGAGCAACCAGCCAGCAATTAGTTAAATCTAACATCTGGATGTGATACCAGCAGAGGCAGACAACTTAATAGTTAATAGAGAGAGGGAAAGAGACAAAGAGAGCCCTGTTAAAACCACTATAATCCCAAGGTAAACATGTGCATACCCAAGACTTTGTCCTATGAGGAATGACATTAGATGCTTTACATTACAGGGGAAATAGACTTCATTAAAATACTCCACTGAGGTTACTAAACAAATGAATAAGCAAACAAGAAGAAAAACAAGCCCCAGGGAAAGGGGAGAATAATATCCAGAATATTTTACTAAAAACATACAATTTTTAATAAAAGGTTTGTGACACAGGCAAAGATAAAGGGAAGTATGACCCATACACATGGGGAAAAAAAAGCAGGCAAGAGAAATTGCTTCCAACAGGTCCAGATGTTAGACTAAACACACAAAAACTTCAAAATAACTCTTATAAACATATTAAAAAATTAAAGGAAACTATACATAAAGAAATAAGGAAAGGCCTTATGAAATACAGAATGTCAATAAAGGGACATACATTTTTCAAAAGAACCAAATGGAAATTCTGAAGACAAAAGGTAAAAGATCTGAAATAAAAAATTCAATAGAGAGGCTCAACAGTTGATTCTAACTGGCAGAAGAAGGAATTAGAAAACTTGAAGTTGTATCAAAACATATTAAATATTATGTAATATGAAGAACAGAGAGAAAAAAAAGAATGAAGAAAAATGAACAGAGCCAAATGGAAATGTGAGATACAATTAAGCATCCCAACATATGTGTAATGGGAGTACCAGATGGAGAGGAAAAAAAGGAGTAGAAAAAAACTTGAAAAAGAATGGTTGAAAACTTCCCAAATTTGATTTTGAAAAATCGGCATTTCCAACAGCTCAAAAAACAAGTATGATAAACACAAAGGGACACACACCCAGACCTATCATAGTAAAAATCTAGAAAGCATAAGAAACTTTTGAAAGCCTCAAGAGAAATGTAATTCATTATGTACAAGGGAGAAGCAATAAGAGTAACAGCCTACTTCCCATCAGAAACAGTGGATATTCTGACAGCAGTGGGAAGACCTGTTCAAAATGTTCAAAGAACAAAAAATATCAACCAAGAATTTTCATTCAGCAAAAACTACCCTTCAAAACTGAAGTTGAAATAAAACATTCCCAGAGAATTAAAAAATGATTAAAATAACTGAGAGAAATTATTGCTAGCAAACTCAGTTTATAAGAAATAATAAAATACATTCTTTGAGTTCAAAGCAAGTGACCCCAGATAGTAATTTAAATCTTTACAAAAACAAAACAAAGAATATTAGTAAGGGTAATTACATAATTATAAAGATGGTATAAATGCATATTTATTTTCTGTTCTTAACTGATTTAAAAGGCAATTATATAGAATAATATGTGTTCTATTAAAATATATAGAACTGTAATGTATTTTACAAAAACAGCACAAAAGAAGTGGTTGGGAGCAAAGCTGTATTAAGCTATGGAAATTATTCCAGATGATAACTTAGATACATAGGAACAAATGAAGGGAACCCGAAATGGGAAATAAGAAGGTTACTATACAATATTTTAAAATATATTCTTGCTCTCCTTTGTTTTCTAACCTTATTAAAAAGTCAAAATTATATAGGGTAATCATTATAACAGTATATTTTGAAATTTGTAACACATATGGATATAACATACACAACACTATTACCATATAAAAGGGGAATTAGGGAATGCAGTTACCCAGGATGGATGTTTGTATATCTTACTGAAGTTAAATTGGTATAAATCTGAGGTTAATTCTAATAAGTAGAATGTATTTGGTGAGCCTTAGAGTCCTAGAGCTCATTAAAGGAATTAAAATATTACACTAGCCATTGTCAGGCTGGATTAAAACATACAAGATTCAATTATATGCTGTATATAGTAGATACACTTTATATTCAAAGATACAATAGATTGAAAGTAAAAGGATGGAAAAAGTTATATCATACAAACAGGTATCATAAAAAGTGGCTATATTAATATGAGAGAAAAGACTTTACAAACTGTTACTAGAGATAGAGGGACATTTTATAATGATAGAAGTGTCAATCCATCAGGAAGCAATAATAATTATTAACATATACACATCTAACAATAGAGACCCAAAATGAATGAAGGAAACTAGCAGAATTGAATAGAGAAATAGACTGTGCAGTAATAATAGTTGGAAACTTCAATACACCTACCAAACATCTATAGAACATTCTTCCCAGCAACAGCAAAATAGGTATTCTTCTCATGTACACATGAAATGGTCTTCAAAATAAACTGTATGCTAGGTTATTAAAAAAAGTGTTAATAAACTTAAAGGGATTGAAATCATACAAAATATGTTCTTCAAACACAATAAAATAAAATTAGAATTCAGAAACAGAAAGAAATTTGAGAAATTCACAAATATATAGAAATTAAGCAACACACTCCTAAACAATGCTTACAAAAAGAAATCATAAAGGAAATAAAAAAATACTTTGAGATGAATGAAAATAAAAATACAACATAACAAAACTTATGGGATGCAGGAAAGACAGGTCTTAAAGGGAAATTTATAGCTGCAAATGTCTATAATAAAAAAAAAATAAGAAAGACGTCAAATCCACTTAACATTCCACTTAACACACTAAAAACTGAAGAGCAAACTAATCCTAAAAGAAGCAGAAGGAAGGAAATAATAAAGATTAGTGTGGAAATAAAAAAAATAGGGAACAGAAAAACAATAGGGAAAATCAACAAAGCCAAAAGTTGGTTCTTTGAAAAAAGTCAATAAAACTGACAAACCTTTAGCTAGACCGACCAAGAGAAAGAAAGAGGGATAAAAGAACTAAAAGTAGATCTATCATTTGATCCGGCAATCTCACTACTGGAAAAGAAGTCATTTTATCAAAAAGACACCTGAACTCAAATGTTTATTGCAGCACAATTCACAATTGCAAAGATGTGGAGTCAACCCAAGTGCCCATCAATTCATGAGTGGATTAATAAAATGTGTACTGTGGAGTACTACTCAGCCATAAAAAGAAATGAATTAATGTCTTTTACAGCAATTTGGATGGAGACCATTATCCTAAGTGAAGTATCTCAAGAATGGGGGAAAAAGCCATATGCACTCTCTAATAAGTTGGAACTAACTAATGGGCACACATGGGCACAGAGGGAAGTAAAAGGCATTGGAAATAAAGCAGGGGAGGAGAAGGAAGGAGGGGAGGGACAAAAACCTACCTAACGGGTGCAATGAACACTATTTGGGTGATGGGCACACTAGTAGCCCTGACTCAAGCATTACAGAGGCTATCCATGTAACAGAAGCATTTGTACCCCCTTAATATTTTGAAATAAAAAAAGAAATAGGGAAGATTCAAATCTTTTTAGATTTAAAAATTTTAGAAGGCTAAAATCAGGGATGGAAAAGGGGATATTAGCCTTTAAAGAAATAAAAAAGATTATAAGTGAATACTATGAAAAACTATGTACCAAAAAATTGGATAATTTAGATGAAATGGACAAATTACTAGAAAGACGAAAATGACCTATGACAAAGGAAGAGAGTAATCATAAAACTACCCCAAAGAAAAACCCATGTCCAGATGACTTCACTGATGAACTCTACCAAACATTTAATGCCAATTCTTTATAAGCTCTTTCAAAAAAACAGAAGAAGAATATGGAAGGCAAATAACGGTCCCACAAAGGTAACCATATGGTTGAGTTATCCTTAAATGGAGAAGAAGAAGGTAAAATACAGGCACACTTCATTTTACTGTGCTTTGCTTTATTGCGCTTCAAGGATATTACATTTTATTTTTTTACAAATTGAATGTTTGTGGCAACGCTGTATCAAGCAAGTCTATTGGTGCCATTTTTCCAACAGCATGTGTTCACTTTGTGTCTCTGAGTCAGCATTTTATAGCAGTAAAATACTTTTAAATTAAGGTAATTTACATTTTTTAAACACAATGTTACTGCACACTTAACATGCTACAGTATAGTGTAAATGTAACCTTTATATGCACTGGGAAACCAAAAACTTTGTGTGACTCACTTTATTGCAATATTCGCTTTATTGTGGTGGTCTGGAACAAAATCTGCAATATCTCCAAGGTATGACTATAATTAGGACCAGGGAGTTGGCATCGTGAGAGAAAGACTTGGTTAGCCAAGGTTCACTTTGAAGGTGGAGGGGAGCCATGAGCCAAGAAGTGTGAATAGCTTGGACAGCCTTGAGGAGCTAGAAAAGGAAAGAAGCAGATTCTCCCTGGATCCTTCGGAAAGAAACACAACCCTGCAAAACCCATAAATTTAGCCCACTGTAACCCATTTCAGATTTCTGACATTTAGAGCTGTAAAATAATAATATTGGCATTGTTTAAAGCAATTAGGTTTGTAGTAATTTAACAGCAACAATAGGAAACTAATAGAAAGAGGAAATACTTCCCAACTCTGTCTATGAGACCAGTATTACCTTGATACCAAAACCAAAGACATCGTAAGACAGAAAAATAGGTGTATTGGTCTGCTGGGTTGCCATAACAAATTTTCAAAAACTTGGCGGCTTAAAAAAACAGAAATTTGTTCTCTCACAATTCAGAATAATAGAAGTCTGAAATTACAGTGTCAGTAGGGTTGGTTCTTTTTTCTCTCAGCTGCTGGCAATCTTTGATATTTCTTGGTTTGTGGGTCTCTCCAATCTGTCTTCATCTTCACACAGCCTTTTCCTGTTTGTGTCTTCCCCTTTTCGGTTTCTTTTAACAATACTAGTCATTGGATTTAGGGCCCAACCTAGTCCAGGATTCAGCGATTGTCTTGTTGTGCCACAAACTCTTCAATTTATCCACATAACCCACCAAAACCATGATTTTTTCAACTTCTACACTTCCCTATCTTAATAAATGACACCATCATTTATCCAGTTAGGCACTTCAGATTCCTAGGATTTAACCTTGGTGCCTTATTCTCCATCACTTCTTCTTTTTTATAGCATTTTTTATTTCAGCATATTACGGGGGTACAAATGTTTAGGTTATACATATTCCCTTTGCCCCACCCAAGTCAGAGCTTCAAGTATGTCCATCCCCCATATGGTGCGCACAGCACCCATTAGGTGTGAATATACCCATCCCCTCCTTCTCCCTCCCACCTGCCCGGCACCCAATGAATGTTACTACTATATTTGCAGGTAAGTGTTGATCACTTCTTATTTAATCTGTCAGCATGCCCTACTGATTCTACCTCCTCACTATGTATCAAGTTGATTCACTTCTCTCTTCCTCTGTGACCACTCCATTAGTCCAAGCCATCATCATCGCTTGTTAGACTTCAGAGACAGCTTCCTAATCATTCTCCATGTGTCTTTCCTGGACCCCTCCAACAGGTTCTCTGTGTTGTAGCCACAGTGAACTTTTCAAATCACAAATCTGATGATATGACATCAGATCCTGCTGCATCGTCCTTCTTAAGATATACAGAAGGACGTATAGTCTGCATGGTCTGGCCCAGCCTACCATGGCCTCTTGGCCTCTTCTTATACCTTACTCTGTGCCCAGGCCTTTTAGGTTTTGAAAGCATTATGCGTCCCCCTTAGCTCAGAGCCTTTGCACATACTGTTTCCTCATTTCAAAGTGCCCTTCCTCCCCCACTTATGGGGTAACTTATATTCATCACTCAGATTTCAACTCACATATCACTTCTTTAGGGAAACTTCCCTGACCACCCCACTTTCCCCCCTGACACACACATCCAATCTGGGCTAGGGTTCTTTGCTATTAGTTCTTATTTAATTTTATTCTTTTCTTTCCTGGGACTCTTCTCAGATACAAAAATATACCCCATCCCCTACCCCTCTACCCACTATATTGTAAGTTCCATGAAAATATGAATAAATATGTGAATCTCGGCCAAGCACAGTGGCTCACGCCTATAATCCCAACAATTTGGGAGGCCGAGGTGGGAGGATTGCTTGAGGCCAGGAGTTCCCAACCGGCCTGGGTAATATAGCAAGATCCTGTCTCTACAAAGAAATTAAAAAATTAGCTGGATGTGGTGCTGCATGCCTGTAGTCCCAGCTACACTGGAGGCTGAGTCGGGAGGATCACCTGAGCCCAGGCGTTTGAGGTTAAAGTGAGTTACAATCATGCTACTGCACTGCAGCCTGGGCAACAGGGTGAGATGCTGCCTCAAAAAAAAAAAAAAAATGAATCTCAAACTACATGATTTAAAGGTAGCCTTGTCTGGATCATGTGAAAACATGTGTTGATAACAAAGTTATGGACTTCTGGGTTTTTATTGCCACGAATCCCTCCCTCCTATGTTTGAAAACTGACATCAGGCCATAAGCTAATGTTCCCACTCGTATAATAAGATAAACTGTGGGAAAACTCCTGGCATGAGATGCTTGATGAAAGATAGAATGCTTTTTTAGATATCTTTATGAAACGGAAAGAGCTTTGAATTCAAATTTCTGGTTTGCCTCTTTAGCATTCTTAGAGCTATAGCCAAACTGGACAATTCCCGGCCTCAGTTTCATCACCTGTAAAATGACAATACACCATCTGCTAAGTTAGTGGTAGTAACTAGAGATTACATATTCACAGTGACTGCACCATGACAAGTCAGTAAATATTTACCAAGAAATAACTGCATAAATAAATAAATAAATGAAAGTGAAGCACCCGGTGGAGTCCCTGGCACACAGCAAGAGCTCAGTGAATCCTAACCATAACAACAATGCTACAAATGACTCATGCAGGTGCTTTTTTGTAAGAAAAAGGAAGCAGTGAGATAGGCTAGGAATAGACGATGGAAGATGTGGGGGAGTGATCCTGGACAGCCATCTGGGGCAGGTTCTGCTTCAGGGCTTGGTGCTGAGGCAGCCTGACTACTTCAGCTGCAAAGGAAAGGGAAGACACGTACAACCAGTTATCTACCACGGAATGTCACCTGGACGTCCCTAGGCAACTATCTAGAAAAACAAGTAGACAAATACAGCCTCATGAAGGAAATGAAATGGGAAAGTCAGAGATGGGGGTGCAGAACCAGCAGAGGGTGTATCAGAAAGGCCAACCAAGGAGGAAGTGGGCAACGGCATCGGGCCTCCAGAGGGTCAACTCAGGTAGAAATGCTGACGTGTCATCTATATCTTATGAGAGCAATACAGAGATCATTGATGACTTTGGCAAAAACAGTTTTCAGCGCAGTGGGGCAGAAGGCAGGATTAATTGAGTGGGGCAGTGAGTGGGAATACAGAAACATAGACAGTGAGCTCACATTATTCTTTCAAAAAATTTGTCTAGAGCTGGCAGAAGAGAGATTGAGTGAGGTAGTTGGAGGGAGATTCAAGGTTGACAAAGGGGTTTTGTGTTTTGTCTTTAAGTGAAAGAGGCAGCATATTTACAGTCTGAGAAAGGGAATTAGAAGGAAAGGAGATGCCTGGTATACTGGAGAGAGGGGATAATTAATAGGGTTAAAGAGCTGTCAGAGTGGCAACGCACCCAGTATGGGTGCATGCCACAGCAGATCGCCCCAAATAGAATAATTAAAAATTCCTCCTCAGTATCTTTTTTCCATCCTCCTGTGCAGCCCTGGACTCTCTCCCTTGGTCTTGCCTTGCAGTTACATTCCTGACCTCCCGCTGCTTTCCTCTGACCCTTTGCTTTGCCTTCTACTTTCTTTAGCCTGCACTCACCCTTAAGATCCGATGACTGATTTAGCGTCACTGGCACCGGCCACTCTTCTGCCTGGCCACGCTGCTGCCCTCACCCTCAGCTGTTGCAACTCCTTTGGCCACTCTGAGTAGCTGCCCTGCCAAGTCCTCCCTCCCTGACTGCCCACTAGAAGTGAGTGTTTTCTAAAGGAGATCACAACAGGAGGATGAAATCTGGGGAGCAGGGAAAGGGTAGCTTCTGAGGCTGGAGGAAAGGAGGTGAGGAAGGGAGAGCTGGTGGAATTTACCAGAGGGGGGGACTTTAACATTCCCTTTCATATAATTTGGTACTATTTTGGTTTTTGACTGTTATCACATATATTACATTAAAAATTAAGCTTTTGTTTTTAAAACAAAAAATGATAAACAAGGGAACAATGTTCATTTAGGTAATAGATACCCCTTGACCCCCTGGTGGACCATACTGTGGGCACTGCGGACACTGGTGACCAGGCTCCATCCCAGGTCTGGAGCAGGAGAGACGCAAAGACGTTAAACAAATAATTACACACCTATTTACGTCAGTACAAAAGTTAGGGCTTTGGGAGAGTTCCATCCTGAAAGCTTCTGATTTCACTGAAAGATGGGAGGCAAGGCCATTCGCTCAGAAAGGCAATGGAATTGCGTAGCGGGCCTGAAAGGAACGAGAAAGGTTAGGAAAAGCAGCTGCAGGAAAAGGAGGACCAGCCAGACCGAGAATATGGGAACCAGAGCAGAGCTATGCATACTTTTTGCTTGAATATCTCCAAATTCAAATCCTAGAACTTGATTTTTAGGTTGATGGTGTGTGTCACATATGTGCTTTAAAGAAATCAATCTTTTTCTTTCAGTGTCTGTAAGTTACCATTGTCTTTATCACAACGTCACCAACAACAATTGTCACTTGCAGAAGTATCTTCAACTCATAGTAAATTTACTAGTAATGGCTAACCGGTGTCTACAGGTCTGTTAAGTGGCAAGATAAATGTTTAGATTAAAAGCTACAACTGTGTTCTTGTTAGGTCCTCAGTGAGATTTTAACATGCTGCTCATAGGAGCCATTCAGCCCTATTCTCCTGGGCTTTGGCAAGCACCGAGCCATTGCCTTCCTAGGGCAGAGGCACTATTACCCTGTTAAACATAAAAAGGATAATATTACTCTAATTGTGTCTAACATATTCAAACAATCACATCTGACCTAAATTCTTATAAACTATAAGTGCCTTAGAACTTTTTTCCTTAATCTTAAATGTACATTTCTTAAAATCATTCACTATTTTATGAGAATATGTTTGCTGAATATTAGAAAAGAGAATTATTAATAATAACAGGTATCTCTAACATTTTTCTTTTATATGAAGTATGCTTCC
Source organism: Cheirogaleus medius (assembly GCA_008086735.1). Lineage (NCBI taxonomy): Eukaryota > Metazoa > Chordata > Mammalia > Primates > Cheirogaleidae > Cheirogaleus > Cheirogaleus medius. Next base: position 22,487,457 of record VBSM01002616.1, on the reverse strand, counting down.
TTTTATTTATTCATTGCTGGTTCTTTCTTCTATGTAGTAAATTCTAAATCCATTTGGAGTTGGCTATTGAATTGTGTGCTAAAATGAGTGTGATTTTAGATATTAAAGGGTAACGACAACAAAGTTGTGGCAAAGAGAAGTAATTTATTGATATTTTATGGAAAGCTTTGATTCATTTGTTTTGTGTGTATCTCACCTATATCCCTCCATTCATCTCATTTGTTTTTATAGAATATCAATGGTACATTTTAATATGTTATAAGCTGTGAGGAGGGAGACAAGGAAAGAAAAGTTTTGCTGAAGTTTTAATAACACCTGTGATGTGTTGCACATAGTAGGCAAATAATAAATATTTATTGAATTGAACTGAAGATTCAGGATCAAAGACATGTGGCTGGTGGTTGAGATACATGTTGCTGTGGTAGCAGGTTGAATCAATAGTACTGGGAAAAAGGAGGGAAAAGAAGGAGGCAAAAGACAAGACAGTGAGAAATGAGGAGAGAACAGAAGCTAAGTGAAGAGAGAACGATTGCAAGTATGGAGACTGCTACACCTGTCCATTCTACATTGTAGACATAGATAATAAAAATAAAAATAATATTTCATGGTCAGGTTTTAATAAATGAAAAACTGAGCTAAACTTAATCCTATCCGGTGCTTTCATTTAAAACTAACACCTCAATTTTCACATCTCCTCATGTCACATGTGATCCGTGTGAATGGAATGAATACAAGTAGCCTGAAGGACTGCACAATTATTGCAAAAATAGTTGCTCCTTTTAGTTAACGTCCTTACTAATCCACACGAGTATCAACCAAATGGTTGATTCTTCTTCAGTGTTGTGCTGATTTCCTGTAGTGTTCTATTGCATTCAGGCATGAGCTCATTTGTTCTTTAGAATGCCAGGGAAAAGGCAAAATAAAAGTAAAAAAACAAAAACAACCAAATCAAGGACAGGAGACAAAAACAAGGACAACAAATAAATATGGCATTACTCTCAGCTGTTCTGTGCCTGAAACTCCTCCCTGTGTTTGGGGAATTCCTGACCTTATGAATCTCGATGGAAGGCTCAGACTCTGCTCATTATCAAAGTTGAATATATCAGTAACTTGCTTTCCCTGCCTCCTTTGCAGCTAAGGCCAATACACCCCACCCTGGAGCCACAGCAACTTGGAAGACATGCTCTCTGGCAGCAGTGGAAGGAATGCCAGAGGTGTGGGCAGGGTCCATAAGGCCTCTCTGGGAAACTGCCCTTTAATAAATTAATAAAGGGCTGCAAGGTGGCAATTGTGGTAGGGCCTGAACTTTGCAAATGTATAGGCATAGTTAAAATAAATAACCAGCCTTTGTTCCCTAGCTTGCCTTCCTGTAATTGCTTACTGCTCAGGAGTGTCACATGTCCTTAACTAGCATAAGATTTGTGACTTCCCCAGGAGCTTCTGTTGATAACATTGGTATTGTATTAATATTTCCCCTGTAGCCTTTCACTTGGGGGTTATGTCCTTTTGTGCTTCCCAGAATCAAAGTGGGTTGTTCCTCATGGTTTCCAATGCTCTTTCAAGATAGTTTCTCTTGCCTCTTAATAAAACTCCTCCTCCTGCTATCTCATTACACCACCTTCCTCCTTCTGATTGCCTTTACCTCCGAACTTCCTAAGCACTCTGGCTCACTGACTGAGACACGACCACCTGGTTCGCTCTTCCCCATCCCAGCTCACAGGGTTATTGTGCCTTCCTTCTAGCTGACATTCATGTCCGCAAAGATGTTCCACCGACATCCCAGCTTCTCGGGTCCTTGACTTCTAGTGAGCTCCTCTCCTCCAACTCAGACACCCATTTGCTTTTGCCCTATGCCTGTCATCACCAGAAACAAACCCTCCTTGAAATCACTAATTGTAACATCCCTTTTCTGTCACAACCTACTAGCATTCTGGTTCCTTGCTTAAGAACTCTCACTGAAATAACATTTTAGCCTCATTAAGACTTTTAACTCATTGACCCTGACTATATCCTTGAGTGTCTTCTACTTTCATTAACTCCTTACTCATCCTTGAGTCCGTGATCCATCACAATCTCTCTCCCTTGGTAATTTCCATTCCCTTGGTGAGAATTAGAATCCTGTTGCTTCATCTGTAACATGAGGATAATATTAGATAAGCTTATCACATACGGTTGTTAAGAGAATTACATGTTAGTATATGTGAAACACTTTGAAGTTTGTCTGAAACAAGTAAGTATTATTCTGTCATGCCTACTTAGAAAAAAACCCAACCCTGGATAAACCCAACCACTGGTATTCTCTGAACATGTGTTCAAAGACTGAGTGTTACCAGAAAAATTTTCATGTAATTGTGAAAAATAGTAACTCTACGTATTGTTATGTTTTTTTTTTTTGAGACAGAGTCTCACTCTGTTCCCTGGGCTAGAGTGCCATGGTGTCAGCCTACCTCACAGCAACCTCAAACTCCTGAGCTCAAGCAATCCTTCTGCCTCAGCCTCCCAAGTAGCTGGGACTACAGGCATGTGTCACCATGCCCGGCTAATTTTTTCTATATGTTTTTAGTTGGCCAATTAATTTCTTTCTATTTTTAGTAGAGATGGGATCTCTAACTCCTGACCCTGAGTGATCCACTTTCCTCGGCCTCCCAGAGTGCTAGGATTATAGGCCTGAGCCACCACGCCCTGGCCCTCAATACTGCTTGGAAGTAAATTCATTCTTCCTTCTACAATTATTTCACACGTTCTTTCCTCTTTTCATATTTTCAATCTTGCATCTGACCTCCCTGAACTCTCATGACAACCTTATGATTACCTTGTAAATTACAAAGAATATGGAGGCTATTGCTCAGGAGCTCTCCCTTCTTCACCCCAGCAAGTCTACAACTCTTCCTGTGTCTGTAATCCTCTTCTTTCTCATCCTTCCTGCTAATGGACAAATGTCTCCACAGGTATCAAAGGCAAGTGTCTGCTTGAACACTCAGATGTTTTCTCCTTGTCTCCACAAAGGCCTTAGTCTACTAATTGGCGCACTGCCCTGCCCCTGTCCTTGTCTTTACCTTCCCTTTGATCTAGCTCCTTCTTGTGTTAAGAAGCAGCCCTAGACTCTCCCATCTTATTGATGTGTTATCAATATCCTCTCCCAGTTTGTGGATTGCCATTTCACTCTCTTTGCCATGTCTTTTAATGAACAGATGTTCCCAACTTTAATTCCATTGTATTAACCTTTTACGGCTTTTGCTCTTTCTATCATATTTATAAAATTCTCCCCTAACCTGAGGTCATAAAGATATCCTATTTTATTATCTTTTGAAAGTTTAATAATTTTGGCTTTCTCATTTAGGTTATCAATCAGCTGTCATTATTTTTTATCTATGGCATGAGAAAGGTATCCAACTTTATTTTTGTTAAAAAGGATAATCAATTTCCAAGACTGATTTATTGAAAAAAAATCTTCATTTCTGCATTGATCTGTAGTACTACCCTTATCTTATCTCAAAAGCTCATATATTCATGAATCTGTTTCAAGAGTCTCTAATTTGTTTTGTTGGTCTACTTTCCTATGCCTGCACCAACACCTTATATTCTTACTCACCTTTGCTTGATAATGCCTTAAATAGAGCATGTGTTCTTGGGGTATCATCCCCCACCTGTTTTTTCTTCAAAAATGTCTTTGTTATTCTTGGCTCTTTGAGTATATAAAATTTGCAATCAGCTTGTCAGCTTTCAAAAAGAAAAAAAAACCTATTGGGCATATGATTAGTATTTCATAGAATCAATTTAGGAAAAATTAACCTTTTTAAAACATTGCGTTTTCTAATCAATGGTCATGGTCTATCTTTCCATGTAACTGGACCTCCTTCAACATTGTTCAGAAAAGTTTTATTTGTTTCTCCAGAAAGGTCTTGCCTATCTCCTGTTATATTCATTATTAGGTACTTCTTTTTTATTCCATTTTAAATAATATCTTTTTAATTTTATTTTTCAACTGATACCAGTATGTGAAATGCATACCAGCATTTATTTGATTTTGTTGCTAGCAAATTTGCTAAACCCTCTTGTTAATTCTACTTATTAATCTAAAGCATCTTTTAGAGTCTTTATGCATAAAATAATATAATTTACAAGTAAGTTCAATTTTGTCTATTCCTTTTCAATCCTCTTAGTTTTACTTCCTTCTCTTTGCCTTCTTTGCATGCAGGCATATTAAATTCAAAAGAAACTACTCTATTGTAAGTAGATGTATTATACAAGTTCCACCTTTATCTGTATCAGTTTGCAATAATTCATTGGTAATAAGTGGAGAAGTAAATATTCAATGGAAAATGTTCAACAGAACTATTAAATGCCATGTTAATAAATATTTCTAAGATGTTGCAATGCTGGATCATCTTGATGTCTATAAGTAAGTTTTACAGAATTATCAACTTGTGCCTCATTAGAATGCCCTTTGAAAATTGCCCATTGGCAAAATTTTGACTAACATGATATCTGATTATCTTGAGCTAGCAAGCAAAACCTTTTTAGTAACATCATTTTGTACAATACATTTATGAGCAGGCATTTGTATTGTTGATGAATAAAAAAAAGAGAGAGAGAAAACAGACTGCATTTTTCAACTACCAAATCAAGCTTTGACAGTTTGGTTTTCACTAAATAACATCTTTCATAATAGTTTATTAATGTTCTAAACTTTAGTTATATTTTTTAGTGCTTACTTTGTAAATTTATTTGGTTTTATATAGTATAAGAACTATAATTATATTTTGTTTATGTCTAGTTTCATTACATATTTTAAATAACATTATAATTAAAATAGTTTAAATAAATCCTGGAAACCCATGAAATTTTTTTCTTTGAAATGGTCTGTTATTTTATTACTTATGTTTGAAAAATTCTGTCTTGCAAGCTAGGAGACTCAGTACCACTTTGAAGGACCCTGGCTTTGCTGGTCTTCCTAAAGGTGGGAAAAAATTTCTCCAGTTACCTTACTACATTGAGTGGATGTTTCTCACTACATCAGTTCCACATTGTGAGGGCTCCCAAGTACCCTTTTTAAAATGTCAATCTGATTCTAACCTTTGACTACTTAAAAGTATTCAGTAATTTTTTTTTTTTTTTTTTTTTT